>BTHU01000014.1:121476231-122076231 GCA_036184795.1 Tokudaia tokunoshimensis
TGATGTTGAGACGCCTGAAAGAGGATGTAGAAAAGAACTTGGCCCCCAAAGAAGAGACTATTATTGAAGTTGAGCTAACAAACATTCAGAAGAAATATTACCGAGCCATCCTTGAGAAGAATTTTACATTTCTTTCCAAAGGTGGTGGACAAGCTAACGTACCTAACCTTTTAAACACTATGATGGAACTGAGAAAGTGCTGCAATCATCCCTACCTAATCAATGGTAAGCCGCCCGCGCCCACCTGGGGCTTCTTACTCCCCTCTTCAGACGATCCCCTCTGCCCAGGCTCTCCTGGTGTGTGCTCCTCACAGTCCTGTCTGCTCACAGGGCACACTCACAGGGGGTACCCCCTTCTGTGGTTGCTGAGGTTGGTGGCCAGTGCTCCCTAGAAGCATCACACCACACCCACACATCGCCTTCATCTGAAAGTGGGTATTTGCTCCAGGAATAGATGTCAGCAGGGCCAGGCCAGCTGCTAAAACCTGCCTGTGAGGTTTTCTTGGAAGGAGTGTTTGATTCCAAAGCTCTTAAGAGCATCTCCTTGTGGGCAGCCACTGCCCACGTTTGAGGTGTGTGATGGAAAAGTGGCCTTAGATCCCTTGCAATCTGAAGGCCTTCAGCAAGTGTCCCCTGAAAATGGGAAGGGATTTTAAAGTTTTGATCATTGTATTGTGCCTGTTTCTAATAGGGACTTCATGACCTTGATGTTTCCTCCTTGACTCCCATGGGTTAAATGGCTTACACACTTCCAGAAACTGTTAAGGAGATGTGTCCCGTGCCTGTCTGAGCACAGACAGTAGGGACTTAGAGGGGGCAGCCTCTGAGATGCAAGTCTCAGAGGAAGATGGTGTATGAGACCGGGATTTTGCCAGGCAGGACTAGTAAAAGAAGGGATGCTGAGATAAAGACCCAACTCAAGCAAGCACAAGAGCAAAAGGAGCAAAAGGGATCTTACCCAACGTACAGCAGTGTGTGACAAAGGGACTGTGCCCCTTAGACACATTGGACCCTGCTACGAAGCCCTCAGATGGGGTCACATGTTACTTTGGCTCCAGACTGTGGGTAGAGGAAAGCCATAGCTGGTGTTTTAGTTGGGCACCAGTTAGGAATATGTCTACATGACTGAGGATGTGTCTCAGTTGGTAGGGTGCTCACCTAGGGTGTCCAAAGCTCTGGATTCCATCCCAGAACACAATAAAGCCAGTCATGGTAGCATATTCCTATCATCTCAGAACCAAGGAGGTAGAGGTCAGAGGATCTGAATCTGGAGCATTGTCAGTTATATAGAAAATCTGAGACTAGCTGTTAGGGAGGAACGGGGTGATGAGGGACTGTTGTTTATGAGAGCCTGTCTCAAAAATGAAGACTAGAGACTGGTCACAGCCAATATTCCAAAAAGGATGGAATGAAGGCTAGACAGAGAAGCAAGCAGAGAACAGTCAGCTAAAGGGGTACAGCTGCGATCTAGGCAGTTTATATTGTGATGACAGGCTAATAGGAGTGTTGAGGGAAGGAAGAAGACAACCTCCCCTTTCCTGTTTCATTGTGCACCTGTCCATCACCTTGGATGTCCTTGTCAATGTATGAGAAAAAGTAGTATCCACCTGGAAGATCAGCTCAGGCCATTGCTTTGATGTGACGTCTGTGATCTCCTGTTTTAAAGTAGTGTTTCAGTAGTTTTTGTTTTCTAAGAGAGTGCCATGTCTAATAATTGCACATCCATTGTGCTAGCTACCTATGCAGTGTTTATGACCCCGTAAGCCACTGTGGTGTCAGCTAGCCTGTGGGCGAGTTAAGACTTGGGGAAAGTACTCGTGTATGAGGAGGACACACCTGACTGTGTGCACATACTTTTATTTCATACCTTATAGAGAGAAAATAGATAACAACCCCCAGCAGGAAAGAGGAGAAGAGAGATATTCCCTAAAGGACTCAAGGTGCTGGCAAGGTCTGTGTCACAGGAGCTCAGCCCCACGTCAAGGTGGACAGCCCAGAGCTTCCATGCCTTCCCCACTCACTCAATTATGTCTAGAGAGCATTGCTGAGCACCCCCCCCCCGCGCACCACACACACACACACACACACACACACACACACACACACACACACAAAACATAGCAGGGAGCCTTTTCTGTAGCTGATTTTTCTCTAGGGTCCCCTGTATAGCTCTTCTTTTGAAGCCCCTTAGGACTCCTTGAGGTGTTTGTCCTAATTGTCATGCCTTGAGGTGAGCTCTCTTGTCCTAAGAATAAGTCACACAGTATCTGTTAAGCAGGTGTCCTTGTGCCCCTGGTTTTTTTTGGGGGGGGGCGGGGGAGTTTAAAAGAAAATACAGATACGCTAGGCTCATAGCTCCAGGAAACCATCGGGAGGGAGACACTGTATCTCACGGACATCTCACAGATTGGTCCAGGGCCCAACTGCACATTCTCATCCAGGATCTGGAAGCGAGCTCTCATGGAGCTATTGCTGTGAACAAGTAGCATCCATAAGGAAGTTTTAATCATACATATTAAGTTGTTATGAACTAGTCGTAACAGTGGAAAGTGCTCCAGTTGGCCTAAACTTCTATTCTTCAGAGCATATCTTTTGGAAAGTAGGAGCAAATCTGCACATAGGTGGGAGTGGTGACCTAAGCATAGTGGGAGAAAACTCTGCAAGTGTAGGAGTATATGCAGTAAAGGTATCTATGGTTGGAAGAGTGTCTGTGCATGGCAGGCACTCAGTCACTGTTGCCAACAGGTAGACCCCTGGGTATCCTACACAGAGTAAGTAGTACTAGACCAGAGCATTGTTTGGATAGAATTTTATTTCCTGACATGGGGACAAGGATGACAAAAATGTGTGGGAAGTCCCAGGATGGTTGGAAGTGACGTTGAGTCGTTGTTTGTTGCGGTTCTTTGTAGGAACAGTGAAGAAAGTAGGGGGCATTGAGTAAAGAAAAATACAGAATTACCCGGTGGGATGTATTTTAGAGAGGAGAAAAACTTACGGTATCTTTTCTTTCTGTTACATCACGACGTAGATATTTCCTGTCTGTTAGTGGCTAGTCGACACAGATGACGGCAGAGTCCCTGCCCCAGTCGCAGCTCTCCGTGGAAGTGAAACCCTCTACTCTTATTTCCAGCTGCTCTGCAAACGATGATACCAGCTGCACTTTAACAAAGCAGTTGAGTTCATCATAACCCATGACTAGTTGATGTTTTCGAATCTAACCCCAAAGGGAATCTTTCATTGCTAATTTTTAAATTTTGTCTTGTGATACATGGGGCACAAACTGCAATCCTCCCCACAACCTCCCCATCTTTCCCTGTTGCCATAATAAATACAACACTGAAAGAACTGTAAAGGGTGTGTGCTTGTAGAGAATAAAGGATTATTGGTATAAACTGTTCTGGAAGAACTTGAACTCCTAATGAAATCAACCATTTCCAAAAAAGAATATAATCCAGAGCGATAGATCTGAAGAGATGCTTAGTAGTTAAAGCACACCTTACTTTGGCTCGGGATTGATCCCCAGCCGAGTTTGATCCCAGGGCTCACATCACATCCTGTGACTCACAACTGCTTATAACTCCATCTTGGGAGGAATCCGATCCCTCTGGCCTCTGCAGACGTCTTTGCTCTCATGCACACACATACACGTGTACACACTTTAAATTCTAAAAATTAAAGGATAAGAAATTATCGGCGGTGTCAAAAAGGCAGGCGTGTTGTTTTGTTGCTTCTTAATAAATTTAAATTTTTATAGCGTGAGTTTAGATTTCTCTATTTGAATTATTTATATTTCAATTTTTTCTTTTTACTAAAATAATCCCAATCTGTCTGACATTTGCTTTCTCAAAGTGAAAGTCTCATTTTTGAAAGACAATTCCTTGATCATTAAGTGGTTTTAAACATTTCATTTTGATCATGGGTTGTATGCCTCATGGACAAAGAATTCTCAAACATCATAAGGGTTAAATATTCATTTCTAGAATGTAAGCATCTTATGATGCATTATACAAAAGAATAAACTTTCTGAAAGATCTAATGTGATAATTCACCTTGAGTCTCTGTGCTAGCCCATGAGGGCTTTCTGAATCTAGTGCCGGGTCTCCAGACCTCAGGCTCAAGGAACACCATCACCTTTAGTCTTAGACACTTTGGCTTCTGTTCTTATCGTGGCGTCTCTCCCTTCTCTTTCCTTGGTCTGTTTCCACACTTACAGAACAAATCTGAGTCTTAGCTTTTTGCTCTTGTGGACGGCAAGTAAGGGTCAGGCTCTTCCGAGAGAGTTGGCATTTTCTGCCCGGCTCACTTTGTGAAAAGATGAGGCACCGCGTGGAAGGCCTGGCACTCACTCCAAACATCAAGTGTCTTTAATCTGTCCTTGACGATTCTTAACTAATCCGGTGTTCTCCATATGACCTCATGAGGACAGCCTCACCAGCCTCACAGCCACCTTAAATGGAAGCGGGTCTGTCCTTCATTGGTATTGTGTGGCCTGTGGAGGCCATGGTGGTTGCGGTGGCCTGCCTGACCCAACCTGACCTTCAAAAGCCTTTGGGAGATTTCTGTAACCCCCATCTGTGTGTCACATGTTTCAGACAGTGGGAGGAAGGGTTAAGTTCCTGGCACAGTATAATGGTCGGAAGTGAGTCCTTTAGGTTAAATTTGGTGTACTTTCTCAAAAGCATCTGGGATGGGAGAAGAGTGTGAAACCTAGCCCTTTGTACTGGGGAGCCCTAGAGGTCAAGGAGGGTCAGATCACCGCTGCTTAACTCCAGCCAAAGAACTGGAGCACTGAGAGAAGCTCACCTGCTGCAGCCTGAACCCACAGTGCGGTGAGGGGAAGCCGGACGCGGTAGCTGTGAGCCCTCTTCATGGGAACATGTCCTTCTCCTGAGTCTGCTGTGCCGCATTCAAGTTTTTGCACACTGAAGAAATGTCAAGAAAGAGGAAGTTAGCCAGGAAGCCATAACGCTGCCTCTGGTTTTCGTTTTAGAGGTTTGGGCACTGTTGTTTGGTGTTTTACTCAGCTGACACTCCTTCCTCTGCAATTCAGACTCTAGATTTGCTGTAGGTATCTGGCCCTTGGCTTGTTTCTGCCACTCATGGCCTAACAGTCTGTTGTTGAAATTTGGGTATGTTTTGTTTGGTCGGTTTTGGTTTTGTTTTATCTTGTTTTTTAAATATAGTCAGCAAACATTTGGTGGCTGGAAAATGTGGGTGTCTCCCCAACTGCCTCAATATATGGAACTTAAAACTTTGGTCCCTTTTGTAGGCCCATAGTTATGTGTGGATCTAACTTTGAGTAAGCAGGTGGCTTCCTGTCCTGCTCTTACATGTGAATGGGATATTCTGATCTTGCCAGTTTGCTGTGGGTTTTGAAAGCAAATCCATTGTTTTTAGTAATAAAAACCTCTTACAGTATTCACGTCATGCCATCCAATCTCTGCAGGTGCTGAAGAGAAAATTTTGGAAGAGTTTAAAGAAACACACAATGCAGAGTCTCCAGATTTTCAGCTCCAGGCAATGATCCAGGCTGCCGGCAAGCTGGTGCTGATTGACAAGCTGCTGCCAAAGCTGAAGGCTGGTGGCCACAGGGTGCTTATCTTCTCCCAGATGGTGCGCTGCCTGGACATCCTGGAAGACTATCTCATTCAGAGACGGTGAGGCCACTGCGTCAGAACAACGGAAACAAGGACAGGACTCCGCGTGGGTCACCCTCAAGTGACATTTACAGTAGAGGTGGCTGAGTGGGAACAACATATCACCTCCCCTTTTAAAGCCACAGTTGTATATAAGGGCATCTTAATGATTGCAGGGGCTCACTGCATATCCTTTTTTTTTCTAAGTCAGGGTTTTTCTGGGTAGCCCTGACTGTCCTGGAACTCGCTCTGTAGACCAAACTGGTCTTGAGCTCACAGAGACCCACTTTCTGCTTCCTTAGTGCTGGGATTAACGGTGTGTATCACCACCGCCAGCTATATATGTAGGTTTCTTTGTTTGTGTGTTTGTTTTATGCTGCATATTTTTGTGAGCAGCTTTTCTTCATTTAATTCAACTTGGGGAGAAAAGTTCTTACTTAAAATTAAAATGTATTTTATCAGCTATTTTTAGAGTTTAGCTATTTCCTTGAGAAAGTAAAACGAAACTTAAATCTTTGAGTGTCTTGGCAGATGTATGGAAAACACCTCTGTTCTGAAGTTCTTATGCTAAATCCTTCTATTATGTGGGCGCATGTCCCATATTGGAATACTTATGTGAAAGCAAAAAGGAGCGAGTGTATGGTTGCTGTTGGTCAGGCTTCCTTGTTGTATTTCCAGGTACCCATACGAAAGGATTGATGGTCGAGTCAGAGGCAACCTCCGCCAGGCAGCTATTGACAGATTCTCCAAACCTGATTCCGATAGGTTTGTTTTCCTCCTGTGCACACGGGCAGGAGGGCTAGGCATTAATCTCACTGCTGCTGATACCTGCATCATCTTTGATTCAGACTGGAATCCCCAGAATGACCTCCAGGTAAGTAGGGGCAGGATCCCCAGTGCCTCTCGTGACAGGCTTATCAGTCACACTAGTGAACTAGTGTGTCATTGCCCTTGTCTCCTGACTCAGAGGAAACTGACTACTAATCACCTGATGTGTAATATGAGAGGAAACCCCTTAGTGAGCTAGTATCCTTCTAAACTGCACTTTCTTTACATTAACAATGTGGTTTTAGAACCGACCAGAGTCGGTGTGTGTCTCTTGAGTAGTTAGTTGTGTTGGTCACTTTGACTGCTGTAACAAAATGCCATGGTTGGGCAGTGTAAACAATACCCATGCCTTTCTCCAGGTTCTGGAGTTGAAACTGTGAGGTCTGAATGCCAGCAATATTGGGTTATTGCTTCACAGACAGCTGTCTTCTTCTTGCCTCTTCTTACAGGACACTAATCCTGTTCATCAGGGCGCCACCCTTAAGACCTAATTACCTCCTGAGTCCTCACCTCTAAATCTAACATTGAGATCAGCTTTCCAACATACACATTTAGGGAGAGCACAGTCCTTCCTGTCTCCCACTGCAATGGCCATTGGCTTTCTTTTCTTCCAGGCTCAAGCTAGATGTCACAGAATAGGGCAGAGCAAATCTGTGAAGATCTACAGGCTGATTACAAGGAACTCCTATGAAAGGGAAATGTTTGACAAGGCTAGTCTGAAGCTGGGTCTGGATAAAGCCGTGCTGCAGTCTATGAGTGGAAGAGAAAATGCTACCAATGGGGTAAGAGGACACTGCCCAGGCCGTGCGTTCAGCCTGCCTTCTGTCTGTAGCCAGCTGACTGTTAGGAAGTATTTGGCATCTGCTTTTTATTGGTTTGTTTTCTTGAGACAAGGCCTCACTATGAGTTCTTGCTAGCCTGGTGGAACTTGTAGGTCCACCTGTTTCTACCTCCTGATTTCCGGGTTTAAAAGCATGTGTTAGCACACTCCACTGGCTGTTTTTTAACCTCAGATTTTAAGTATATTTTATTGCATTTTCCTTTGTTACAAGTAAACTCTCTTAAGACATTTAGTTTGTGTTTTAATTCTAAATTACTCTAAATACTTATAATTTCTCTGAAAAAAGGTACAACAGCTTTCCAAGAAGGAAATAGAAGACCTCCTACGAAAGGGGGCTTATGGTGCACTTATGGATGAAGAAGATGAAGGGTCTAAGTTTTGTGAAGAAGATATTGACCAGATTCTCCTTCGACGAACCCACACTATTACCATTGAGTCCGAAGGAAAAGGTTCCACGTTTGCTAAGGTTTGAATCCACCTAGGGGGCCGGGTCTTTGGTGCAGCCTTCTGGAACTCATGAAGAGAACTTATGCAGAACATTGGCTTTTCATTATGAATTACAGACCAGTTATTAATTCCCTGGCAACTCCCAACACTTACAGCATTCTCTGTACACTGGGTTCTCTCCTGGGCAGGGTCCTCGTGATCTTGTTCTCGTGTGTTCTTCCCCATTCTTCCCTTACAAATTCCTCTTATGAATCTCATTCTTCATGATCTCCCAGACCCCAGTTCCCGAAACAACCCAAAAGGACGCCCAAGTCACTCTGTGTTTAAGTCTTTCTTGTTTTCCCCTTTTGTTACGGCTCCACAACTCTGCTCACAGCTAAAGTGAACCCATGGTATTGTATCCCAGCTCTTGCCGCTGTCTGCCCTGCACAGCTCACACCGTGTGCTCTTCACCACACTGACCCACTGTGGACAAGGATACCCTGAGCCCTGACTGTCACCTAAAACCCACTTGCTAGTATTCCAGCTGGATTCCACACCGAGGCTCACTCTGCTTTCTAATTTTGCTAAACTGTGGTTTACTTGCCATAAAGCATCAAGTTTGACACCTTGATATATCATAGGCTAGGGCAACCGTTAGCACAGTCCTAAGTTTAGAATGTTCCTACTACCTCAGAAAGATCCCCATGCCCATTAGCAGGCAGTCTCTACCCTCCTATGTGGAGTTTATACCATGTGTGGTTTTTTGAGTATGCTTTCATATAATTATGTAATGTTTTTCACGTTCATCCTTGTAGTATACATGGATAATTTATTCCTTTTTATGGCTTACGGCGTTTGACTCTATGGGTGTCACGCGATGGCCAGGTGATGATAGACATCCCAGTCACTTATTCATTGCCACTTGACAATGAAATTCGGGTTATTTCTACTTTTGGATTTTTAGTGAACATTTTCATGGTAGCTTTTGCTTGGACACGTCTTTTCATTTCTCTTGAGCATTTGACAGAGCAGAACTAGAGGTGATGTTAGCTCCCCAGTGCTCCCCAGTGCTCCCCAGTGAGGACTGAACCCAAGCCTCCCCAAGCATGCTTATCGTTTAAGGAACTAAGAGACCAGGTTGCTTTGTTTGTTTGTTTCTGTTTTTCTTTTAAACAAAAAAAAAGTGTAAGCATAGAAAAAGTGTAAGCATAGAAATGCTGGGCTCCACCCTCACATGGGCCATGGTGCACTGCATCTTTACCCCACTGCCCTCCCTGCCCTTTGTGCCCCCTGTGGTGGTTCCTCCACTCTGCAGAAGTCCCTTCATCTGCCTTCGTATCACGTGAGACCTGTTATTCCCCCATTTGCTTAAAATCTCCTCCTGTAGTTTTGACATAACTACACACACACAGACACACACACACATACACACACACACACACACACACACACACACACACACACACACACACAGCATAGCATCCAGGCTCACATATGAGACAGATGTGGTGTTTGTATCTCTGAGCCTGCCTTAGATTGCTCGACACAGTGGTTTCTGACTCCATCTACTTTCTTGAAAATGCCATGATTCTGTTTTTCTTTACAACTAAATAAAAGTCAACTGTGTATAGCTAGAGTTTTCCTTATCAGTTCCTCTGTCGTTGGCCATCTAGGCTTGTTCCGTTTCCTGCCTATTGTGAAACATGGTGTGCTAGTGTCTGTGGCGTGTTGACTCAGAGACCTGCCTTCAGGAACACAGTCCGGTGGCGTAGCTGGGTTATATGGTAGCGCTATTTTTAGTGTTTTGAGGAGCCTCCACACTGACGTCCATAGTGGCTCCAGGAATTTTCGTCCCCACTGGCAGTGAATACAAATTCTTCTTCCCAACATCCTGGACAGCATTCCTTGTTTGTTTGTTTTCTTCTAATTTCGATTTCCCTGGTGGCTAAAACTGTTGAAGCCGTTTGTTTTCTGGGTGGACCGCTCCCTCCTCTTGCCTTCCCACACCAGTGTGTTAAGGCTGCTTTTCCTATGTCTGTTCAACCCATTTATGATATATTTCAAGTCAAGCTGTCTGTGGTGTGACAAAGGAGTTGAGGTCCCCCATTGCCCCAGCTTGTAGAAGTTCTTCTCTGGCCTCTGTGCCTTCACATCTTTTCAGTCTCTTACATGATTTTTCCTTAGTCCTCACATGCACTCTCAGTGTGTGCAAGATATGTGCGCGCGCGCACACACACACACACACACACACACACACTCCATCTGAGCAACATGCAGATGCCAGAGTTGGATATGGTAGTTTTCCTTGACTTCTTCACTTTTGGTGTTCATGTCTGCTGATGCCTACCACTATTAACCTCACCTTTTGAAGAATGTATTTTTAGGAAGTCTTCTCTTCTCCATTTTTAGTCATTGTTTCTGGTATAAACTGCTGGAGTGGTAGGCAGGCTCTAACATCACTGGTGGCTCTCACTATAACTTCTCCCCCAATCAGCTCGAGGTACAGCCATGTCCATGTTAAGTTTACCCCTATTTTCAAATAGTGCATGCTTCCCTGGGATAGGACTCGGACTGCTAACAACGCATGTGAGGCCCCTGGCGCTGGCCTCCGCCCTCATCAACTTGCTCGTGGCTGCTGTCCCTTGAGCCCCTCCATCCTTGCTCCTCTCCTGGGAGGAGCCTTTGTGCAGGACTCTGCCATGAACATTTCTGCCTCCTCTCTTCTTTTACAAGTATTCTAAAATATCATCTAAGTATTTTCTTCTGGAGAAAACTAATTTTTTAGATCTGCTCCCAGCAGGACCTTGTTGGAACAGGTGTGGAATGTGTACAAGGGACACTTTTCATCGCTCTCCCATCTACTATACTTACTGTCTTGCACAAGAGGCTGAATACGCATATATGGTGACTAGATGAGCAGAGGCTACAAGGGGTCCTGACTCTGAGAACTGCATCTCAGAGTAACGCATACATTTTCCTCCTTTTAGGCCAGTTTTGTTGCGTCTGGAAATAGGACAGATATTTCTCTGGATGACCCAAATTTCTGGCAGAAGTGGGCTAAGAAGGCTGAATTGGACATCGACGCCTTAAACGGGAGGGTGAGTGATAAGTCCCATCCAGACTGCTGCTGATCCGACCTGAAGGCTGGCTTGATTCTCATGTACCTGTTCTTCCCTTAGAACAACCTGGTTATCGACACTCCGAGAGTAAGGAAGCAGACCCGGCTGTACAGCGCCGTGAAAGAAGACGAGCTCATGGAGTTCTCCGACCTGGAAAGCGACTCTGAAGAAAAGCCCTGCGCAAAACCACGGCGCCCCCAGGATAAGTCTCAGGGCTACGCTCGGAGCGAGTGCTTCAGGGTGGAAAAGAATCTGCTGGTTTACGGGTAAGGCCAGTTTACTACATGGAGTCTCTTTATTTTGCCGTATTTCAATGGATCTGTTTGGCTCCCATTAGCGTGGCCAGACAGATGCTTCCGCACTAACTTTCTGCAGATTGTGGCTTGTGTAGTCAATATCACCCACGTCCTAATCCTCCTGGGTGTGGAAAGAGAAGCCACTAGAATTTATGAGCGTTAGCTTGCACCGTGGGAATTACAGCAGGTCCAATTTACTTGTAGATTATTAAAAACTAAGAATGTAAAATTGCAAAATCTATTGGCACTTGTACTGTCACATAAACTTTATGACCATAGTTATCGTTTAATAGTTTTCTGCTATAAAGACTTAGCAAAGGCAGAGGCTTCATTTAAGCACCTGCCCTCCAACTTGTCTGAAGCCTGAGAGGCCATTTGAACTTCACGGGTCTGTGGGTTCCTTTTGCTAAAGGAAGGCTCCCACATCAGCTTCATGACTTATGCAACATGGCACCCACACAGAACTTTGATATATGCAAGGTCCTCGGTAAGTGCCTGAATCAGTAGATAAGAATTTGCTCACACATCATGGGACTGTAGGCCAATTCTGTTAAAATAGAAATGGCCACCGAACTGACTTTCACTGATTCCATGCTGTCCTGGCTGTGGCTTGTGGCATTTCTTCCCAATGGGTCACTGCTGGTGTAGAGCAAGGGGAAGCGTGTATCTGAGGCCTGCAGGGTTCTGCGGCTGACACTGTCTGTCGTGTGGAATATTTCTCATGGATGAGCCCTGTTTGGGAACTTGGCTTCCACTGGCTCCCGGCATCTCTGCCTGTGCCTGTGCGCAGGTGGTTCTGTCTAAGCCCCTCCCACGCAAGTGACTAGCCGTACACCCGCCTCCCTTGCCGAACTCCTCCTTCTCGCCGCTGCCCCTTTGCGCTCCCGCCTGCTTGCCTCATCAGCTCCTCTCCTGATGGAATCCCATTCAGCATTTCTGAAAGGACAGGAGCTCTTTCAGTGTATCCTCGGTGCATGCCGCATGCCACAGATACACAGTGCTGCATAGATGTTTGTATGCAATGCACGAACGCCAGCCAAGGCCTTTCCTGTTTCTCAGCAACTGTGTTGGCACTAGTCCGCACACTGGGTAGCTCTCCAGCCTCTAATCAGGACAGAGCCTCACCTAGCCTCAGCCCTTTGCTCCTGCACCTCCTTCCTTGTTTCAGCCTGATGATCATAGTTTAGATTTTGTTGGAAACCTCAGGACTGGAACATACTTATAACTCCTAGCTCTAAGAAGGAAGCTTGGGTCAGTCAAGTCCTCTCCTCTTCCCACTTCTACTGTTTTGGATTGAACAACCACCATGTGCTGGGCACTGGGCTAAGAGAGAACTACCACTGCGAGCAAGGCAGGTGTAGCCTAAGACAGGCAGGCGAGCAGGCAGAAATGTCAGTATGCTGTGAAGATGAAACAGCAGGCAGTGCTCGGCTAAGGGAGCACAGAAGCTCAGCATGTCCCCTTAAGACGTAATTTAGGGACTGGGAGAGTCACAGAATCTGTGGCTAAGGAACATCAGAAATGCACAGATGTGAGAAAGGGAGGGAGGAGCAAGCCCCGAGGCCTGGGTCTGAGAGACCTCAAAACAGCCAGAAAGAACAGTGGTTTGGCGAGAGGCAGCGCAGGACAAAGGATTTTCTCTGTTCTCTGAGCAAGACTCTCAGCTATTACAGAAGGCAGCAGAGAGGCTGCGAGCTCTGCCTGGTGGCTCTGTCTGTTGTTGTCCTGGCAAAGGCACAGCTCAGGCGGCCTCTGCGCCCTGTACCTGTTTGTTGTGTAGCAGGTATTTCTGAGACAGAGCAGTATAGCTTCTGTTCAGGTGATAATGGTACGTGTGCTGTTTGCTTCTAGTCCTTCCTCCTGCCCTTTTCTTCTGGGAGGCCCTGAGACTTGGTCCAGCTTCTTTCCTGAGCTGGAAGTGACCACTCCTTGTAGAAAAGGAGCCAAGGGCTTTTAACTCTTCACTAGTCATCAAGGCACCTGTGGTAGGTTGATGCAGTAGGACCCCTCAGCCTGCGGTAGGTTGATGCAGTAGGACCCCTCAGCCTGCAGTAGGTTGATGCAGTAGGACCCCTCAGCCTGCGGTAGGTTGATGCAGTAGGACCCCTCAGCCTGCGGTAGGTTGATGCAGTAGGACCCCTCAGCCTGCGGTAGGTTGATGCAGTAGGACCCCTCAGCCTGCGGTGGGTTGATGCAGTAGGACCCCTCAGCCTGCGGTGGGTTGATGCAGTAGGACCCCCTCAGCCTGTGGTGGGTTGATGCAGTAGGACCCCTCAGCCTGTAGCTTTGATTTCTAGTAGTCACACTGACTTAAAGTCATCTTTCATCTCAGAAGGTTGGCCACCATAGGTACATATAAATCAGAGTTGAAGGAAGGTCAACATGAAAAATTCCAGGTCCTCTGGTTGCACGCATCTCCTAAAAATGACAGCCTTAACCACCAGCAGCCCAGGAAAGCTATTAGCAGCATGGGTGTCTCGGTGGCTTTGTCATTCCCTCTGTACACAGTGTTGTACCTGTACTTCTTTCCTATCTCTAGAGGTAACTAATGCCACTGTGGATCCAGGATTTCCCAGTCCCTGACCCTGGCTGTCAAGGTGATGCCACGTCTATACAGTCAGAGATTCCGTCTGCATGCTGCCTTTTTGCTTTCCAGCTGGGGCCGCTGGACAGATATCCTGTCCCATGGACGCTACAAACGTCAGCTGACTGAGCAAGATGTAGAAACCATCTGCAGAGCCATCCTGGTGTACTGTCTCAATCACTACAGAGGGGACGAGAACATCAAGAGCTTTATCTGGGACCTGATCACGCCCACGGCGGATGGCCAGACCCGGGCCCTGCTCAATCATTCCGGTAGGTCTCTCTTGTGTTCTTTGTGCTCCTGGGTCACAAAAGGCTACCAGAAACACCAGCATTCGGTAAAGGGCGGCGGCGTAGACTCTTACTCTCCCACTGTTCCTCCACTATCTACTTCTGACATTGTAATGTGCACCGTGAAGGTATCCATGATTGTGACCCTGGTGCTTCTAGGTCTGTCGGCCCCTGTGCCAAGGGGCCGGAAGGGGAAGAAGGTGAAGACCCAGAGTACGCAGCCGGTAGTGCAGGATGCTGACTGGCTGGCAAGCTGCAACCCCGATGCCCTGTTCCAGGAGGACAGCTACAAGAAGCACCTGAAGCACCACTGCAACAAGTAGGTACCAGGTCGAGGCGGGCAAGCGTGCTGCGCACCTGAGGTCGGCAAGTGCCTGTGTACCACGGGGACTCCTTTGTAAGGGAGCGGTGTGTAGCCTGGGTAGTGCCCCGTGTTCGTCACTGCCATCTCAGTCGTCCCTCCTAGAGGGCACTCTGTACCCCCTAAGCAATGGCTCCTCCTTTCCCTGCCCTCAGCATCTGTCCTGTTCTCTTGTCCATCCTAGACTAGCTGCTTCACAGTGGCGACCCCACAGTATTTATCCCCTATTCTTTTGATTTCATTTGGTCTGGTGCCCACGGTTCATCCGTGTTGTAGGTAGTGTCAGGATCCTCTTGTCCGATAAATGCTATTCCGCTCTGCATACACCCCACTTTGTTAATCCTTTCTCATCCACTGGTGGACATCTGGACTGTTCCAACGTTTACCTGTTATAAGCCTCGCTGTGGGATTGTAGATGATTAGGGTGGGGCTAATGTGTGATAGACAATTACGATTCCTTTTGTACAACTCCGCCTTTCACTGACTGCTTCCATAGTGGGCACTGGGGGATTTACATAGCGCTTTTTGCTTTAGTTATGTCTCTGTTGCTGTGTGGACCCAGCTGGCTCAAAGTCACAGTTCCTCCTGCCTCAGCCACCTGAGCAGCTAAAATGGAAGGCACCCACGTCTTTTCTTCACAGCTGGTCTGTTTTATCTCCTGCTTATCCACAAAGTCGCAGGTCTCCAGCCAGAGTAGCTTACCTAAGGTTTCTCAGTTCAGAACACAGTGGGATTTGGTGACACACTTCCTTTCACCTGTGCAGCCCTTTGGCCACCTGACCACAGAAGTCTGGCTCTTGCCTCAGGGCTCTTGAGAGGGTCACCATGATCTTTCAAAGCATTTGGTGTCTTTGGAACTGTCTTAGCATGGTGTTTTGTACTAAAATTGTAACCTGATCATCATAGCTCTCAGAAAATGCCTCTCCCCCCACCCCCCCATCTTTGTGGTTTACCTTGTTGGGGTTAGTTGCCTTCTGGGTTCTAGATTCAAACAGAAAAAGTTAAATTGTTTAATGTGAGAACAGTGCTCCTTTTCCCAGATGCCAGCCAGCGTAGGTGTGGTAGTTTTTAATTCCTAGTCTCCTGTCAATAGCAATCTTCATAGGGAGCCCTCTGCAGTTAGTACACATGGTGAAATTGAGGCTCTTCATGTATTTCATTCAGTCTTGGAAAAACACTGTTGATACCTTCTAGCTTTTCTCTGGTGTGGAAAGAGTGTCCCATTGTCCTTGGCCTATAGACCGTACCTTGAGATTCAGTCTTGTCAAACATGAAGAGATGTTGGTGTTAAGGTAAAAAACTGAGACCCAATTGAAGGACATCCTAGAAAAATAACTGACCACTGCTCCTCACATGTGAAGCCTGTGAGACCACAGATGAAAGAAGCCGAGTGGGGGATGATATCGAGTACTGTGTGCAGTCTTGGGCTTTGGGTTGTAGTCGCTAGCTCTGGGGGCTCATTAGCCTCCCTGTCCCTCCATCCCAGAGTGGACTCCTTGAGAGTGGGAGCTGTGTCCTGTCCGTCCTTTCTCTTCCTGGCTTTCCCTCTAGAAGAAAAGGAGATGTTCACATCAGTTCATAGAAAGCTCCACACTACTAAACCTGCCCTGAAATGGAAGGCTGTATTTTCTACCAAAAGGAAAAGAAACCATTAGGCTCCCTGCCTTCGAGTCAAGTAAAGAGCCCAGCCACAGGTAGAGGGGTTTCCTTTGGAACTACTGTTTCTGAGCAGCCAGTGCAAGGAAACACTGGCCTGCAGACTCTCTAGCCAAGCAGTGCTAACTCTGCTGCTATCAATGCTCCTTATTTGGTTCTGTGTGGCAAAGTCAGGATTTGAGCTTACATGTTACCAAGAGAAAGAAAATTGAGAAGTAAAAAGACATTCCCCAAAACAACTGCATATCTTGGCATATATTTTAATATTTGTAAAGCCCATCCAAAACCCATGTTGGCCTTGAGTGGACTCTCAGAGTAGACAGCGCATCTCCTGATGCCTGGACAGGATCAGTCTGTTTTAGTAAGACTGCCCCTGCTTGTCATTTTGATGTCTTAGAGGCAAGTCACATCTTGGGAGACCTTGATCTGCGTGCTTGTGCTCAAGGTGTCCCTGTGACCTTGGATGTATAACTCGTCCTCTGTTACCAACAGTATTCACATCTGTAGTGTGGAAATGTGAACTTGCCCATGTCTTCACAGGGTTATTATGAAGACCAAGTGAGCCAGTGTATATAAATGAGAAACGTTGGTACAGGGGCGTTATGCAGTTATGTGACAGGCTTATTCAGCTAGGGAAATAACATTGGAAGAAACCAACCTTCACCAAGAGGGCCATCTTCAGGTGTCAGTCAATCCCAAATGCACATATGGGCGGTCTAGTAGAGAGACCAGGTGAGTTTTATTTGTGGGGGTGGGGGAGTCACATTTTAGCCATTGAGGAAACTCACACAAGATGGAAAATCTGGTGGCCTGACAACATCAGCAGCTTTAATGCTGATTCATTAAAAATGAGTATCAGTGAGTTAGATACATTTTAATCTTGTAGTGTTTATTATTTTTAAACCACAACTAAGGTCCCCTGATAATATAAGTAGAAGTAATAGAAATGTTTACTGTTCCCTGCATAGGGTAAGGACCCAGCCCCTGCCCACTCCCCTCAGCATCTTCCTTTCTCGGAAGCAAAGTTGTATAATCTGAAAAACCTGACATTCCATATTGAGGGTTTATTGTAAGGTAGTAAAACCAGATTTTATATCTCGTTTATTCCTACAACTTCTGATGTGCTTCCAAAAATGGTATTAAGGCAGCAGCTGAGGAAATTTTATGAGATAATGAAGCAGAACAGTTACTGAAAGCCATCTGCTCGGTTGTTTACAAACTTGCTTCAATACTTCAGAGGCAGCGGTAGGGTACGTGTCTAAACTTCACAAGCTGCACTAGGTAGGTCTGAGTGAAGTGTGCCCAGGCTGGGCTGAGCTCGCTCCCTCTCTGTGCAGTGCGAGTGGTTGCCAGGCAGGCCTGTTGGAAGCCAGCAGAAAGCACCACACAGAGGTGATTATGTGGCACCATCTGTCACGCTTCAAGCCTACCATACAGCATGGCTAATCAGCCTTGGCAGGATGATGGATGGACAGCAGCAGCTGCCAAAAGCCACTGTTGGCAAACAGCACTGAAGTTAAGAACTTTTCCCCCTCTGTCTTCCTCTCCAGAGTCCTGCTGCGTGTCCGCATGCTGTACTACCTAAGACAAGAAGTGATAGGAGACCAGGCCGAGAAGATCCTTGAGGGCGCCGACTCAAGGTTGGTGCAGGCGTACATTTGTTCAGGCCCTCCACAGGCTAGCCCAGGTGGTTGGGAAACTCCACGGCCCCTAGACTGTCAGGAGCTCACCTCCTTTCTGTGTCTTTCATGCAAGTGTTTGTCCTCTGGGCTTGGGGACGGGATAGGAAGATGGACAGGGCCATTTGCATGTGCTTGTTTAGAAGAGGGTGAGAAGCAATGACTTCTGACCTGAGCTGGCACACCTTGTGATGAGGCTCATTTCTGGCCACTGACCGCTGCCCCGTTGCTGATTCCTCTCTACCGTGTCAGATTCTTATTGTGAAAAAGAGGACACATGGGTGTGTGTTTACCACGTAGGACTAGGATTCATTTTAAGTACTCATGTTTAAAGAGTGCTTAAATGCTGTCTTCCAGTGAAGCAGACGTGTGGATCCCTGAACCATTCCATGCTGAAGTTCCTGCAGATTGGTGGGACAGGGAAGCAGATAAATCCCTCTTAATTGGAGTGTTTAAACATGGTAAGGGGCGTTTCTGTTTGGACGCATCTTGACTGCGGCTTCATCTTTATTTAGAACTCCTTGCATACTCTTTTCCAAAGTCATAATATTAATGAGGACCGTTCCAAAGGACTCTTGGCGCCTACCATTTTTTCTGTACTAAAAATCTAATATGAACTGTAAATATCAGATGCTGTTTTTGAATGTTTGTTGAGTGTTTGAGAAGAAAACATTTCTTTCTTGGCTGTAAACAGAAGTCAAACCATATTTGTTTTAGTAATAGCCAAGTTGTACCATAGCATTCCCGAAACTTTGCTTCTCGAACGGCTGCCCTCACTAACTCTGCCAGCCCGTGTCAGAGTGGACGGTGGGCTTAACCTCTGCTATTAATCTGGACAAGTGCCTCCTGGGCTTTGTTCCAAGCAATATTTCACAAATGTCAGTGCTGAGGACTCACCGCTCCCCCGAGTGGGATGCCGCCTTGTTAACTTTGAAAGGCTGGGGAGGCAGAAGTGCCGTGATATATACAGTGAGCGGCTCCTGATTATAATCCCAATTCTCTGGAGGTCGCGGAGGTGTTCTCAGCAGCCCAGCCTGACTAAAGGGGAGAATGATGGCTTATAAAACCTTTCATGATTACAGTTTGGCTTGCGGCTCTACAGCAGTTAGGAGCGGTGTGTTGTAGTACACATCCTAATTGAATTGTGCTGCTCCTCCTCTGTACTCCAGCCGTGTTCTGTGAGCTCGGCCTCAGAATCATTTTCCCGCAGTGCACTGTTGGGATCTGCCATTTCCCATCTAGTCAACTTGGGCAGTCAAAAAGCAAATTGCAGTTTGAAAACCATAGAGGGAACAGTGTCATCTTACTGACATGCATCATCATAAACCTAATAAGACAGGTTCGCTGGCCTTCCATACATGGGGATTTTTTCAGCCAGCCATGTAAGTTCCTACAGGACCAAACCTACTGGGGGTGGGGGGTGGGGCCTGGGGGGGGGGAGACCTGGAGAACCCCTGCGGAGGTCGTAAAGAAACCTTACGAAGCCTTTTAAATGTCAAGCAAAATTAGATGTTGAGGACGAATAGGGTCAGAAACCCCCCCTGACATCCTGCAGTTATCCTGAGCCCTCTTCTGTATGTGTTTCTGGTCATTCAGTGGCACCTCTGATTGTATAAGGGGGCCCACGCAAGCTGCCCTAGAATGCTGCCCCCAAACAAGGCCTGTTTAGTTCTGCACATATGATGTCTAGGAAACAAACTGGCTGTGTTGTGGCAGGGGCTGTGGGTTTTGACAGTGACGGGGTCTTCCTTTGTTTCTGCGCGTGTGCTGTGTGTGCTGGTGGCTATGGCCCAGGCTATGAGAAGTACAATTCCATGCGAGCTGACCCTGCGCTGTGCTTCCTGGAGCGAGTCGGTATGCCCGATGCCAAGGCCATCGCTGCCGAGCAAAGAGGGACAGACATGCTAGCAGATGGTGGTGACGGGTAAGAAGGACATTCTAAAATTTTAATAAACTTTATGTCAGTATCACATCTACTGGCAGGGGTTGGTTCTTAAGCTGAACGGGGCACTCTGTTAGGTCTGGTTTGAATTTGATGCTACCAGTAGGTCCTGTCTGTATAACATAATAACTATTTTAAACAAAGTTCAGACACACACACAGATAAATGAAATTGTCTCCCTTGGTGACTCCCTCGCCACCCCTTGTAACTGTGCTTTCTAAATACTGGCAGAGTGGATTTTCAATGCAGACCCAGACTTAGTATTGGGGTGATTGTTACCCTTCCTCTTTCACTTCCCTACAAATTGATACAATTTAAAACTATCATTTTTTGAATCTTACACAGTGGAGAATTTGATAGAGAAGATGAAGATCCAGAATATAAACCAACGAGAGCGCCATTCAAAGACGAAATAGATGTAAGGCATTGAGTGTGTTGGCTTTCCCAGTGCCGGTAACATATTATATGCCCATATAGGACTTGTTAAACTTTATAGATAATGGCCTTTCTCTAAAAAAGAAAGTAATTGAAAATAGCTGTTTCTCATATTGCTTTCAAGGAATTTGCAAATTCTCCCCCAGAGGATAAGGAAGACTCGATGGAGGCACACAGTACAGGTGAGGTCCCAGGGCAGCTGGAGAGCAGGGACAACAGGCTGGGCAGCCCGAGGGCTGGTGGCTGGATCCCAGGCCTTGGCCTGATGATGGTGGCTCACGGGTACTCTTCCACATGGGCCCTTCCCTTGGCAATAATGGTGGTCCTTATTTATGGTTTTCATTACATTAATTTCTTGGATAGAACTTTTTGATTAAGATAATCGATCTGCTCATTTATAGTCAGCATTCAGTTGAAAATTTTACAGTCCTTAAAACATTTTTATTGGGAGGAGGGCATTTGTTTAAATCTGAAATATTTCTGTGGACTATTGACCTTCTACCCAGTATAAAATAATTAGACAATAACTACTACGTGCTTGTTATGTTCAAGATTATCATCATAAGCACATTTATAAGGAAGACTGGTTTTCTTTGTGTAAGACTGATAAGCCTCCACCCCTCCCTTGAAGGAGTTAAAAGTAAATAGTTTATACATCCTCTCCGCTGTTACTGCTTGTTTATATTTTCAGATCTGAGTGTGGCGGGGTGGCCTCTCCCACCCTGTCCTCTGAGAGCTAATGAGTCATCTTTTTTTGTTGGAAAGTTGTCTGTACTGTGAGAGATGTTTCAGACTCTTTTTTTCCGCTTCCTCAGGCAAGCACAGCGAGAGCAATGCTGAGTTAGGTCAGCTCTACTGGCCAAACACGTCAACCCTGACCACGCGTCTGCGCCGGCTCATTACTGCCTATCAGCGCAGCTATAAAAGGCAACAAATGAGGCAAGAGGCCCTAATGAAGACGGACCGGCGCAGACGGAGGCCCCGGGAGGAAGTGAGAGCGCTGGAGGCGGAAAGGGAAGCTATTATATCTGAAAAAAGGCAAAAGTGAGTTCTCCTTTTTTGCAGTGTCCCTGCCCCACTCCCATCCCCCATGCCTTCCCTTCCCTTCTAGGTCCCCAAGGAGTAGTGATCACACCGTACAGTGTCAGTAAAGAAAGGCCTGGTGCCCAGAAGGTGTCCGTCCCAAAGACATGCCCTGGGGGGCAGAGAAAAGACAGACTGTCCCGTATGCCCTTCTGAGCATGATGTGAGCCAGATCTCCTTTCCCGCAGGTGGACGAGAAGAGAAGAAGCTGACTTTTACCGGGTGGTATCCACCTTTGGGGTTATTTTTGACCCCGTGAAACAGCAGTTTGATTGGAACCAATTCCGAGCCTTTGCCAGACTAGACAAAAAGTCTGATGAGAGTCTGGAGAAGTATTTCAGCTGCTTTGTGGCCATGTGCAGGCGGGTGTGTCGAATGCCCACCAAGCCCGAGGACGGTAGGTACAGGAGTGAGTGACTAGCCACACTGTGCTGGGCAATTGGGGCCGTGCATGCAGCTTAGGCTGGGCCCGCGGCCTGTCCAGGTAACTGCCATGCTTCATGTTACAGAGCCACCTGACCTCGCCTCCCTGATCGAGCCCATCACAGAGGAACGAGCATCCAGGACACTCTACCGCATTGAACTGCTACGCAAGATCCGAGAGCAGGTCCTCCATCACCCGCAGCTGAGCGACAGGCTGAAGCTCTGCCAGCCCAGCCTGGACCTGCCTGAGTGGTGGGAGTGTGGGCGGCATGACAGGGACCTGCTGGTGGGCGCTGCTAAGCACGGGGTCAGCCGGACAGACTACCACATCCTCAACGACCCCGAGTTGTCCTTCTTAGATGCACACAAAAGCTATGCTCAGAACCGTGGGGCCAGTACCGTCCCTTCTTTGAATGCCCTGGCCATGGGCTTTGGCCAGACCCCTCCAGTCATTTCCTCTGCTCATTCTCATGAAGAAAAGGCAGTGGAGCAGGCTGAAGGCAAGGCCGAGGAGTGTGAGCACTCACCGGCCAAAGAGAGGGCGGTTGGGAAAGAGGAGGAGGAGGAAGCCGGCGGGGCCAAGGACGGCAAGCAGGAGTGTGAGGCCGAGGCCAGCTCTGTGAAGGGCGAACTCAAGGGGGTGGAGGGCAGTGGAGACCCTGGGTCCAAGTCTGTCTCAGAGAAAGGCTCCGAAGAGGATGAAGAAGAAAAGCTGGAGGATGATGATAAATCGGAGGAGGAGTCGCAGCCAGAAGGTAATGCCTGGCTCCTGTCACTGTCCTGATACCACAGTTTTTATTTTTGTTTTTTTTACTTGAGAAATCTAGAATCTCACTTCATAGGTCTGGCTGGCACTACAACTCACAGAGATCCACCTGCTTCTGCTTCCAGAGGGCTGGGAATAAAGGCATGTACCACCATGCCCAGTAAATGACTTTTGTAAAAGTCATTGGTGGCTAGGCGTGGTGACACACACTTTGAATTCTAGCCTAGGTTGGTTGGTCTGTATACTGAACTCCAGAGCTATACAGTGAGATCCTGCCTTCCCCCCACCAAGAGTAATTAATGTCCATTTTCTTCTATGATGGGATAGTTTCAATTATGCGTACTTGTGTTTGACCTCACACTTTATTCCTGCAAACATATCTCAAGGAGTATAAACTCAGAGCAGCTGTGAACACATCAGTCGCCTCTGCTTTAAGGAAAGATTAACTTCATCATCAGGTGTGCTAAGAATGCCTTGTAGTTTTAAAGTTTACACATGAATGTGATGGAAGAGAGTCGCTCACTGAGCAAATATTCTTTTGGAATAAATGATGATTAATTGGTTGATTGATAACATGTTTTCCATGTTACAGATTGCTATAGCCAACACAAAGTAGAATCCAGGCACCATGTTGACCTTTGCTGCTGCAATGACCCTTCTTTATTAGCTAATATCTTAACCTGAACAGAAGCTCCTGGGTCAGAAACATGGTTAGCCTTCAGCACCAAAAGATTTACTTAGTGTAGTGGCACATTCTCCTTATTTCAGCACCTGGGAGTAGAGAAACCGGAGGGTCACGGGTTCAAGCCCAGCCTCAACTATATAGTGAGTCTGAGGAAGTCTTGGGCTGCATATGACTCTGCGTCTATGATCACAAAGAAAAGATTTCCGTGGCTGCTTCATCAAGACAGAAGCAGCACCGTCTACATTTGTGGGCTGTTTTGTTCTAAGTTTTAGACAAGACACCCACATCTTTCTAGGTGTAAGGTAGGCAGCACACAGTGAAGCAAAACTGGCAGGAACCCGCTTTCAGCACCCGCCGTCCTTTCTAGACTTGAGCTTCCGTGCATTTTGGCCGTGAGTGCTGCACATAACTCATTTCCCAGCAGGCGCTGTCTCTAGAGGGAAGACTTTTGATGAAGAAAGCAATGCTTCTATGAGCACTGCTAGGGATGAAACCCGAGATGGATTCTACATGGAGGATGGAGATCCAGCGGCAGCCCAGCTCCTTCACGAAAGAACGTTTGCCTTCTCCTTTTGGCCCAAGGTTGGCAGGATTTTGTTATTGTGATTGTTTTGTTGATCTGACAAAAGAGCAGGAAGGAAATCTCTGGCTTGATTTTTCAAATAGTTTGAGGTAAACCTTGTTGAGCATATGAATAATGCAGAATTAAAGGAATGATCGGAAAGAACCCAAATGAAGAAACATTTAGGAGACTTTTGCAGTGAGATAATGTGGTAGAATGAACAGAACCATTGGTCCTGCCCCCTCCTTGGGGCTCTTCAGTCTGTCTGTCCTGTTGTCTTGTAGAAGCTCTTGCTGTTTCAATAGATTTGACAAAATGAAAAGTGTGGGACTTTGAAACCGTGTTAGCTTTTTAAAGATTAAGTAAAGCTTTTAGATTTAAAATAATTTATTAAAAATTCCACCGTGTTCTTAAGACCAGAGAAGGGTGGTGGTAGACCCCTTTGCTCTCCCATTTATCCTGAGGTCATCCCAGATGTAGTTATCTGTAACTCAAGGCAAAGGACAATTGCTCTTTGGTTAGGAAGCACAATTCTTTAAAATGTTCTCTGTGCCGGTAGGGCCTGTGTTTCTCAGGGCAGGAAGTAGTCATCGTAAGTGCTGTGGCACATGGTGCACGGGAGGCGATTCATCCCAGGCCACTCTTAATGGTGTTAATGTGGCTTAAAAAGAAGGTGACATTTTGTGTGAATAGTATACTGTCAAGGACATCCCCCCCCCCCCCCCGTTCCCCATGTCCTCTTGGTTCCTGGTCATATTAATTCCCCACATTGAGACTAGAGGGGGAATTTCTCAGTTCAGTCAAAGGTTTATAGTCACAGGCACTATTGATCTATGGAAGCTTGGTCTAAGGAGCTGTAATTAGAACATTTTAATGTGCATGCTCCAGTGAAATTTGGAGCGGTAATAGGTGGGGAACCCAGACTGACAGTCATTAGGTGTTCCTAGGTTGCTGCCCACTTCATAATGCTGAACTTTATTAATAGTGACGCTAATGATGGCCCCCTTCCTGGGACACACTGCACTTTGGCCTGTGACTCTGAAGGGCCAGACCACTGAAACGCAAAGTGCAGAGGCTCCATTGAACCCGCCGCGTTCTTGAAGCCTGAATGAGTTCCTTTTACAATCTGAGGTTGTTTTGAAGGTGGTGTTTACTTGGTGTGCTCCCTGCTTCGTGTCAGTCATTGAACATAGTTGAAATAGCTTTAGTAGAGCAGCTAGGACATTCCATCCAACCATTCTGATGGGTTTTGTCTGTTTACTTCTTGCCAGGCTCCTTTGGTCCAAATAACTGACCTTTCAACGTTCTGTGTACTTCGGCATCTTGGTGGGCATATTTACCCAGTAGTTTAAAATAGGCCTTTGTTACAAATTTCCTGTGACTCTTCCCCCTTCAGGACAGAGTAATGATAAACCGATTAGACAACATCTGTGAAGCTGTACTGAAAGGCAAGTGGCCAGTAAACCGGCGCCAGATGTTTGATTTCCAGGGCCTCGTCCCTGGTTACCCGCCCTCCACCGTGGACAGTCCCCTGCAGAAGAGGAGCTTTGCCGAGCTCTCCATGGTCAGCCAGGCCAGCATCAGTGCAAGCGAGGACATCACCACTTCTCCTCAGTTGTCCAAGGTAAGCCACAGCAGTTTGCCTCAGTGGGTGAAAGGAGATTTCTGTGAACTTTAACTGATTTGGGGGCTTGTGTTCACTAGTCTGACTTGATTTTCGATGCCTATTTAGTTGTATTGTTCATATTGGCCTCAAACTCCTGGGTTCAAACAACCTTTCTGCCCCTAGCCTGTTACGTAGCTGGAATCACAGGCACACATTACTACGCACAGCCAACTAGTCAGACTTTAAAATAAGATGACAGCTATTGCCATAGCTGTGGCCTCCACTACAGAATGTTTGGTTCTTTGGTGGGCTGGTTTTTCTGAGAGTTGAGGACTTTATTGCAGATAAAGATCTTATCGAATTACAACTCAGTTCTCTTGGGAATTTTCAATAGGATGATGCGCTCAACCTGTCTGTCCCTCGACAACGGCGGCGGAGGAGGAGGAAAGTTGAAATCGAGGCTGAAAGAGCTGCCAAGAGGCGAAACCTTATGGAGATGGTTGCCCAGCTTCGAGAGTCTCAGGTGGTCTCAGAAAATGGACAAGAAAAAGTTGTGGACTTATCAAAGGCCTCAAGAGAGGCAACAAGCTCTACCTCAAATGTTTCATCTCTTACTTCAAAGTTTATCTTGCCTAATGTCTCCACACCAGTGTCTGATGCCTTTAAGACTCAAATGGAGCTGCTCCAAGCAGGCCTCTCGCGCACACCTACGAGGCATATGCTCAATGGCTCCCTGGTGGACGGAGAGCCCCCCATGAAGAGGAGGCGAGGCAGGAGGAAAAATGTGGAGGGCCTCGACCTACTTTTCATGAGCCACAAACGGACGCCGTTAAGTGCAGTAAGTTGGGTGTTCGCTCCCAGTGTCTACCCCTGTTGACAGCCAGCCCTAGGCTGATGACCCCACTTCTCTCAGCAACATCATATTGAAGCTGGCTTCTTCCACCAGAGAACAGAATTACAGTGAACAGAGCCATGGTGCTGAGCCAGAAGACTGTTGATCGCTGGTACTGATCACTCAGCCTGAGCCAAGGGCAGCACGAGGACCTACTCTTCCCAGGGTTCTGATGTATTGATTGCTCTAGAAAGAACAGCATAAAGCAGAAACATGTTCTTCTGAGCATCCAGCTGTTATGTCTGAATTCCTGAAGGGGGGAAAAGCTTCTGCTCTTAGAAACGCTGATGTTGAGGACCAGCATCAGTTAGCATGCTTAGTGTCAGGCCTCAGATACCTAACTAGTGCCTTGGAGTGCTCTCACCCCCTGCAAGTAGTTGTTTTAGAAATCTGAGACACATCATTGCTAGTTGGAGAACAAATCAGTGGATTTTTAATTAGAAGGAAATAAAATGCAGTATAACAAATTCTCTTTTCCAAACTGACTCAACCGTATTATCCCAAAAGTGGACCCCTGACTCTCTGATGGCAAGAATTTTACCCTGAAGAACTCGGTTAATTGTGCTCTGGGAAGAGTTAAGGAATTCATATCCTGAGCTATTGATTGTAAACTCTAATCAATAGAGCCACTTCGGGCTAGGCTACTTTGAGCCTTTCCCGAGGCAGTGGGACAGGATTTTGGGGGTGGGAGCTATGAATTTCAAATAGGGACAGTAGTTGTTTTTCTCTGGCCCATCTTTTCTTCTTCTGACTCTGTTATTTGCACCAGCTCTCTCTTTTGTAAGACAGGATCTCACTGTAGCCCAGGCTGGCCTCCAGCTTACAGAGACCACCTGCTTTTGCTGTCCCGAGTACTGGGTTAAAGGCCTGTGCCACAACACCCAGCACCAGTTACTTGAGGCTTAAAAATGTAAAAGGAAGAAAAGGTGTACTTGGAAAGTAACAAAACATCAATCTTTGAAAATTTTAGCTACATAGCGGGGTGTGAACAGAGGCATCCATACTCCATGTGGGTTAAGAGTTAACCTTAACGTCAACACATATATCTAAGAGAACTCTTTCTTGTTGCTTTGGATTTTTACTTTTTCAAGATGGAGTTTCTCTTGTCTGCCCTGACTATCCTGGAACTGCTTTGTAGATCAGGTGGGCCTGGAACTCAAGAGATCCTCCTGCCTCTGCCTCCCCAGTGCTGGGATTAAAAGCGTTCCATCAGGAACTCCTAGTAGATATTAGGAAATATATTTTTAAGGACTTTTTTTTTAACTGTTACACATTGTAAATTGGAGATCTCGGTTATTGAGGTTGGTTTGTATATGAATAAAATACACGGAAAATGCTGAGTTGACATAGCTGTGCTGATCAGCAGTGGAGAGTAAGGTGTGCTGAACACAGCTTCTCTTCCATATTTCAACTCACACTGCTGTCACGAAGGAGGAGGGGTACCTTCATTGGTGCCACCAATGGTGACTGTGTTCTCTGTGCCAGGCATGGGGATTTGAAGAGTAAAGTCCCAATTTGACAGGACATGTAGAAAGTCAGTGTTGGGGTGGGGTGACCAAAAAGTATACTTTTGAATATTCCTCAATCAAAACATTCAAAGTGTTCCAAATTCTGAAACTTTTGGGAACCAACAGAATCCAGTAACTAGAAAATCCCAAAATTGACTTCACATGAAGGGTCACAGTTAAAGTATAGCTATATATAGAACAGGCAAAATGACTCAATATGTAAAGGCCCTTACCACCCAAGACTGGTGACATCATTTAGGAGAAGAGATGTAACTCCTCAAAGCTACTTAGAAAGTAGCAAAACATCAGTCTTTGAAAATTTTGACCTCCACATATTTTGTGCACATGATACATACAGGTACACATTTGCACACACACATACACACACACACACACACACACATCATGAATACAATCAATTAAAGAAATTTAAAACAGTTACATTAAAATATTGCATAAAAACTGCTTAAGACTATGTGGTGAAGATGTATATAAATGTTAGGAATTCATGTTTAGACATCAATCCCAGCCCCAGTATGTCTGACAGTGTATGTACAAATACTCGAAAAATACAAAATTGAAAATGAATCCTGGTTTTAGGTGTTTTGGATAGGGGGACCCAACTTCAGTGAGTTGTGAACGTGTGCTGGGATCAAGGCATGCTCATGGTGCTTTCCCAAGAAAGCTTGGGGTGGAGGAGAGGAGGTTAATTCCCCTGAAGGTTGTTACCTATCACTTAATGTTGGAGATGTTGTTGGAGCAGAAGTGCTGGGGCAAGAGAGCACCTCTCGTGTCTGGCTCTGAGACCTGGGTGGTTTTTGCTGGGAAGTTTGATGAAGTCCTGAAGATGTGGACATGGTGATGAAGGAGGGATGCAGGTTGTGGAAAGCCTCGAGTGCCAAGCTGAAGAGCATGGGGGTGTCCTGAAGGAATCGGGGAACCTAGCTCGGGGAGTGACTCCATGGCAGCATGGAGCAGGGTGGAGGTCACTGCATTTTAGAAAGCCCTGGGGATGGAGACATGGATGTTGGAATGTTGAAAACACAGCATTTCAGGACCAGTGGCAGGGTGAGGGTGGAATGCTAATCTCTGTTTCCATGCCTGCCTAACATAAAATGGTGCTTTCCCAACAGAGCTGTACTGTGCTCTCCCAGTGCGGAGAAGCCAGTTACTGATAAACCGGTGCTTGTTGGAACAGTGTTCAGGGATCCCTGAGAGGTCACCTGTCACATACCTCTAGCTCAGACCACCGCATAGCATGGTGGTGTAGTCCTAGTGGCTTGCTTGGCCCTCTAGGATTTGAGTTTCCTACTGAAGAATACTGTTCCTACCTTGTGAGGAGTTTAGAAGTGTCGTCTTCTATTCTGAAAACCATCCTAACATGGGCATTGTTTCCGATAGCGTCTCCCTTTTTGATCAAAGATCCTTTGGGCTGGAGGTATCTTCCTTGAGTAGAGCATTCTCAGAATCTTATCATGCAACAATTCAGATCACTGTCCGTTTCCTGCAGGAGGATGCTGAGGTGACCAAAGCTTTTGAAGAAGATATAGAGACCCCACCAATAAGAAACATTCCTTCTCCTGGACAGCTGGACCCTGACACCCGGATCCCTGTGATAAACCTTGAAGATGGGACTAGGCTGGTGGGAGAAGATGCTCCTAAAAACAAGGACTTGGTTGACTGGCTGAAGCTGCACCCCACCTACACTGTCGATATGCCGAGTTATGTGCCAGTAAGTATTGCAGAGCCGGGCTCGTGCAGCCTCAGTGGGTCTGCCTAATTGCCTTTCATCCGAGCGAATTCTTGACAGCTACCCACCCCCTCTGCCTGTGGCTTGAATGTCTGCAAGTTCACATGTGCTCCAGATTTCTGCTGTGAGACTCCAACATGAGAGAAACTGGTTGCAGTCTGTCCTACTGAAGGACAACCTCACAGTTACTTGAAGATGTCTGCTACTCATTTTCCTACTTCTCTAGCATGCTTCCCTCACAGGGTCTAGCTCCCAGGGGTCTAGGCTTTGAGGGGACAGTCTCGAGTGCATTGCCTTGATCTTCAGACAAAGCCTGACCAGCCCAGAGCTATGGAGCTCTTGTCTCCAGGGGTTTCTTTTAAGCACCTAGCCCTTGTGTGTTAGACAAAACAACAGTCATAATCTCCATGTGGTGTGCCCAATAGACCACCTTCTGGCTGGCAACACAGATCTCTTCCTATGCTTTTGTGATTAATATTTTTCAAACATTTTATGCTTTTTCACTGAGTTTGGGCCATCTCCTCTCTTGCTACCAACAGCTAAACCTTTCAGTGTCCCCGCTTATAACACCTCAAAGACAAAAATCTCATGTAGTCATTTAGGATATCATCTCTGGCTTCATTTATGTCAGTGACTAGAAATAAGTGAAGGTACTATATAGAGTTTCTTTTAAAATACTAGGATTTGCATAAATATTTGAAGACGCTCTCCCCCCTTTTGTTCTTGGATCCAGGAACTGAACCCAGGTGTTCACAGATGCTGTATAGGTGCTCTGCCACCGAGTCACACGTCTAGCCCATCACAGAAACTTTAAATGAGAGTCTCACTTAAGTAGATTGTCAGACAACTGGAGAGTTGGCCCATTGGTTAAAAGCCCTTTTTGCTCTTGCAAAAAACCTGATTTCAGTTCCCAGCACCCACTTATAACTCAAATCCCAGGAGAGCAGATGCTCTCCTCTCACCTCTGAGGGCACCGAGCACATACATACATACATACATACATACATACATACATACATACAGAAAAAACACTCATATACATACACAAAAATAATAAATCTTAAAATAATTTTGAGTAGATTCTTAGAGAGTACCTGTTGGATAAACCAGTCAGTGCTGGGAGATCCTTTCTCAGAAAAGTTCAGTTTCTGCTAAGTGCAAATGATTGTTAAAACTTTGCAGTGCATGAGCATTTATAGAAAGGGGCCAGTACTAAATACAGCCTCATTAAATACGGCCCTTTCTTTTGCAGAAGAATGCAGACGTGCTGTTTTCCTCGTTTCAGAAACCGAAACAGAAACGACATAGATGTCGAAATCCTAATAAATTGGATATAAACACTTTGACAGGAGAAGAAAGGGTTCCCGTTGTTAACAAACGAAATGGGAAGAAGGTAAATGCTGGGGAAGGGGCTGGTGAGGATGACAAATGGCACTTCTTCTACAACCTGTGTGTGTTCCTGTGGACCCGGAAAGAGGGAGCTGAGGGGAGAGGGGAGGGAAACCTCTGTGGTGTTCAGATGTTCACCAGATGTATCTTCCCAGATGGGTGGAGCCATGGCCCCTCCTATGAAGGACCTGCCCAGGTGGCTGGAGGAGAACCCCGAGTTTGCGGTTGCTCCAGACTGGACCGATATCGTCAAGCAGTCTGTAAGTACACAAAAGAGACCCACCTAAAACTGTACGCCTGGATGCTTAGTGTCTCATTGGCTAGTAATTATTCAGTTTCGACTTAATCTCAGCTTAAAAGAATTGTCATACTGTTTTCTTACATCATCAGTGTGTTGTTTTTTGCGCACACATCATTAATTGGGAATGAGCTGATTTGTCAGCTTTGACTTAAAAATACTGTGTGGGCATATCCACTCCCAGTCCTGGAGGTGGACTTACTCCTTGGGATCCAATTTCACAGCATCTTCGAGATAGAACTTGTTCTGAACAGGAACGTTAAGATTATTAGCTGTGATGTCCAGTTTTAAAATAGACATAGCAATTCTGCATAAAATTTTATCATTATTAATTTCTTTCAAGACAAATTAGTGGCATGCTTATTGGTTTTATTTGTTTAAATAATACAATAAAATGGCCTCTAGTCATGTGTTGGGACCCAGTTTTGTGAACTGGTACCTACCTAATCTCCTATCCGAGGTTCTTGTTCATCTGATTCCACCTCTGTAGCTCCGACTACTACTAGTCTAGTCTCCATTCCTAATGGTTTGTCTTTCAAAACTGGATAAAATGGAAGTGGGAACTACGTAACCCAAGACTGGCTCTCGCTGAGTGGTTTGCAGTCACCCAGGATGGGGTATGCGTCAGGGGTCTGCTCCTCCTTGCTGTACAGCTTGCTGTCCCATGCTCAGCGACCTCGTGTTGTTCCATCACCCATGGAAAGACCACTGGGAGTTTTCACATTTGTGAAATTATTAGTGGAACTACTATAAATGTTTATATGTAGGTTTTGGTGTAGCTTCTCATGGGGGGGGTTACACATGTGAGTTTAACTGACTCAATTTTTCTACACCGTTATAATTTTTTTTCTTATTCTTGCCTATATTTGAAATATCTTCAACGCACAGTGTATAGAATGTCTTATAGTTGATGCAACTCTTTTGTGATACTGTTGTATCATTTTTCTTTCATACAAAACCTTTTAAAATTGGCATATTTATTTGGCAATTAATTGACAAATGAAAGGTTATTTGTGCTTGATGCTTATGATGCACAGGTGCACATCACAAACTGATTACGCCAGTCAATCAGCCACTGTCTGGTGTGTTGATCCTTAAGTTAATTATGGATGTAGCTACCTTGGCATTTACTTCAGTGGTGGAGTAACCTTGAACAGCTTTTTCTGCGACTCAGCACAATTTAGCAAGCGAACATAATGGTAAAAAACAGAACCTGTGTTTTCCCAAGTTCTCATATTAAGCATTTAGAATGGAAACAGTTGCTTGCATGTTTAGAGTGTTTGTATGGAGCTCCAAAAGGCCCACAGACAGTAAGTACTCCACCCCGGCCTCTACAGCTGTTGTCTGCTTTCCCTGTCCTCCAGGGTTTTGTTCCCGAGTCGATGTTTGACCGGCTCCTCACTGGACCTGTGGTGCGCGGAGAAGGAGCCAGCAGGAGAGGACGGAGGCCCAAGAGCGAGATCGCCCGAGCAGCCGCGGCGGCTGCTGCTGTCGCCTCTACTTCAGGGATCAACCCTCTGTTGGTGAACAGCCTGTTTGCTGGGATGGACCTGACAAGCCTTCAGAATCTCCAGAACCTCCAGTCCCTCCAGCTGGCAGGGCTCATGGGCTTCCCTCCAGGACTGGCCACAGCTGCCACCGCCGGAGGCGACGCGAAGAGCCCCGCTGCAGTGCTGCCCCTGATGCTGCCAGGGATGGCGGGCCTGCCCAACGTGTTCGGCCTGGGCGGGCTGCTGAACAACCCCCTCTCAGCTGCTGCTGGAAACACCACTACTGCGTCGAGTCAAGGAGAGCCAGAGGACGGCACTTCAAAAGCGGAAGAGAAAGGAAACGACCATGAAGATGAGAACCGAGACTCTGAGAAAAGCACAGACGCCGTTTCCACTGCTGACTCTGCGAACGGATCTGTTGGTGCTGCTACTGCCCCGGCTGCATTGCCCTCCAACCCGCTGGCCTTCAACCCTTTCCTCCTGTCCACCATGGCCCCAGGCCTCTTCTACCCATCCATGTTTCTACCTCCAGGACTGGGGGGTTTGACACTGCCTGGCTTCCCAGCATTGGCGGGACTCCAAAACGCCGTGGGTGCCAGTGAAGAAAAGGCTGCTGACAAGGCTGAGGGAGGCCCCTGTAAAGACAGAGAGACCCTGGAAGGCAGCGATGCCGAGGAGAACCTGGACAAGACTGTAGAGTCCTCCATCTTGGAAGATGAGGTTGCACAGGGTGAAGAGCTGGACTCCCTCGAAGGCGGGGATGAGATAGAAAACAACGGAAATGACGAGTAACAGCCGCAGTTCCACTGAAAGTGTTGAAAACTGTCGACAGGTGGTAGTCCTACTGTTTACACTCACAGTTAATGTTCATACCTAGTTTTATAAGCTGTTCTGTAACATAGTGTAGCAAAGAAAAAAAAAGAAAGAAAGAAAAGAAAGAAGAAAAAAAGGAGGAAAAAGTCCAAGTCATGTTATGCAGGTGTGTCCGAAGGTATCTTGGTCATTAAGTATTGTGCAGTGCATTATTTATTATCCCTAGGAAGGATGAAATTTGAGAGGTGATCATGTCTTTTTAAGGAAACTTACATAATGCTCTGCTTTTTTCTTTGGGTACCACTGGTATTATAATAAAGAGCAATTTGTAACAGAGCGGCACTAGTGGAAGGAAGTGCCACTCAGAGGAAGTATGAAGTTATATATTTAATTTTTTAATTTTAATTTTTTTGCTGTGAAGGTCAAGATGAAATTTACCATACATATCATACCTTGCTCATTCGTCTCCCTTTCTGACTTTATGGGGGTTCCCACATTTGCTTACACACATCCATACACTCTGACAATCTCCACGTTAGTGTGAACGCCTCTGTCCCGAGGCGCAGCAATAATAAGGCAGCTGTTGAATGTGAAGGGTCCCTTTGGAAAACTAACCTTCTGGGAGGGTTCTTGCCAGACAACTGCAGTTCCATTGGCTTGTGGTCTTGTGATGCACTGGTATAAACAAAATAAATAGAAGAGTAAATAGACTGAGAGAAGTGAGAATCAGGTACCTTTTTTTTTTGTTTAAATTAAAGGACTTTGTTACTTTAGCCACAAAGCTAAAACAGCATTACCTCAGCTCTAAACTAGCCTTGAAGTTTACAGACAGGACTTTGTAAATGTTTTTCTTTGTTGTGATGTCCTTTTATTTTTTTTCTCTGAAAACTGCTATCATGTAAGATAAAATGTAAATTTCTGCCAACTGTAGTAATGATGCTTTTAATAAAAGTGACCCATGATATGCAGAGACGTAGTTATAGAATGCAGTGTGCAGGGGAACTAACTGGTGTTCACTGTTTTTGTATTCGATATAGCTGCAAATACAGCATCCTGGTGTTCATGCTTTGCTTACTATGTTCTCTCATCCTAGGTTAGCTGTTAGCAACCTACACTAGCTGTCTCCAAGACTAGATAGAGAAAAAAACCTTGAAATACCACCTTCATGTAATTCCATGCCAGATATCTCAGCAGACACACACCTCTTATTGCTCCCCTGAAAGGGCATCTGAGAGTAGGAATCCTGAAAATGTGTGCAGCCTGTGATAATGGGGTACACAGTAGACAAAAGGGCAGAAGAAAAATGAGGCTTTAATAGGCACACTATCTAGGTCATTTATCCTTGGATAATGGGAGAAAAACACAATGTCTAGTGTCAGCAAGGGACACAAAGGCATTCTGGTGTCCTGCCGACCAGAGCTTGATATCAAGAGCCAATGTGTGGAAAGACCCATGTGGAACCAAAAAGGACCCACTTAAGTGTGTGTGTGTGTGTGTGTGTGTGTGTGTGTGTGCGCGCGCACGCATGCACGCATGCACACAGGAAAGCACATTCACCCAGTCTCAAGGGCTACTAGATTATTAAACCCTTTATTTGTTTTCTACAATAAGGTTTAAATTATAAGACTTATCTTCTATGTCATTTGAGCAAACCCTATTTCCATCTAAGAAAAAAGTGATAAAAATGGAAGTGTGCATGTCTTTTACCTTCCTACACCCTTTTACATACCAGTGCACACACAGGCTATCCCTACATGGGACAGGCCAGCCTATCTAAGTTCCTTCTAGACAGTGAGATTACAGCTGACTTGTGTATCCAAGATGAAAATATGCCCATATGACTGGAAGAGAAGCAATGTGAAACTACCACAGTGGCTAATTCTTAAAGGCTAACCAGCCTGCGTTAAGCAAGTGCCTTGGAACGCCTTCTGAAATGGCACCCTTTGATGGTGGAAGTGAAACCCGATCCGCATGAAGCAGAGACCTTAAATATTTAACTGAAAGACTTCACAAGAGACAGCTGGTTTAATAAAATGCATTATAACAGGGTCAATTCCTAAAATTCTTTATTTACTGGAAGGTTCCTTGTCCGCTTCTGTGAACGGGGTTGAGCCTGACTCTGTCCCTGGCAGCACTGAGTGCTGAGAGTGATGCTGATCTTCAAAGCAGAGGTGTCTGTTGCTTGGCAGCAGGAAGAACTCTGAACTGAGAAATCAGCACCCATTTTTGTATTACACAAAATTTCGGATTTCCACATTGAAAAATACATGTTTTGTTTCTTTCAATGGAAAGAAGTCATGACATCTCGAATCTATCTTAAAAAGTAGTTACTCTTCAGCCCAGTGCCAGCCAGTGTCGCTGTGCTGTGAGTGGAGCACCAGTTCTGTTGCGATGCTTGACTCGGTGAGGGACGCTGGGAAACGGTGAGTAAGCGGCTCACACTGCGTTTTGGAGGATGGTCTGAACCGTGGTCCACCAGGACCTCCCGAAGGGTTTCAAAAGAAAAATTATCTGGGGTGATCCAAAGTTGTTGATGTCACTGTGTTTTATATATTCCTCTCCATAATTGCATAGTATAGTTGAGGCTGAAACTTGAAGGAAAACTTTTTTTTAAAGGTTTCTTTTTGAGGCGAGGCCTCTGTGCAGCGTAGACTGGCCGTATACTCACTTTCCTGCCTCTGCCTCTAAATGGTCATAGGTGTTGTGTTAGCAGCACTGCTCCAGAGAGACCACACCAGGCCAGTTTCATGTGAGGCTTTTATTGTAGGAGAAAAGGACAGAGGTGGCAGAGAAGGAGGGAGAGAGAGAGAGGACAAAGAGGTCTTCCTTTTATTTGAATAGTGACGTAGCCGTTCTCAGGTACAGGTGGGAGGTGAGTCACTTGGGTTCTGGGAATACGGTGGCAGTTGCCTTGGGATGTCCGGGTCACTGTCGCCTAGGTGTGATGTGGGTTCAGAGCCGATCCTGACACCAACATACCTCCCTCTTTCTTATCATAAAGAGAAGAAAAAAAGGGGAGGGAGGAAAGCTGATAGTGAAAGGGATGGGGGCCAATCCTGACACCAACAATAGGTGTGTGCCATTGCACAGGAAAGGAAGCCTGTGACATTAGATCAGGAAACTGGAAATTTTCAGTTCCAGTTCATGTGTTTAAATTTCAGTTTATGTTGCCCCCCAAGTATTTCTAGTATATAAAGAAACCAAGTCTTTGAAAAGATGAAGTTGACCCTCATAGAACCTGGAGTCAGGGAACCAAACTTGGCCTGTGCTCTAAGCCCAGGCCCTTAACCGCTGTGCTAATGAACTCAGGACTCAAAAGTAAGCAATCATTGGTGCAGAAGTTAGAGAAATGAAAATGAAAGCAAGACTGGTCCCCTGCTGTTGTGCTTCTTACCTGGTAGAAAATTGGTGGGCTTACGTTTTGGAAGAGCAAAGACGACTTATTAAATGAGATGGTAGATTGGTGAAGACAAAGGTTTCTGGAGGGCCCAGCCAAACTCACCTACACTCTGAGAAACAGTAGGCAGACGTGGCTGCAGGATCTCCCAAGAGAAAGAAATAACAATGCAAAAACCTTAAACTGGGACTGCTATGGGGTGGGAAGGAATATCGCATATCTATCAAGAAGAGTTGGGAAGTGGGGTTATATCATATAGAGTCTAGATGGTTCCTATGGGAGGTTGGGTTTTATCTAAGCACTAAAGAAAGTCATTGGAAGGCTCCAGCCAGGAAAGGGAGATATTTATGCCTTTAAAGAGTCAATATGGCAGGGGCACAAAAATAAGGGCTTGCAAAAGGAATTCCAGCTGGAAGGTAGGTCTAGCAGCCTCGGGTTTCAGCAGTGGGCTTGGGAAATATTTTAGAGTTAAAACTCAATGAATAATTTCAATTAACTCTTCAGGGCTATTACCACTTTACGTATACCCAGAGATAAAACCGACCGATAAAGAATGAATACTTTCTGTTTGTTTTTTTTTTCTGTAAATGGCACACAATTAGTAGTTTTTAAAAAGAGATTGGAAATTGAAATATATATTTTTTCGCAATACAATGAAAAATTATTTTTTAGTTAGCCTTAGAACTTATTTTTTCATTATTTACTTATTCACTTTACATCTGATTGAAGCCCCTCCTCTCCTCCCGGTCCTCCCTTTGCACGCCTCCTGCCCCTCCCTCCTCTTCACCTCTGAGAAGGGAGAGGTCCCTCCCAGGGAACCAACCCTCCCTGGCATCTAAGTGAGAACACAGCTTCACAGGGGTGATGATGTATCTGCAACAAGGGCCTTGAGAGCACAGCAACATTACATTGGGAAGCAGAATGATATCAGCGTCTTCTGACAAGCACTTGAGAGTTAGGAGAAGTCTCATTAATTCGCTGTGTCTCTTGAATAAGCGGGTTTATGTATTTTCTTAGCTCAGGTAGGATTTACCACAGTTTTATAGACATACGAAACTAAATTGAAAGCTACTTCTGAAATTTAGTCTAACTTAAGACTCTTCCTGTATGACACATTCATCCACTTTTTTAGTAGCTGAGTCACCTACTTGGGAATATTCTGTGATACTGAAGATGGTCATTGGACTATTAAAATTTGTTGTGTAAATGTGGTATCCACTCTCCAAAAGGATCTGTTGTAAGATCTAGCTTTGGATCTTCCTATATCTAGCGGAATTTTACTTTGATCCCTTAATCATTTTCACTGTGTAGTTTAAACAAAATGGAATGAGTAACATCAGGTATGTTTTGTTTAAACAAAATGGAATGAGTAACATCAGGTATGCTCATCTCTGACATCTCTTTGCTCAAAGTGATACATGGTTTGTCTGACTCCTGAGCAGACTGGGACTTCCATCACAGGAGCAAGGAAGGCAATGTTCCATGTCAGCGTGCTGACGGGCCTGCCGCTGAACTGTAGCCGAGCCTCTCCGCAGCCTCGGCCTCCCGTGAGCGGTCTTTTTCCCGTGGCCTTCCTGGCTCAGAGAGCAATCAATCATGGTGGCTTTGGAGTTGTAGCAAAGCAACATCTTAGTGAGATTTCTAGTGTGTGAAGCAGAAGTAGCTATTCGAAGAGCCGTGAAGGCTTCGGTCTAGGGGACCTCCACTGCCCTTTCACCACTTCCACAGTTTGATCTGAAAGCTTAATTTCAAAATTGCCAAAGAAACGTGATCCTTCTCACCGTCTGATGGGAGCCAGGTGACGCTCTGCAACTCAAAACTGCCTCGCTTCTGGCGGTGTCTGTTCTCAACTTCCAATTGGATGTGGGCTGGGTGGCTGAAAACGAAGCGGGCTGTGCATTTAATGGTTTGGGGGAAGACAAGAGGCATCTGACGATGGCGTAAATTCCTGTTCAACTTGTCCCACCATGCCTCTCTGAGAGGCAGTAAGCTGTTTTGTAGATTTCCTTCCTTTCTCTCTCTCTCTCTCTCTCTCTCTCTCTCTCTCTCTCTCTCTCTCTCTCTCTCTTTATTTCTTCCTTCCTTTTTTTGTTACTATGTACTCATGAGGTAACCACCCACACCCAGCCAGTTAGGCATGCATTGTTAAAATCCCTTTGCAAGAGAAATGGGGTCCTCTAGCGGAATGGTGTGTCTTCCCGTCTCCCACGTGGTTCTTCCTGGGCGGCTGTAGCCCTCTCTCACTATGGTTTGCACAGCTAGGGTTGGAGCCTCCAAGGCAACTCCGTGGAGTTTTCCCTCTTACTATGAGGTCTGGAGAAGGAGGGCGGCCATTGCCTCTTGCCATGGGCTTATTCTGCCACAGTTTCCACTCCTTCATCTTCCAGAGGGGCAGCTCTGAGTAACCTAAGAGGTTACTCTGTAAAATTATCCATAAAGTCTTCTGCCCTTTACTCTCCCAAATCTAAAGGTATTTTCTGTCCTTTTCTGTGTAAAGCCAGTGTGGTCTGAGCCACCAAACTAGAAAAACACTGTCATAGCAGTTCAGTGGCAAGGCAGTTAGTTGGCTTAGATTCCCTGCCCTTAGACCACTTTGAGTAAAGGACGCTATATACTGTAGGAATGCATAGCTAACAGAGGAAGAATACAATTTAAGCTGAGAACTGTCTTTTATTCCAAAACATTCTAATCAAAACACTTCCAAAAGGGGTGTAAAGGTGTCAGTTTTTCTGTTAAAATCTTGGTAAGGGTGGTTCAGTGAGTAAAAATGCTGCCAAACCTGGCAACTGGAGCTCAATCCCCGAGTGCAGCTGGGGTAAGGAGAGGACCAACTCCTGAGAGTTCTCCTCTGATCTCTGCATGTGCCAACATGCACACGTATGCTATCTAAACCCGATGTAGTTTTAATTATGTATTTTAAAGCCTTGTTGAGGGTCTTTGTTGGCATTCCTTCTATGCTCTGCCCAGGTAGGCCTGGCTTGCTGTAAAAGGGGCTGTCTCCTGGATCTCTTACTCTCTGACCCCTTTCTCTTTCCCCTTCCCCCTTCCTCCCCTTCCTATGTGTTCATGGCCGACCACTTCTCTCTCTCTCTCTCTCTCTCTCTCTCTCTCTCTCTCTCATTCTCTCGCTCTCTTGCTCTCCCTCCCTCCCTCTTCCCCTCCATCTGTCTGTCTGTCCATCTGTCTGTCTGTCTTTCTGTCTCTACTTCTTCTCAACTCCCCTTCCAATGTTCCTAAATAAACTATTCTACACTATACCCCTTCGTATGGCTGGTACCTCAGAGGAAAGTGATGTCTCAGCATAGGCACACCAAGACACCCCTCCCCTCCCCCATCACCATACCTGACTCTACAAAACATATCCTTGGCTCCTTTTTATAAAACACAACAATCATGACCCCCAAACCTGAGTCATGGCAAAGAATAACTTCTGTTGATGTTGTATGCTCCTGCTATGCTTTCTGTGTTCTTTTCATGTTTTGTTTTTCTGAGACAATCTCACCATGTACTCTCAGTTCACCCACCTGAGTGCTGGGGTCACAGGTGTGTTCTACCATGCCTAGCTTTAAATTATTTTCTAGTGTGACTTATAATAGGCCAGATGAGCCATCAGTGGCTTTCCAAAGGGATTGAGAGCACATGGTGTGGGCCTCATGTAGGAACAAAGCTGACCTTGCCGACCACTGCAGCTCAGATACACCCATGGCTGAAGCCCGACCCGATTCCCCTCCCCCACACCCCTGTGCCCCAGTTACCATGATGAGTGTGGTGGGAGGAAAACAATGTCAAAAACACATGACCTGGAAGTTTCACAAAGCCATTTACAACTCTGCTAGCTAGCATGGCACACCTAAGTTGTAAAGGGTAAGAACGCATGGACAATTATAAAGCCACGTGACACTGGACACATCCCTGCAAATGAGAATGCTCATGAATGTGACACATTTATCTAGCAATGATGCCATGCCAAATGCCTCTCTCCCTGTGTCAAGGGAGTCACTGAAGCCCAGCAGATCTTGAAGGTAAGGCAAACATACTGTCTTAATAGCTGTTATAAAGTCTACAAATGACCCTAACTCCTTGGTTGTTAGTCATAGCTAAATGTCTTGAATTATTAAGAAGTTCTGAGCCCAGAGATCTGAGGGGAGACCTGTGGCTTCAGGATTTTTGTCTTGGCCTCATTGAGCTTGCTTTAAGGCAAGCTCCTCTAGACTCCCAAATTATTGGGATTAAAACAACCACCACTAACATTAAAAAAAACAAACAAACAAACAAAAAACAATTAAGTGACCTACCTACCAAATTACCATGTTATGCTACTTTAAAGAGTAGCTATGGCCAAGAGTGATGCCACTGGCCAGTTCTAGAAAACCAGACACTTGTTTGGTGAATGAAATGTATCCTTGTAGATTTCTGGTTTTGCTTTGGGCCTTCATATACTTAAGGCTCTTTAGGAATAAAAATCATGAAGACTTTTTCTGTACATAGAGAGAAAACTTTTTTTCAAAAAGTATTCTTAGCCTTTTTGGGGGTAGTTGATTGCCAAATATTTACCATGCAACTAGAATTGGGAAATAGGGGTTGAGGAAAAGGAGTATAGCTTAGTCACATGGGCCTCAGGCTGTCATTGAACCAGTTAACTACCCAACCATTGTCTGCTGATTGAGGTTTGAGGGTATGTGTACACACACACACACACACACACACACACACACACACACTATGTCAACTGATACTTGCAGCTTTGAAACAGACAAGATACTCAGTACTTTTAAGACTAAAAATATTCCAGGGTTCAGTTTTTCTCAAGGTTAGTGGTGGGCTCAATGGATCTCAAAAGCTGGTCCTAAAACTGTAAACCACGTATATCTATATCGTCTACCTTAGAACCAACCGGGACCTCCTACTTCCACACACAGTGGAAACAGGAACTTTGAGCACTCGCCCATTTGTCCCCCAAGGAAGAGCAAATGAACTATGTTCTTACCTTCCTTGTGATGCAGGACTCTCAAAGGCACGTGTCTGAACTGGCGCTGACTAATGCCAACTTCAAAGTCACCATCTTCTGATGATGAGTTCCAAAGTGGCACAAGAGAAGGTGTGAGGGACACTGGGGAGATTGTGGTGTTCCCAAGGCATAGAGCTGAGACCTGTCCTGAAAGGCAGGCGACCTGCTGTGAGAGGAATCAGCCTTGAGCCCAGAGGAAAGGCCAAGGTTGCCCTAAAGGCCTTGTCATATCACAGCAAGGGATAGCTAGCTGGGGCCTCATGCGCATTTATAGTTTGGTAGAAATGTTTTTAAGCTTCATAAAATAGGGCAAGAATGTAGCTCGGTAAGTAGCACACTGTGTATGGTAGGAGCTCCTGAGCTCCAGGAGTCAATCTTCAGCACCAAACACAAAAAATGAAAGACAGCTGAAACTTTAAAGACATATGCTACTCCCACTAATATGTCCTTTTCTGTCACCGTCTTGTCTACTTTATTACAATAAGGAAGTGGGCATCATACAACTGTAGGCTGATGTATGACTAAGTAATGATTGGCATCCTGAACTTTGAAACGTCTCACAGAAAACCAGGCTTTCTATCCTAAATTTAAAGCGTGGTTCCAGATTCCCTGACCTTAGAAGCACAGTTGTGTGTTTTTATATTTATGGCAAAAGGTTCCTACATTTATCTGATCTTCAAGGTGCTTGTGACCTCTCTCCGAGAGCAACAATAAGAGAAGAAGATGAGGCAGGTGTGGAGGCCTGTGCTTATAATCCCAGCACCTAGGAGATTCAGACAGGAGGACTGTGAATTCCAGGTAATCCTGTGCTACACAGAGAGATCTGTCTCAAAGTTGTTATTTATTATTATCATTATATAAATTATAATTTATAAATATGCCTATATAAATGCATTTATATTTATAAACAAATTGTAAATTGTGATTCATAAATTCATAATAATTAAAATTAATAAAAATTATTATTAACAGAGTAAGCTGGCAAAGGGTGGAGATGGTGGAGATTGCTTTCAAGGTCACTGTGAAAATGGAAAACAGAGGCAAGGTCAGTCCCTGAAGAAGTAAAACCATGCCAAACTGTCTTCTGCCCAAAATGCTTGTCCTGTGCAGCAGACGCCATTCTCTATTGTGTCACTGAGCCTTGAGCGTACCTCCTTTCTCCTGCCCAAAGTGGAGGGTAGAAGAAGCACCCTGCATGGCAGCCTTCTGCAAATGCTGAATGAGCTCATGCTTAGATCCACTTGGCACACGGGCACACAGCATACACAATGTCCGCTATTGTGCCTACTGTCCCTGCGTGGTGACAGTACCGCAGGGAACTCTGTCCCCATTGTGTCTGTCCAGTGCTTTGTGAGTGTGTGTTTGTTTAGGATAGAATGAAGGGTTTTTCTCACTCACTGAGACTGGGAGAAAATCAGGCAATCTAATAAGCCTATAGTCTCTTCCCGAGGCACTCAGATCTGCAAGACACAAACAAGACCTTTCTTACCCGCCTGGCTTCTGGCAGCTGCCACAGGACCTGCATGGTGGCCCTGCCAAGCTAACACAGGTTCCTAGATGCCCAAGGTGTGCCTGTTCCTGCCAGATGGCAACCAGCACCCACGTCACCGCTCCCTCCGCCCTGGCATGCTCAGGGCAGAGCTCCTGTTCGCACTCGCCTTTCAGTATGAAAACTGAACCAAAACAAAACAGAATAGGCTCCAGGGAGCTGCCCTTAGCCTTCCTTGTGTGGAAGAGCCAAGGTGAGGAGAGAAAGTCGGTTCCCCACCAAACGCCTGCCATTTGATACTCTGAATTTCTGCCTTCTTGTTTAAAATCTAACACCCCCTTTCCTCCTTTACTGTTTGACCCTGAAGGCCAGACCTTTCCCAGTCAGGGCAAAAGCACCTCTAGGTGCTGTGCAGTGGGGGCAGTGTGTTAAGATGGTTATGGACTCCAGGACAGACAATGGATGTGATGTGTGCTCAGACATCTGCCACCAGGCACTGACTTGGTTCCCCAAACTCAGTTATTTGATTTATTTGTCATTTTGAGATGGGAGTCTCCATACATATGTACCGCAGCCTGCCCTTTCCCCACCTTATGCTGCCAAGTGCTAGCATAGTAGGAGTATGTCACCATGTCTGACTCCAAAACTCAGTTTAAAACAGTCAGCTGGTCAGGGTGTTTACTGCCAATCCTAAGCTGAGTTCCCCAGAACCCTCATGCTAGCTAGTTCCAGAAAACAAACTCCAGAAGTTACCCTCTGGCGCCCATAGGCTCACTGTGTCACGTGCATCCCCGTACCCCATACATATAAAATAAATAAATGTAATAAATAAATAATAAACAAAAGGCACAATGAAAAGCCTTTTCTGCTTTCAGCAGTTCACCTCTGATAACAAATGGAGGTCTAGGGGCTGGGGGGAGTATGGCTATGAGTAGACTGCTTAATCAGAACCCATAGCAACTGGATCTATTTATTTCTAATCATATGGCCCCTATGTAGCTTTTCCACCTTAAAAAAAAATGGTGCACTGCCCATTGTGTGCTCTGTTGGAACACTCAGGGTCTCTGAGTATTGCTGCACTCAAAGGTGAGGTTTCTAAAGAGATGCTGGACATGAATGAGGTCAGGTCTAGTTTGTCTGTGCACCCATTTCAACCCGAGGCATGGTTTAGAAGGAGTGATTAGGAAGTGATTTAGAAGACACAGAGGGAACACGGCATAAGAACACAGAGAAAAGACAAACATCTGTCCACTGGGGAACAGGCCCTCTCAGGAGAGACCCTGCTGTCCCTTTGGTCTGGGACTCCCAGTGTAACAGGGACACAGATGTCTGTTGTTGAAACCACCCAGTCTAGAGTGCTTTGCTAGGACAGCCCTGGCAGGCCCATAAACTGTGCCTTTTATGAATTCATACTTCTACAGTTTACAAGTCTGGCCAACTACCTTGGAAAAGGGAAGTAAGGGAAGACACACGAAGTGAAGGGCAGCGTTGTGCTGTGGTTACGATGGGCTCTGATGGCTGAATCCTCCACAGCCAACTGCAGGCTGTGTGCCCTGCACAAGCTCCCTCCCCCTCTGAGCATTTACCTTAGCTGGAAGTTGGAATGATGATGGTGGTGGTGTTCTCATAGATCTTCTCAGGAACTGGCAGTGGCAATTCCACCAGGTCACACATGCCAGGCATTGCGTAGTACTGAGCAGAGTCCACATGGTTACTTGGTTATTATCAGGGACCTGAGACAGAGGTTCAAACCTGGGACGCTGTCCTTTCCGGACAGTGTTGAGAAAGCCACCACCTGCACTGCAGGTGACACATTCTGCTCAAACATCTTTCTCCTTTCCTCTCTCTTTTCTTTTTTTGGGGGGAGAGAGAGAGAGAGCTATGGTCAGAGGTCAACTATTGGTGGTGTTCGTTCCTCAGTAGCCTTTCTTTTCCTTTGTTTTTTGTTTTTTGTTTTTTTTTTTTTTTGAGATGGGGGTTTTCCATTAGACAGTTTGCTCACAATTAAGCTAGGCTAGATGGCCAGTAAGTCCCCAGAGAACCTTCTGTCTCTCCCTCCCCAGCCCTGGGGTTATACAGGCAGGTATCAACCACCAAACGCTGGCTTCTCATCTGGATTCTGGGAATCAAAGTCAGGTCCCAGGGCTTGTGCAGCAAGAAAGTTACCAACTGAGCCATGTCTTCAGCACATGCGTTGGTTGCCTTAAGAATGTTGGTAGGAAGAAGCATGACTTGTGGGGAGTGATGTGATATACTGGTGAGTTATAAGGAAGTAATACTTCTTGAGTTTTCCTATGTGTTTATATCTGGGGGATGGTTTCCAAACAGATTTCTTTAAAACAAAACCAAACTTGACACCTTGGATTCTGCATCTCTTAACTCTAGAAACAAAAAGTAGGCAGGGGAGTCAGCAACTTCTACTTTCAAGCCGCACAAAGTAGGACAGTAAATCTGTTTAGGTCTCATCATGTTTGACTTTAAGAAAATGGCTGAGCTATGGGCAAGGTAATTCAGGAGGATATAAATGGCTGCATTATAATAAGCAGACACCTATTTTAAGCATGATCTATGTTTTTGAGAAAATTCATTACAATAAGTCTTACAATCCCAACCTCTTCAATGAATTTTTCATGTCTGCATACCAAGATATATATAAAACGATCACAATCATGCACCTTTGGGGTGCTACTGAGCGCCAGCTGTTTCGAGTATGATTTATAGGTTGCCACACTCAAGGTTAATAATCAGGAGAAACAGGTTATGGTATGCAATGGATTTATGTCAGGTTAGAAGTTCAGTTAGTGGAGATAGCATGTTATAAGGAATCATACACTTTTAATTATTTTCTGCCATTTGTAATAAACTAAAAATAAATGGTGTTTTACATAGGGAACCCTCTCTGCTCCATGTAACTTCTGGTTATTTTTTGGCTTTATTCAAAGGGAAACACAGCTAGAAATTAATTATTAGCTGTGCATATGAAAACACAGCTTGAAGGTACTTAAACATCTGTGCAATGGGTCTGTGCAGAAGGCTTGATGGAGCTTCACAAACATCATGCTAATTATGCCCTCGCTAAATCAGAGCACTCTGTGATAGCCAAACGTCTAGAAGGATTATCAGAGATGTGGCACACATAAGCCACAAGTCAGCGGCAAGGATGCTGACATGTAATTTGTCTCCCTTTATGGGCAGAATTGATGCATCAGTTTTATACAGATTTCTGAAATGCCCCCTTTAAATTGAGACAAAAAAATGTATCTTGTGGACATAGTGGAATTTTTTTATATAATAAAGATTATTTTTCCAATGTTTTCTTAATATATCTCTTATTATCTGTACAAGTCTCTTGTTTCATTATTTTATTCTCCTTTTTATCAGATTGAGTTCCTCAACTCTTGCTCATTTGGCCCATGATAATGGTTCCTAATGTGCTTATTACACACAAACACACAGGCACACATGCGCACGCACACACACATGCATACACGTTTTTAACAAAGTGTATGTCATTTTCTCTCTCTCTCTCTCTCTCTATAAATATATATATATATATATATATTTATATATATATACTTTAGTTGTATAAATGGTATTGGTACATACATCATCTTTGACTGTTTATGTTTGTATGTTTGAGGGTCTCATGTAGCATAGGCTGACCTTGAACTCCAGGTCTTCAGACCTTCATTTCTCAAAAACTAGCATTTACAATATGCATCACCATGATTTTGTTTTGATGTTTTTGAGACAGACTCACTATATAACCCCAGCTGGCCTGGAGCTCACTATCTAAACCAGGTTGGCCTCAAACTCATAGGGATCTGCCTGCTTCTGCCTCTCGATTGCTGTTATTTAAGGTGTGTGCTACCATGCTTAGCCAATTCATAACCAACCTATGTCAGCCTCCAAGTACTGATTACTAGGAATGAAGCAAAGAGCATCTTCTTTCATAGCTTCTTATGAACTTCTGTGCAAATTCCTTAGCATTTATGTCCAGGAATGGATCGGTAAGAACAACATTGATATGTGCATGTAGTTATTATTAGGGGTACAAAACAGTCCCCCAAAAGGCTTGTGTCTTTCAGACGTGGTTGCAGTCTAAAGTACTAGTGAGGACTGATTGACTTAGAAGTTGAAACCCTGACTTAGTCTATTGAGGGCTTTACTGAAGAATGAGATGTCTGGAGATGGGGCCTTGTTGTAGAACATAGTTCCCCTGGGCATGTGCTTCTTTTGTTCCTCAGCCCTGCCTCCTGGCTGCCCTGAGAGCAGCAGTTTCCCTCTTCTGAATCCTTGTGACCTTGAGACTCTGCCTCACCTTCAACTATACATCACTGTGCAGGTTGACCATGGACTGAAACCTCAGAAACCATGAGGCCTTCAATTTAACCTTCTCCCCCTTGTGATTGCTTATCTCGTGCTTCTGTCGTTGAGTTGGTTAACACAGTGCAAGGGGAGTAACTGGTTGCTCTTCAGAAGGGCTAAACCAGCCTTACTTACAGAAGCCAAGGGCAGACATCCTCTTTCCACCTCACGGCCAGCATTTGTCATGGTTTCTTGATTTTCACTATTTCTAGATGTAAAGTCAGGGTTTCATTCTTCTAATTAGCAGCGAGTCTGGATCTCTCTCTCTGTCCTTAACCTTTTCATTTTCTGTAAGCTATGCCAGGTTTTTATTTTGTTTTGTTTTGTTTTTTTGTTTTTTTGCTTACTTTCTTGCTTGCTTGCTTTAGGAAATATTTATCCCCAGAATCCTGTGAAAGATGTATTACATAATACATAATCCTTTGTGAGACATTTATACTTGTCTTAACCTGTGTGCTAGTATACTGCTGTGATGAGACACCATTACAAGGCAACTTATAAAAGAATGTATTCCGGGGGTGGGGTGGGACTCAGCTTCAGAAGGTTAGAGTCCATGACCTCACAGTTAGAAGCTCGGCAGCAGTAGCTGTCATGGCACCAGAGCAGTAGCTGAGGGCTTACAACCACTTAGCAGGGAGAGAGACTGGTGTGGGCTTTCTAAATTGCAAAACCCAGTCCCCAGTGAAATACCTCCTCCAACAAGAACACACCTCCTAGTCCTTGCCCAACAGTTCCACCAACTTTGGACAAAGTATTTAAGTGTATCAGCCTATGGGGGCCATTCTCATTCAAACCAGCACAGTGCAGAACATTTGTAACAGTTACTCTCTATTACTTCAGTGTTTCTGTGAGAATGGCCGAAGAATTGAGGGTTGTCAGTTAAAATGCCTAAAACTGATTGATCAAATCTCTCCTTGCTGGGTCTTTTTCCTCCGAGTACTTTTTAAATACAGTGTATTAAAGTTTAGTTTGAGGAGTGACATTTGAAGGGGCTTCCTTGGAGTTAATGTAAGATGTCTTGCGGTGACATCATGCCTTAAATAACTACCCACCTCTCAGCAAGCTGTCAGTTTAATGTATCAGAGGCACCACTCACATCCTGCCTTTTCCAGGCAGAATGGTATGGGTTTTCTATGTCCGTTTCAAAGACTGCATTTTTTAAAAATTAAATTTATTTGTTTATTCCCTTTCCCACCCCCTCTGGATGTCAAGCCCTCAAAATCCTGATTTTTTTTTTAATTAAATTTATGTAGTCACTTTAAAACCCAATATCAACCCTTCCTTTCTTCCCAGGATCCCCTCACAGGAGTCCTCCCCCCCCCTTCCCTTTCCCCTTCTCTTGTGAGAAGGGCAAGCCCCCTAAGTCTTAATCCCCCACCCCATCCCACTTCCTCCCACCAGCCTCCCATCCCCCATCCCACCTGCACATCTGCTCCCAATGAAGCTAGATAAGGCTGCCCATTTGCAGGTACAGGATTTACAGGCAAACAGGCAACAGGCCTAGGGACAGCCCCTGCTCCAGTTGTTGGAGGACTCACATGAAGACCAAGCTACTCATCTGCTACATATGTATGGGGGGGGGCTGGGTCCAGTCGGAGCTCACCCTTTGATTGGTGATTCAGTTTCTGGGAGTCCCCAGGGTTCCAGGTTAGTTGACTCTGTTGGTCTTCCTATGGAGTCCTTGTTCTCTTCTAGGACCCTCAATCTTTCTCCCAACTCTTCCCTAAGACTCCATCTACTGTTTGAGTGTGAGTCTCTGCATCTCTTTCCATTGGCTGCTGGATGGAGCCTCCCAGCTGCTTTTTGAAAGAGAACAAATAGGGGGAAGAGTTCTCTGAGCTGCACCTGTTTAGGGAGTATGTGCCACCCTAGCTTAGCTCACCTACTGCCTCAAAGCAGATACAAGTGTTTACCATCTTCTAACTCATTTGGAAGGATCGATCCTTAGAACCAACCTTTTCAAAATGTTTTAGGACTGGAGAGGTGGTACAGTAATAAGAGCATGCATTGCCTTTGCAGAGAACCTGGGTTTAACTCCAAATACCCACATATAGCTTAAGTCCAGCTCCAGGGGATCCAGAACCCTTTTCTGGCCTCTGCAGACACATGCGTGCATGCATACCATATATACACACACACAAATAGAAAATAAATGTGTGTGAGTTGGCATATATGAATCCAAGCTTGCATGTGCCTGTGTAGAAGTCAGAGGATAAACTCAGATACCAGTCCTTAATTTCCACTTTATATGAAGCGGTATCTTCCTTGTTTTTCTTCTGTGTATGCCAGGCTAGTTGGCCTGTAAGCTTTGGGGAATTCTCCTATATCTGTCTCCCATGTCCCCATAGGAGGACTAGCTAGTAGACACTCACACTACATGTCTGACTTTTACATGTTTTGAAGATTTGAATTCAGGTCTTCTAACTTACTTTGCAAGTGCTTTTACCCACTGAGCAATTCCAGCCCTGAGGAAAAGCAACAACCACAGAGGGAAGCATGTCCAGCTCTTCTCATTACAGTCAGGATGTTCCCCTCTGTGTACTGTCAATACACAGCTCATTGACGGTAGTGTTAAACAACTCTCACACAGTCCCACTTCCAGGAGCAAACCAAGCACACTTCCTCTGTACCGTAAGAGCCAGCAAAAGTAACTCTCCAGGAAACAGATGAGCTGGGAAGGAAAAGAAAGAAACTGACATACTGCAGATGATAACTAACTCTTGGGTGTTTCCCCGCAAGACTCACATTGCTTTGGAACCAGGTTAGCTACTGCCATTGAGCCTTCCTGTGAGCATTGCAGGCAGACTGTCTTGCTTATTCTCACCCAAACCCTCTGATGTGGATGCTGCTATCATTCCTGTTTTATAGGTGAGAAAATGGGGTCGGGACTGTCAGCTAACTTTGGAGAAATGCTAGACCAGAAAGTGTCAGAGAAAGCACTCAGATTAGAACCCCATGGAGAAGGCTGGTACGGTATAGTGTCAGAGTGCTTGCCTAGCATGCCCAAGGCCCCGAGTTCAATTCTCAGCATCATAAGAGAGAGAAATGGGCAGTTTTCTTGCTTCCATCTTATTGGGATACACCTTGAATGCAGCCCAATGTGTTGGAGTTCTGGATCACAAATTGAGTTGACATTTTAATCGTGAAGAGAAGCCTTAAGAATAGTCACCAAATCCATGTTTAAAGAACATTGCAGCTGTATGAGGCAACACAGAGAGTTCTCCCAGGCGCCCTAAGTGCTTTTCTGTCCTATTACTGAACAGCGAATCCATCCATACTACACACACACACACACACTGACTCCCAGCCATATGCCCATTTTATTTATTTACTGGTTTGTTTACCTCTTCTCCAAGGGCAAGAAGATCATGAAACATGCAGATGCAATGGAAGAGTTTCTGCCTTGCCAGGTGGAAGCTTTCTTCCTCATTTATTTATGGTCTTCAAACAAAACCCAGACTTGCAGGGTCACCAAAAGAAAATGGCTGCCAGTTGTCACCAAGTCATACCCTGCCCCTGGCCATCACTCTCCATGGGAGATTCCAACACATTCTGATTACCAGTTAGCATATTATGTATACATCAGATCATTGGGTTGAAGACCGCAAATGTGCCTTTTTTTAAAAGGGGAATAGTATTTTTGGCAATGCCATTTGATTTAATTTAAAATTAAGGTTTATTATTATTATTATTATTATTATTATTATTTTGCCAGGCATTGTGGTGCATATCTTTAATCCTAGCACTCAGGAGGCAGAGGCAAGTGGCTCTCTGTGAGTTCAAAGCCAGCCTGGTCTACAAAGAGAGTTCCAGGACAGATAGTTCTACACAGAGAAACCCTGTCTTGGAAAACCAAATGATAAAATAGGTTGGTTTTTGGTTTTGTTTTGATTTTTCTTCTATTTTCACTGTTGTGAGATGTGGGTATTCATTCAGCTGTTCTGCTGTTCTTACAGGAAGCTGAGTGAGTTGCACCTTAGTTATCTTTATCTGATATACCTGACTAAAGTTACTAAGAGAAAGGAAGGGCATTGGTTTTGATTTACAGCTCAAGTAGCCGAAGGCTATCATGTCAGGGAAGGCCTGGTAGAGTGACATCAAGGTTACATTGCTTCTGTCAGGAAGCAGATAGATGGATGCTGGCAGTCAGATAGCTTTCTCCTTTCTGTCCAGTCTAGAACCAAGCCCATGATGGTACTGCCTAAGTTGGGGATTGGCTTCCCACTTCAATTAGCCCCAATCTAGAACATCTTTCACAGATGAGCCCAGGGGCCTGTCTCCTAGGTGATCCTAGATCCTGCCAAGTTGACAATCAGTATTAGCCATGGCAGACTATCTGTAAGACTGGTGACCATCACAGCCCATTTTCTGACCTCTTTCACTCAATGGTAGAAGCTACTTTATGTGAGTGGTACTATCCTGATAAATAATATATCCATACAGATCGAACAGGTCAGAAAGAAGCTTGGCAAGAAGGAAAGCTGATGCAACCTAGGTCCACAGTGAGTGTTTCAAGGAAAACAAGTTCCCATTTCTTTGATTATGAGGAGTCTGATGTAATCAGCCAGCTACCACAGATGACTGCTCCCGCTGGGCATGCGGCCATGTTGACTTTTAGGCTTGGTCACTGCAGTGAGTAAGTTGGAGACTCAGGCAGATAAGGATGTGTTCATGTTTCTTAGCTGTGCCTGGCCTCTCTGCTCTTTCTCTCCATGGCCCTTTATGAACATACTGAACATGTACTAGGCTGCTGGAGACAGTGACTCTGTAATAGAGAATAGACCTTCATGTCCACCTCATTGAAAAGAGCCTTTCCTATCCCACCATCAGAGACTTTGGGTGATCATTAACACTACTCTCAGGGACCAATCCACAGTCTTCAACAAATATCGTCACCAAATATTAACTCTTATTCTTTAATAATTCCTTACCACATGACCAAGCAATTACCCATTGTCTGTATAACCTAATCACAGTTTCTATGTTTTGCTATAGTGTAGTATGAAAACTGGTAATTACATCTGCTACCAACTGTTGGTTACCCATTGGATCATGGCTGTCAGGCTCGAGTAGAAGAATGGTTTCTGCCAACTCGGCCACTTGGAGACTAACAGAGCCACACCTAAAGCCTTTCTTATCACTTGGGACATGAGAGGACAACACTGCCAAGTTGTTATATGTTGTCTCCACACCACAGAAAGTTCTTTCTTATGGGCCATATGATACAACAAACAGTTCTTTTCTTCTCCTTTTTTCTTTTCTTTTCTTTCTTTCTTTCTTTCTTTCTTTCTTTCTTTCTTTCTTTCTTTTTTTAATAAATGTGCATTGGTGCTTTGTCTGCATGTGTTTGTGTGATAGTGTTGAATCCCCTGGAACTGAAGTGAGTAACAGTTGTGAGTTGCCATATAGGTGATGGGAATTGAACCCGGGTCCTCTGGAAGAGGAGACAGTGAGTGTTCTTGACCTCCAGGCCATCTCTCCAGCCCCCAGATTTTTTCTTTTGAGGACATGTGCCTTCAGGCTTCGTGGTCCTCCCAAGAGACATATAATGCCCTCGAAGGTACCTATAGAGCCTATGAAACTAAAATCCAGGTTTACTTTTCTGTTATTATTTTTAAAATACCTGAGGAACCAGGAAGGGGTGATGAGGGGCAGGAGTAAGGGTGCTGTGCTCTTTAGACTGCTTCCTGCTGACTGGGGTCTCTGCCCTGTCCCCTCAGGGATCCCTCGCTGCCTCTACCCTTTCCCAGGTCCTCACTCCTCTTCCCTTCCCCTAATAAACCCCATTTTATACCAGGAAAATAAAATTCCTGAGGTAAAGGAGCTTATGAAGAGCAGAGCTTTAGTTTGGTTCACAGTTCTTGGGGTTCTGAGCTCTCAGTTCATGTTTGTCTGGTCCGCACCTTTGCAGGTTTATGGCAGAGGAGCACATCCCAACAATAATGTGCCAAGAACAAAGCCACTGGAAGGTGGCAAAAGCTAAACATTGAAAAGGAGAAGACTAGGGTCCCATGAATCCCTTCATGGACACACTGCCAGTGATCTAAAGACCTTCCATGAGGCCTGCCTTCTATAGCACCATGGCTAGGGGACCAAGTCATATGTTCCTAATCATCATTGCTCTTCCCACAATGTGGAGCAAAGGTTTTATGGTTGAAGAATTAGTGTGTCTCTTACAAAGATATTATGGCACCAATATTTCTTGCTCACTGGGTCCCATCTTAGTGATATTATTAATGTAATAAGCCAGTTATTAATGTATCAATCCTATGTGATATCTTTTGTAAAGTGAGTTAATCAGTGAAGATGAGTTACTGGTGCCAAACCAGACAAAACAAACTTCTTTCAATGATTTCTATTAACACGGAGAAGAGAAGTTTTTGAGTTAAGTACCTTTACAGAAGTGCCTTAGCCAAATTGGTTTATTTCAGTGGAGAGAACCCACATCCAGTTCAGTAATGGCAATCCAATCAGCCGTGTTATTAATCACATAATAATCCTCTAGCACTTGAACTTGCAGAACATTCTGGGGCCTGACCCTACTTATAGAGCTAATTACAGGTCTGAAAGGGCTATAGGTTTAAAGCATAATACCCCGTTTTGCTTAAACAAAGAATCAGCAATAGCCTGCCAGGGAAGGGTAGTTGGGCTTTCTTGGTATGCAAGGAAGATTTGGGGAGTTAGAATATCCTGGCCCTCTGAAGAATCCAATGGATCCTCCAAATTGCCATTTGAATTTGCAGGTTTTGACTCCCAATAAATATGCTGCATGTTGTATATTAGATCTAGGAAAATCAAATTCATTATGCAGGATCCAATTCTGAGACTCCCTTTGCCCACATGGAGCCTATGGCTGTAAGAAATAAAAAGTTTAACTGTCTCAAATTTAATAACTATGTTTTGAGCCCAATAATGGACATATTTTTTAACATTCTTTAAGTAGCTTACCACTGAAGAGACCTTAACCCCACGCTTAAATGCTCATCCCTGGAGTCAACCACTGTGTGTGCATGCCACAAGACCCATCAGATTCACGGCCTCTTTATTTTCTCAAATCAACCCCAATAGGCCTGATAACCAAGCCCATATTTCTTTATTGTATGAGATCTGTTTCTTATAACTATTGCTGGCTCCAATTTCCCCAACTGTGAATATTCTTAGTTGCAAACAGTGGAGATTTACTGTAGTTGATTTTGGGAAAATAAAAACTCATTTAAAAAGATAACATGTGGGCCAATGAAATGGTTCAGTAGTTAAAGGCACTTGCTGCTAAGCCTGATGACCTGAGTTCAATCCCCAGAACCCACATGGTAGAAGGAAAAAAAAAATGATTCCTGTGAGTTCTCTGACCACCACACACATGCAATGGCATGTACACAGAAGCACACACACACATGCACACATATACATATACACACACAAATTGCAATAAATACTATGAAAACCTTTAAAAAGATAGCATGAACTTTAGACAGTTTCTACAAGGGTAAGAAAACAAGAAAAAATATCCCCAGATTATGCTATAGAGTCCAGCCTCTTCTCATCCCTACACAGGGCAAAGCAGAGCCACTCCCTGCTCCAGTCATCACGGAGACCAGGAGAACAACAAACTGGCATTTCTAGCTCTTCTCATTGATTTTTGGTTTTGCTTCTCGGTTAGTTTTCCAGTGCTACAACAAAGCTCCCGGAACTGGGTAACTTTTAAAGAAAAGAAGTTGATTTAGTTCACTGAGAGGATGGAAATCTCTATTACGTAGCTTGGAGCTGGCTATCTCGTAGACACCTTGGCAACCCCACAGCCTGGCAGATGGCATCCTAACAGCTCTTCATGCAAGAGGAAGTGATCACACAATGAGAAAAGGAGCCAAATTTTGGCGAGTTTTCATGCTCATCAATTAACATCCCTCTCTCAAGAAGGGTCCAGGGTTCCATGAGAGCATCATCAATTCCTTTTAAGAGCTGGGCCTTTATTGACCTAATTACTTCCGAATGGGCCTTTCCTCTATGGTTCCCACCATTTCCTAATAGTGCTGCACTGGGCACCATAACAATCCGATAGCCCGAATGTTCTGTAAGTACCAGCTGCAGAAAGATCATACTGTTCATCAACAGTTCAAGAATTTCTGCTGAGGCTGGAGAGAGGGATGGCTCAGCAGTTGAGAGTGTTAGGTACTCATGCCCACTCAAGAAACCGGGAGCGGGTCCCCTGCTGTGGACTCCCTTTGTCAACCTAGCATACTTTATATACTTTTTAAACTTTGTAAACCCTCAAGGCAAAAAAGTGACCTGGGCCCCAGCCTGAGAAGCAGCAGCAGTCAGGCCCCTTCCCCAGACCTCCCAGAGGGTCATAACAGTCTTTCCAGCCCCTCGGTAGGACCCTTCCAGATTATGCTAATCTTAGTTGAAAAGTCTCAACAAGATCCCACCAATCCCTGAACAGGAAAACCCATGAAGCCCTGAGCTTTCCACAGAAACCCATGAAGCCCTGAGCTACCCAAGCTTAAAATCCCACCAGTCCTTACCTAGAAAGTCCCTAACCCCCTAAAGAAACCCTCTATAAAGGTTGTGTTTGTTTAGTTACCTGCTGGCGGCAACCTGGAGCAGAGGCAGCTGCCATTGGATTTGTCCCTCCACACCCTGACTCTCCCAATAAACCTCTTTTATGAGACTTGCTGCAGGTGTGACTCATCAGACGAAGCCAGAAAGCAGGGAAGAGAAGAGAAGAGAGGCAGCCGGCTAGGGCTCCTGAGCTCCTCAGCTCAGCGGTGATATCCTCCTGGGAGCGGCCGCGCGCCTGCTGAGGGGCCTTCCTCTCAGAGTTGAGTGGTTCCTGGGCTCCCAGGCCTCAGTATACCCTTCCATTGGGACACCTTTTCCCCTCAGCCATGTTCCTAGGCTTCTGAGTCCTGGGACACCTTCACATCTGAGCAGGAAGGCCAACAAAGAACACTGGCTTCTCTTCCAGAGGACCTGGGTTCAATTCCCAGCACCCAAATGGCAGCTTGAAACTGTCTGTAGCTCCAGTTCCAGGGGATCTGGCACTCTCACACAGATGTAAATGCAGGCAAAGGGTCAATGTACATAAAATCAAAATAAATCAATCTTTAAAAAAAAAAAGATATTCTTGTTGCATAACAACATACCTTAAGGATGCGTAAGTGAATAGGTAAACTCTGTAAAACCATGAAGGTTAGACCCCTGTGTGAGAACCATATTATATAATATATGTAAGTAGTAATATTTATAAAGGCTATGATAATGGAGAATGGAAATATTAATCCTGACAAGGATAATTGTGACTTTTAGAAGGATATTTGTATTGCATCTTTCTTTTCATGTGTTTTTGTTTTGAGACAAATTCTCTTTATAAGCCAGGCTACACTTGAATACAGAGATGTGACTGCCTCTGCCTCATGAGTGCTGAGATTAAAAGCTTGTACCACCTAGACCAGATTGTAGCCCATCTAAAAAGCTCAGTACAACTTGTTAAGGAAAAATAACAGGCGAGAACGGTGTGTGTGGTGAGACTGTAGGGTAGAAGGTAGCATGTATTAAACTTCATGGTACATTCAGAAGACTGTAGTGGTTCAAAGTTAGCAGAACAGATCAAAGTTGATAGAGGAAGCTGCGAATGGGTTTCAAAGTCTTCAAAGCTTGGGTAGACACTTATCTCCTAAGAGAGTCAGTAAAGATGTTTAAGCAAGAAAGAAAGAGGTAGGATTCCTGTCTCTGAATGAGCACTTTAGGAAAGTGCTTGTGAGTCCAAGACCAGTGTCTTAGGTTCCTATTGCTGCAATGAAACACCACAAACAAAAGCAACCTGAAGAAGAAAGTTATTTTGCTTACACTTCCATATTACAGCGCATATTTTAAGACAGTCAGAAACTAAAGTAGAGGCCATGGAGGGGTGCTGCTTACTGGCTTGCTCATCATGGCTTACTTAGCCTGCTTTCTTATATACCTCAGGTCTACCTGTTCAGAGAGGGCATCACCATAGTGGGTGGGCCTGTCTACATCAAGCATTAATCAAGACAATTCCCTATGACTTACCCACAGGCCAATCCCATGGAGGCATGATTCTCTCTTCTTTTTTTTTTTTAAGATTTATTTATTTATTATATGTAAGTACACTGTAGCTGCCTTCAGACACTCCAGAAGAGGGAGTCAAATCTTGTTAAGGATGGTTGTGAGCCACCATGTGGTTTCTGGGACTTGAACTCAGGACCTCCGGAAGAGCAGTCAGCACTTTTAACCACTGAGCCATCTCTCCAGCCCCTGGAAGCATGATTCTTAATTAAGATTTCCCTTTCCCAGATATGACTAGGTTTGACCAAAACCAATCATTAAAACCAGTTATTGTCAACAGGGGTCAGATGTAAGGCCTGGCTATCATAACAAATGGGACTGACCTGATTACATGGGTGGTAACATGGATATGAGACGGGAAAGAACAAGAAAGCTAAGATAATGCTGATGACTCTCATGGAGTATCTTTGCCTGAATGTCTTTGACAGATAGGAACAGGGGAAGAGCAGGTAGGTGAGAGTACAGCATTTGATTTTGGATTTTATCAGTTTAAGGAGTATATGAAAGGCATTCATGTGGAAGACTGGGTCTAGATCCCAGAGGAAGTCTTTGGAAGTTTTGGAAGGTTTTTTTAATGGCTCGAGAGCTACAGTGGTCAGCAGGGAAGAGAGCAGACCCATGGGAACAGAACTTGAGGTCCAGCTTAGTTTGCTAAGGCAAGAAGGCAAGAGAATGGCCTAGAGGGGAGGAGGAGGAGGAAGAAGAAGAGGAGGAAGAGAGGAGGAAGAGGAGGAGGAGGGAAGGAGGAGGAGAAGAGGAAGAGGAGGAAGAGGAGGAGAGAAAGAGGAGGAGGAGGAAGAGGAGGAGGAAGAGGAGGAGGAAGAGGAGGAGGAAGATGAGAGAAGTCCTTTCAGAAATAAAGGAGCACCAGGAAGGAGGAGATTTGAGGAGGTGCCCTATGCAAAGAGGTCAAGCAAGGTGAAGACTGGGCTCATCTAGTGCCTAAAACACTTAGGAAACTAATGGCAGAAATCTGACTTCAGTGAGCCTGACGTGACAGGGAAGGAGGGGAGATGAAGGCAGGCTGTCATGAATCATCGTTGAGCAGAGCTGACTCAAATGTACACTTCCATATCTGTAAGACCCCTGCCCATGCCTGGAGCTGTGGATGGCACCAAGCCCTATAATTTAATGTCCTTTTCATTTCTTTCTTTTTTCAGTGTATATTCATGTGTGTAGAGGCTAGAGGTCAACGTCAGCTGTCATTCTCCAGCAGCTATGAACATTATTATAAGGAAGGTCTTTTTCTCTAGGACCCAGGGGCTTGATTAGGATAGATTGGCTGGCTAGCAAGCCACCTCTCTCTCCCTCCTAGAACTTCAATGACAGGTATTCACCATTATGCTCGTTTTTTAATAATATGGGTGTCAGGGATCAGACTCAGGTGAGCTCATGGCAAGCACTTTCCTACCTGAGCTATGCTCCCAGCCCGTCTTTTCTGTCTTAACTAAGGACTAACTACGTAGTGGGGCCTTAATGTTTGCAGTCTGGAGTGAAAGAATAAAAGCGACGTGGATTTCTCTTTCCCTCACGATAGTATTTATTCACGATATACAGAAGGTTCATTCTTACCATAGAGTCTAGCAGTCCCTGCTTATTATTACTTTCCTTGCTTAGTAAGGTGAGAAAAAATGCTCACCTAAAGACCACATTGGCTTCATTTTTCAAAACTTCCACTATCTTCCTGTATACCATCTTGGGAACCAAGCCCTCGAACATATGGGTCCTGGAAGACAGTAAAGCTCTGAACTATAGCACAGTCATAGAAGCAAAGAGAGATGATTTTTAAATTGAGTAAGATGAGACTGGGCACGCTTAGGGTGATAAGGCTGTAGAAAGCTGGGGGACACGGGCAATATCTAATTTTTGAGGTTGAAAGGCAGGATAGGGGTAGAAATAGAAATGAAGGCAGGCTTCCCTGGCTCTATTCCAGGCTGTGGGACTGTAAGCAGCCTCAAGTACCCGGAGGCAGGTGACATTTGCAACTCCCTGTCGACCCTAAGTAGGAGCTAGTGACCGATGGCTACACCCCACCCTCTTCGGGCTTATCCTCGCTCATTATGAAACCTCACCAAAGCATGTTAAAAGAAAAATTCTCTATTTGGATACTAGAGGTTGAGCTCAGGGCTTCGTTCATGTTAAGCCCTGGCTCAACTTAACAAAAGAGAAAAGAGAGTTGCAGAGGGTTGTAGCTAGAGACAGCGCTCAGCGGCTAAGAGCACTGGCAGCTGATCCTGAGGATCAGGGTTCAATTCCCAGAACCTACACAGTAGCTCACAATCATCTCTAACTCCAACGCTAAGAGCAACATACAAGCAAAACAACCCATACTCATAAAAAAAAGTTCAAAATGTTTTAAATTAAAGAAGTAAAAATTGGTAAAGCTGCTATTTTGGAGCCATGTGATCTGTCTTCTTGTCGCAGGGGAAGAACACAACTGAAATAATAAATCCTCTGGAGGCTCCAGAACCGAGGACACCGGAGAGCTCTCTCAGAAAGTGCCTCTCCATTACACTCCGAGTGTATTCACAGTGGAGAACTCTAAATAAGATGAAGGTGAGGCTAATTCATTTTATAAACATCACTTTAAATCTCTTTCTGTACCTCAGCCACAAAATTAATTATGACTGATAAAATGGTATGTGTGTGTGTGTGTGGGGGGGTGTTGCGTGAGTGTGTGCTGAGGACTAGCAGAGCCTATGGCCACACTAACATGAACGTGCCTGATCTTGTCTGAGTTCTACCAGAGCAGATTTTCTGAGCCAGTTTACTTTCTGAAAGATGAGTGGATGATTTCATGACTCTCACTGTGATGGCAAATCACAGTGATTGAGCTCTCAGCAGAAAATAGATGTAATATTCTTATCACCAAAGGATGCTGCTCTCTTGTTCTTCTGGAGCAAGAATAAGTCCCCAGATAGGGCTGGGTGGGGAAGCCCACCAATCCTTTAAGAGGTGCAGAACTCTGCAGACAAGCAGGTACTCCTCAGTGCGTTTGTGTATGACATAGTTTGTTGTAGAGATACCCCACATGCTCTTTTTCTGGTGTGGATTTCTGGTCCCTGAAAATTCTATTCTCACAACTTCTTCTTCTGGAAGGTAAAGTGTCAAGCAAGTCTCTGCCTGATTACTGAGGCCGGCTTTCCATGGAGTTGCTTAGCCCAGACTACTGCATTTGAATCAGAGCCCACTTTGGCAAACATTAAAATTCACTTACTAACATCCACTGCGTCTTTTTTCTTTTGCTCAAGGTCTTTGCTAAGTGAGACCCCAAAGCCTATGGGAACCAACAAACCTAGTAGCAAATTAATTTCTGCTGACTACCAACATGTACAAGATCAAAGTGACACCCCAAGCATCCTATACAGCCTTGGGGTGCCCAGAGGAGAGCGGAGCTTTTCAATAGTCTGAGCACACAGCTATCACAGGCACTGCATGAACGACGAAGGGTGGGCGGGCACAGCACAGCAGCCACTGGCATTGACTGCACACCTGTTCAATGCCCTTCTGCCTCTTGACACTGCTAATTCTCACAACAGTTTCCCCAAGTGCTATCTTGTCACCTTCATTGCAAAGCTGGGGAAACTGAGGGAAGGAGAGCGGAACAGTGCACCCCTGAAGGATAGGACTACCGGTTGAGAGATCTGGGGTCTGAATCAGATTATGGTGACTCACACTTATAACTTTGGAGGCCTAAGCAGGAAGTTTGCAGTGTGGACTATATAGCAAGACCCCCAACCCCTCCCAGGACTCAAAAAATGAAAATCAGACAAACAAAAATCTAGATATGTGTGACTCAGATCCAGAAATGTTGCAATAGTCTGCTTTGGGGACATGGGGAAAGGGAGATTCTGGACAAATAGCTAACAGGACCGGAGGTCTTTTTGTAGATATTTCTGATATATCGAGATCATGTCTTGGATGTATTCACTGCTTCCGCCCCCTTGCAGTTTTTCAGAATGGCAGACGTGGCTCCTGTTGATGGAATTTTGCTTTCACAGGCTTTCTCTCCTAGTCCACGTATCTCCTGTTTATCCATACACCACCTCGTACAATGACCTCTGTATTTCTGGGTTCCCTTCCCCCCGTCAATCATATCAGATCTTTATCACATGTGGAGTCAGCATGCTCAGAGGGTGCTAACTGAATCCAGTTCTCTCCCTCAGTATGACTCATCAGTTCCCCAGGGACACTTTCCTTCCTGTGTCATGAGAATGGAAATCATAATTGTGTTCTCTCCCCTTGGGCAAGGTTATGCAAAATGCTCATTTTATGAGGTTTTCTATGGTCATATGGAATGGCACATGTGCTAGTTTTATCATTGACTTTCACCATGTTTGTGGACCACCAAATCTTTGCATTGCTAAGCAATTACACTCGAAAGTATCTGTTTCGGAATCACCACAGATTTTATTTCTGCAGTCTTTTTATAACTTCCCTAACATGCCAAGAGAAAGACAATCAGATGAATATTACTTTCCAGGTGGCTTTACCTGGCGATTGATATTTGAGTGCTACGCCATGAACACCTCTAGAAAGTAGAGGTAAGAGTGGGAAGTCTGGAATTCTCTGGAGAGGTCTCAGTCCCCATGCACCTTCTAGAAGGCCTCTTGCATTTCAAGACTTGCTTCTCCACAAGTCCCTACTTGGAAGCAAAGCTCTCTGGCTGCTTCTGGGCTGAAGAAGCACCAGTTTGCCCAGCTCTGAAGGGAAAATAGATGTGTTAGACTTTGAATTCCAGGTGGCTTCTTTCTAATGGATTTTTAGGGTGATTCTGAAACCTTGTGACTTTGCGTTGAGTGTCTGATCTGTGATGATCATGGTGGTGTTTATGATGATATATCACCTGGCATTTTCTTCTTTTTGTTTTTAATTGAAAAAAAATATTTTATACAATATTCTTTGATCGTGATTCCCCTTCCCAGACTTCTCCCAGATCCTCCCCACCTCCCCAACCCCATGTTCTCTTTTTAAAAGACAAACAAAACAAAAATAGTAATAACAAAAGACACCCCCCAACACACACAGAAAGCAAAAACACACAAGCAGAAGATAAATATAAGCCTCCCCTCCAAAACGACAAATAAAGCAAAATGAGACCAAAAGTCTACAGAAATACCACTGAATTAGTTTTATGTTGGAAGTGTGGTTTATATACCCAATGATACTCCATTGAAGAAAACTACTATTTCCTTTTCCAGCAGCTATCAATTGCAGATAGTTTCTTGGTTAGGAGTGGGAGCGGACATCTACTTTCCACCTCTGATTCCTGGGACCCTGTCTAGCTTGAACCTGTGCAGGCCCTGTGCCTGTTACCACAGTCTCTGTGAGTTCCTATGTGTGTTAGCCCTGTTGTGTCCAGAAGTTTCCTCTTAGAATCTTTCTACTTCCTCTTCACCTAGATCCATGCAACCTTAAGGGAGGGATTTGATAAAGACAATCCCATTTAGGACTGAACATTTCAAAGTCTCACTCTCTGCACATTGTCCAGTTATGAGTCTCTGTGTATGTGCCCATCTACTGCAAGAAGAAGATTCTCTGCTGGTGACTGAGACACTGATCTATGGGTATAGCAGGTGACTGATCTATGGGTATAGCAGAATGCCATAGGAGCCATTTTATTGCTGTGTTCCTTTAGTACAACGTTTGGTTTTCCCTGGTCTGTTCAGCTGCACGTTCTTGGTCACCCTAGCAATTTTAGGCATGGTTGTTGGTTACTCCCACAACTTTTGGGCCACTGTTGCACCAGTTTATCATGTAGGCAGCCACAATTATAGATCAGAGGGTCTGTAGCTGGATCGATGGGTACCTTCCTTCTTCGGTAGCATTCAGAGTACCTCCTGATACCACAAACACTAGTCAGGATGGGTGAAGCCTCTAGATAGGCACCAGCTTGATTTCTACACATTTGATGAGACACAGAAATGTTGTCTTCATCAATGAAGCCTTACCATCCATTTGTAGATTGCATCTAATTGCCTTTACAATAGTCCATCCTATTTGGAGATTTCCATGGGGTTCCTTTTGGCTAGTGACTCATCAAAATTTAACCCATTTCTAGCACTGGAGGTTTTTCTTGGTGGTTTAAGATGCCTACCTGGAGCATTATCTCCCCCATTATTTGGCAATTCAATTTAAGTGTCTTTCATATCAATCAATCTATCTATCTATCTATCTATCTATCTATCTATCTATCTATCTATCTATCTATCTGGAAAATTCTGCAGTAGGAGGTATCCACATCCTCAGATTGCCCTTAGTGTTGGTTGCTCCTTCCCATATTCCCTCTCTTACCTTTCTTCCATCCTCCTCTCCATTTAATCTTCCCACTCCAGCCCCCTCCCTGTCTTGCCCTAACAATGTATTCTATTTCTCCTTCCCCTTCTTTGGAATATCCCATAAGGTATCTTTTCGGGAGTGGGAAAGTGACACAGAGTCATGGTTTCTCTGTGTAGCCCTGGCTGTTCTGGAGCATACTCGGTAGAACATGCTCCAGGCTGGCTTTGAACTCAGAAATCTGCCTGCCTTTGCCTCTTTAGTGCTGGAACTGAAGTACGTTACCAACATCTAGCTGAAGCACTTTTTAAATTTACTAGTTGATGCTGGAGAGCCCAGTCCACTTTGGGAGGTGCTATTCCTAGACAAGTGAACCTGGACTGTATAGAAAGGTGACTGAGGAAGCTGAGGAAAGGGAGCCAGTTAGCAACTTTCCTCCAGGAAAGGAGCAGTTTCCTCCTGCCCTGACTTCCTCCAGTCGTGGACTGTAAAAAGGGGTGTGTAAGTCAAACAAACCTTTTTTCTCCCCAAGTTCGCTTTGGTTCATTTTTATCAGTCCAAAAGAAAGCAAACTGGAACGGAAGGCAAGAAGGTTTACCACATACTCAATCTCCCTAAAAGGCATGCTTGTTTCTTTCATCAAACATTGTCATAGCACACAGCATATTCTGGGAGTAATGATGGCTCTCACCTCTGATCTAAGCTGAGTCCAGCCATGTGAGGTCCTCCAAAGCAAGAACCTAAAGACGCTCTGTCCCTGCCCTGTTCCAATGCCTCCTGCTGCAGAGGGGTCTGAAAGCTGACCTCACATTGGGAACGTATGCTTTCTTCTCTACTTCTCATCCTTGATTTTTTCTGGTTGACTTTAGAACCTACTTTCTTTACGGGTAGTTTCCTTAGTGACTACTTCTTAATTGCAGCAAGGAGAATTCCTCTTTGTAAAAGTTCTAGAAGCTTCTCCTCTGGCTCCTGCTGACACAGATTATATCACACACTCACCTGTGAACTTGCTATTAAGGGCCAGGGTGTATATGATACTGGCTAGTTGGCCCTGGAGCTGATGGAGAGCCAAGTTGTGCCCATTTTTTGCATAAGCAAGGTGGGCATCAGGGAAGGGAAGAAAACCAGGACCAGCTAGCAGCTGCTGCCTGAAGAACGGAGAATAGGTGCACATAAGCAAATGCAGCCTGTATCGGTTTCTCAGACCACTGCAGGTCCTCCTGTCACAACTGACTATAGTGGTCTCCCTTATCCGTGTTTTGTATTACTGAAATCTCAGTTTACCCACTATCAAATCAATGATAAGATTATCCTATTTTTTTTTCTTATGGTTGCTGATCTCTTACTGTGTCAATTTTATAAGTTAAACATTTTTCTGTGTCTTTATAAAGGAAAATAAAAGCACTTTCTATAGGATTCAGTACTATCTGAGGTTTTGGACATCTGCACAATATCTTGAAACTTCATAGATAAAGGGAATCTATCTATCTCCTTCCTTCCCTCCCTCCCTTTCTCCCTCCTTCTCTCCTTCCCTTCCCTGCCCCCCCCACCACCCCGCCCGTCTATCTGTCTCTGACTCTGTTTCTCCCCCTTTCTCCGTCAATTCATGGCTTTTTCTGCTTCCTGATGTCTATTTCTTTAGGAGTTTTGTCTCAGCCTTGACCCATTTCTCTTTACCTCATCACTGTTCTTCCTTTGACTCTCACACTCCCTTAGACTATCTTACTGACTCTCACACTCCTTTAGACTGTGTCTTACTGGGTCTATGGGTTATTTTTGATTGTGAACTTGACACAAACTAGACTAACCTAGGAACCTCAGTTGAGGAACTGACTCCATTAAATTGGCCTACGGCATGTCTGTTGGCATTTTTCTTGATTACTAATTGATGTAGGAGGGCGCAGACCACTATGGTCAATGCTGTCCCTAGGCACGTGGTGCTGGGATGCATAAGAAAGTCAGCTGAGCAGAGCCCAGTAAGCAGGGTTCCTCCCCAGTCTCTGCTTCAGTTCTTACCTTCAGGTGCCTCCTTGAGTTCCTGCCTTGACATCTCTCAGTGACGCACAGTTACCTGGAAATGTTAAGATGAAATAGGCTCCCTCCTCACCTCAGGTTCTTTCTGGTCCCTGTGTCTGTGGTTGTTTGAATGAGAAGCATCCCCATCGTCTCAGGTATTTGAAAACTTGGTTCCCAGTTGGTGATGTGCTATTTGGGGAAATTTAAGAGGTGCGGCTTTGATGGAGGGAGTATAGCTTTGCGAGATTACAGCCTCACCCCCATTGGTTCTCTGCTCGCTGCCTGTGGTTGAAGATGTGAGCTCTCAGTCTCCAACTCCCACTGCTTCCTCTTGCTGTCAGGTCTCCCTGCCATGATGTGCTTTCATCCCTCTGGGACTGTGTGCCAAAATCAACTCCTTATTCCACAAGTTGTCTTGTTTTATTAGAGCAAATATATATATGTATATGACAATTAACAGAGTGTTTCTTGGAGCAACAGAAAACAAACCAGAGCATGGATTTAGTTGGTGTTCTTTATAATGTGTCTCCATTAGGCAGTATAGTCTTGGACACCCCCATAGTCACTAGCCAGCCTACACACTGCTTCTTCTGATCAGCCTCTTTTGTCTAGTTAGTCAAGCAGGACGACTGCAGCATTAGAAATGAGGGGTCTATGTAAAAGGGACAGGCTTCCACAGCTTTACTGTAATGGCAAAATAATCAAGGATTCATAGACAAAAACAAACAAACAAACAAAAGCCCCAGGTTTTGTCTTTTTCCTAAAGTGTCTCATATTTTTCCTGAAATGCCACAGAAACCATGCTTACTGAAAGAAGGGTCTTTGTAGAGAATGGACTATGTTTCTGTAAACTCTAGGGTGGATGACTGGATGGAAAGTCTAGAAACCAACCATCTTAATGACTAAAGAGAAATGAGTTTGATAAGAAAAGAAGAAAGGGGTTCAGAAGAACTAAGGGGAACCACAGATACTTGCAGGAAAGCCAAGGTTAAAAAGACACTGCTCAGACTGGGGCTGTAGCTCAGAAGTTGAGTACTTGTCTAGCATGTGCAAAGCCCTGGGTTAGATTCTCAGCACTGCAACAAGCGTACACACACACATACACACACATACACACACACACACACAAGCACACACACACATAAAAGCACACACACATGCACACACACACATACACATGCATGCACACATACACACACACGCACGCGCACACACACACACACACACAGTGTAAAGACATCACGTTGTTGTTCCACACTTACAAGAAGTACAGATCAAGAAGTGCTTTTCAGGGCTGGAGAGATGACTCAGTGGTTAAGAGCACCAACTGCTCTTCCAGTGGTCCTGAGTTCAAATCCCAGCAATTACATGGTGGCTCATAACTATCTGTAATGAGATCAGATGCCCTTTTCTGGTGTGTCTGAAGACAGCTACAGTGTACTTACATATAATTTAAAAAAAAAGTGTTTTTCAATAGGAATAAGAAGTACCTTTCTTAACCACAGATGGAAATAAGGAAAGAAGAACCTAACGGCTCTGAGAGCCTGCCCTTATGGAGGGCTGTGGAATCAATGTCTGACTGCTTTGGTGTAGCCAGGGCTCATATTTAGGAGGCTTGCAGTGTGGGTTCTCAAATATAACAAGAATGGGAAGCCCAATACATCTTCAATTAATTGTGATTGATGAAGTCTTTATTTTATATACCTCTCTCTGTCTCTCTCCCTCGCCCTCTCTCTTTCTGTCCCCCCTCTTCTCTCTCCCACCTTAACTAGAATGCTGAGCTAGGTGAGGTCAGCATCTTTAAGAAGTGCCAACACTGTTCTAGCAGGAGCCCGAGCTTGAGAACCTCCTTCCATGCTGCATCCTGGGTCCCTGGGTTCCTGGCAGCTTCTCGTTAGTTCTAGTCTCCTGTTAGTCACTTAGCCCTGGTAGGCTAGGACACGCTGTCCTCCTATCAGCCTCTGGAGGGCTGTGTTGACAGATGTGTACCACCAAACCCAGAAATCCTTGCCCTTTTCAATGGGATACATGGCTTGATTTTCCTAAAGCAAAGCTTTTTTGGTGGCTTAGACAAGACATTCGGTTTTATTGTTCTCTTTCTGACCTAGGTTGCTGGATTCAAGCTTAAAGAATTTAATTTGAGATTTATAAATTTAATGTGGGAAAGAAAAAATATTACTTCAATTTTTGTTTGTTTGTTTTGTCTCTACAGGCTATCAAACATCTGCCATGGCTAGAATTGTTCCCAAGGCTGGTGGGTAGCCACCTCTGATCTTTACACAGGCGAAGTCTCCTGTATCATCCAAGCACTTCCTAGACATGTCATGTTCTTGTGACTTATTAATAATTGGCTGCAACCTTTCCAATTTTCCCCTCTAATAGGCTCGAAGTGTTTGTTACTTATCTCGTTATGAGCTCGGTTCTCCCAGGTTTTACATTACTCGTCTGAGGCCCTCAGGTAAATTGGAGGATCACCCGCGTGACGCGATACTGATGAGGGAAGTTTTGAGGCAAATACCAGCTCTGACAGGACCAGAATGTAGTCACGAATCCTGGAAACGTGGAATAACTCATCAGCTACCTAATGTGACCACACCATGCCGCCTGGCTTTCTCTCCAGCACTGAGGAAAATATCCCATGAACAGCAAACAAATGTCCCCATGAAGGAATCAGGTGGGGCTGACTCTTACTGATCGTCTCACTGAGTGACGCCAGTCTTCAGTCTTCAACTTCCTCAGAGGCTGCGTGGTGCAAACTTTAATTCTGTCAGAAAATAGTCCAGGCTTCTTGTCCTACTGGAACTGGTTACCTACATATATACATCATTTCTCTTTAGGCACTTATTCCTGGAGGAAAAATCCTTAGAAACTTTGACTTAAGTTGTCTATTTTCAGGCTATATTGAAAAAAAAAATGATGTCGGACTTGTGGCACATGTCTCTAGTCCTTGCACTCAGGAGTCAGAGGCAGGAGGATCTCTGTGAGTTCAAAGCCAACATGGTCTACAAAGGGAGTTCCAGAACATCCAGGACAACATAGAGAAACCTTGTCTTGAAAGAAGAAAAAGGAAGAAAGCAAAATAACCCCACTTTTAAAATTCATTTATATAACAAATACGAGTTCTTTGTGTTATAAACTTAATAAAATTAATCAAACCTAAATATCAGTTATGTGGTACAGCCCAGGTGTGGGGTGTGGTGGAAAGCGAGAACGTTCCCTCTGGGCTTCCTCTCAGGTGTTTGGTTCTCTGGCTTCAGCTGGGAGAAGCTTTAGGTGTAGTCTGTGGGCTGCTTGGCCAGTTCATCCAGTCTCTCAGGGGAAGTGAGGCTAAAGCCTGTTTCTGTGCAAGAAATGATTTGTAGGAATGCCTGAAGGTATTTGGCTTAAGACTGTCTCTTGCTTAACCCAAATCACATGACATTGACATGGGAACTAGGAGTCTATCTAATTTAGTCATTCTTAGTACAGGATAGACCAAGACACAACGTGTGTATATAATACAGATGGCTGCTGGTGCCCTCAGGAATCACCTGAATCCATCTCTCCTGTAAAGAGGCAAATCCCAAAACACAGGGTAATTTCTGCCAAAGCAGGTCTGCCCTCATTTCCCTCACCCAGCAATATCAGAGAGAATATGACAGTTTTAGGATCAAACTTTCTTTCTCAGAGTCCCCGTGCTGACCACCTTAGTCCTGGAAAAGTATTGAGAGTTGCTCACAATTTTTACCCACCTACCATGTCAACCAGAGCCCACTTGGTGACAGATTATTTCCTTCGTGAGAATGTTTGCTCATCATCTCATAAAACTCGGGCCCTCAACTTCTGTAAAACATTCACTTGTTGACAATTCCTAAGACTCCACCATTTCTGCATATAGATGGTTATGGCTAGCATACCAGAGGTTCCCAGGGTGCAGGGCGCTGTTCTTTAGGGTCTCAGAGGCTTCTGTTAATACCAGTGCCTCCAAGAATGGACAATTAAACATTTTTACATTTACTTACTTTTATGTGTGTGAATGTTTTGCTTGCATGCACATATATAGGTGTACCACATTTGTGCTTGGTGCCTAAGGAAGTCAGAAGAGGGTGTTGGGTCCCGTGAAACTGGAAATGGATGGTTGTGAGCCACCATATGGGGGTTGGATATGGAACATTGGTCTTCTGCCAGAGCAACAAGCGCTCTTAACAGCCAATCCTCCAGGCCCAGGAATGGACAATATTTATAATCAGGGAAAGGAAAATAATTGGCATATCTTAGACAGTGAAGCAAACTGAAAGTCTGTTCTTCCTACCTCTGCTGTCCTTTCGGCCTCCATGAGAAGCAATGATATGTTAGGGGAGTCTCAAGACTAGAAAACTCCCCTAGCACAAATGTGTGCCCACAGGTGTATAAGAAAGTATATGGGTGTGTAAGGAAAAGAGATTTGGGAACTAAAAGCAACATACAATCTCTACCCAGTGCTGTCCCATCAAGAGTGTCTATCACCAACTTCTTAGGACACTGAGTACATGTAAGAGTTCATCTCCCTTATACCTCGCAATACACCCAGAATGCTCCTCCAGACTGGGTGAGGAGTCTTTGCAACTGAAAGTCTCACAACAGGCAGAGATGACTGATTACAAGACTGACTGGAAGTAGCTCTCTACAGCCACCTCTCCACCCCCACCCCCAAAGCAGAAGTCAGCTTTGTGTCTGTGTGTAGCAGGGAGACTCAGAGGGGGGAAAAGCAACACTGATTAGTCAGAATGCAGTCCTCACTGGAAAACCACCTTTGGAGGGCCAGGAAATTACCATTTTCAGCCTCCTGTGGTTTGTGAAGGATAAACCATACATAGCGTCATGTGAAACCAGAGACACTCATGTATTTCAGGAAAGCCCCTCCCTCCTGGGCTTGGTGGGTAGTCTTCTGCATGAATCAATTCCTGTATTTTCCTCTGGTTCCTGCCGGAAGGAAATGAGAAGTTTTAGTTCACTGCAGGGAAAGCTACTTCTGCAGCCTCCAGGCCCTTACTGGAAAGCCTCCTGTGTTTCCCCTATAAGGACCTACAGGCTTAGCTGAAGAGTGAAAGCTACACCAAGATAAGGCCCAGTGACATGTTTCTTGCTACTCAAAGACATCTGCTTAGCGTCTGGGCATCAGTGCCCCCAGGGCTTTGAAGGTACCACAGTGATTAAAGGGAGCCTTCTTTGTGTCAGTTTCACCTTCTCTGGGGTGATGCTTACAAGTGATGCAAAGATTTAGAAGGCAGCAAGTAGCTTCTTGCATCTGTGGCTGTGTATGGCTCCTGGTCTTCTATGGGAAGGCATTCTGCCTGCTTCTGAGGGTAATAGCAGAAAGGATCGAATACATGCTCTCTGTCCGCACTGTTTGAAAAGAACAGATATTTGTTTTGTTTTGTTTTGTGTTTAGTGAACCCTTGGTCTTGCACTTGACGGGTCAATGTTCAACCACTGAGCTATATTCCCAGAAGAAAAGTGTAACAGATGGAATGATCAGATGCTTAGAAACACTTTCAAAGAAAATAAACAAACAAACAAAACCACAAACCCTGAAACTATCAGAAAACACAGCATCTGTAGACACAAGAGCATGCCCACTGCTACCAGTGTGACTAGAGTGGATATATATAAGCTGCTGTGTCAGTCTGATGGACCTAGAGATACTGCCTTGATGTAAATTGAAATTCTTCACAGGATGTGCTCATTCTCTAACAAATACATTATCATCTTCATTGTCATCATCATCAATATCTTTTTCCTCCTCCTCCTCCTCCTCCTCCTCGTTAAATGCTACGGATAGAACTCGGGCCTTGTTCTTGCTAGGCAAGTGCTTTACTGCTGAGCCGCATCCCCGCCCTTCTGCAGAGTCCAGATTTGAGTATTTTTCAGGATCATGTGTTTGTTATATGGTTTTTGGTTTCAACCAATGGTAACAATTTAAGATGGCTATGACCTCATTCTAGGTCCTCTTTCATAACGTGAGCCTCAGTTTTCTGCATTACTAAGTGAGGGTAATAGTAGTATCTATCTCTGAGAGCATCTAGGTATTAATCCAACAAACACTGCATGTCCTCAGAACGTCAGGTATTGAGGACACAGCAGGAACAACACTGGAGATATCCCCAGACCGCCCTGCTACTATGGTATAGAAGGCAAAGTGAGCAAGTATGCAAGCGAAGATACAGTAAGTTTACAGAATGTGGAGAGCCTTAAAAGACGAGAAGAGGGTTGGAAGGAAATACCGACATTTAAACTAAAGGATGGAAAAACGGTAATATAGGTGAAGGAAGGAAAATGTGCCATGACCCTGAGATCGGCTGTCTTTGAAGGATGAGCAAGACTGTGTGGATAACATACCCTTGGAGAGAAGGCCTGTGGACTGATGGTATAGGTGCGTCACATACGGGCCCAGGTACTGCTAGGTTACATATCGGAGAGGCAGCAGAAGTCTTCCAAGGATGCTGAGAAGCCACCAGAAGACTTTCATCATAGGCAAGATGTCACCTCACTGATTTTGGACAAGGCTTCCCTGGCTTTCCAGGGAGAGGGTAGGAGCCAGGGCTTGCATCATAATGACTGAATCAGCAATGAATGCCTGACATTTCCTAAAACATGTGACACACACACTTACCTAGTCGGGTTAGTGATTTTTGTTAATGATAATTAACAATAACACATTATAGCCTAACTGCATTAAATAAATCCAGCATGTACACCAGGAATTAAAATGTCATCTCTGATTTCAGTTACTCCGATGTCAGAGGGGGAGGGGAGCGAGTGTACTGACTTAGTACTCAAATCTAAAGCTAATTTGAATTTACTTTTAAAGCTTATTGTTATCGTCATACAAAGTTTTAACAGATCAAAGTTGTGATTTTTTTCACCATTTAACTAGTATACTCATCTTAAAGCAAGCACCTTTTGAAGAAATACATTGCAGAAACCACCATGCTTGCTTTTTTGAAATTTACTTTTTGAAGGTAAATCGCTAAAAGCTTCAGGTGGACCGAACAGCTCAAGACAGAAAAGTTGACTTCCCTGATGTCAGGGGTCCAGGAGGCCTTCTCTGTTGGTATCTACTACTCTGGTCTGCAAATGAACCTTTCATTCCCTTCCCTTGCTGCCCTGTAAGCCCCTGATCCCCCTGCTCCCCCAGCCAGCCTGCATAGTCTCTACTCCAGTAGACTGAGTGAGGTCCTTCAATTGTCCTTATCAGGAGTGATTCTGACTCTAGAGGTATCTATCGCTTTCTTTCCAAGTTGCTCCCATCAATCTTGATCTAACACTTTTGATTGAAATGATCACGAATGTAGAGAGAATGTGTGCCTTGGAAAGCCAGCAGAGGCAGAAGTCTCAGGCTACAGAAAACCAAGACACCACTCAGTTCCCCTTGCAGTTCTGTTAGAATTAAGTGCTTGATGACATTTTCTTAACCTCCAGGTACCAGGCAGAGGATGCCCAAGTCGTAACTAAACCAATAGAGCTTGTAGCAGGGCTGGGGATGTGGCTAAGGGGTAGAACCCCAGCCCCCACCCTGGGTTCACCTCTGGGGCTGAAAAAACAAACAAACATACATACATCAAAAAGTCAAGGAAGCAAATGCCAAGAAAGGCACTGGTGCACTTTCTCAGACCTCTGGAGCCAGGGCTCTTAGCTATCACATGACCTGGAAAGGCTATTGTAAGGACTGAGCTGAAGATCCTACTATAGAGTCTGATGGGTACTACCTTAACAACTGCTGTCTATTCAGGCGACTATCAGATACCATATACAATTAAAAAAAGAAATTCTCGTGCTAAGAGGTAGAATTAGTTTGGATATTAGGAAATAGGGCAAAGACTTTTGACCTATTGCCTGTGACCTTAATTTGATGTTTGAGCCACGTTGAGGCCTGGACAGGAACCCCGTCCCAGCACTGGCCACAGTTACAGTCTCCTTGGAGTCCTCTTCAAGTCAAAGCCTGGCTGCGCTGTGCAAGGTGGCCCTGTAAATCCTTGAAATGACACTTGTAACCTGGGCGTCTGAGAAGCCAAGGGGGCTGCAGTTTCAATTCCCTCTGTCCTCTGCTTCTCTAATTATCTTTGTAATGCTCTAATGCTAAGTAATGATGCCGCTAATGCACGCTGCACTTCGCACACAGGTGCCAGCTGTTACCTCGCTGGGCAGCTGACCTCACAGTGCAGACTAGGCGGATTCATGGCCCAGCCCTGCCCACACAAACAAAACAAAGAAAGCCCCGCTTTCTATCCATCTACCCGCCCTCCCTCCTCTCCTCCAGGAGGCCCTGCGTGGAGTCCCTGGCCTCGCTCTCCTTCTCACCCCCTTCCCCTGTCTGCCCTCCCTCTCATCGGTGGTTTCTTCCTGCAACAGAAATCCAGGAAGCCGACCCCCACCACACCCCGCGTTTCCTCTACCCACATTTTCTCCGGGGCCCTGAGTCACACACAGTTCAGCTTGATCCGGAGCTCTCCTTTCTTCACCTCATGAGAAAACCCAACTCTTCCATTTCTTCCGTTCATTTCTGCAACTCGAGCTTGTCAAAGAGGTTGATTAGGTTGAGTGTGATAACTTCCATCATTATTTTTTTTAAGGTATATTAAGGCCTAATGACCAGAGAACAAACGTGAGGCTGTTGGCTTTACAGACACACTCATACATGTACACAAAGACCTTTCACACTCCTCGGTGGAACAGCCTTCAGCAGACATCTGCAGGATGAGTTTTTTTTTTTTAAACTTTAATCTCACAATTCATTGTGTCTGTGGAGATGGTTCTAACAGCAGCCAACTTGGCACACAATTTAAATGTGAACCGGGGGCTTTGTGCACCTTTATGATGACTGCTTGACTTATTGCCAAAACTCAAAAAACAAAAACAAACAACTACCGCCCCCCACCCCTTGAGGGTGGGTTGGCGGGGGGTGGGGTGGGGACGAGAGTTGCAGTTGCTAAACGGGGTGGAGGCTTCTTTAATCCTGACAGCACGGATGCTCGCAGGGGTCACCGCACATCTGCTCTAGCAAAGACAAAGGGCAAGGTGGGGCGGCGAGGCCGGCTCGGGGCTCCTGCAGGGAGTCGGGCCGGGCGAAGGGGGCGCAGCCCCGCCGCAGCGTTTAACCTTGACTTCTGCCTCTTGGCTTCTGGCACCGGAGCAAAGCCGGGCCAGATGGGCGTCCTGATTGTAACGACCCCCCCGCCCCCACCGCGTTCTCTCTCCCCCCCTTCTCGCACAGATGTCGCAGGCTGCCCCCCGGGCCCCCGCCACGCCGCCCAAGAAGGCGGCCAAGGCAGCGTAGCCTCCTTCACCCTCCCTGCCGGCCCGATCTGGGCGCCCTCGCCTCCTCCACTCGGCCTGGCCCCGCTGGGACCTGAGCGCCCAGGCCAGCTCCGGGTGTCCCCGCGGGAGTCCCCGGGAACAAAGGCGAGCTTGTGTTCGGCCGGCTGGGGGGCGTCGTCCCTGCAGCTGGTGCGTCCCTCGGGGCTGAGCACCGCTCTGTCCCCGCGGCCCCAGGCCCGGCTGCCCCGCGGGGCGCCAGGGAAAGGCCGGAGGAGAGGGTGGGGGTGGGGAGAGATCTGAGGTTCAGAGACCAGTGCTCCAGGACAACAGAGTCGCCCGCGCCCGGCACGTCCATGGAGACAAACCAAGCAGTGACAGGCCGGAGGCGGCTCGAGGGATCCATAATTTATGATGTCGTTCCACCAACAGGGTTTGGGATTTCACAAGCTTTGTCTGTTTCCTTCCCATTTGTTGCTCTCTGAGTCCTTTTGGAGAAAACTCTTTCCCCTTCACTGACTGAGAGAGCAGTTACTATGTTGAATTAATCATAAGAAGAGAGTAGGATTTTAATGGAGGCGTGAGTGAGTAGGGTAAGGGAACACCGGTCAGAGGACAGGTGGCTTAGGCCATTGTATAGTGGACTGTCTCTAGATTATTCAGAATAAAACAAACCCTAAACATCCTTTAGACCCTCCCACCACTATGGCCAGCCATCTTTATGTTTCTTTTTAATAAATAAGGCGTTGGGTCCTCATTTTTTTTCCTTTAGCAGGCCTGAAGCGAACAACACTCTCCCCAAAGAATAAACACCCCCTACACACACACCCCTCAACTTGGGTGGCAGTAAGGGAAGAGGTCAATGGCCTCTTACAATGTTTTCTGTTGATCCCTGAGAGCACTCTGCTTTGCCGACCTTAGGTGCTTCCAGTCAGAGAATTCTTCCCGGACCCTTAGGCAAAGGTCCTGAAAATTTCTTGAATTGTTTTAGTGACCCGAAAAGCTTTATGGGTTTTACCAATTTTGGAGCAATAAATGAGTTTTGTGTGCAACGAAGGATCGGAAACTAGGGAACTTCTCTTTCTTAATACCTTTCCCCCCTCTCTCTTTTTCTCTTTGAAAACTATATTCAGGACTTGTTCTTTATTTCATCCAAGGTGGCTAAATGGAACCAGCTAGCCAGCGCTTGCTGTGGTGTTCTGCTGCAGAGGCCAAGGAGGATGTGAATACCAAGAGGTTCTAGAGGGCAGGCTACATCTTGGTTGCTGCAGGTACAGGGAAGCCCTCCCCTGGTAAAGAATTGACAGGTCTGAGGAGAGCTGTCTGCCCCTCAAGCCAAAACTCCTACAGATGACTGGGTCACTGTGTGGCTTACAAGTGACCAAGTCAAGCTGAAGCCAGCCTCTGTGGTTCTAGGCAACTGTGCTTAGTCACACAGTTAGTGACCCGGTTGTGACACACCCTTATTTCCCCTTTCTCTTTTGCAGCACATCCTCTGTTAAAAGAGCATTATTTCACATCTTGCCAGCTTGATTTTTAGAAACTGCCCATATATGCATGGAAAAGCAAAATTGCAAGGGGCTGCAAACTGAAGTCAGCCTGTAGATTCAACTAGGCCAGGAGTTGGTTTGCTGAAAGGGAATAAAATATATCTGGGTGTGGAAAGTGGAATTTCTCTAATGGCTGAGGAGAAATGCCTTCCAAATTCAAGGATAGCTCTTTTTGAAGGGAGCCTGAAAGAGAATCTGTGAGAAAAAGAAAGGGGCTTCCTGGTTGCTTTGACTTGGCCATTTGTAAAACGAAAGTGGGGCTGAGGGAGGCAGGAAAGGGAAGAAGAACCCTCAGTTTGGAGGTTTGTGTGGGTTTTTTAACTTCTTAAAAATAGCATTTCTTTTACCACAGGGGCACAGGAACTTGTAAATAAGAACTGCCAGCAATAGTAAACAAATCAGTCTGGGCCCTTTTATCTGAAAAAGTTTCTCTGTCTCTCTCTCTCTCTCTCTCTCTCTCTCTCTCTCTCTCTCTCTCTCTCTCTCTCTCTCTCTCGTGCAAAACAAAAATTCCCCCTCCCCTTCAACTCTTCTTTGCTGGTGTTTGTCCAGGAACAAACAGTCTTCTATATAAATGGTCTCCAAAAGTTCAGGAACAAAAAAAGTATCCACTGTCTAAGTGCCCACAAAAACGACCTCTGCTGCATAGTGGAGCTTTTCTGTCCTGAATTTGTGGTCTGCTATCAGAGTCCTTTAATTTCTCTGAACAGAGGGCTCTTTGGGAGAAGAAAGGCTGGGGGTGGGGAAGCCGCACCGGAATAGTCTTTTTTTTCCCCCTTCCCTTGCTGTTTTCTTCCAGTCAGCAAGGAGTGCATGACTGGCTCTGATCTGCCCCCGCCTCTTGCTGAGGTGGGGGACTTGAAGGGTTAAGGGAGGCTACCCCCAGTTTCCCTGCTGAGTGAGCCAGCTAGACAGGCCCCATCTCAGAGCTGTTCATAGAAAAGAGACACCCCACTCCTGACACCCTTTATCTCCTTTGGAGATTTTCCTTTTACTGTATGTTTAAAATGCTTTTCAGTGATGACTGTCTTTTTTAAGCCAGAGGTTTCCTTTAACCACTGGGAATCACTTTCAACCTGGTCAAAGGAAAGGAATGTTAGGGATGGGTGTGTGTGTGGGGGGGGGGGGGACACAGGACACAGACACTACGACTACTGTTTGAGAGCTTGGAAAAAAAAATAATTGTGGTTAACTTTTAACAGCCAGTCTCTTAGTTTTTGATATTTGGCTACTTGTTTGTGGATTGAAACTTTAATTTCATTGAATTCAGTTTGACACACTTTGAACAGTCTCAACAAAAGCCACTAGCCAGTTTCTCTAGTGCCCAGATTAGGGGTGGGAACGAGATGCACCATAGCCCTGCTCTCTGGGCAACATATTCGACCTAAGCAGATCAAAGAAAGAATATTTAAATTTCACTTTTTTGGTATTGGAGATCCAATTTACATTATGCATGCAAAGCAAGTATTCTATCCTTGAACTAAATGCCCAGATCAAGATAACCTATTTAAGACAACTTTTGGATAAACATGCATTTTTCAGCTAAAACTATGGACAGAAAGCCTTCCTCTCACCGAGTAGCTGATATCTGCACTGAGACTAAATAACAAAGGCATCATATGGGAGAGAGATGGTCAAAGCGGAGAGTCAGCGTGAACTTGAGCAGCAGAGGAAGAATGACTGTGTTGTAGGGCCAGGGAGAAACAATAGAAGATGGTGCTTCACCTAGCATTTTCTAGTTCTGTGCTTGCTGAAGCTACAGTCGGGGCACATTCAGGGACTCTGCCATTACTGCACTTCTCCCTGGCTCTATCCATCTCAAGCCAGCAGAACCCTGAAGGTCTCACAGCAGAGGATCTTTCCTTGTCTGTTCTTTAAATCCCAGTCACCATTCACCAGAAGCAGGGAATTGAGTAGAGCTGAAAGACAGTTCCAGTTTGGGAGAGAAGACATGGACATGCATATCTTATGGAGCTGAGGATCATGGAAAGAAATGTGGGTGAGAGAAGTGTGAAGAGAGCCATCCCCAATACTGGTCTCATTACTATCAAGAGTAGGTTGTGCCTGTCAGATGTATTCTCTTCAGTCCAGGAATGTGTTTTGCCCTTCTCGCGGTTCTTCTATTCTTCTTGTACCACAAGACTTGGCATTTTCTTCTACTCCCAAATCTGTTCCATCTTTATTCCAGGGGTCCTGGGGTATCTTGCCATCACGATCCCTCGTCTTCTTATCTGTCCAGCATCCAGGAAGCTGGTATATGTGGTTATTTCCCAAGAAGCACCAAAACACTTACAATTCCTGGGGAAGATCTTATCTCCCTTCTCCTTTTCCCAATCTTTCTAAACTGAGTTCTTCATGGACAGGGTATTCTTGTTGTTGATTAGAATATGGGCAAGAGAAAGAAATGAAAGAATGTTACTTGGGACCGTGGAGAGAAAAGGAACCAGGGCTGTGTTCTTGCCTTTTTTTAATGGGGTGTAGCAGCCCTGACCTGATGCTGGGCCCAGGAAAGTACCCTGGCGGTAACTCTACATTGACTGCGCTGCCCACATCCTATTTACTTCGGGGCCTCTGGCTTCTTGCTGGGTGGCAGGGATTTCCTTCACAGGGCCTTCGGAAGTTGGTTATGAGCTGTCTCCATTGCAGTACTTCCAGCTTGTATTGACTGTTGAAAAGTACCCACAGGGCTGGTAAGATGGCTCAGCAGGTATGGGCACTTGCTGCCAAGCCTGACAATCTCACTCCATATTTGTAAGGACATAAGCAGTAATGAAGTTGTTAGAGGAGCTGATGTATTACAATGTCTCTATAGTCCTGAGACATGAGGACAAAGTCATGGTACAAGGTTTATTCATTTCTTCAGAGCTTCTTAAGCAGGCAAGACACTTCAGCATTGGAGTATCACCGAACAATGCATGCCTGCTGACAGGTTTTCCCCCAAGAAGGCGCGATAGTGAATGATAGTGAATTAATTATAGTGAAGGTCTGCTGGTGGCCTTGGGGTCATACACAGAAGGTCACAGGTATGTATATTTGGGCCACTTAAGCTTCATGGGGGACAGAATCTAAGCTGTGGCATGGAGAAAGAGGAAGGATTCATCAGAAGAGGGGGCACAAAGCACACACAACTTCATTGGGCGTAGAAGCATGACATTTTTGAGGAACTGAAAGAGGTCCAGCTTCAGCAGATTGTAGGCAGGATGCTGAGAGACAGGATTAGAGAGGCTACAATGAGCAGGGCCCTGTAAGCCATGCACATGAGTTTTGATTTTACCTTAAAAGGCAAAGGGAAGCCACTGAAGGGGTTGTAAATGCCGTTGTGTGTGTGTGTGTGTGTGTGTGTGTGTGTGTGTGTGTGTACACCAACAAGACTGGAGTGTTAGAGGGTCCGTCTGGTTGTTAGAGAAGAACAAGACAGGGTGGAGGGTGCCAGTGAGTGGTCCTATGAGGCAGACTAAGCCTGTGAAGTCCAGACTACAACAGAGTAAAGGTGGGCGAAGGGGTGAGCCGCTGGGATGATACTGGAGAGACTCGTGGTGGTTGAACAAGAAATCAAAGAAGAAGAAAAGTCAAGGATAGTCCTAGGCTTCTGGCTTTCAGCAGTGAGAGGACTATGGCATTCAATGAGACTGGAAACAAAGGGACAGGGAGTGTGCTGGGTGTGTGTGCGCGAGGGTCTTTGTTTTCTGAATGTTGAAATTGAAGTTCCTGAGGGGACAGCCAGGTGGGAATACGTTTGGGAACATTGCTCATCAACGGCAAAGCGACAGCACAGGCTTGAGAAAAGACTTCTCTTATCTGTGTTTATTTATGCTGAAGTCTCAGATCTTTGGTCGTAAGGAAAGAAATTTACTCAAGCTAGCTCAGTTAAAAGAAGGTATTGCTTCGGCACAGCAGGTTTCAAAGAGCATTGCTCCTGGGGAAGCCCTGAGCAGGGGGCAGCTCTTCTGAACTTTGCAGAGCAAAGTGGACCCTTGTTCATTTCGACTCCCCTCCCCCTGCATTGTAACATACCAGGGCAGATCCACGGAGCCCCCACCCTCCACCGAATCCTGTTCTATTCCCTACCTGACCCAAGGAAAGTCTGGGCTGAAAAGATTACCTTATGCTTTGCCACACTGTGTTCTCTTTATTTAAATTCTTGAAAAGAGAAGATCTAGTTGGCCAGTGAGTAGGGCATTAGCAGCGTGGTGGCTCCAAGGGCTCATTTTGGCTCAAGCAATGATCTCTCTCTCTCTCTCTCTCTCTCTCTCTCTCTCTGTGTGTGTCTCGCTGTCTTTGTATTGAGTCTATGTAAAGGGTATAGTTTAGCTGGCTGCTCTGTGTGTGTGTGTGTGTGTGTAAGTTTATGTGTGTGTGTGTGTCTGTGTGTGGGTGTTGATTCAGTGTAAGGGGAGTGGTTTATCAGGTTTTAATACATAGAACTTTTGGTGCGAATGTACAGAATGCTGATATTTGCTTTGTTAAGTAGCGTACCAAATGCCAGTTCCACTGGTGCTGGAAGCAGAAAGAAAGCCCGAGTGAGAACAGCTTCACCACCAGTAACTTCTTGGCTGTCTTACCAGTATTGTTCTTTGAGGGCTTCAGTTTCTTGGCTGTAAAATCAGTGATGCAGTCCATTTGCTAGGAGAGTTAAAGGAGCTGCCACGAAGGCAAGCAGAGGGAAGCGCAGAGTAACTGCTCTCTTTCTCAGGTCACTTCCCCTTCCAGTTTGTCGAAGTCACTGCTGATCAGCATGCAGGGGACATGCTTGTTAAGTCACTGTTTGGGGTGGTGAGTCCAGAGCTGGAACACAAACGAATGTGTATGGGTGAACTTGTACTTAATTCTGTTCCAAAGGACTCATAGTCACCTGGTAACAGTTTGGGGAAATGAGTCGAAGAAATGTGTCATTGAGGCCAGCTGTGGTGATGCGTGCCTTTAACCCTAGCATCCAGAAAGCAGATGCAGGCAGATCTCTGTGGGTCCAGCTAGAGTTTCGTAGTGAGAGAGAGCGAGAAAGAAAGAAAGAAAGAAAGAAAGAAAGAAAGAAAGAAAGGAAGGAAGGAAAAAATAAACCAAGCAAAAGTCATTGAGCAGTACTGTCCTGCTATCTATAAAAGACACATACATTTTTTTATTTATATTATTTATGTAACTTTTTGTAAGTTTTTTACACAATCGAATAATTAACATACAATTAAAAAAATGAATGAAAGCTATATACTTTAAAAACATCTGATTTTCATAGCCCAGACTGGTGATTTATACTATACTCTAGTTTCTTTCTTTGGGTCTAGAATATCTTTTGTGACAGAATAGTATCTATTCAATGAGGACCATATCGACCAAATCACAAATGTGTTCCAGATTAGAGCTGGAACATTTTGATGTATTGTCTTTAATGCAGGACTGATGAAGCCAAGCCTAAGGCTTCAATCTCTTTAAATACCATCATCTATTCTTATGAAATACGGTGGCCATCCATTTTGCCCTCGTTTTGGTTTCTACCTTGCAAGTGAGTGTCAGGGATTCCAAGGAAGAACGACCATAGAGAATTTGCTCCATACAAATACATGGCTGTTATTAGGGCAAGAACCGCTTCATCTTTGAAGCGCTAAGTGAGGTTGAAATGGTGAGGTATGAGGAGTGTAACTGGCACATTTATGTAAGTATTCCATTCTAGGACGAATGTTCTGGATGGAGCTTGAACATAAGTAGTTCAGACTTAGCTCCGTTCAAAGGACAGTCACTCTGCTCTGAGCACCAAGGCAGCTGGAGACTCTCTTCAGCAGGGACCTTATTCTTTACCGAAAGGTAACTTAGCTAGCTGAGGTAACCATCTTGAGAGAAGTGAGGTGCAGCTACTGAGTGTGTCTTGATGTAGCTGAACCGCAGAGAATGTATGGGGATGAGCTCCAGAGGCGTAGGAGCAGTTTTCAAATCCCTGTGCTGTTCAGTCTTCACGCTGCTAGGACAGCGTCTGGTGGACTTATCAACTGCCCACAGTTCTTATGAAGTCTAAGATTAAGAAAGGCAGTGTTAGGGTCGTAGATGGAGACTTCCAGCCTCATCCCTGTGTGGTAGAGAGTTTGAGTAATTTCTTTTGGACTTCTTTACACTGATTTGAATGCCATTTGTAAATGCTCTGACCTCATGACACAGTCACCTCTCAAAGGTCCCACCTGCTAATGTCATCAGTTTGGGGGTGAGCACTCCACACATGAATTGGGCGTGCACACTTCATTCTGCATTAGCTATTACTGTATTTACCTTGGATTACCTTAAATTATTAACAAAAATTAAAAAAAACAGTTGAATAAAAAACTGAATCGTAGTGCTGGGGGCGGGGGGGGGGGGAAGATGGATTCCTGCAGTGATAGCAAGTATTTGTGACCAGGCATGTGCACAGCGCCTCGACAGCATCAGATATACTGCTGCTTTCTGTACCCTGGTGTGCTTTCTTTTTGGGGAACCTCACCTACATATCCAATACTCCCTGTAACTGTGGAGGAAAGACATAGAGGCTGTGGAAAAATATTGTTTGCAGGTCTCCTGAGCTCTTCTGTTCAAAGCATTCAGATATTAATCTTTGCCCTCAGTGCTAAGTGAGGACGTTGGCTCGCCTGTGGTGGCTTTTCATCAGTCTCCACTAAGCTTGTTCAGTTAGTTGTACATAGGAGAACAAGCAGTGGCGAGCAGAAGCCTCTCGATTCCACCTCCTCCTCCTTCTTCTGTTTTGGAGATCATATAGCACAGGCAGAGAGCACATTATCAGAGATCCAGCCAGCCCAGGGGCTGTTTGACATGGTTCTAGTTTCTTACCACATGGGTAACATCATATGTCCTTATCGATTTATACCTGATTGGTCCAACCTAGATCAGGATCAGCTTGATACGTTTCATTGTTTCTGACCATTATGGTTAGAAACGATGAAATTTGTTTCAACGAATTACTCTTAACCATCAACTCCCCAAGAAAAGACAAATGTTGGATTTCTCTCCTCTTTTCTTTCCTCCTCTACTCTCTTGCTATTTACTTGCAATACTTACCCCACCCCCCTTCCCAACAATACTCACTGAAATCCCAAATCATGGGGGGGGAGGGGGGCTCCGAATCAGTCAGCAGTTGAGCCACTCTGACTCCAGACCCAGTGGAGGGTATTGGAAGAAAAGTGCTTTACATAGGTTAAGGGGAGGGTCAGCGACCTGAAGCTGGGCAGCTGTATAACAGGGCTCCTGTGTTGGGAGTCTCCCTTTAAACTATCCAAAGGAGTTAGGACAAAGGAATAGAATTCTAGGTTTTATTTGTGCTTGTGCGTATAGTATGTGTGTGCGTGTGTGCTCGCGCATGTGTGTGTGTGTGCGAGTGTGCATTTGCGTGTGTGTGTGTGTGTGTGTGTGCGAGTGTGCATTTGCGTGTGTGTGTGTGTGTGTGTGTGTTTGTGTAGTTCACGCTTCCCAAGAATTCCCACGCGAAGCCTTTTTCTTGTTTTTCACATCAGGTCCTTGCTTGATACCTTTGTTCCCCAGCCGCTTGCCTTCCTCCCCTAACAGCTGGACACATCACCATCCCATTTTTCTATTGGTTGTGACTGAAGTAGCTTGGGGTCAATTATTTCCCCAGCAATTGACAAAGAATCTTGATGAAGAGGAAAGTGACATTGTCCCTTAAACAGCCTTGCTCCCCCCTCCACCTCGACCCTCCTCCCTCTCTTTCTGCAAGGAACCCAGCAGGGCAGTGGCCACTTGGTCTGCGGAAGTGAGTGGATAACAGATGGGAAGTGCAGAAAAGATTTTTATTCAGAGGGAAAGGCAGAAGATCCAGAGGCCGCCATTCCACAGAGACTGCATGCAGGCAACACAAGCCCAGTTTGTCTTTGCCTAGATTCAACAGAAAATGCAAACAGAGTTTGGGTTTGTAGCTTTCCCTCTTCCTGCACTTCTGTTGAAGATTTGAATCCTTGGCAATCGCAAAGGAGCTATGGGTCCCCTAAGATTAGTAAAAATATGACCCTGGACTGCCCCAGAACCTTTTCCCTCCCCCAGCTTCTGCGCTCCAAAGACCTGAACTCAAAGCCCTCTGCCTGGTCTGTGCACCTTAAGCCTGTTGGTGGCTTTTGTTATTTTGACTGAACTACTAGGTAAGCCAAACTAGCGTACTGGTTGAATGGACATTTGGGTCAGCTGGTACTTGGGGAAGACAAAAATGATTGATGGTTGTTAGGTGCAGGGGCCTAGCTTCCCAGCGGGCTTTTGGCAACACAGCTTCCTAGGAAAGGTAAAGCAAAATAAAACAAAACAAAAGAAAACAAACACCTCCTTTTGGTGCCCCACTCCCATGACTAGAGGCTGCTCCGAAGTTTTACCAGCCGAAGGTACGTCTGCGGGGAGAGTGGGTCCAGATGCTGCAAAACTTCTTCACGCATGGCCTATGTCTATTCGCCATGCGGAGGACAGCCACCCGTACCCAAAGTCTGTTCTGGATCAGGCGCAGTTGTATCCCTGAGCTTTGGGTGTGTAGCGCACAGAGCTCACAGATTGCAGTGGGAGCAGAACAAACTGAAGGGAAGAGCATTTTTTCTTGTGTCTTTGGAAAGTTGCCCTTCCTGGGTACGCAATGACCCAGGGCAGGATGACAGGAACTGGGAGACTTTGGGGGACATCCTGGTGGTGGATGGACTCCATGTCCAACTATGGTAACTCTTTGGGGAGGGCGCTTGTTCTCTGGTTCTACCCCCGCATCCCGCCCCTCCCCCCCGCCCCCCGTAGGTCCCAGTTGCTGAGGGGCTGGGATACAAGTAGCTAAGAGTCGTCGCTGGGGAGGGGTCCCCCATAGGACCGCCTTGAGATGCTGCCAGTGAAGGAGCGCCCTGCTGCACAAAGGCCACGCTTAATGGATTCTTGTAGATAAAAGAGCCCTGCTACCTTTCTTTCCTATAATGGCCCCTGAGGCTAATGTCTTAAAGAGGAAACAAAAGGATTGTTTTACAGTACACAAGTGAGGCAGGAGAGCTGGAGGTTGGGAGTCAGAGTACTAAATACTGGGCGAGATGGCCCCGTCTTGTTAACCCTTCCCCTCCCGCAGTCTCCAGATCTCCCTTGGCCTTTCATTCCTACCCACCGCCAGGAATGCTCGAGGTCGTGCCTGGAAGGGACCGTGATAAGACCTCTAACCAGCCCCCTTCCTTTCTCTATTTTCCTGCAGAGTAACAGAGGGAAACGATCAGGGGACCCCTTTTGCTTTGCTATGAGTTCGGAAGGCAATCGGAGTAAAGAGGAACATTTCTTGCGGCCCGGGGTGACTATGCAGAGCCACCTGGATTTTCAGGCGGTCGGAGACAGGCGCGCTTGGGCCCCAAGTAGTGTGCTCTGTGAGCGCCTAATGAGGTTTTAGAGAAGGCAGTGCCACTCCAAGAGCCCAGGCAGCGTGGAGATGCAGCTTGCACCGCCCCTGGGGAGAGCTCTAGGGTCATCAGGTGTAGGCAGACTTTAGGTGTGAGTGGTGTGTGCCTGCTTACCCCAGTGTGTCTGACAGGAAGTTCATATTTGCAAACTCCGATGCGGGTGGGAGTGGGGGGGGGCAGAAAGAGAGAGACACACACACAGAGACAGAGAGAGTGAGTGGGTGTCGTAGTTTCTTCTGCCTCCTGGCTTTTTGTTCTGGCTCCAGGAGAAGATTTGAAAAAAAAAAAAGTTAAATAGCAGTTGGAGACAAATGATCTAAGGGGGGGGGAACTCAACAACAAAAATGCCCACGGGGATGGTTTTTTAAACCCTTTATTATGGAAATCCATTGCTTACACAAAAAGGGAGAGAATGATATTTATTCAGTGGGTCTTCAATTTGAGGGTGTATCAGAGTAGCTGAGCAGAATCCTCTGGGGGGCTTGTTAAAACACAGATTGCTGGGTCCTAGCCCCAGAGGTTATTTTATTTGGGAGACCTGGGGTTGGCCCCAGCTTGAGACTTTGCAACTTGTTAGAATTCCCAGGTGCTGCTTCTGGCTGCAGAGATCCTTATGTAACCCTCTCCTGGCTTCAGTGTGTGGAACAAGTTCTCCATTATGGTGCCTCCGCCCCTTCCCCCAACTTACTTGGTTTGCTAGAGGGTTTTAAAGCAAAGTTGTTCTGTTGTTTCACCCATGTGGGTGATTTTTAATTCCGTGGTTAAATAGAGAGGACTGTGAACTATGGGAAATCGTAGAAAAGCTTTTCATAACTTCCAGGAAGTCCCAGTGCCCTTCTGGTCATTTCACTGGGGAGGAGTCTAGCACCTCTCTATTAAAAGCCATGCCTGTCAGCATGTGTGTGTGAGACCCTGGGTTCTACCCTTCACCCCTCCCACCCTTCAACCCCCCCCCAAGAAATAAAAGCAGCAATGCTCTCTTGTTGGTTCTGTGGTCCCCAGATCTCCCTAACCTCCATTCTCAGTGTGTCCTCATGAACTGCTATGGTTTTCCATCCTCTAAAGTGTTTTTCTAACAAGATAACTCAAAGGATGTGATTTTGAGCTACTTTGAATGCTCAAAACCCTTCTTAGGGATGCTGGGCTCAGACTCTTGAGAGTACTTCTGGCCTACTTCTCGGTCACTTTTTAAAGTCATTATTGGAAAAGGAGATCCAGCCACAGCTCCTGGGCACAGACGTCACTGAAGCCCAGAGTGGCCTTGTATCATGAGATCCTGGCACGGTCAGGCTCTGTGTCTTTCTTTTGCTCCTCAAAGCCACTGAGGAACACCTTACATTCCTCTTGATTTGTCTCCAATGTGAGGCCTCTGCTCAGACTCCCTGACTTTCCACTGGGTCACTTCTAAAGAGATTCTTTGCTCTCCCCCTTCCCCGGTTTACTTCATCCTCACCGGGACGCCCCACCCATTTCAGACGCCCCACCCCCATCACAAGCTTACTCTCAGACAAGCCTCAGCCTACTCCCGGGAGGTTAGATGGTTACTCTTAAATGTGACGGTGGTCCTCTCTCCTTTCCAGATTCTCCAGGAAGTCATACAAATGTTTCCTTTCTCCATCTGCTGCTCTGGGGATGGCGCTCACTCCTGGGCCCCGGAGCTTTGTTCGAATTTTCGAACCGCCTCTGGTTTGTGTGTTTTCCTTCCTGCACCAGCCTGGAATCAGTTGTCACTTTCTGTTTTCTCCTGGGTCCCTCCGCTTGCTTTTGCTTTTCTAGTCTTTCTCAAAGAAGATGCAAACAGCACATGTTGGCTCCCCTTTGGGTCCTCGTGCACCTCATTCTGTTTGGTGGCCTGTCTGTGACACTGGCTCATGGAGCCACGTGGTGTTTCCGTTGTGGTCAGGAAAGGATGGAGTCCACATGGTGCTGGGTTCTAGGCAGCTTTGTTCATTCGACCAACCTGTGTGAACCTCTGCTCTATGCCAGGCACTGTTTGAAGGCTTGTAGCATTGAGCAGGTCGGACGTGTTCCCGCAGTTGACCGGCCCTCTGTCTGGCCAGTTCCTTGCCTGTGGATTCAGCCACTAATGGATCAGAAATATGTGAAAAAAAATTGCATCTGTACTAAACATATACAGACTTTCTGGTCATTATTATTCTCTATACATTATAGCTAATTTGTTTTATATTATAGCTGATTTACATTATACTAGGTCTTATTGGTAACTTAGAGATGATTTGAAACAAGTCTTCTTAAACAGTTTCTACCCAGGACCTCTTTTGTTCAGTAAATTTTTGTGTGGCCCAAGTATACAGGTATATAAAACAGACATAAATTTCAAACCATTCTTTGGGATACATTTAACTTTATTGTGGTTATTAAAAGTGAAAGCAACTGGGCAGTGGTGACACTTGCCTTTAATCCCAGCACTAGGGAGGCAAGTTCAAGGTCAGCCTGGTCTACAGAATGAGTTTCAGGATAGCCAGGGCTACACAGGGAAACCTTGTCTCAGTGGGGGTAGGGGAAAATGAAAGTAAATTTGCATACTGATGAAATGGTGGGGCTATTTATTACCACATGCAGAATGTAATATTAGCTGACTATTTCATAATGCAGGGCTTAGAGCATCCTCAATGCTTTTCCAAGTTGATTGATATTTTGATTTTATAGCCATTAGTGCTAAGAATGCTGTTTTACATAAATATGGGTACAATGTACGAAATGACAGAAACATATTTAGGAGCATTTTAGAAATTTTTGGATAATATGTTCTAATCCTAAGTCCAAATTCATTGAGCTATATTTCATGATATTCAAATTAGAAATTCAAAGCAGCAAATTATTGTTTTGATGTTGTTGTTTTGAGACAGGGTGTCTCTGTTATGTGGCTCTGGTTCTTCTGGAACTTGCTATGTAGACCAAGCTGGCCTTGAACTCGCAAAGATCTGCCTGCCTCTGAGGCTACTGAGACCAAATAAAGGTGTGCATCATCATGCCCAACACATGCAAAACTGTGCTGATTTTTACATTTTTACATACTAATCTGATTTTTACATACTTAGGAATTGTAGTAGGAAAATATTCAAAAACTTTGGTAATTAATTGTATTTGTTTGCTAAAGACATTTTTAAAATTGGTAAATAAATAATCAAATAATGTCAGAAAACTTTTTATGTATATCAAAAACACCACAATGAATAACACAGTAGGGTTAAATCTGAGCCAAGGTATGCCAGGCAACGTTTGGTGGGTTTTGTGTTTTGTGTTGGTGCTGTCAGACACAGACATGTGCTGCATATATAATGTAATGCATCTTCAGAGCCAAGTCTACAGTGAAGATGTGGCATCAGAAGGCACTGTCAGAAATGCCTCAGATTCCATACATGTTTGTTTTGAATTGATTTTAATTTACTGTGTGCTCAGAAATCTTCTACTTTTGCCTAAGTGTCCACAACTCCTCATTCAGTTTATGCAAGTGTACTGGCTGATTTTATGTCAACTTGACACAAGCTGGAGCTATCACAGAGAAAAGAGCCTCAGTTGAGGAAACGCCTCTGTGAGATCCAGTTGTAAGGCATTTTCTCAATTAGGGATCAAGGGGAGAGGACCCAGCCCATTGTGAGAGGTGCCATCCCTGGACTGGTAGTCTTGGGTTCTATGAGAAAGCAGGCTGAGTAAGCCAGGAGAAGTTAGCCAGTAAGCAGCATCCTTCCATGGCCTCTGCATCACTTCCCGCCTCCAGATTCCTGCCATGTTTGAGTTCCAGTCCTGACTTCCTTTGGTGATGTAAAGCAATATGGAAGCGTATACTGAATAAACCCTTTCCTCCCCAGCTTGCTTTTTGGTCATGGTGCTTTGTTGCAGGAATAGAAACCCTGACTAAGCCAGCGACACTGCAAAGGCCCACTGCTCACAGTCCAAGATGTGGTTTAAAGCATAGAAGAGGATGTGTCGAATGCGGGCTATACCCAAATACTGCATCAGTTTATACAATGGGCTTGGACATCACAAGATGCTGAGGTCCTCAGGAGTTCCCGAAATAGTTGTGAAGATTATACAGTCACTATAGTCTGCAAGGCAGTAAGCTACCTGTTGGAAAGTTTAATGTGCCCAAGTGAAAAAGAAAACGCAGGATTTGCCCTGCTATTTTTAGACTCTGTGGACAAGAAAGGCTTCTTAACTAGAGTTATACTGAGGAAAGTCTAGAAGCCAGGGAGGACATCTTTTGGGTGAAGGTTTCAATGAGAGAACCAGGTGAGAAGTTACATGGAAAGGTGTACCCAAAGATAGATGCTTGCCTTCTAAAACAGCAGTTGTTACAATCTCTGAATTAGTTGTAAAGCTCCAGTGTCTCAGATGGCTTTGATGTTTGGTTTTCCAGTTACCCACGTCTTTTTCTCAGCTCTAGTGTGGAGGCGAGGCCCCAGGGAGGCTTAGCTTCTATTCTCTGGGGAAGCCTGATGAAGCACAGTGGGCAGGGCTAGGTGGCTGTTCCCAGGTCTGGGTTCTTGTGACCTCAGAAATAGTGCACAGGAAGTGCTAATTCTCAGGCTGTTCTTCTAATGAAAGGAGGTGATAGTGGTCATGAGAGTCCCCAGGAGAAAGGGGACAATCCGAGGCAAAAGCTGAAACTAGGTTGTAACCACAGGAAAATGTGCTGACATTCATTAAAGCTGCCTTTTAGGAACAGCAAGTCCTTAGTGATGAGGTGTCCTGCTCCCATAGGCCAGAATCCCATGCGTTCAACATGCAGTTGGCGCTACTGAGCCCCTTGGTCTTACTGATCACTGTTACTTCCAGCCCTCCAGGCCTTCCTAGGTACTGGCTGCAGTTGGCAGAGACTCCTTCTCCCAGTTTTGTCTGCAAGTGGCCATGTTCCTTGAGTTTCTACTTCCTTTTGAGTGTTGAGAAGAATAAGGAAAAAATGGATTTTTTTTTAACTTTCTCATCTCTTGGTGAGGGGTCTTGTGAACCTTTGCCTCTAATGTCCAACCGCTTGGCTCTCTCTGGGTTCTCTTTGTTGTTGTTTAAGACTGGCTCCACTGACATGGAAGAACACCTGCCACTCCCCCCAGGGCTGACAGGGGAAGCTGCTGTTCTAAATCCAAAGCAAACAGAAGCGCCACTGGGCAGCTGGCCTCCCCAGGAGCACAGGTGAATGGTGGGGAAACAGTGGCTTACTTGTCCTGGAAAGGGGCCATTAGAGGTCTGATCCCCAGGGGCTGGCTTCCTCTTACAGCTACCCCAGAGCAGCTGTGCTGAGGAGGAAGGGTGCTTCTTGACCCCATTTTGGAAGAGTAGGGAGGCTGTCATCTAGTCTCCTCTTTTCAGGAAGATCTCCAGAGGCGGGGTGAGTGGGAGGCAGCAATTCCACTCAACCACGTGTGCGTGTCCCCAGCGCACTCACACAGCATCTTAAGCGACTGGCTGGCAGGAAGAGGGACAGTGCTGAGGGAAAGGATGTGGTTACTCTTCAAAACCTTGGTTCTGTTAAAGGACTTTAAAAAATGGTTGCAAAGCCCATTCACATTACAGTTTAATAGGTTTATGCCCATTAAAACACGGTGTTCATGAACATAGAGTGTGTGTATGTGTGTGTGTGTGCTTCTGGGTATTACTTGATGCAAGACGTGGAGTTACACACTACATTTACATGGTCAGTGGTGGTTTAATGAGGTTTACCAAGAAAACAACCCTATGTTCCTGTACTGGCTTTCTAGGGTTGCTATAACCAAGTGCCACATTCAAGTTTATATCACATGTTCTGAAAGGCTGAGAATCCAAGGTCAAAGTGTCCTTGGTTTGTAGATGTCCTTCTTGCATCTTTCCATGACTTTTCCTTCTGCGTCTGTCCCATGCCCCTTTATAAATTAGGCAGAGATATTAGATTATGGCCCACCCAAAATGACTCTACTAACATCACCTTTTTTTAAAGGCCTTGTCTCCAAATACATCCTTATTTTTGAATAATTAGGGATAGGGCTTTACCGTCGAAAGGTGTATGTGGAAGGACAACAGACCTCCGACATGAGACCCTTATGCCTTAACCATCCATCAGCGATGCGGCAGGTGTGCCATGTGCCTGGCCACTTGATTGCTTTTCAGAATTAGTCCCACCCTGGTTTCTTCTTCAAGATGAAGAACAGTCAACTATAAAACTAAAGCGTGCTGCGTTCATGGAGTTAAGGTACCTAAATTTGTTTCTAGGCATGGAGGGTGTAGCATAGTGGTGGAGTAATTTCCTGACATTAAAGGACTAAAGGAGAAACACTTTCTGTTTCATGAGTTTTATTGCTGCGCGTTCCATCACCCTTATCGTTAAGAATTACAGGCACAGATGTTACTCTTCGTAGAGACTGGTCACAGCCTCCTCACGGTGGAGTAAAAAGCCCGGATCCAGGGCAGGGGACAGAGTGAGCTGCCAAGGCCTGCCCAGCCCCAGCCAGGATCTCATTGCTCCACCAGGCAGGGGAAAGCCCCTGGGGTCTGGGGGTTGGCCTGTTTCTTGGATTTATACAGGCAGCGGAAAGGGACTGGAGTTATTAAATGAGATGGCCTCTGATCACGAGCTGGGACTTTTCTACTTTTCTCAGAGATTACTTGCCTTTGTTTGTTTTTTTTTCTGATCAATCTTGAAACCAGTAGTGCAGACTCCTCCGCAACCTCCGCCCACTGGCTTCCTTCGCAACTCCACCCACAACACCCATGCAAACAAGAATGGAGAAGGCGCGGGGATTCTTCCTGATTCTAGCGAATGTACTTTATCCCCTTCTCTATAGAAAATAGTATAAACGGACCACTACAGCGCTGCTGGCTTCAACAGGAGGTGTGGGTGGGCTGGCTCTTCCTGGCTCGCCACTGAATCACCTCCACCCAGCTGCTCCGGAAGGCTCCCGACAAGGCCCACCCGGGAAGTGCTGCCCAGTGTGCGGGGACTGGCCGTCACCATGCATTTGCAGCAAACACCACTCTGAATTTCGAGTCTGATGTGAACAGACATCGTAAGTTGCACCAATGTCACCCGAAGGCCGACTAGTGACTTCATTAGTCAACTGTTTCCTTATTGCAATTAAAATGAGGATGGCCAGATGTTTATTTAGGTTTGAGGAAGGATGCGGTATTGTTTGATATGTGAGAGAGTTACTGAATGTGTGTGTTAAAGTAATTCCCTAGAGTTCCGCGATAGATGGTGTATTTCTCAATGACACAGACTCCCTTGGCCATTCCTTACTGTCAAGATCCAACTTGCCATCTGCTCTGAGATGCCCTGGGTCTCTGCCCAGGATTGTCTAGCAGAAGCACATTCTCAGCTTTGCCATCCCTTCCCATTTCCCAGCACACAACAGTACCTGCTGTTGCCTCCCTTGGCTTCTTCAGAACACACTGCACTCGTGAGACATGATTTCTCTTCTAGCTTAGCAACAGTCTGGAATGGTTTTTGTTTGTTTTTGTTTTTTTTCTCCTTTTGGAGTAGCACCATTAATCTCAAATCCTTTTCTTTGGTGATTTTTTTTAAATTGTGTTAAAATACATACCACATTAAGGTTTATCATTTTCACCACTGTTAAGGGTACAGTTCAGTGGCAAATTGTGTGTGGCATTTACAGTGTGGTACAACCATCACCATCATGCACTCAGAAACTTTCTCATGAACTCAAATACAAATGCGGTACACATTAAGTGTGAACTGTCTGTCCATCCTTCTTTGCCCAGCTCTTAATTGTTACTTTGTAAAGAAGCCTGGTCTAGGTAACTCATCCAAATGGAATCATTCGTAGCTGTGCTCTTGTGACTGGCTTATTTCATCTAGCCTAAGGTCATCAAGACTTCCCCATGGTGTGCCATGTTTGAGAACTTCATTCCTTATCGGGGAATCACATGCAGTGTATACGTCATATTTTTCTTATCTATTGATGGATCTCTGTATTGTTGCCATCTGCCAGATGTTGGGTAAAATGCTAAGAAAAACAACTTGCAAGGATCTTTTTGAATTCCTGCATTTTCTTAATGTTTTTTGTGTATATTCTTAGCAGTGGGAATGCTAAATTGTGTATCATTCTATATTTTACCCTGACGTTTTTCCCAAAACAAACCATTTTTAAACACCTCCTCACAGGTCAGTATCTCCATGAGTGGAATGACCATATATTTCTTGGTGAAAGGAGAATCACTTCTCTGAAGGGAGGGACCACCAGAAGTCTTGTGGAACCACCCCCTTTCTTGATGAATAAGCTAGCTAGGAAAGGATTGGCAGATGCCCCTTGCCAGACAGGAAGGACCCAAGCCTATCCCCATACTTAGCACATTTATCCTCTTGATTGGCTTTACCTAAACACTCTAAGCAGCAGTTTCTAATGAGAAAGGTGTTTACTGAGTCAATAAATAAAATGTGCTGGATACACACAATATGCCTTGGTTTCTAATGACAAGAATGTTTAAGTTCTTTAACTATCGAGACAACGAAATAAGACAATGTTGTGAAGTACTTGGCACAGTTCCTGTAATGGACGAGCTTTCAATCAGCATTAGCCACTGCTGCTATTATTACCACATTTACAGATGAAAGGGCCCGGACTCCTGGACACTAACAGTCATACGGCTGTTTCATTGCATTCATTTGGCTGGGTTTGAAATCTCTCTGTATATGACTGACTTTCTATTTCTACAGTATGTCGATAGAGCTCAAGCTAGGATCTTTCTTGTATTTTGCTTATGACTTCTCTTTTTTCTACATCCCCCTTGGTCTGTGTTCTGTGGGAATACCTAAATGGTACAGACAGGGTAATGTACAAAGAATAGAATTTTATGAAGATTCTGTAGGCTGAACATGTAGGAGCGTGAGGAACTTCTGTTCTATCAACAAATGAGCTTTTTTTTTTTAAAATATACTTTCCAACCGGAGCAGTACTGCTTATGAATGTAGTTTGATGGTAATTCTTTGATGCAGCTATAATCTATGAGTGTGAGAGTGCCTTAGCATCATCCTACTATACTACTTATTAACCACATGGCCTTCAGCAAGCCAACACATTGGTCCACACTGTGGTCAAAGCTATGGAAAACATGTCCGTGAATACTTATGCCAGAGTTCTCAGTGAAGGACAATTTCAATAGCCATCAGTGCAAAGACATGGAACACAAGATGGGGCAACAGCCTTGGCACACAAAGCCAGGGTGCTGAGGTCTCTAAATGCATTCCCATTTCTTAGATGTTGTACGCAAGAAAAATGCAAGGCTTTGAACTAATGGAATAGTGTTGCTGCCTTTCCATGCGTGCCTAGGAAAATGTAACGGAAAAGGTGGAGCCTGGGACCTTCCTCTCCTCTTTGAAAGGAATAAAGGATCTAGAGCTGTCCTGTTCTGCCTGTGAGTAAATGGTGGAGCTGCTCACTTACCTAATCAAATAGTCCCAGGGAGACATGGCTTCTTTGGAAATGCAAACTCATCCTTGGCTAACAAAACAGAAGTTGAACTGCTTTTCAAAGACACCCCCCTCCACCGAGCTTTGGAAGGGAAGCAGCATCCTGAACCCTTGGGATTTGAGCTGGTGGTACCTGGGAGTGTCAGTTTGTCTTCCTAGGTAAACTAGTTACTCGTATCCTTATCCAGGGTGCCCTACACAACTTATCCGTTTGAAGGTGCCAACTCCAGGATCTGCAACATACCTACTTGTTGTATCTTGACATAACTTTGAAGACAGCCCTGCTAATGTTCATAATCACACAATGCCTGGTGGCTCATGATTCATGGAATCTCAAACCCTTCTTTAGGTCAAACAGCCTCTCCCACAATTTTACTGTAGTTTACTAAGTTTACTGTACTGTTAGGTTTTGAAGAAAATTGTTGGTGACATCCTCCGGATTGATTAGACTCGTGTCCAGGTGGACTGACAAAGGTTTGATTACTGTGACTGACTTAAACCTTAATGGTTTCGAGTTATTGACAGTTCTATGTGAGGCACTCTTTATTCCAGTCTTTTTTTTTTTTTTGGCTCTTACATTCTTCTCTTGTACGACAAAAATACTAGCACTTATTGTGTTCCCCACAGGATTCTAAGTCCTTTCATGTTTTGAGAAGGCTGATATCAGTATTCCTCTTACACAGGCATTGATGGAGTACAGAAGAAACACACTCACTGGTCTATAATAATTCCAGAGGTGACTTTAAAACAAGGTACCTCAACAGCATCTGGATGACCTATCACCTCTTCCCAAACACAGAAACCATGATGGGAAATATGCCTCATTTCTTCCCACTTAATACTGTCTTCCTAGTCATCTATCTGTCCTTGCCCTAGAGATGGAGTTGATAATTCCATCTGGGGTCGAGGTCCCTCCTCGGCAACATTCTCGAGGGTCTTGCTCTGTGACTCTGCTCTTTCTCTTGTGATCTGCCCACTCCTATACTCGGGTGTCTCCCATAATAAGAAGAAAAGCAAGTTCCCACTCCAGCCTTGAGTCATCTTTCACTTATCTTCTATCTTGTATGATGATGTTTTTTGTCATTTGGCTCCATCACTGGTATTCATGAAGTGTGGCCTTTCTAAGGCCACTGTGTCCTCCAAGTTGCTTAGTCCAGTGGATACTTTCTGTCTCCCATCTTCTGCAACCTGTAAAGCTTAGGGATTGACACAGTGGAGTGACAACAATATATAGAGAAAAGTGTCTTAGTTTGAGTTCCATTGCTGTGAAAAGACACCATGGCCAAGGCAACTCTTATATGGACAACATTTAATTGGGACTGGCTTACAGGTTCAGGGGTTCAGTCCGTTTTCACCATGATGGGAAGCATGGTATATGGGTAGGCTTGGTGCTGGAGAAGGAACTGAGAGTTCTACATCCTCAGGCAGCAGGAAGAGAATGCCACTTGGGTGGGGCTTGAGCATCTGAGACCTCAAAACCCACCTCCATTAGCATACTTCCTCCAACAAGGCCACAGGTCCTAATAATGCCACTCCCTACTGGCCAAGCATTCAAACACATAAGTCTATGGGGTCATCATTCCCATTCAAACCACCACATCAGGGATCAGATGGGCAGCGGGCTCTAATGAAGACACACTAGCAGCTTGGAAACTCATTGCCTCTGTTCCCGTGGGTCTGGGCATTGGATTCTTTGACATGGCAATGCTCATGTCAATAATGCACACTCACTTAGGACTTCATCTACACCCCACAATCTTCCATATGGGAGCTAGTCAGTGCTCCCCACTCTCTTCTAGTAGACTCACTTCTTTTGGTGGTTCCACAATCCCTGTAGTCTGGGCTGCTGTGGTGATTAGTTTTATGTGCCAACTGGATTGGGAAAATGTCATGCCCAGATGTACGATTAAACACTTAAGGTATTTCTGGATAGTGAAAGAAGGTGATAGGTAGACTGAGTCAAGCAGGTGGGTGGTCCTCATTCAATCCACTCATGACCTTAACTGAATGAAGGACTAAATAAAGGGACATCCATTTTCATTGTGGGTGGCATGACTGGGACCTCAGTCTCCTCTGGACCTGAAGTAGGACTTACACTGTCAGTTCTGAATCTCAGAACTTTGGACTCAGTATGAATTTACACCATTAACTCTTCTGAGTCTTCATCCAGCTTTTTGATTGTGGGCTGGCTTGGACTGCTCAGACTCAATGGTCACTGGTTCTCACAGTAATTCTCAATCTCTGTTTCTCTGCTCCAGTCTCAGTCTCTCTGTCTCACACTTTCCTGGACCCCTACACGATCATTCATAGCTAGTCATCCTTTCAACCTTTGGAAAAAGAATCTTTCTCTCTTTTTTTTTCTTTTGAAAATGTCTTTTACTTACTAATAAGACTTTCCATGAAAAATGGTCTCTCAGCTTACCACTGCTTGCCCGGTATTAGCCCGAATATCTTCATAATGAGGAATGCTCTTCCTTCACTCCTCATTTCCATATGTGGGCAGGCATTCTCAAAGAATGGAAAGTGTTGGCATCTCTTGGGGAAGTGCTTAGAAGTACATATGCTTGGGTCTCCCCTGGCTCTCTTAATCCACTCTGGCTTGGGCTCACTAGTGGAGTCCAGCACACTTCTCAAGTGTGTTCAGTACTCTTCTCATTAATGTGCCAAAAAACCACCACAGCATCTACTTAAAAGAAAGAGGATTTAATATTGACTTAAGGTTTCAGAGAGATTCCAGTTCTTCGTGCTGGGAAAGGTAGTAGTTCAATTAGTTAAACTTACCCCTAATTAGATTACAAATAAATGAGACTCAGACTGTGGTAGTTTTACTTGGATTTGACAATTATTGGGGCGGCACCCCAATCTACCTTTCTAACTGCTAACCTGGCTCCCTTCTTAGCTGTGTACCCCAGATACTTGCCCTTTCTCCTGGCTCATGTTACATCTCCTCTCATGGCGGCTTCCTCCCTTTCCTCCCGGTCTTTCCTCTCTTCTCTTGCTTCTCCACTCCCAACTAACTCAAAACCACCTATCTATCTCTAATCCTTCCAGTAACTGGCTGTAGCCAATTTTATTTAACCAATAGTTTTAAATTAAGGAACAAGGTTTGCACAACAAAAGCTGGTAACTGTGAGAATTGACTCATAGGACTGAACCTTCTTGGTACAGAATTTAGCATCATAATATATAGCAAAAGATCAAACCCCAACAAAAGATAGCACCATCCATAGTTGGAATGTAGAGTTCTTCACAACACAGCGGGTATGAAGCAGGTAGACATACTTCTAGGGATCTGTTTCCTCTAGTCACACCTCCACTTACTGAATGAAGGCTCCCTCCCTCCCCACCCTGCTAAATCAATGGCTCTAGCTGGAGGCCAGGCGTTCAAACATATGAGTCTGTAGAGGGACATTTCAGATCAAACTCCCAAGGAAAGCTCAGGTACAATGAAGCTTGACAACTGCTGTGTTCTCGTAGTGGGGGCCCATTTGTTTTGGGTTAGGTTTATTAAAGTTTAATTTATAGGAATAAACTATTCTTAGATACACAGTCATATGAACTTTGACAACTGCACAGCCATGTAATCACTACCATTACCATGACACTGAGTGGTTCTGTCACTGAGAAAGATTCTTTCATCCCTCTTTGTGTTTAGTCTCTCCTTCCATTACTAATCCTGGCACCCACTGACCTGAATTTTGTCTTGATATCTTTGTTATTTTAGACTAGCTTCTCTGACTTACCACAATCATTTTCTGTTTTATAAAAATGCTGTTTAATCACTAGAGATATCTTATTGTGTATATTCTGGTTTGCTTTCTATTGCTGTGATAAACACCAGACCAATCGCAACTTAGGAATGAAAGGGTTTTATTTGTCTTAAACAGTCCATCAGTGAGGGAAGTCGAGGCAGCAAATCGAGACAGAGATTAATGAAGAATTCATGGAGGAACGCTGCTTACTGACTTGCTCTTCATGGTTCCCTCAGCTTGCTTTTTAAAATACAACTCAGGACCACATGCCTAGGGATAGTACTGCCCACAGTGGGCTGGCCCACATCAGTAGTCAATCAAGAAAATACTTTACAGACTTTGCCTACAGGCCATGATGGAAGCATTTTCTCTATTGAGGTTCTCTCTTCCCAGATGACTCTAGCTTGTGACAAGTTGACAGAGATCTAACTGCACAGCATGGATGCTAACATTTATTTAATCCTTTTCCACTTGCATGCTTCCCAATCCGGGCAGCTGTTCATGAAACTTCTAGAAACAGGCTTTTGTGTTCATAAGTTTTCTTTTCTTTTTTTTTTCCTTGAGTAAACTTAGAAGAAGCAGGTTTTCTGAGTCACATGGTAAAGAGCGGTTAATTTCCTAACAGTTTTCCAACATGGCTGTTGTTCTTTGAGGCACTCTCATGAATGATGGATGAGACTTCCATTCACTGCACGTCCTCGTTGGTACCTGCTTGTCTGGTTTTTAAATCTTTAGCCATCCCTATAGTATGTGTCTAGGAGGGGTGGGAAGTGGGTAGAGAGGGGAATCATGGGTAGCTAAGTTTCGTTGGTAATTTCCATGGCTCAGCTCCTTTCCATTCCGTCAGAGAGAATGTACATTATGATGACACGCTGTACTATGAAGCCCTGGGGCTAGCTCAGCTGGATAGACTGTGTTCCTGGGTTTTGTTCCAATTGTGACAGCTGCCAGTTGTCCACATACTTAGATAGTTCTTTTTCCTATGGACAATATTAGAAGTTTGTTTGTCTCTTTGTTTGTCAAACACCTGAGCCATGTTTTTACTAGTATTCTTATATCTTCTTTTCCCTTTTAAAGTTTGACATGTGGACAGTGTCTGTTTCCTCAGCTCATCTCTCAGTTGATTCTGAGGTAGAATAAGTAGTTGTCTTAGTCTATCCAGGATGCCATAACAGAATACCACAGACCAAATGACTTATACACAGGAGACTAGAAAGTCTAGTGTCAAGGCAACTGGAGATGCAGAGTATGGTGCAACAATATTTGCATCCTGTACATGTAAGGAAACCAAGAGAGCTTTCCTGGGTTCTAAATAGAAGAACACTAATACCAACCTCCAGGGCCCTGCCTTCTTGACCTGTGTTGGTTAGTTATCAACTCAACACAAAAATAGATATATCTGGAAAGAGGGAATCTTAATCTAGGAATTGCCTCCATCAAATTAGCTTTAGGACATGTCATCAAGGCTATTTTCTTGATTTCTAATTGATATAGAAGGGACCAGGCCCTGTGGGCAGTGCTGGTCCTGGGTAGTATAAGAAAGCAAGCTGAGCAAGCCAATAAGGTGCTCGTCTTCAGTTTCTGCTTCAGTTCCCATTTCCAGGTTCCTTCTGAGTTCCTCCCCTGGTTTCCTTCAATGCAATGATGGAGTGTTATCGGGATGCATAATCCAAATAAGTTGCTCTTGCCATAGAGATGGAAAGCAAACTCCTACTGCCACCACACTGGCAGTTAGGATTCTAACATGGATTCTAGGAAGATTGGCACTTCTGGAAGCCCACCTTCCTCTAGGGTGGGTTGAGACTGGGTAAGCAGCAGGCAAGCCTCTACTCTGAAGACAACCCTATACCCACTTGGATCCATAGTTGCTTTCGTGTCAGTAGATCTTGTCTGAGAATAAGGATACTTTGATGAAATCTGAGCTCAGAGATGAGGTCGGGAGGTAGAGTCAATAGGGTGAGACGTTCAAGGTCATCCTTGATTATGTAGGGAGTTGGAGACTCGCCTGGAATACATGAGACTTTGTCTTGAAATGGATGAATGGATGAATGGATGAATGAATGAATGAGTAAATGAGAAAAACACTTCCATCACTAGGTACTGTTCCCTGTGGAAACAGGTGTTAACTTGCTCCATCCTTATGACCCCATCTAGGTATACATTCAACCTAGCATCCCTTAGTACAGATGTATGACTGAGGCCCAAAGAGAATAAGTGGCCAGCTCATGATCTCAGTGAGTGAACTGAAGATTTCACCAGGCTGAGGGATCGGAGCACCCACATCATCCTTCCTTCTTTCCTCTTCCTATCTCTTTTTTAGAACCCTCTGGGATTACTTCCGTTCCTGTCTTGATCCTTTTCCCCATCACTGCATCTGGCCACTGACCATATGCTAATAGCCAAATATGCTATTTCTGGCCTGCATTCTGTTTTGAGGCTCAGATTCAAGCATTCATCTCCATATTTGGAGCTTCTAGTTAGATACCATACTGTTTTTCTTTTGCTTCATAATACAGTTACTATAGTTTCCATTCTCCAACCAACAGCTAGTTCTCATCTCAACAGTTCTGTAGCTCTGGGTAGGGTTGCACAAGGCCTTAGCAGGGAGTTGGGTTATGTCTTCCTCTGGTAGTTAATTTGGGTGGGCCTGCACTTTCTAAGTCACTCAGGTTATTGGCAGAGTTATTTCCTTATGACTATGGGACTTGGGAAAACTCCAAGTGTTTACTGGATGCCTACAGAAGTCAATGCAAGGTGCCAGAGGCTGATCTCTTACCAGGTCCCCAAGGTTATCTCTAGTCCAGCTAGCTAAGAGAGAGCCTGTAGATCATGATGCAATTATAGGAGGGACATGTTGTTGTTACCCTTGCCATATTCTATTAGCTGGAAGCAATAGCCACAAGGTCTGCCCACACTCCATGGCAGAGGCTTATTCCAGGGTATGAGCATCAAGAGGCAGGGAAATCAGGAACCAATCTGATAATCCAGATATCAACAAGCTTCTTCAGCATGCCCGTAGTGGGATTCATTAGCACCTAACCACTGTGTCTGTCTTCCACAAATCCCTGCCAGAGGAGGTGGTATTCAAAGCAAAGCCAAGAGCCAGTCTGGTCTCTCTCCTCTGGTCAAGTTCATGCGTCAGCAACCATCAAGGCCTGCTATTTTGTCTTGAATACCTCCTGATCCCTTTCTTCTCTTCACTGTGAGGCTGAAGCTGACACCTGTGTGGCTCCATTTTTTCCCCTTTCCATTATTGGCCACAGCTACACTGTAGAAAGGAAGTTCTGATTACAAGGTATCTTTATATTGCACTGGAAGTTCCTGTCTCACAGGCCCTGGGAGCCATCAGACCCTTTGCTCCTCAACCTTTCTATTCTTTGCCCTGTTTTCTGGAAAGCATCCTTTGTTTCCCTTTGTTTATTAGTCCTGATGATTAAGACAAATCTCAGCTCTTCTTGGCTTCCTTCTGGAGAACCCACTCTCTCAGTCGCCTAGGATAGCTCCCTGGTCTCTGCTCATGGCTCTCTGACCTTCATGTCAATAACACTCATGCACACGATTGTCGTTTCCCAATTGCATGCTTTTATTCTCTTCTGAGCTAGAGGCCTTGTGAGACAGGAGCGGGGCGTCTTCGTGGCTAGCATGTGTTTTTCAACACTGAGCTCTCTCAAGTAATTGGCAAGTGAAGAAAATGATAGATGAAGCCTTGGCTCTCAGTCCACTCGTAAAAATATCCCCAGACGTCCCTCACTGCAACACACAGCACTTGCTCCTGCTGGGCTCCGTTCCAGTTGGCAGACCTCTGTAAATCGAAGGGAATAAGATAATAGAGGCACCTTTATTTAGGGTAATATTTCTTTACTATTATGGCCTGTTCAGTCCCAAGACATTTCCTGATGTACTCAAGTGACATCAGTGCCAGGACGTCACCTATTTCCTCTTATGCCATACTTGTCCTTTTGCTGTGTCATTAGAGTTCTGTAAAAATAGCTGACCAACAGCAGTACATATAGTTCCTTGTGCTGCCTGGGAACAGTCCTCTGTCCACCCTATGGGGAGGTCTGCAGTTGCTCCCGGACATTCCAAGGGATGCATGCTCTCATCTTCTGGGAACAGAAGGGACATTTGTTCCCTGAACCCACTCTGGAGAGACAGCTGAGTCCCCAGTCCAGCCAGGTCAGCCTGTCCCTGAGCATCAGGGTCTAGTTTCACACAACAAGTGATTGAGCTTAATTGACAGGTGTGAAGTATGTTCTTTCCAACCCCACTAGATTCACTTCTGCCTGTAGGGGTGAGACAAACTCACTTGGGAGCCCAATTAGCATATCGTGTGTGAGTGAGTGAGTGAGTGTGTGTGTGTGTGTGTGTGTGTAGAGAAAGATGTGTTTCTGTAAGAAAGTGGTTGGAAAGGGTCTCAGATACAGAGAGTCAGAGATGGAAACAGAATCTCTAATGGGAGGGGAGAGGCAGAAAAATAGACAGAAGGCAGCAGAGGAGGAGAGATAGTCAGATAAGAGAGCTGGGAGCGTATGCACATGGGCACTGCTGGTGGCCTTTTAGGTGGGTTAAGTGCACACAAATGGAAAATGGGGTAGAGTAGAATGTCAGTCCCATCTGGAGGACCATGTGTGAGGTAAGGACAAAATGAGCATCTGTATAGTTGTTAATGTATTCCCGGGGGCTGACAGGGGCTAGGGGTTTCTGGAAGGGAGAAGGACTGAGTCAGATGAGACTGGAAGGTTTGTGTTTCTGTGGCAGGAGGCATCTGCCTCAACCCCAGTCAAAGAAGTCTAATCATGATGCTGGAGCTGGGATGCTCCAGATGGGAGAACTAACTCCACATGGAAGAAAAGAATTCTCTGGGATGTTTTGAGGGGACTCTAGCATAGAGGGAACCAGAAAGCCTGGGCAACACTCAAGTAAAGTCTTTGGGACTGTCTGCTTGCTTCTGAACATACCTAGTGGGGACAGGTATCACATCCGCCCATCCCTTGTGCTTCATGGATTCCCTCATTGGGTGGTATCACCTCCATTGTGGGGCTGGAGATACGATGCACAGAGAAGTTAAACAACTTCCAGATTACCGTGCCACTGGTAAAAGGCAGAAGTGGGCTTTGAGCCCAGAAGGGTCCAGACTCAGTGCTGATATCCAGTGTGTGCTTCTGTAAGCTACAACTGAGCTCTCCAAGCAGCCTCGGTTCTTTTTTCTTTTTTTAAATTCTTCTTGAGACAGTGTCTTACTATGTAGTCCTGGCTGTCCTGGAACTCCATCAATAGACCAGGCTTGTCTCTAGCTCATCGATCCTCCTGCCTCTGTTTCTCGAATGCTGGCATCACTCAGTTCTTTGACAAAGTTTTTCCCAGGGAGAATAGAGGAGGCTATGGAAGATAACGGAAGAGTTGACTTCCAGTTCTGTCTCCATCATTTCTAGCTCCCAGATTGTGAAGTGTGCTTTAGTCAGGGGCAGTAATCAAGTGTATGAGCCCTGGCACCACACTAACTGGCCCTCCATGGCACTGGCCACGACCAGCTGAGTGTCCTTGTGCTTTGCTTAGATGGGGTCAGCCACACACTCTCCCTGGCAGCAGCACAAACCAGGGCTTTCTCCGTGAGGCCGTGAGAGTGACGTGGCTTGTGTCCTTATCATTCCTGTCATGAAGTAAGTGGCCAGTGCATGTCCCTTGTAGTTTTCATCTGTGAGATGACACCATTCTTATTTTACACAGCGTCCTCTTTACATGTGCACAGGGGATATGTCCTAGAAGCCCCCGTGATGCCCAAATCCTCTTACCTTAAAAAGGGCAATGCATTTGCATATAACCTGCACTCCTCTGCTTAACACAAGTAGACTATTTATAATAGTGAATACAATTTAGTCCATGTAAATGTTTTTTTTACGTAATGCATTATCTAGGGGATTTGACAAGAACAAGAAGCCTGTACATGTTCACTACGGATGCAATTGTTTTCCTATTTTCTTTTTTTTTAATTGTATATTTCCTTTATTTACATTTCAAATGTTTTCCCCTTCCCAGGTCTCCCTTTCGGAAACTCCCTATCCCATCCCTCCTCCCCCTGCCTCTATGAGGGTGCTCCCCCAACCCACCCACTCCTGTCTTCCCGCCCTGGCATTTCCCTACATTGGGGCATCGAAAGCCCTCAGGCCCCAGGGCCTCCCCTCCCGTTGAGGTCTAGCAAGGCCATCCTTTGACACTCGTTCTGCCAGAGCCATGGCCTCCATGTGTGCTGTGGTTGGTGGTTCGGTCCCTGGGAGCTCTGAGGGGTCGGGCCTGTTGACACTGTTGCTTCCCCCCATAGGACTGCAAAGTCTCTCAGCTCCTTCAGTCCCTTCTCCAACTCTTCCATCAGGGACCCCCGCACTCAGTCCAATGGTTGGCTGTGAGCTTCCCCCTCTGTATTTGTCAGGCTCTGGCAGAGCCTCTCAAGAGACAGCCATATCAGGCTTCCATCAGCAATCACTTCCTGGAAGCCACAATAGGTCTGGGTTTGGTGGCTGTAGATGGGATGGATCACCAGGTGGGGCAGTTTTTTGGATGGTCTTTCCTTCAGTCTCTGCTCCATACTTTGTCTCTGCATTTCCTCCTGTGTGTATTTTGTTTCCCCTTCTAAGAAGCACTGAAGTATCTACATTTTGGTCTTCCTTCTTCTTAGGCTTCATATGGTCTGTGAATTGAATCTTGGGTATTCCAAACTTTTGGGCTAATATCCTCTTATCAGTGAGTACATACTGTGTGTGTTCTTTTGTGAGTGAGTTACCTCATTCAGGATGATATTTTCAAGTTCCATCCATTTGCCTGCGATTTTCATGAAGTCATTGTTTTTAATAGTTGAGTAAAATTTCACTGTGCAAATCTACCACATTTTCTGTATCTAGTTCTCTGTTGAGGGATATCTGAGTTGTTTCCAGCTTCTGACTATTATAAATATGGCTGCTATGAACATAGTGGAGCATGTGTCCTTATTACATGTAGGAGCATCTTCTGAGTATATGCCCAGGAGTGGTATAACTGGGTCCTCCTCAGGTAGTACTATGTTCAGTTTTCTGAAGAACCGCCAGACTGATTTCCAGAGTGGTTGTACCAGCTTGCACTCCCACTAGCAATGGAGGAGTGTTCCTCTTTCTCTACATTCTTGCCAGCATCTGCTGTCACCTGAGTTTTTGATCTTAGTCATTCTGAGGAAACACAAACTAATCAGAGACACAGTGAAACTAACAGAAGTTATGGACCAAATGGATTTAACAGATATCTATAGAACATTTCATCCTGAATCGAAAGAATATACCTTCTTCTCAGCACCTCATGGTACCTTCTCTAAAACTGACCATTAATTGATCACAAAACAGGCCTCAACAGATATAAGAAGACTGAATTAATCCCATGCCTCCTGTCAGATCACTACAGATTAAGACTGATCTTCAATAACAACAAAAACAATAGAAAGCCCACATACACATGGAAGCTGAACTGCGCTCTGCTCAATGATAACTTGGTCAAGGAAGAAATAAAGAAAGAAATTAAAGACTTTTTAGAATTTAATGAAAATGAAGGTACAACATACCCAAACTTATGGGACACAATGAAAGCAGTGCTAAGAGGAAAATTCATAGCCCTGAGTGCCTCCAAAAAGAAACTGGAAAGAGCATACACTAACAGCTTGGAAGCATACCTGAAAGCTCTAGAACAAGAAGAAGCAAATACACCTAAGAGGAGTAGAAGGCAGGAAATCATCAAACTCAGGCTGAAATCAACAAAATAGAAACAAAAAGAACTATACAAAGAATCAACAAGACCAGGAGCTGGTTCTTTGAGAAAATCAACAAGATAGATAAACCCTTAGCCAGGCTAATCAGAGGGCACAGAGACAGTGTCCAAATTAACAAAATCAGAAATGAAAAGGGGAATATAACATCAGAAACTGAGGAAACTAAAAAAATCATCAGATCCTACTACAAAAGTCTATACTCAACACAACCAGAAAATCTGGATGAAATGTAGGGATGCAACTTTAAAAAGTGTTTTTCAACTGAGCCAGGTAGTGGTGGCTCATGCCTTTAATCCCAGCACTTGGGAGGGAGAAGCAGGTGGATTTCTGAGTTTGAGGCCAGCCTGGTCCACAGAGTGAGTTCCAGAACAGCCAGGGCTATACAGAGAAACCTTGTCTTGAAAAACAAACAACAAAAAAAAAGTGTTTTTCACCCCTCTGTTTTTGTTTCTGAGATGACTTCTTGCTGTGTAACTTGGACTGGCTTTGAGCACAGCCTCCAACTCCTCAGCACCACCCCACTCACCTTACAGTGGAGCTCACATCTGACTGCACTTTGTGTAGGAGTAGCATGGGGTACTGACTATAAGGCTGGATGGCTAACTCTGCGACACCGTCAGGTATTAGAGATTACTGTTGTCATTAAACACAGTGTTGGGTTCCTGTAATGCATGTGAAAGAACAGTCTTAGTAGACAGTTGACAAATGCTGGAGTGGGAAGGCAGGCAGATGTTGATAGGTAACTGGAATATTTGTTTGTGAACGTGGAGAGCCCGCAAAAGAGTTCCGATGCTGTGGTCCAGAGAACAGTAGAGGAAGGGATCAAGATAGCTTAGGAAACACTAGTGTTTGAAAAGTGTGTGAAACCGTACTCGCCGAGCACATGTTACATCTCTACCCAGGGCCAGTCAGTTTGCTCAGTACTGAAACACAGCCACAAATAGGACATCAGTGTGGTACCCAAGGAAATCTTTCGGAGATGAGACTTCTACTGTAGTAAGAGAATCTAAAAGGGTATTTCAAGAGGGCAGAATAGGATGAGCAAGGTCAGAAACAAGAACAGAAGCTTTAGAAAGCCTTTAGGGATCTGCTATGGCCGACGTGAATAAAACCTGCAGAATAAGGGGAAGTGATTGCAGAAAAGGTGTTTGTAGCTGTCTTGGGCAGTCTTGAGTAACAGAATGTCATTCTGAAAGACAACAAGGCACCATGAAAGGCTAATTATAAACTTGCAGCCACATCATGGCCACTCAGGACTGTGAATTCATAAGTGTTATAATTACTAATACAGAGATCTTGTCTTTTAATATGTCTTTCAAAATGATTTATTTAGTTTTATTTCATGTGCTTTGGTGTTTTCCCTGAATGTATGTTAAGAGAAGGTGTTGGATCCCCTGGAGTTGAAGTTATAGACAGGTGTGGGCTGCCATGTTGATGCTGGGAATTGAACCTGAGTTCTCTGGAAGAACAGCCAGTGCTCTTAACCATGGAGCCAAAAGATCACATCTTAAATATAGATCATAATCTAGGCTCAAAAAGAGCCTCTCAAAACTTTCTCAAGGCCTTCCACAGGAGGCCTACACACTGCTGCGTGTGTCGCCCCCATGTCTCCAAGGATCCCTGAGAAGTTCCAGCACATTTTGAGAGTTCTCAACACCTACATTGATGGGCTGCAGAAAATAGCCTTTGCCATCACTGTCATTAAAGGTGTGGGGGCGGAGATGTGCTCATGTGGTGTTGAGGAAGGCAGACATTGACCTCACCAAGAGGGCTGGAGAACTCACAGATGAAGAGATGGAACATGTGACCACCATCACGCAGAATCCCGACAGTGCAAGGCCCCAGACTGGTCCTTGGACAGGCAGAAGGATGTGAGGGATGGGATAGTACAGCCAGGTTCTGACCAACGGTCTAGACAACAAGCTATGCAAGGACCTGGAGTGGCCAAAGAAGGTGAGAACGCACAGGGACTGCACCACTTTTGGGTCTTTTGTGTCCAAGGTCAGCACAAGGCCACTGGCCACTGGGGCCGTACTGTGGGTGTATCCAAGAAGAAATGAGTCTCTGGGCCTTTGCTGTTAATAGTTTGTATACCTATGTGGGTAGACTTTCTCAAGACAAGAAAATATACCCTCTTTTTTAGACTAGTAGTAATCAATTGCATGAAGTAAGAAACTTGAACTTTTCGTAGGCTCTGTATATAAAGGAGCACACAAGGCAGTGGATTGGATTGTGTGTTAAAGTCAGTTCTACATTTGAGGTATTTATATATGGCGTTATCTTTCAGTATCAAAATCTAACGTGTCACTATGTAGTATTCTAGAATAAATGTATATGGCAAGGTAATTGCTCAGGAATGAAAAAGTGTGTCAACAGAACTCTTGTAAGCTTCATCTCATGACATTTGGAGCTCTTGTTTTTTCAATGTTTCACTGTGGTAAAAGAGGTAGATTAAAATCATTGCAAATCAAAGCGATTCTTTTCTCAGCCTACGAAATAAATGCCAGCTTGCCTTTTCTTCATTTCCCACACATTTGCATAGATCTGTCAACTCAACTGAGCAATCTTCTAAGAGTCATGCTGGATTCAAAGCTATGAACACCCGTGTACCACCAAATTGCTTTGCCCTGGCTTTTTCAGTTCACATCTCCATGCCCTTCCCTTCACCCTCTCAGGAGCACACTCCTCCCTGAAGGTTGAGAGGGAGTTTAAGAAGATGGAGAAACTTAAACACAAAACAACACTGCCAAACAGAGCCATACTTCGGAGCAGTCACTGGCTGCGTTCCGCTCCTTACTTTGCCCTGTGTATCGTACCTGAGGTTAAAGGCTCTTTGGCCAGTCCTTGTAGAAGTATGTTTTCAAGAACCTGAGTGTCTCTTGAATGGGTCCAAGTATTTAAGTAGGCATTCTGCTGGGGGAAAGTATTCTTTTGCCTTTGGTGGGGTTAAAAAGCAAGATCTAAGTGGTATGGTGGTGGCGCACGCCTTTAATCCCAGCTCTCTGGAGGCAGAGGCAGGCAGATCTCTGAGTTTGAGCCCACCCTGGTCTACAGAGTGAGTTCCAGGATAGCCAAGAAACTTGAATCTCAGGAAAACAGACAGACAAACAACAAATAAACAAGCAACAACGAAAGGCAGGGTTTAGAGAGTGCCTAGCTGAGGGAGGATGGCGCCCTACTGGCTGACACTGCTTATCTATTATTGCAACTGTCATTTCCAGATATTCACACCGATGTGTAGCGGTTCATGCCCATCTGATTGGTTGCCAGCTCTGTCTTAAGCGATCGCCAGACATACTCAGGTTTGTTTGCAAGGCACATCAGTTCTGCGTGCGTTTGGGCTGCTAACCACAACTGTCAAAGTCTACAAAAGAAACAAAACCTTCAGGCAAGCAGGGCCTCGGTTCAGTGCACGTTTTGTCTGCTGCTGTGTTTATTTCAAATTAATATCACAGATCAAGCCCACAGCTAAATAGCACATCTGCCTGAGCACAGCAACTCACAATATGTTTTTATTCCTTTAATTACGGCTTAGAATCCTTTTGACACTCTCTCAAGTAACAGGTGGTTTTCTGACCATGATAAATGCTAACTACTGCAGACGATAAGGCAGCTAGGCACTGTTTTCTTAGCTGTGGTTACACCTAGGCCCCGGGGCAGCTTCTGCTTTAGCAGCTTGCAATAGATTGGAATTCCTGGGGGACTTCACTTAACCCTTAGTTCCCTAAAACCTGTTTTCAATGCACTGTTGGGTGGGGCATCTCATTATACCCAGCTGCTTGGCAGATGTACTTTTTGTATCCTGGAAGGTGGAAGTGGGGTTGAGGGTAGGTCAAAAAGTTAATATGTCAATGCTCTGAAGGGTGATGGGAGGAGAGACTTGGTGATATTAAAGGTGATTTGAATTTAGATTTTTTTTTGAAGAATAAAAGCATTCTTTTATATATCTGCGATAGATGATAACAATTAAATAAGTCACACATGAATCACTGGAATTGGAATGAGGGCAAAGACCTATTAGATCATACAGCCTGTTCCCTAGAGAACGCAGACTTATTCTCTACAGTGTGCTCATGGTGCTTTGTACGGTCTTTGAAAGACTTGAGCAATTGGGGCCTTCGATTATTTCCCGAGGGAAAGGCTTTCCTTTATAAAGGGCCTCAGTGTTTTCCTCCTTCATCTGAGGTTTCCACTTTAAAAAAAAATCTTATTTACACGGCACACACAAAATCATTTGCAATGATGAAAGAAATTACATGTACTGATTTCCCAGAGAACAATATGCCCTTGGCCGCCTTCTGTGTGCTCCTGTTTCTGATTTTTACACCTGGGTTTCCATAGTCCTTGGAGGACTTGGCATGGATGCATCCTCTAGAGAACTTCCTAGTGAATCCCACTACCACTGCTCACACAAGACTTTGTCATGTGAAACTGGGGAGAGAGTTCTGCTCAGACTGTCCACGCCTTTGGAATAAAGAACACTCTGTCACCCAGGAAGCATTAAGTACTTAGCATTCCTTTCTCTTTGGAACAGATTTGTCTACTCTGTACTGATCATTAAGGGCACACAAACGAGCTCTGGGACAGACATCCTGCCCCGAATGCCAGGCAAGGCCTGGAGTCCAGTGAGGACAGGGACGCACAGACCTGTCTGTGGAGTTGCTATCCTTTGTTGACACAAAGGACTTTTCAGTTTCAATAGGTCAGAGTTGATGAGATTTCTTTTCTTTTCTCTTCTCTTTCAGATTTTATGGTTTGAAGAGGCTGGTTATAGACCCTGGAAGTGATTATGAGAGGGGATTTTGGATAACATAATTTGTGGAAATGGTGATTGTCATTTGCGGACCTCAGATCTATCCTCTACTGTTAGAGAGCAGTGGACTCAATGTGCCTGGCAACAAGCTGAGACAGGAAGAACAACGATTCAAGTTTACAGCCTCGGAAGACTTCATAGAGGTGATGCGGCAGACATAGGGATGATTCTGATGTTGAGGGGCTGGGGTAAGGGCTAAGAGAGCACAGTCTGAGTGTGGGGCAATGGGACCTCAGAGAGCCCAGGGTTGGAACCTTCAAAGAAAGTTGAACTTGAAGGATAGATTCCAGGGAGGGAAACCAAGACAGAAATAGAAGGGGTAAAGGCAGTGGATGGAGAGCAGATTGAGGATGGCAGGGAGTGAGAGAAGGCCGCTGGTGGGGAGGGAACACAGAAGCCTAGTGCCTTGGAAACCTTGTCGACTTGCTAGCTTTGAATCTCTGGAGAGGATCACCGTCCTTATTTTCCTAAAAAACTCACCATTGGCTCAGAGAATGTGGTGTCCTCTCCTAGACCATGCAGCCAATGAGAGAGCTAGGATTTCAATCTCTTCAAACCCTTTGGAAGAGAAAGGGATGCTGGAAGCTGATAGTTGTAGGACCTGCATAACTCTGGAAGCTGAGGCCCTCCCAGTGACCGGAACCTCTGTTTTCCATCATTATGGTATGGAGAAAGAAAGCATAGTGCCTCAGTTTACTGGAAAGAAGAAAACGGTCCCCTTAGAAGCCATCAGCTCTTAAAATGACTCATATTGCATTGACTTAGTGCCTCCGGAGTCTCATCATTCCTACCGGGTTAAGCCAGTCAGGCCTGCGGGTGCCAAGCTCAGCCTATAGCCATGGGCAAGGCAAATATGTAGCTTTGTGGCCATGGCCTTCCAGCAGGCATGCGAAATATGGGAAATGTGAGAACATTCTGTACCTCAGAACAGGGAGGAGGGACGGGAAAGGCAAAGGAGGGGGAGAGACACTGGGAACATGTATCAAACGTTGTTATTACTGCTGCTGGTGTGATGTCTGTGTCTCTTCTCTCAGGCCTCAGTCACTCAGAATGTTATTTCTGTCACATCTACTCAATGCCACCATTCCAGGGCCAGGACAGCCATCTTTGAGCAACTAGGCATAGGCATGGTCCAAAAAAATATTGTGACTCCATCTCAGCCTTTCCAGCCACTACAGTAAAGGCATGACTGGCGGGCTGTAAATGGAAGGGTTTTTTCCCTCATCTAGCACAAGCCTAGTTTATATATATATATATGTGCTGAAAGTTTCTTATGATGTGCATAGTCAGGTACTAAAAACAAAATAAGGCTCTGGCAGACTGTTTCTGCTGGGGGTTCACTACACTGTCCATAGATCGTGCTGTAGAAAGGACAGGACTTCTCTCTTGACCCTCTGTTATGAGGGCACTAATCTGGTTTATGAGGGCTCTACCATCACACGCTAATCCCCTCCCCCCCCCCCCGTGTTGCCACCTCTGACTCCAGGGCATTGGTGACAAGGTCTCAGCATGTAGAAAATTTGGGGCTGATATGAGCATACGGACCATGGCATGACTGAAACTCAAGTTTCATGTGATTCTTGCTTGCCTCACAATATTCTTAGAATTTTTTTCAAGCATTAACACAGTCTAGAAAGCCCTCTTGGATCCGAGCTGCACCGGAACAGGTGGCGGGTTGTAACTGACACAGGCATAGTTTTCTGACTTCTGATCTGCCTGTGAACAGGTTGCTTCTAATCAGAAATTTCTTTGATTGTGGGTCTCGTCAGTATGTCTTAGTTTTATAATGTAGCGGTCAGAAGTAAGTACCTCTCTTCCCTCTGCCCCTGTTGACCGGCAGCATCTATTCTAAGTCTTCAGCTGTGGATGCTCTTCACCTTAGGACCGGTTACATCCTGACAAACCCTTGCTGAAACTGAATACATCTCAAGTTGCAAGCACACAATACTTGCCTACCCAACACTCTGGCTTGGTGTACCCTATCTTAGTTGGGCTCAGAACATTTACATTGACCTGTGGTGGGGCCAACTCATCTAATACAAAGCTTAGTTTATGAAAGAAGTGCTGAAGCTTTCTTCTAATGTATGTAGCAACGTACTAAAACAAAACATAGTGGGGAACTGGATAACACACAGGAATTTTAAACATTAGAAACCAAACCAGGATACGCTGAGAATGCTTCCATTGTCGATGTGAGCATTTAACGATGTGATACGATAAAAGAGTGGTCAGATGATTGCCTACATAGTCAATGGCTCTTTCCCTTTCTTTTTTTTTTTCTTTTCTTTCCCCTGGACTGTGCTTGGAAACTGCCCTCAGCAATGCCGAGGCCTGCCCTTGATAGAAATGAGGGGGAAGCTTCACTTTGCTTTTGAGACAGGAAAACTGCAGGCTACCTGGCTATGGACTCTTCTGTTAATGGTGAGGGGTATCTAAAGAGAAATCATGAGGCATTTGACAGAAATGATACCAGTAGCTTCCATCAGGAGAACCTCAGGCTGCCCACTGGAATCAAAAGATGCAACAGTCTCTATGAGAGCCCACAGAAGACCTGCGCAGCTCTGTTCTAGAGAAGATGTTGGAACATTCATCTGACTGGTACTCGCATCTTAAAAAACAGATGAAGTTACTCTGGGAAGTCAGGAGAAAGAATCTACAATTCCATCTCTATTGCAAAATCATAATGTAACATCTTAGCTTTCTTTCTTTCTCCTTTCTTTCTCCTTTCTTTCTTCTTTCTTTCTTTCTTTCTTTCTTTCTTTCTTTCTTTCTTTCTTTCTTTCTTTCTTTCTTCTTTCTCTCTCTCTTTCTGTGTAATGTGCTGTGTATGCATGTTTGTTCTCATCTATTTATGCTTGTGGGGAAGTCAGCAGAAGATGTTGTGTGTAACGCTGTGTTTTAGTCAGGGTTTTTATTCCTGCACAAACATCATGACCAAGAAGCGAGCTGGGGAGGAAAGGGTTTATTCAGCTTACACTTACACATTGCTATTCATAACTAAAGGAAGTCAGGACTGGAACTCAAGCAGGTCAGGAAGCAGGAGCTGATGCAGAGGCCATGGAGGGATGTTCCTTACTGGCTTGCTTTCCTGCCTTGCTCAGTCTGCTCTCTTATAGAACCCAAGACTTCCAGTCCAGGGATGGCACCACCCACAAGGGGCCCTCCCCACTTGATTGCTAATTTGAGAAAATGCCCCACAGTTGGATCTCATGGAGTCACTTCCCCAACTGAAGCTCCTTTCTCTGTGATAACTCCAGCCTGTGTCAAGTTGACACACAAAACCAGCCAGTAGACACTGTATCACTTATTCCCTTGAGATAGTGTCTTAGACAGGATTACTACTGCTGCAACGAAATGCCATGACCAAAAAGCAAGTTGAGGAAGAAAGGGCTTTTTTTCTTACACTTCCATATCATTGTTCATCATTAAAGGAAGTCAGGACAGGAACTCAAACAGGGAAGAAACCTGGAGGCAGGTGCTGATGCAGAGACCATGGAGGGTGCTGCTTATTGGCCTACTTCTCCTGGCTTGCTCAACCTGCTTTCTTAAAGAACCTAGGAGACACTGAGCCCTCCCCCATTAATCACTAATTAAGAAAATGCCTCACCAGGAACCTGCCTCATGGCACGGGTGAGGGGGAGCAGGTCCTGACACTTGCTGGTTGCTGCAGATGGGAATGCTGGACCTGCCCCTCTCCTAGGCAAAGCAGGAGAGCTTGCCCTGGTGGCATGTCTGGGCGCAGAAGAGCTGCTAGCAGATCAACTAGGCTGCTACCCAGGCCCAGTTCCAGAATTTTGAGTTAGCCCACCCCAACATCTACCCCATCTGTGAACTGCTGAAGGCGTGAAGGCGCCAGTCCTGCAACAGGGTCTCCATCACACAGGATAACAAGGTATCTAAGATCAATATTTCTGGTGTTGTAGAAGCCAGAGGCCTCAAACTAGATCAGCACAGTAACTCATTGCAATGAACATTTGCAAGTGAAGCTGTTTGAACAAAAGGCTATACTGTGGGGCACACCATAACTTACACTGCAAGATGGTTTGGTGTTGTTCTGTTTTGTTCTATTTTTCCTTTGGATGAGGGATGTTGCAAGGACAGATATAAAGGGATGGTAAATCAGTGGGATTGGGGTGTATGATGTGAAATTCACAAAGAGAAAAAAAAGAAAGAAAAAGAAAAGAGAAAGAAAGAAGGAAAGGAAGGAAGGAAGGAAGAAAGAAAGAAAGAAAGAAAGAAAGAAAGAAAGAAAGAAAGAAAGAAAGAAAGAAGAAAAAGGAAGGAAATGCCTCCTCTCAGTAGAGGTTCCTTCCTTTCAGATAACTCTAGTTTGTGTATCAAGTGGGCGTAACACCAGCCAGCATAGATGGCTTCTCACTGACCAGGCAGTACATTGGCTGGCCTTAAGCCTCCATGACCGTCTAGTGCTACTGTTCTGAGCGTAGCTGGTCACACCTGGCTTTCTACATGGATGCAGAGTAACTTAGAAAAGAAATCGTTCAATATGGGACTCATGGCTCCATAGGGCATCAAGTATTGAAACATATAAATCTATGAGGCCCACTCTCAGGCATAAGACAGCATTTTAACTGGTTTTAAGTGCACACTTCATTGTGTTAAGTATATGTACAGCATACGCAGTCATTTTAGGTTCTATTATTTAATAATTCTGTTTGAAGACCTTGCAGGTTTAAGTTTTGGTTATTTCTTTTGACTTCTGGATATGGTTGTTGGTACTTAGGGTTTTGGTCATTTTGTGTGTGTGTGTGTGTGTGTGTGTGTGTGTGTGTGTGTGTGTGTGTGTGTGTGTGATGATCCAAGGTCGGTGTTAGGTGTTTTCCTTGGTCACTCTCTATCTTATCTATTGCTCAAGGTCTTTAAGTTGCACCCAGAACTAGTCAATTTGGCTAGTCTAGTTAGCCAGCTTGCTCTGGGATCTGTTGATTCCCATACTCTAGGATTACAGGCGAGCTTTGATGCCCAGCCAGTTTTTATGAGGATCCTTGGGATTCGAACTCCTATTTCATTTACCTGCTGAGCCATCTTTGGAAGTGTGTATCTTTTTATAGTTAATGGACCCTAATGTGCGGAAATCATGGGTAGTGGAAGCGTTTTTTTTTTTTTGATAGTATTTGCATTCCTCCTGCATGACATTTATTTATTTTCTTTTTTGAGGTGTTTAATTAAGATTATATGAGGGGCTGGAGAGATGGCTCAATGGCTAAGAGCACTGGCTGCTCTTCCAGAGGTCATGAGTTCAATTCCCAGCAACTACACGGTGGCTCACAACCATCTATAGGGGGATCTGATGCCCCCTTCAGACAGGCAGATGTATATGCAGTAGAGCACTCATACATTAAATAAATAAAATTAAAAAGAAAAAAAAAGATTATATGAAAGTTAAAAGCAAACCCATGATTTTTATTTCCCAGGAGGCCATTACCATTATTTTTGTTTATTATTACTATTATTATTATTATTATTATTAATGCTTTCTTACCCAAAACTACAGTAGAGCCAGATAGCAGCAGGTATTTTTCTGTAGTTTATTCTCTCTGTGAAGAGTGAACTTTTTAGTTACTTTTGTGTCACTGTCATTGAATCATGTGACACAGACAGCTTAGGGAGGGAAGGCTTATTCAGAATCATGGTGTAAGGGCATTTCTTCTTTCCTGGTAGGGAATGCAAGGCAGAGTTCCTTCCTGGCAGTGGGAATGGAGGGCAGTGGCTGTTCACACTGTGCCAGGCTGATAAGCAAAGATCTACTTCCATTAGGTGGGCCCCATCACCTAAAGGGTTCCAGCCTTCTAACCTAGAGTCTCTAGTTGGAAAATGGGCATTGCAAACCTGGTCCTGAGGGGGTCGTTTCAGATTTAAACCATGACAGAGCTTGTTTCAGGGTTTAAGTTTTATGTTAATCTTAGGTTCATCCTTTTCCCTGTGCAGGCTCCAAAGACCACATTTCTTTGAACAACCATGAAAAATGTTCTTAAGGGTCAGCTAGTATATATTTTAAGCCTGTGAGCCATATGGTGTCAGCTGCACCTGCAGAGCCCTATTGCTGTAACACAAAAGCAGCCACAAACCATATGTAGCTGAAAGGGCGTGGCTGTATGCCAATAAAACTTTATTTACAGAAGCAGGTGGTTGGCCTACACTTTGTTTTGCTAACCTTGCTCTAGAGTTCTGGCTTTAACATTTGGTTCCTCAGTACCCTCACATCCTGATTTTTTTTTTAAATAAAACCTGTTAATTCACTTAGCTATTAATTCAGCATTGCAGTGTTTTGTAAGAGAGGGGTTTTGGAAATACCTAGGCTTCTATAGAGCCAGTAGCAGAATTTAACAATTTCTTTTTCCCCCTTTAGTTTACACATTCACTCAGTTAAACAAACCAAACCTCATACACTAAGTGACAGCCATGTGTTTTAATTTAGGCATCTCTCAAATCCTTAAATGTCACGTCATTAGCTTAGAACTAACTCCTTTCCTTTCTTAAGACATGTCACTCCATAACACACTTTCACCTTTAGGATCACCTTTCAGATCCTAAGATTCTGACTTCTTTTCTCTCAAATCAGAGGGTGGTGTATTGATGGTTTTGACTTACAATGGTTTGACTCATGATTTTCTGGCTTTATAACAGACTGAAAGTATACCCATAAATCATTCTGTTTCTCACTTTCAACACAGTCTTCAATAAATTACCTAAGATGTCCAACACCTTGTTATAAATAGGATTTGTGTTAGATGATTTTGACTACCTGTAGATCAACATAGGTGTTCTGAGCACATTTAAGGCGGGCGGGGTTAAGCTACAGTGTTTTGTAGGTCAGGTGTACCAAATGTGTTTTGCCTTGGGATAGTTTCAACTTACGTGTGATGGGCTTATTGGTCTGCAACTCCACCATAAATCAAGAACCTTCTGTAGAAGAGACGGAGGCCGTGTGGAGTATGGCTTCCTGCCTTCTGTGAGCTCTTCTGGCTTTCTGTGTACCTTTAGTGCCTTAGGGTTTGAGATTCACTGGTAGAAAAGACAAAAACAAAGAAACAAGCAAACAAATATTGTTCTCTTGGACTTTGCATTGTGATAGTAAGATATAGGCAAAACAACAGTGGCAAATGTGGGTATCACGACCTCTGAAACCTGTGACATCACATAGGTGACAGCGAGACCTGCACACCTATGGCCACAGCCACCATATTCCCAGAATCCACTTGACTCACCTCTCACCATTACCTATGACCAAGTCACCGTCTATATATAAAGGCCCCCCTCTCCCCCCTTCTCTTTCTGCTGCCACCTTTGCCCTTTCCTCTCTCAATAAACCTCACGTGGAAGTGTTTGGCCTGGAGTGGTCTTTCTGAAGCCGCCTGACGATCCTAACAGCAAAAATATGTACATTTTAAAAAATAAGGACAATATCAAGAAATAGGAGAACTGTGTTGAAAAGTACTGAAGTTATTTTTAGGTGACTGTGTTGTTTTAGGCTCAGTGACAGGGAGTGTTTCTACCTGATTGGTGTGGATAGAGCAAGCGGTGAGAAGATCTCAGTCAGGAAAGGGAGACAATTCTGGTGTTTTCCAGAAAGAACACAACTAAGGCTGAAATACAGTAAAAAACCGGAGCAAAAAGGACTGAACAGACAAGAGGCTTAGGAATCTGAGGAGCAGAAGGACTGGTCAGGAGTACAGGGCAAAGTGGCCTTGGGCTGTGAGCTGTGTAATGGGTATGGAAAGCAATGGATCCCAGTTAGAGCAGAAGGACCAAGAATAAGACAGGGCTTTGGCGGCAACCGCAGAGCCTGCTTTAGTCTGTACTGGGTCCTCTGTGTACATGTTAGGGTTGTTGGTTTGGTGGTTTCTTGGAGGGGAGTGTCAGATCCTGACAGTGGGAGTGGGGGTGACTCTGACCCTTTTGCCTGGATTGCCCGTTCCAGCCTTGAGATGAGGGTTTGTGCCTGGTCTTGTTGTATCTTGTTATGCCGTGTTTGGTTGATGTCCCAGAGAGGCCTGGTCTTTTGGCCGGGGCATAGGAGGTGGATCTGGGGGAGAGGAGAAATGGGGGAGAACCGGGTGGATGGAGATGAAGCAGTGGTCAGGATGCATTGTTTGAGAGAAGAATAAATAAAAATTAAAATAAAAAAGAAAGGGGCTTTAGGACATGTGTTATGTTTTGGAGAACTTGGGTGGTTTTCTTAAAATGGATGACTCCGTTGGCACAGCGCTTGCTTCACAATGGAGGACCTACTTTCAATCCCCAGCACCCATGTAAAAAGCCAAGCATTGGAGTGCACACGGATAATCTCACCGCTGGAGAAGCAGAAAGATGTGGGTCCAGGGGCTCAGGATAAGCCAGCCAGTCTAGCCTAATCAGTGAGTTCATGGTCCCAGTGAGAGACTCTCAAAAACAAACAAGCAAACAAAACTCCACTGTGGACATCTATTGAGAATGACTGGGGTTGACCTGTGGCTTCCACAAGTACACCCTCACACACACATGCATGCCTGTGCACATGTGCACCCTCACACATATGAGCATGCACACTGCCGCTTCTTTCCCATTGACACACAAGAAAATGAAAAGGAAGAAACTGGGGGGGGGTGAAGTACAGACTTTACAAGAAATTCACAGTTTGAATATGATAGCTAAAATGCAGTGTGGTTCAGAGCAGATGCTGTGACTTCCTGTGGGAATGCCTTTGGTCTTGACGCATGGTACATAGCTCTGGGGGCAACACAACTGTAGTGTCACACTGTCTGTGTGCTTCACTACGTCGTATTGTTTTCTCTTTTAAATTAATTAAACTGGGAGGCAGGAAGCTTGCCATCCTTTGGAAGCCCGGACCACTAGGTAAGACCATTTTTTCATTTCCCTCCAAAATGTGTCTTGCTGTTTGGATATATGTATGCATTTTGAAGTGGCCATTGTAATGAAGATAATTTACACATCTGTTGTCTCTGACAGTTACTATCTTGTGTGTGTGTGTGTGTGTGTGTGTGTGTGTGTGTATGACACAATGACTCTTTCGTGAGAGCAGTCCCTGTCCCCAGCGCTAATATTTATGTATCAATATTGTGGAGGTTCCTATCCGTACCTCCCTAGTACGGTGCTTACAAATGTGCTCCCCACATGTGCCTGGCCTTTTGTGAGGCTGGTGATCATCTGTGTGCAGTGAGTATTTTTACCCCATGAACTATCTACCCAGCTCCAGTCCCCACTTTTCTGTAGTACTGGTGAGAGAAGGCAGAGCCTCACACAGGGTGGACGAGTAAGTCCTCCACCACTGAGTTATACTCGGGGCCAAGGGGAAATCATTCAAACCATAGCAAGCAAATGACTGCCCATGACCTGAAGAAAGCTCAAATTCTTTGGCGAGATTTGCAAATTCTTACACATGCATACTCAGCCATCCACAACATGCCATTATGCATTGTGGGGTGCAGATGAAGTTCTGAGTAAATGTGTACTATTGCCATGAGCAGAGTTGTGGCAAATTTCTCCGTGCCTCACACCTATGGGAATGGCAAGGCCTTCCTCTTGTGCGGTGTTGACACTGTGTGCAGAAACTGTCAACCACAGTTCCCTCCTCAGGGATGACTGTAACCTGAGACCGCTCTCCTACAGAGACCTCCTACATATAGCTGCTAACTAGTCTCTTCCAGGATCACCATGACCTCATAATAAACCTGTGTTTCCAGGCTTCTGCTGGTGCACCTCCATCGGAGCACGTGACCCACACGACCCCAGCTTTTTTGTATGCATGTCATTTCCACATTCCCTGTCACCTTAGTCATGCCAATCCTAAAGCAGATCATGGCAGCATATGCTACTTTTTCTAGCCCTCTTCTAGTCTTCCTACCCTGCCTCTCTGTCTCCACAGCCCACTTATGTGGCTGGCAGGTTACAGACCTCCCAGTGGCCCTAAGGCGCTGTGTGCCTTGGCATCTATTTAACCGTGGCTGGGATAGAGTGGTTATAGCCTCCAGGCTGGGGGCCCTCATGTGGTTCCTGCCTTCTTGATTCTTACCAAATCTTTGGGCAAGCGATTTAACTTCTAAGAGGTTCTGTGCTTATGTGTGAAAAGGGTTCACTGTGAAGTTACCTCACAGGGTTGTTGGAGACAGCCTCCAGCACTGTAACTCTCACCCTCTACTCTTCGTTTAAGGAGTTTCTCAGGGTGTCCTTCCTGTGCGGTCTGCCTTCGTTCTTTACTTCTTCCCATTCATGGTTCATGATACACACTAACTTCCTCTGTTATCCTTGCTGGTTGTCAACTAGTGTGAAGCTCAGCATTTCCCATGACATTCCTACTTTATAGCTTAAAAATGGGAGTTCTCAGGAAAAAAAGGGAGGGAGGGAAGATGAGGCATGAGGCCGAAGCAGAATACAGCTAATCTGTCATGACTGACTGACTAACTTCACTGATCATGAAGGTGATGGGACCCTAGCAGGCCCTAGCAGGACGGATCTACCTCTCTAGGAGGGCATTCTATAGTTTCACAGACATCTGATTAGTGTACCCTTCTGCTGATTATTAAAACTATTTGTTTCCCTGTCAGAGTTCTACCTTAAAGAACTGTAGAAGACTAGGCTGCATTTCTGACCAGTAGGCCCACTGCTATTAGCCCAAAACTATGAGACCAGCCTGCCTGGTGCTGTGTCTGCCTTGGAGCACCCTTCTTTTAAGTGCTGATGTTTGTTTACCCAGAGTCCATTGCGAACCTGCACAGGGCAATCAGCCTTCCTCCTGTGAGGCGCTTCTTCCTGCTGAGCTGGCAGACAACGGACTTGGTGTGATGTGAGCTCAGGCAGTGATTTGGCTCCTCTTAAAGCACGGACAGACTTCTGGAGTCCTGGGGCTCCCACTGCTCACAACCAGAGGCAGAGCCCAGCTGTCTGCAACCCTCTGGGGACTCCACTTTGTTTACTGAATGGTCATATGGTAATCTCTTCCAACTCATGAACAGGCTGCTCAGTTACCTCATCTGCAGTCCAATGACCTCACCCACCTAAAATGTAGCAAGTATGAGTCAGGAACAGAGCCAGCTAGAATCTCAGTGGAGCCCAGGAGAAGCTGGGCGGGCTTCTCATGGGCTCAGGGACTCAGTCTTCCATCTTATAATTATTCCCTAGCCTGGAGCAGCCCCCAGCCAAGTGGTGTGTTCTCTGTGGAGTGGAGCTGGGCAGAGCCTATGTGGACATGAGTGTGCCCACACCCGGGAGTTGCTTATCTCAGGTAATGTGCATCGCTTCTCTTCCCTCAGAAGAGCCTCTGACTACCCCATGTCCTTAGCTAGTCACCTCCAAGATGCTGACACCGGAAGCGGGATGGAGAAAACACCTTGCAGGGAGGTGAAAGGCATGTGATCTCATAACTTGGAGGTAGAAACATGACTAGATATTGTTTCACTGTTTATCACTCCTCTTGAATTATATTTGCTTTCCCCTTCCAAAAAATATTGCATGTGATGACTGGGAATACAAAATAAATTACCTTTGCTATAGGCTGCTGGGTTTATTAGCTTCTTTCAAGCTCTTCACAATGTAAAGGACAGTGTGACCTACAGTCAACTCCTTCCAAGGAGCTCTTGTATTCTCTCTCTCTCTCTCTCTCTCTCTGTAGAAGACCTCTGTTATTTCTGCATGTAATGGCTTAACTCTTTGAGTCACTCGAAGCTCTGTATTCTTTTGAAATGGCAGTTAATTTTGTTTTCTAGGGCTGGGGACTTGGCTCAGTAGCAGAACATTTGGCTAGCTTGCTCAAGGACTTGGCTTCCATTCCTAGTGTGGTGGAGAAAATCGAACAAACACACAAAGTAATTGAACTTTATTGAGGCATAACTAGCCATTAAATGTTGTATCTATCTGTGGCATACAATATTGGGGTTCCCCCACCTTTTCTGTGCTTATGGTCAAAACCAGGGCTTCAAGAATACTGGGCAGGTATCCACTGTAAGTCACATTCCCAGTCATTCAGCCCAGCTGAAGATTTGCCCATGTTTTACATTTAAGGCAGATGATCTATGTTATCCATGCTATGTACATTTGAAAGAGCAAACACATGAGAAAACAAGGCTGGGAAGTACGAGAAAGAGACAACATAAAAGTTAAACAGCCCCAGAGGTCAATAGTGTATTTGGATGAGCTCTTTATATCAAAAGGACTCTTGAGGGTGGAGGGAGGCAGGCCGTTTTCAAGAGCAAATGTTAATAAACTCACGGTCATCCCCTTGACTAGTAGAGATCAATTAGCAATATAGAATCCTTCACTCCTGGGGTGTGCCTGTGTGCGTGTGTGCGTGTGTGTGTGTGTGTGTGTGTGTGTGTGTAGAAAGTCAGTTTTAGGGTGCTGTCTCTTTGAGAGTCTGGAGGGTTTGAGAGGCAAAGACATCGCTCTAATGAGCAAAAGAGCAAGGGTCATAATTTCCATGGTGTTTGCAATGGACTCCTGGGCATGCCCTTGACATATTCTTTCTTGTTAGCAGGCCTGGGGCAACAGTGAAGAATATCCAAACGTTTCTCCAAAATCTGGGCTCCAGGCACGTTTTCCCAAAGGCAGACCAATGCCTTTATGAGCAAATTCCTCCCAGCCTGTTCAGAGCCACCTCGGCTTCTGGCAAACGGTTTCTTTCTCAGAGCAAGGTAAGGAGCACTGTGGAGAGCTGGAGACTGTATATTTAAACAATTACAAGCCTGTGCGCCTCAGCCTCCTGCTGCACTGTCCCAGCAAGATGGTGTAATATGTGCGCTTTACATATCAATAGGAGAGGAGGCTGTTTCCAGATGGCAGTACCTAGTTCAAAGCCACCTTTTTATGCTGAAGGAAGACTGTGTGACCTCCCTCCAAGTCAGTGTGTTTTGTAAGCCTTGGGAATGGATGCTTAAAAAAATGGTCCTGGACTATATTTCATGTCTAGCCCAACGTGTGGTGTGTGCACAGCTGTTCTGGGCTGGCATGTGGCAGCATATTAAAAGGAAGATTACCATTTCCAATTTTTCCCCTTCTGAAAGCTGGATATGCATATATGAAACTTGTGGAAAAAAATAAGCATAATGAGACAGAGAAGCCAGGTCTCAAGGCACTAGCCAGCACACATCTGGAGTTTCAGCATTCTACAGATAGTTACTTATTCCCAGGAGCCACAGCTGGAGTGGGAATGGTAGCCTGGTATCCATGGTGAACAGCCCTATCTTGCTGTGCCAGGTGTGTGTGTGTGTGTGTGTGTGTGTGTGCGCGCGCGCGCACGTGTGCGTGCGTGTGATTTCCTGAAAAGTGTGATGTCCTCTGTGGAGGTGGGGGGTGGGGAGGAGAGAGGACAAGAGAGGAGAGAAAGGGGAAAAACAGAAGGGAGGTAATTATGCGCCACCTTGTCCAGCGGCAGCCTGGAATAAGGCTGGGCACTGGAAAGACCGGTGCAATCAGAGGATGTGCACAGAGCCTGTTTGCTGCCTGTCAATCCACACTTGTTTCTATGGGGACAGGGCCAGCGAGGAGGAACCGTGGGGGTCAGAGAAGCTGCACAGATAACAACACCAAGCAGGGTGGGTCCGGCCGATTGGCTCTTGTGCACTTTGATATCAGGTTTGAACTGAGAATCTGAATTCATGCTGTTTGTTAGCTCTCCTGTTAAGAAGTTGGGAATGATTTAAACCTCACAGTCCCTTATTTAGAAGAAAGCTTCAGGGGACAGTTAAAAAAAACCCCTAATTTAGTTAAGTGGTTTGTTTTTTTGTTGTTTGTTTGTTTTTTAATATTCTTACAGTGTAGCCCAGGCTGGACTTGAACCCTCTTTCCATCTTCCTGCCGCAGCTTCTTGTTTCAGCCTCTTGAGTGCTGGGGTTACAGGTGTGCTCCTCCAACGAAGGTTGAGGGACATGGCTTATATAGTGAGACTTAGTGACTGGTTTTTGTATTTCACCTAACAGACAGTAAGAGGGAAATGCTGGGACCTGTATATGAATCTGCCTCACAGAGGATGGAAATAGACCGGAGCTGGGAAGTTTTCCGGGGAAGAGAGTTTGTTACAGTTTTTTAGATTCAAAGGATGAGTAGATTTTGATTAAAAAAAAATTGAGCCACAAGATCACGAGGTTCCAGATGCTTCATGTAAAACAATGCCCCACAGGGAGGGGAAGTGTGGGTCCTGCTGGAGGCCACCCTTAGAAGAGCTATAAACAGCAGCTGCTTCTATTGTCCGTGCCAAGTGCTGCCTATCAGGAGTGAGCTCCCAACTCCTTGTTTCTTTCTCTTCAACCAGATGTGACCAAGCAGGAGTTTGTCAATTTAGGGGGTGGAGAGGTGGACCCCAGATGGTGGGAACCAGGAAGTGGGGAGGTTTGGGAGCTTTGGGAAGGCAGCTCATCTGTATTCCCTCTGCTCAGCATTCTACGGCTGAGGCTGAAGGGGAAAGGGTGCCTGAGACGTGTGTCCTGCAAGCTCAAGTACAGACTGAGACTACAGGGAGGATCCCTGAATGGAGAAATGTCCATGGAAAACCAACTGAAGGGGCCCTGCAATCCCCCGCCAGATAGAGGGCAGGAGAGGGATAAACAAAGGAGCCCCACATTGCTGGGACCCAGCAGGACCCAGGTGATGCAACAGGAGGATGTGGGCTGGAAAAGACAGAGGCTTCACCCAGAGGCTGCTCCTGGCCAAGGCTTCGTCAATTCCCTGTCGGCTGGGCATAGACGTCACCCTTGGAGCCACACCGCCTCTAGTTAATTAAGCAAGGGTGTTTACTTGTTGCCATTTAAAAAACTGTGACTCCATATACTCTTAATCTATCTTCCTCCAAGGTAGAGGACCTTGGAGGCCTAACAAAACCAGCCTTCTATACAAGTTGCTCTCTGCTAGGACAACCAGGTGCCAAGTCTGAGGAAAAGGTGGCAAAGCTGCCTCCCACACAGGGACAGCTCCAGTCTTGAGTGGAAGGGACCTAGCGGTCTGACAGTGACAGTCTCTGATGGTTTTTTTTTTTCTTGTTCATCATGTTGAGGTAGTCTTCAGAGATGCACAAGAATGCATCCACACCTGTTTCTGTCGCAGCAATTTCCCAATTGCACAGTAGGGGAAACCCCCACATAGCTCGGTGGGAATAATTCACAAGAACATTATAGCCAGATTATAGCGTTATACGGGCTTTCATGCGGATCCCAGGAGATGCCAGGGAGCCTCTTGCACAAGTAGGTAAAGATGTTCCCAATAGCATTGTTTCAAGTCTTAACAATTGGAGATTGTGTGTGTGTGTGTGTGTGTGTGTGTGTGTGTGAGAGAGAGAGAGAGAGAGAGTGTGCATATGTGTGTGTGTTATTTGAGGAATAGTGAACTCAATGTTAATTTCAATTTTGTTGCTGTATGGATCTTTCCCTAGCACTGACAAAATAAGAGAGGGAAATCTTGGATAAACAGCTTCACAAGAAGAAAGATGTATGTCTCCTGGTGTCAGAGGGTTTGTCTATCACAGCAGAGGGGAAGCAGGGCAGTTCATAGTGACCAGGAGGAAGAAAATGGGGATAAAGGATGGAGCCAGTGTTGGGATAGTTGGGCGGTGATGGCGATGGTGGCTCCAGAAATAGTTCCACGTGAGGTTTATTGAGAGGGGAAAGGGCAAAGGTGGAAGTGGAAAGAGAAGAGGGGGAAGAAAGAGAGAGAGGGAGGGGCGTTCCCCTTATATATGGATGGTGATGTGACATGATCACAGGTAAAGGTGAGCCCAATGGATTCTGGGAATATGGTGGCCGTTGCCTTGGCAACAGGTGTGTAGGTCGCACTGTCGCCTATGTGATGTCACAGGTTTCAGAGGTCCTGATACCAACAGCTAGGGCAAGGCACAGCCTACAGGAGCATCTCTAGTGACTTCCTTCCTTCAACTAGCCCTACCTCCCAGCTCCTTTACACTGCCTCCCAGTGATGCCAATATATTATGACTCCATCATTCACCCAATTTATCAATCAGACCAGAGTTCTTACCTTCCAGAACCCCATCATCTGGTAAACAAGCGCCAACTATATGGGCCCGAGGGGGGAAATTTCATATTCGTAACAAATATCATGCAACTGACAAAGCAAAGAAGACGATTTTTGAAAGATGCTGACTGAAAATGTAAGAAAGGAAACAAGACCCATGGTATACTGTATTACTCCTATGTAGTAACGTATCTGAGAGCAAATCATTTTAAGAAGAGGAGTGAGCAGGTGAGGAGATACTCAGCTGTAGTCCCGACCTACCCAGCTGGGTGCTACCGAGCCCCAGTCATCCTCTTGACTATTGACTCCCCACGGGACTGGGGTTGGAGGCACATGATGTAACCATGCCCGGCTTTTTACATGGGTCCTGGGGGGTCTGAATTAAGGTCTTCATGCTTGCACAGCAAACTCTGTTTCCTACAAGGAGAACTGTGAGTTCAAGCTGAATTACAGATCAAGACCCCTTTACACAAATACATTCATCTTCCTCTTTCTCCCCCTCCTCTTCATCAAATATTCTCTAAGCCTATGTGGGATATGAGTCATGCATGATGGAGCCACGTGGGGAGCACATGGTGATGTTCTTGTTCTTATCATGCATATTAAGTTATATGTGAAAAGTACCATCAGTTGCAAACAGCCCATAACTAAGGCTCTAACTTGAAGACAGATGACTCAAAACTAGACATTTTTATATGTGTGTGTGTATCGTGTGCGCCACTACCCTGAGGTCAGAGGAGGATTTTGAATGTCTGCTCTGTTATTCTCTATTTTATTCCTTTTGCACAGCAGGGTTTCTGACTGAACCCAGTGATCCTCCTGGCTATGGCTGCCTCATAGAATGGGGTTACAGGTACATGCAGTCATGGCCGGCTTCTTACACGGGTCCTGAGGATCTGAACTAAGGTCTTCATGCTTGCACAGCAAACTCTCCAGCTTTGAGATTTGAAAACAATAGTAACAAATAGCGAGGTTGGTGTGGGTGAGAGCCAACAGGAAATATTCCATGGTGGAAGCTCTGTCCTGCCTGGCCTTTGGGGGTTGGCAGAGGGGAGGGCATGGGAGTAAGACTGCTGATGCTGGATGGGACAGGCACTGTAGAAGGTATGGAAAGGGGCTATAGTGCCTGCTGGTCCTGTGATCCAATAAGCTTCGCCTCCAGAGCTCTGCAAAGAGGTCACATCTACAACCATTCAGGCCTCCCCTCCACCTACTGCAGCAGGGTGGGACTTGAGAATGGCTTTGGCATTGGACAAGATGATGTATATGATGCCGCCTTTTACTTTTGCACCCCTCAGTCTCGGGGCTGAAAGCATCTCATCAGTCAAAACCGTATATGTACAAATTTAAATGGAAGGACTTAGCCAAATAAATACCATGAGGTTTGTTAAGAAAGTAGGCGTCCTTAGTCCACATCTCTCCATCTCGCCCTACTTAGAGCCGGCCAGTTGGGGCTATGTTCCAATATTCTTTGTGTGTTTACTTCTGTATTTCTATTTCATGGGGTAGAATTGTTACTTAATTTTTGTTACATGTTTCAAGCAATCGCCCAGGATGGGAAGGACTTATTTTGTCCTGTGGTATCAAGGGACATCAGTCTATATACCATGGGAGGCTGTGGTGGTTTGGAGTGGAAGCCCTGTGTATTTTGGCCTATTAGGTCAAAGAGAGCTCCAGATGGTACAGAGGTGGCATTAACCTTCAAGGTCTACCACGGTGACTCAGTTCTCTTAGCTAGGTCAAGGGTCATGGTGGTTTCACAGAACCCCCCCACCCACCCACCCAAAGAGCCACCTAGAACACCTAGGGGGCCTAGTGTTCTAACACAAGAGCTTGTGAGGGACATTTTAGATTTAAATCATAGCAGGTACTGCCCATGGGTTTTATGGATAAAGGGCTCAGAACTTCCTTTTTACTTCTTTCCTTGACAAGGAACTTTTCCTCTCCACCCTCTTCCTAGTGTACTCTGTATTGTATTTTGTTTTTTTTCAATATTTTGAGTATGCTATCTTATTTCCTCTGGATTCACAGGAACAGCCAGCAGCCACATGGTCGCCTTATACACTTGAAATATGACTACAATGCCTGTAAAACTACTTCTTAATGTTGTTTAATTTTAATGCTTTTACAACTAAATTGAACAACTTGACAGCCTTTTAAGAATGTTTGGAATACCTTTGTTATGTAAATCACCTCCCACTTGTGAATTTAATGAAAGTTCTGTACAGCTGAAATCAAGTGTTTCTGAGAAATCTGAGTGGGCAAATTGAGATGGCTTGTAAATGCATGTGTACCCTGAAGCTCAAGTATTTCATTTGAAAAAAAAAAAGAATATGACATATCTCACAAATAACTCTTATACCAATATTGGGTTGAAATAATATTTGGGGTAGCAGTGAATTGAATATGGTACAAGATTAAAATGAATCTGAGCTCAATTCTTAAGATGACGAACCATGTAAAGTGGCACCTGGGGTGCACGTTATGTTTTTGCAGGACAGGACCAGACTGAGTTGTGCTTGTTTTGTTTGGCCTTTCTGTTGCTACGCACTTATCAACCGTTCATTTCATGCCAGTGTTCTGGATCTCCTCTTGAGGTGGCATTCTCTGTCCTCTGGCCAGGAGGAGCTCTGCTCTGACCCGGCAGCTGTCATGCTGAGGTCCCTCGTCGCTGACATCTTGGAAATCTTTTTATTGCTCTACTGTGCTAAAGCCTTTTTCCTGGCTCTGACTGTCGTCTTTCTTGTTGAACCCCTTTGTTTAATGAAGCATCCTTTCCAGCAGTGACCTGAAAAAAAAAGTTCGTGGGAGGCTAATTTTTTTTTTTTTTTTTTGCAGTTTCATGTATCTGAGAGTTCTGCACACGCCCTGATACAGCAGTTTGAGTAGGTGAGCCCAGTATGGAAACAATTATTCAGAAATTGGAAGCCACCATGCCATTGTCTTACAGCTCCTTTGTGCCGCTGAGAAATCCTGTCACTTGACTTGCGTCCTTTGGATGTGAACTTTCTCCAGCAACCGTCCTTTCTTGTTCCTCTGGTAGCCTCTTCCTTTTTCTCAGCGCAGCAGGGACTTTCATGATCGTGTGACTTGCTGTGGGTCATGGCTTCCAATTCTGGGAAATGCTCCTGACCTACTTGATCCGTGATTGCTTCTCCTTCATATTTTTTTCTTCATCTTTTCTCTTGGGAAATCTTTAGCGTTTGGATGAAATAGATAGTTATTGGTCTGCCCTGGTCCTCCAGCCATCTCTTCTTTTTGATTTCCCACCTATGTCTTTTGCTTTCTTCTTTAAAGCATTCCCCAAACGTTTCTCCCAACTCTTCTGCTCAGTTTGTATCACTACACTTTTAACACCCTGAAACTCTTGTTCAACAGCTACGTCTTCTTTTTGATTGCCTCCTGCTCTTGTCATATGAGTATTGTGTTATTTGTATGTATCTTGTCTTCAAAAGTAATAGTGACTGATTTAATATTTTATTCTCTTTCACTGCTCCTTCTCTGTTTTAGTTTCTTACCCTCGTTAGAATGCAGTAACCCTTGGTTGCTTGGGCAGTTAGCTGCCGAGGGTGGGGTCAAGGTTCCTGGCAGGGTAGCTTAGGGGAATTCCCCAGGACAGCTGCTTTAGGTGTTTCCTCCAGAGCTGGTCAGATTTTCCAATAGAGACTCTGCCAGTCTCCTGCCTCGGGGGTAGTAGCATCCAGGATGCCAGCATTCTGGGAGCTGAATTAGTGAGAGAGTTTGGAATTTCAACACTCAGCATTCACTGCCACCGGCTTCTTTGAAGCACTCCAGACGGCTGTGGACTACCCCTGCCAGATAATTATTTCTGCAACTACAGACTGCCCCACAACGCTGAAGCCTGGGAAAATAGTTTCATTTGCTTATGACTTTTAAAATCGGGCTGTTGATGAGCTTGGCTGCATGGTGCACCTGATCACGTGGTCGCTGGTGCTGCAGGGACATAATCTATTCTGCCCCACCCCCACCCATGGCTGATGCTCCTTGGTTTCTCTGTCTCTCTGTTTTTTTTCTCTTTCTGCCTCTCTCCAAACTTCTCCTGAGAAACCCTTCATCTGGCCTGGACTTTTCACAGCTTGGGGATCTCAGTGTAGTCACATCTTCCTACCCTGCCAACTCCCAATGGGCATGAAGCAGAGGCTGCCAGCTGAAGACTGTGCCATAGAAGACACAGTACCACATAGAGACCAACATACTTGCCAGAGAAAGCACAGTCCCTCTCTTTCCTCGCCTCCCCAGACTTAAGGATGTGAAAATATGGACCCCTGTTCCCCATGAAAGAAGAGTCACTTGCCAACAATCACGTGGCTGTAGGTATCATCTCAGCAGAGTTCAATCTACCTTACTGTCCAGGTCTAAGTACCTACATATTTATTTCATTTGTGTGCATTCGTGTGTGCATGTGTGTGTGTGTGTTTGTGAGTGTGCGTGATATGATACTTGGAAAGAATAAGAGGATGTCTTGCAAGAAGGAGTAGGTTCTTTCTTTCCACATGACTTAGTTTCTTTTCTATAGCTATGAAGAGACATCATGACCACAGCAACTGTTGTAAAAGAAAGCATTTAGTTAGACTGGCTTACAGTTTCAGAGATTTAGTCCATTATCATTATGACAGGAAGCATGGCAGCACGCAGGCAGACATGGTGCTGGAGAGGAACTGAGAGCTCTACATCTGGATCTGAAGGCTGAAGGGAGAGAGAGCGAGTCACTGGCCATGGCTTGAGCATCTAAAATCTCAAAGCCCTCCCCCCCCCCCAGTGACACATTTCCTTCAACAAGGCTATACCTCCCAAACGTGCCACTTCTTATGCGACTAAGGGGGCCATTTCATTCAAACCACCACACGTCATGTGGGTCCCAGTGATCCAACTCTTGTCATCAGACATGGTGACAAACTCTTACCTACTGAGCCATCTTTCTGGTTTGATTCATGTTTTTTCCTTTTTAGGGAACACAAATTTCATTTGGTAGGAGTACTTACTGTTTTTTCTCTATGTTGAAAATCCAAAAGAATGTTTGTATTGCACCAGCTCATTGACACATGCATGCAATGCCATCACTCAGGAAGCTAAGGCAGGATTCTTTGCGCCTACATTTTCCCCATGTACATGTGTATGTTGTGCATATGTGTGCCTGTATGTGGGCACATGTGTGCTTGGGTATACACACACACAGACACCACACACACACACACACACACACACACACACACACACACACACACACGTTCCTGTTGGGAGTCTATCTGAATTATTCACTAAGTCAGCTTTTCTCACTGAGCCTAAAGCTTGCTTGCTGATTGCCAGCTTGCTTCAGGGATCTACTCTGTCTCCACCTTCTGAGCCCCAGGGTTAGAGGCTGGCTGCTTTGTCATCCCAGTTTTTATTAGGTGCTAGGGAGCCTTCCACTGAGCTATCTCCTCAACCCCTAAGTCCAGGGATTTTATACTATCCTGTGTAACATTGGGAGATCCAGTATCTAAGCACACACACACACACACACACCCCAACACAGGTACCATAACACATACTCACATACACACCACACCTCACATACACACACACATACACCCCATACACCACACTATACCACACATATGTCTTCAATGTGTATTCCATCCTTTTTTGTATTAACTCTTTTAATATACCGCCCAACCCCCAGTTTGTGCTCTCTTTTCTTTTGGAAAGAGATCCGAATTTATTCACTTGGAAGCTTTGAGGGTCCTCTCAGTGATTGTCTTAGCTTCTGTTCTTCTCATGCCAAAGGGGAAATTGTACACTTTCGTTAATTTGGCAGTTTTATTTTCCTCACTTGGGGGTCTATTCATCTGGGAGACAAGACAGGTTTGCGGTCAGCTGTCCCATAGTCCCATTCTCTTCCAGCTCGATTCTGAGAACATCTTATCTTTCTGGTGGGTTTTCCTAATGTGGAAACCCTATTATTATTGTTGTTGTTGCTGTTGCTGTTAACCTCCTATGTGGTTTTATTTATGCTGTATGTATAGATTTTACCCTCTGTTGATGTAACCATTATGTGTCTTCCATTCAGCTTTTGAGAAGTGAGAACAATTAAAACACTCAAATCATCAGCTCTCATTTTCATTGGCTATTTTGTACTTGGTTTAGGTTACCAGGCTTTCTAAGAAATGCTTCAAGAATGAGACTATGCCAGAGTGGACAGTTTCTCTGCAATGGCTGAGAGGAGGGCAAAGATCTAAAGCAGTGATTCCACACCAGGACCCGAGAAGTGCTGGTGAGAAAATACCCAGGACCAGGCCAGTCTCAAGAAGCTATGATCTGATTGGCCTGTAACCAGGCCATTCGCAAGAAGCTATGATTTGATTGGCCTGTGACCAGGCCATTCTCAAGAAGTTGTGATCTGATTGGCCTGTGATCGGCCCAGTCAACTTTCACACAAGCTATCTAGGTGGTTTGGTTCTTTGTGTGGATCTTGGAGGAGTGGTGCTCATCTTATGCCTGTGGATGCTTTTGGAATTGGGAAAAGAAAAAAAAAAGAAAAAGAAAATAATAGGAGTAAAAAGGGTAACGTTAGAAGGGAGGGAAAATGCAGAGGACATTTCAGGAAGAGAACCCACTGTCTTGAGTGGCACCGAGTCTCCGTTCTTTGAAAGGTTCAGACCCCCAGTTTACCCTTACGTGTTAGCCATTGCCCAGATGTACCAGTTATTTTCATGTTGCTGTGACAATATACCTGATAGCCACAATATATAGAGGGGAAGGTTTATTTTGACCCATCACAGTCAGGGATAGATGTGAGCAGCAGCAGTATGATGACCTAGTAGCATCGCATCTGCAGGCAGGACGCAGAGAATGTTGGTGCTTGGCTCAGTCTTTTGTCTGAGAGTCCAGCCCAGGATGGGGTGCTTCCCACATTTATGTTGGGTCTTCCTTCTTCAGTTAAACCTCCTTGGAAACACCTTCGTGGAGATATCTAGAGGTATTTTATTATGTGACTAAATCCAGTCAAGTTGACAACAAACACTAACCATCATGAGTTTATTCCTTCTCAACTTGATATCCAAGGACATCACTTTAAGTTGTAACATTGGCTGGCCATGGTGGCACACGCTTTTAATCCCAGAGTCCTGGAGGCAAAGCAGGAAGACCTCTGGGGGTTTGAGACCAACCTTGTCTACATAGGAAGTTCCAGGCTAGCCAAGGCTACATAATGAGATCCTGCCTCAATATAAAAGCAAAAATAAACTATAACATTCCATGTCTGTTCCTTCTGGGCTTATGTTCATTCATAATGCAAAATATTTTCAGTCCAATGTCAACAGTCCTCATAGTCTTATAGTTTTTAAATAGTTTGCACTGTTTAAAAAGTCTAAAATCTTCTGAGATTCAAGGCATTTTCCTGTTGTGAATTCATATAAAATAAGTAAGTTACGTACTTCCAGTATACAAAGGCAGGTAATAAACCTTCCATTACAGAAAAAAAAAAAAGACTGAAACACAGGAGGGCAAACAAGTCCCACAACTTCATCTCTAGCATCTGGGTCTCTTGGTGACATCATCTGAGTAGCCCCACATCTTCAGTTCTGCTTCCTGTGTCACATATGACCTCTTTCTTGGGTTTACTTCATTCTGTTCCCACTGCTTTCCTCAGCAGACATCTGGAAGTTCTGACATTTCCAATATCCTGTGGGGTCAATAGTAACGTAGGCGCCACCTTCCTAGCTTCAAGTAGTGGCTTTTCAGAGACTTCTTGCAGAGAGTCCAGAGCCACCACACGTTGTATCAGTCCTATTACCTTAGTATTGATGCAGAAGAAACTCAAAATAATAGAGTTGATGTTATAAAAGATTTACTAATAGATTCACTTATGAGATATTAAGACATGCAAACAGAATTTAGCTAAAGGAGCTCTACCCACCAAATACCTCAAAGAGAAGTAATGTGCTAACCAGGCCTGTTAGAGACAAGGGGGATTTAGGATGTTAGGATGCAAATGTTTGTTCAGTAGTATTGACCAACCCTTAGGCTCCATTCCCCTGAAAGAACTTGACTGTAACAGGCAGCTCAAGGGGAATAGCACAGGGTCACCACCACCATTAGGTTCTGGTGTCCCATTAAGGTCCACATGATTGTCAGAAAATACACAATTTTGCCAAGTGGGAATGATATCCCTGGGTAACAACTATTCAAAAAATAACACTGGGATACTTAAAATAATTCTAGCAGTATCTTTGCTATATAAATCTCTTATCTATCCAAGCAGTCAGGCTTGCAGTCTCCAACAGGAGACTGTTTAAATGGTTCAAAGTGTGACCTGGGGTTGTGACTGAAAGAGATTGAAGGCTAACAGCGGTGGTGGATTGTATAAGCTGAAAGTGTATATACCTTAGTAAAATCTTCTGTTGAAGGCAGGCTCTTCCCTGGCCATTAGCCCCAGCTGGAAAAGCATTGTTAAAGAGATTTTCCTTAGTTCATCTTTAAGTGTATGGAGTGATTCCTTACTGGGCAGGTATATTATTTCTATTGCAGTACAAGGATTATAAACCCATGACTTATGACTACCAAACCAGTACCATGGGAATGACACTCCAACATCTGCTACCGTCGGGGGGTTGCATGGCTCCCTTCTATCAGTTGTGGAGGCTCTATGCATTTTGGTGGCTGGCTTTGGGAAAACACTTCTTTTTCTAGGTAGTTTTTTGGGGACAGGATCTCCCAAAGCACAGACTGATCTTGATATCACTGTATCACAAGAGTTCCTGATCCTGAGTATGGAGATGGCAAGTCTGCACAGTCATGTCCAGTTGGGGCAGGATTTTTGTTTTTCCATTTTGAGCAGAAATTTATTGAGCAAAGCATAGTAGGAATTCCAGAGAGAGAGAGAGAGATAGGAATGGTTTGTTCTGAGGGTCCTGGAGGAGTATAGTATCCTTGAAGTTGTTGCTAAAGGAGCCTCAGGGGCAAATTAATTTGCATTTTTATAAGCTAGAACCTTTGACAGGTAGGGTCTTGCCCTCAAAGCACCTTTCTTTTTGTCCCAGTGCAAACCAAGACTTTCTCTTAATTAGGTCCCTGCTAATCTCTTTAGCAGTTACATGTGCTTGTCAGCAGCTTTAAACTCAGGCACATCCCCCTTTCTTGCTAATTGTACTTTCCCTATCTTTCTGCTTTTAACTTGTTGTAAGCCTCAGTAAGCAGTGAGCCCTAACCATGTCTTAGTCTATCACTTTTAAGTCCATTCTCAGCCTGGTTCTCAGGACATGGATAGCTGCAGCCAGATTCTCTGCTAAAATACAACATGAATGGCCTCTAGTCCAGGTTCCAATAGCATCTTTTTTCAACTCTGAAAGCTCATGAGCTCAGATTTACGGTCTGCATTTCTGTTGGCATTCCAGGCTTTTGAACTCCAGCCAGAATGACCCATTGACCTCTGCTTACAGCAAGACCCTCAGTGGCTCACAACTTCAAATGCTTCCAAAAAACCATTTCAGAAGACCCAAGGACCACATGGTCAACTTTCTCACAACCACTCCACTCCTCAGGATGAAGTTTCTTAGTTTTTTCATTGCTGTGACCAAATACTTGACAAAAGGCAACTGAAAAGGGGCTTATGTTGGTTCACAGTTCAAAGGATGTGATCCATCACAGCAAACATGGCTGCTGGTGGTCCACTTTGGTCCATGGAGCTGACCAGGGAGCAGTGGAAGGAGAAAGTCAGTGCTCAGTCTATTTTCTCCTGTTTGCCTTTTGATTCAGTCCAGAATCCCAGCTCAGGGAATGCAGGCCCAGTTTTCCCTCTTCATTTATGTCTCTGGTAAAGCTGTCAAACATGTACCTGTGTGTCTTGTAGGTGATTCTAAATCCAGGCAAGCTGACACTCAGTATTAGCCAGCACACATGCCCATTCTTCCAACGATCACTTACAATATAAACTGAAGGTTGATAGACAGGTGGAATAAATCCTGATGCTTTATTTTCTAAATAAAGTTAGGTAGCTAGATAGGGAGTATTGTTATTAGAGTGCATAGAAGAAGGCTATTAGGGTTCTGTTGAGGCCCACTATGGGAAAACTGGTCCACACTGGTCAAAGCAATGGGATTTACCTTTGGTCCTGGGTGGAGACATGGCATTAAAAATTTCATTTCATTTTATTTTACACAGGTAGGTGTTTTGCTTGTGTGGATGTGGAACTAGGGTGCATGATGTGGAACTCACAAAGAGTCAGTAAAAAGTTTTTTAAAACATCAGTCTCTTTAAAACAGTATCTTTTAAAATCCAAAGACTTTTAAAACTCAAAGTTTCTCAACTGTGGGTTCCTGTAAAATCAAAGATAAATTAAATGTTTTTTACTTCAAGAGGGAAGAACCAGGGCACAGTCACAATCTGAACAAAGCAAAACCAAACTCTAACAGTATAAATAACTCTGTGTCTAGTATCTTCTAGTATCTGGGATTCACTCATTATCTTCTGGGCTCTTCCAATGAGCTTGGACCATTTCTCTGACTCTGCCATCGGCAGTACGCATGACTTGTCTTCTATCCCCCAGTTTGTTTCACTCTGCTGTTCTTGGTACTTATGGTACTGAAATCTTCAAAAATGCTAGAGTCCCTTGCTACAACTGGGCTGCACTTTTACAAATAGCCTCTGCTGAGCTGTCTTTGGGGACTCTAGCACTGTCACACGATTCCAAGGCTTAACTGCTCTCCATGATCCATTCATGCCTTCAAAACCAGTACCACCTGATTGATGCTAACATCACCAAGTTTGGCTGCCAGTGCAAGGTCAACCTTGCTGACCCTGAGGATACAGCTCCCAGAAGATTTTAACTCAATGATGCCTATAGGCTTAGATTTTTCAAAACCTTAATAAGGGTTTTTAAAGGCTTCAACCTCCCTTCTAGCTCACCCACCAATATAGGGGAGACAGATGGTCAATAGGACACAGTGGGTATGGACTTATTTATAAGTAGTTCTTCGGGGTGATTACAATCTTTGTTGCCAGGACTTCATCAGTCAAGTCCAAACCATCAGACATGAATAAGTAGCAGCAATCCAGTCCAATCCGCAAACATCAAACATGAATCAGTAGCAGCAGCTCTATATAGAAGAAACAGCATTGCAAGGTGAACCAATGCAAGAGTGTGGGGTTATGTTTATATTCTTTCTAAGCATCACACACCCTCTCAAGCATCCACTCTAGCATCGTATGCCCTTTCACAAGACATCTTCCAGAAAACAGCAAAACATCCTCTCATAAGACATCCTCCAGAAAAAAAACCATACAACTGCATCTCCAAAGAATCCAGAATTTTCTACTTCAATTGTCTGTCTCTTTTTAATCCCAGATGATTCTTCAGTCCCAAAATATCAGCATCCACTGTCACAACAAAGCAATGGCTTTACTTTAGTGGTTCTGGTCTCTTGTTAATCACTGCTGACACTTTAGCTCCAGCTGACCAGATACCAAAGATTCTTCACACAAAAGGCACTATAGAGTCTTTCCTTCCCTCTGAAACTTCACAAGCCAGGTCTTTATCTTCTGCATCGCTTTCAACATTGTTGCTTGGAAGCAAATTCTTACAGAACAGCTCACTGTGCTGGCAACACTCAATGGCCTTTCTAGCCCAAAGTTCCAAAGTCCTTCTGCAACCCTCCCCAGAACAGCTTGGTCGGGTCTGTCACTGCAATAACCCACTATCCTGGTACCACCTTCCTTCTCTCTTAGTCACTGTTACATTTCTTTGAAGAGACACAATGACCAAAGTAACTTGTAGAAAAGAAATCATTTAGTTTGAGACTTTCTTACAGTTTTGGAGGCTTGATCCATTGTCATTGTGGTGGGGAGCATAGTGACACATAAGCAGACATGGTGCTAGAGAAATAGCTGAGAGTTCTACATCCTTATGCACAGGCGGAAGGAAAAGAGAGAACTTGAGCTGGTGTGGGTTTTGAAACCTCCAAGCCATCCCTAGTGACACACTTCCTCTAACAAGGCCACCCCACTCCAATAGGTCACACCTCCCACTCCTTCTGATTCTTCCAAAATAGTGCTATTCCTAAGGACTAAGTCTTTAAATGTACAAACCTATGGGGGCCATTCTTATTCAAACCACCAACCCCAATAACCAAGTTTGTTAAAGTACTCATTTCTAGCCAAAGGCAAAAGAAGTGTCCATCAAAGACACCTTTTACCTTCTCTATGAGGTGTTTTCTTAAGTTGATTCCATAAACAACACCCATTGATGTATTTATGTGTACTTAATACTATTAGATTTTGTAGGAAAGCAACGTTTTCATTTTTTTCTTTCCTTTTCCTTGTGTGCACTGAAAAGACATATTCTAACGTTTGTTCAATGTTTGCTATGACACAAAACAGTTCTCTAATCCTCCAACACCAGCTTTTGGATACCCAAAGATTAAGTTCTAAAACTGTCTGAAGTTAGTGAAGACCCTACATGTTGAAGGCTCATGTCACAGCAGTGACCCTCATTCCAGGTGCTAGTTATGTCTCAGCCTATCAGTTTTCTTGATACCCAGCTATAAGTCAGGAGTTCTCATGCCCTGTCCCCCAAGCCACACTTAATAATTTTCTAGAGAAGGTCAGAGAACTCAGGAAACCATTTAATTATATTTACTGGTAAATCATAAAGGATACATACTTGGAAGAGTCAGGTGAATGAGGTATACAGTATTTTCCTCTTTTATCCCATGTACACCTACAAGTGTTCACCACTTGGAAGATTTGGAACCTCAAGGTTAAAGAGAGTTTATAGTGCTTACACTTCAGTCTCCATTCCCTCCCTGGGAGTCCATAAAGCTCAAGTCCCAATTCTGTTCACCTCATCTTTCTGCCTGCCATCAAGGGTAGGCCTCGGCATTGCTGAGGGCAGTTTCCAAGCACAGTCCAGGGGAACAGAGAAAGGGAAAGAGCCATTGACTATGTAGGCAATCATCTGACCACTCTTTTATCATATCACATCGTTAAATACTCACATCGACAATGGAAGCATTCTCAGCGTATCCTGGTTTGGTTTCTAATGTTTAAAATTCCTGTGTGTTATCCAGTTCCCCACTATGTTTTGTTTTAGTACGTTGCTACATACATTAGAAGAAAGCTTCAGCACTTCTTTCATAAACTAAGCTTTGTATTAGATGAGTTGGCCCCACCACAGGTCAATGTAAATGTTCTGAGCCCAACTAAGATAGGGTACACCAAGCCAGAGTGTTGGGTAGGCAAGTATTGTGTGCTTGCAACTTGAGATGTATTCAGTTTCAGCAAGGGTTTGTCAGGATGTAACCGGTCCTAAGGTGAAGAGCATCCACAGCTGAAGACTTAGAATAGATGCTGCCGGTCAACAGGGGCAGAGGGAAGAGAGGTACTTACTTCTGACCGCTACATTATAAAACTAAGACATACTGACGAGACCCACAATCAAAGAAATTTCTGATTAGAAGCAACCTGTTCACAGGCAGATCAGAAGTCAGAAAACTATGCCTGTGTCAGTTACAACCCGCCACCTGTTCCGGTGCAGCTCGGATCCAAGAGGGCTTTCTAGACTGTGTTAATGCTTGAAAAAAATTCTAAGAATATTGTGAGGCAAGCAAGAATCACATGAAACTTGAGTTTCAGTCATGCCATGGTCCGTATGCTCATATCAGCCCCAAATTTTCTACATGCTGAGACCTTGTCACCAATGCCCTGGAGTCAGAGGTGGCAACACGGGGGGGGGGGAGGGGATTAGCGTGTGATGGTAGAGCCCTCATAAACCAGATTAGTGCCCTCATAACAGAGGGTCAAGAGAGAAGTCCTGTCCTTTCTACAGCACGATCTATGGACAGTGTAGTGAACCCCCAGCAGAAACAGCCTGCCAGAGCCTTATTTTGTTTTTAGTACCTGACTATGCACATCATAAGAAACTTTCAGCACCTATATATATATATAAACTAGGCTTGTGCTAGATGAGGGAAAAAACCCTTCCATTTACAGCCCGCCAGTCATGCCTTTACTGTAGTGGCTGGAAAGGCTGAGATGGAGTCACAACATTTTTTTGGACCATGCCTATGCCTAGTTGCTCAAAGATGGCTGTCCTGGCCCTGGAATGGTGGCATTGAGTAGATGTGACAGAAATAACATTCTGAGTGACTGAGGCCTGAGAGAAGAGGTACAGACATCACACCAGCGGCAGTAATAACCACGTTTGATACATGTTCCCAGTGTGTCTCCCCCTCCTTTGCCTTTTCCATCCCTCCTCCCTGTTCTGAATGTTCTCACGTTTCCCATATTTCGCATGCCTGCTGGAAGGCCATGGCCACAAAACTTGAGGCTATAAAGGGGACCCATCAAATGTCACCAGTAACAAACACAGATGTGACTGAAAGGGGTTCATTATGAATAGCTGAAGGATGTGCCACACCTTGATAGCCATGTATCTGACTTTTTTTTGTGTACCAGTATTATGATATATATTGAAAAAGAGACTACAGTAACATAGTTTTATGTAAATATTTCTTCCTTTCTCCTTCTCCTTCTTCTTCTTCTCCCTATTATGAATCTCCCATTGTGTCTAAAATAAAATTTAATTTTATCCTAATATGCATGTGCAGACAAAAACATGGTTTACATTGGGTTTGGTGCAACTGCCGTTCTAGGCAAGATCTCCATGCCAAGATCCAGGTCAGAAACTTGTATCTCTGAGCCTCCAGATTAGGATCATAGGTGAGCCTTCCAATTCTTCATTAGTTCATTCCAGATTTAGTCAAGTTGACAACCAGGAATAGCCACTACATGGGATGACAGGCAAGAGCCACCATGTCCTCTGTTTGTGTTTCTTTCCTGGTGTCTATGGCAGGCTACTCTTTTTGGACATGGGCCCTGGTCTGGTCTTCGTGTCAAAGATAGTTTTATCTCACTCAGTAGTTTGCCAAGCTCTTGTTGAAACTTAGAAAAGCTTTGCATTGTCCTATTTAATTGAAAACAAACAAACAGAAACAAAAAAGAAAACAATGCCCCTCCCCAAAGACCAATAAATCTCCCCTTCCCATTTTAGTTATGGTTGTCAACACACATTCCTCCTCATTCAGTGTTTCAGAACACACAACTGCAGCAACCTTAGGGGCCGGAGGAAAGAAGGGAGAAAAAGGAGAAAGGAAGAAAGAGAGAAAGAAGAGGATCCATGACTCAAGCCCTGGGCGTACAGTATATTCGAGGCCAGGGCCACATAGTTCTGGAAGACAGATTTGCCAAATGCGTGCTTTCATCATCCAACAGTGAGAAAACAGGCCAATTTCCCATCTTAGGCTGTTGGGAGAGAGCTGGAAAGATACCGACATTTCTCTGGTTGCATTGACTCATAGCTAATTACACATGGTCCCTAACTTAAGGTGCCATGCAATGATTATTTGAGTTTATAGTTCAAAGTGGATAGCCACTTAATAGAATTATATTTTGATTTTTGCTCTTCTCTCTGGCTAGGGATTCATAGTATGAACCTTTCTCCCAACTTGGTACATTAGCAGAGTGCTTCAGTTCCCAGTTAGTTCCTGGTTACAAGGGACAATGACATCTGCAGTGCATTGTGTTGCTAAGTTGGGGCAACAGTCAGCAAGGTGGATTCAATGCCTTTTCAACTTACAATGCTTTCAACTCAGGGAGGAGATGTTTACTCGGATGTAACCTGGACATGAGTTAGGGTGCACTTATTTGTACCAGCTTTGCCACGGCGCATCTGTTTTTACTTGGCACCTGCTTTATCACACCTTTGAAATAATTTTATATTACTTACATCATAAGGTTTACTAGTGTCAGACCTGAATTGCCAATAAAGAATTAAACACAGATTAGCACTGTAAACACTGTAAACAAAACAAAAGTTTCAGCCAAGGAGGCCCTAGGCTCTAGTGGGGAGTTCACTACTGTTGTTTAGCGAATTTGACATAATGCCAAAATGCATTCTCAATATTTAATATAACCATAAACAAAAGCTACCCTCTTCCTTAATCAGAGAAGTGCCACCTTGCAGGGAATGGTGCCGAGCGCAGAGACTCACTGATGCTCACGGCTGCTGAGAAGGAGGAACCAGCGGTTGCTTGGTTCTAGGCAGAGCACCTGTAACATTTCCTTTAAGGCTCAGGGAGCACCAAGGAAGAGGAACAGGAAGAACAAAAGAGTCAAAAGATGGCGAGAAGAGATTCGCAGCGCCATAGGGCACAACACAGCCCTCGCAAACACGATTTCACAGTAGCTGCGGTTGCCCAAACTGGGCCTGCCCAAGACTGACATAGTCAACAGCCAATCAAGGCTCACAGAGGGCCTCAGTCATTGGCCTCCGTTGTATACTCAGGTGAGCCCATCAGGCTCCACAAGATAGTTCCAAACTTGTGGCTACACAAACACTTCTGGTTAATATCTATGGGTTACAAAACAAAACAAAACAAAACAACAAAATGACATGAATGGAAAAGGCCTTGTAGAGAAGAGGGGGAAAATTACGGGATGGGGTTGGGGGGGCAACATAAAAAGGGTGGGGATAAGAATACACACAATGTATACATGTGAAATTATCAGAGAACAAATTTAATCAATAAAAATAAATATGGATAACTTCTCTGATTAAGGATGAGAGTAGCATTTGTCTATAAGGAAGAGAGTAGCTTTTGTTTATGGTTATATTAAATATTGAGAATGCATTTTGGTGTCATGTCAAATTCGCTAAACAACAGTAGTGAACTCCCCACTAGAGCCTAGGGCCTCCTTGGCTGAAGCTTTTGTTTTGTTTACAGTGTTTGGATGGGGCTTACAGTGAGGATGGGGCTTAGCCATATACGTTCTAATCCCTGGAACCTGTATCATTGGACAAAAAGTCTTTGCACATGTGATCAAGGCGAAGAGGTAATTATTCTTTGATGGGCCCCAGATATCATCAGATAAAGTTCCATTATAGACTGGGGATGAAGTGCGTCAGTATGACAACTGCCTCATGTGAACAGGCCCTGTGTTCTGTCCTTCACATGCACACACTCAAGTACAAACACACACACACACACACACAAGACACACACAGAGACACACACATACATGGACACACACACACACAGACACGCATACATACATACAGATACACACAGACACACAGACCTACAGACACACAGACATGTACATACACAAACATATATACAGACCCAGACCCAGACATAGACACATACACAGACATACACACGCAGAGAGACACACGCAGACATACACATACACAGACACACACACACACACACACACACACACCATCATTATAAATGAGAAGCAAAGGAAGGTGACACAGAGAGAAACTGGGATGCATGAGAAGAAGCAGACAGATGCTGGTGTGAAGCAGTTACAAGCATAGGAACGTGACTGTGAGAGAGAGGGGACTGTTTCTTCCAGAGACTCCGGAGGGTGGTCCTTGGCTTTTGGCAGAGTGATGTTGATACTGAACTTCTGGCTTCAGAACTACGCCGATACGAGCTTCTGCTGTTCGATTGATCGACTTGCCCATAACAGATACCAATACAATGATTTAAAAAAAAAATCCTGTGCTCTAGCCTTTAGCTGTCTGGAAAAGGCAAAGGATCCCTGCTCAGATAAAGTGGTTTTAAATTATAAAGTAAAACACAGAGAATTATGTAGCATGCCAAATATATTAAAATGCAGTTACCAGAACATAAGAACACAGGGAAGTACGGCTCTGAACACATTAACTGGAATGATGCATTTCAAACACAGGCAAGTTAGAGATTATTTTATTTTTGAAAGGAATAAGGGTGTTTAATGACTGGCTGCCGTGACTCTGCTTGAGTCAACACACTGACAGTGGGGAGGCTTCAGGAGAAAGGGCAGAGACAGAGTATCAGCCACTGTGGGGTCTCAGCCTCACTGGGTCTGGAAATAGTCATGAGGATAAGACATCCCAAGATTTTTACAGCGACTCCCGCACAATTGTGAAGTTTTGTGACTCTGGTTACTGAGTCACGGGACGTCTCTGCGTTTTACTGCCTACATTGTAATAGGAGAAAACTACTTAGGTCATGAACTTCAGGCAAAGTACACTAGGAATGCTTGCTTGCCAGGGGACTGAGAGTACGGACTGGGTCTGGACAGCGAGGGCATCATTGACGAACACCGCCTGGACAGATGCGGCAAGGCAGCAAGCAATAAGGCAGGCACGGCAAATTGGATAGGGTGTCAGCTTGACTATGAAATATGACGGATTAACAGGGTAGGACGGCGGTGTGACCTGCTCTCAGACACTTCATTTAGAAGCTATCATATTGCTGGATGCTTCCTATAATTTGTGATGATGCTGATTGTGATAAATCGTGAGTTTCTGGCAAACTCCTCCAGCCTGCTCCAGTGACTGAACAGAGAAAATGTGTAATTCTCTGGGAACATTCATGCCACGAACGAGAGCGAGGGTCTGGCAGTCACCACAGAGTGCTCAGTCAGTGAACAAAGTAATTAAATCAAGCTAATTAAATCACAATAAAAATAATTTTAATTTAATTAATTTCTCTGCACTGATGGAACATTATGTGGAAACCAAGAACCTTTCTGAACACTAATAGAATTTAGGCCCTGGGACACCAAAGTTGTGGCCACTGGTGTGGTACATGGGTTAGTGTTGAGGGAATGAAATTAAATACACTTAACGAGCTGCTGATATGTTGACTGAACCACAAATGGGAATGATTTCGGAAGCAAGGTAATGGGGTCTTTTCTTTTCCCAGGTCTTTTTGGGACTAACAGAACTAGTAAATGTCAAATCTGTTAAGATTTGTGAATAATTAGAAATTCAGAGTAGATGGGTATCCTCACATGAGTATGTGGAAATACTCATTCACGCCACTGGTAGCCCTGCCTTCTGTCCCTGGACCCTAATGCGTTAACATGGAGATCCTGTGTGGTCCCCAGGCAAGGTTAACCAACTGCTGATATGTTTTTAATAGCATCTTGGAAGAGTTAAGTGAGCCATACCAAAGGACTTTTTGCCTGAAACAGGCATTCACCAAAAGCAAGTTACTACAACTCCTAGAAGCCATGCACCGTATCTCCTCTCATTCCCCTAACCCTTTGCTCTCGGGGCACAGCTGAAAGTGTACAAAAGCTGGAACTCAAATAATTATTAAATTAAACCATTGAGCTCTCCTAAGGAATTCCTCCCCCCCAGGACTTGAGCATCAGATGAATGCTGTTCCTCTGGCATTTAGACATTGTTCAGCTCACAACGAGAGGGATGTGCCACCAGATGACCCTTCAAGGTCATGGCCCAGAGACTAATTTTGTCACATAAGCAGCACTGGCATTCTAAGAGTGATTTAGCAGCCGCAGGCATAATTACTGACTGAGATTTTAGAGGCGTTCTGTGCTTTGGGTCTCAATGTTATTTATCATGCATGTTGTTTTAATTAATATGTCACGTGTGTGCCAACATCTGAGGCAGACTTCGTTCCGACTCATCCAGGCAAAGCATTGTTTGCACAGTGGTATTGTTTTCTGGGGTGCAGCTGGTTTCCCTCCTCCATATTGGGGTGAGCCAGGAAGCCGCCCCTTACCACAGCTAGCCTTGATGCAGTGGACAACCGCTCTGTCTTAGACCACTTGCCAGTGAGGGATTGTTCCACCATCAGAAGGATGTGGAGATGCCCACAGAAGGGGGATTCGGAAGCAGAATTAAGCAGGAAGAAGGTTCATAAGATTTGGTGCTCAAGGCAGCCTCTGAAAAGGTTCTGTGGGATCTGGAAACCTTTTCTGTCATCTGTTATGCAACTGTGCCAACAGTAGGCAACCCTTGATGCCCCAGTGCTCAGGAGTCCCAGTTTAACTCAGCGTACAGGGGGCCCAGAGGTCCTGCGACCCCTCCTGGTCTTCCCGGGAGGGCCTGCTCACCCTTTCCCAGAGGGTTAGAAATGACGTTTCCAGAAGAGTTTTGTCTTTCTGGAACGATTTCTAGCTGAAGCAGTGCTCAGGACAGTTGAGTTGGCTGTAGTTCCAGCCTTGGGAGCACGTCAGACTCCTCTCAGGATTTCCAGAATTCCTCTCACCCTTCCACCGGAAGGAAGGCAGGGTGTGATAATTCCTGAGGCAATCCTTTCCCTACTTGGACAGTTAGTTTCCCATCACAGTATCTGTGGCTTCCTCTGATGTGGAATTTCATACCCCTATATATTTTTTAGAGTTAAAACCCTAAAGGTTTCTTCCACCCTCATCTAGTTCTATTCATATTTTAAAGTAATGCTATGGCCCCCATTTAAGGTCCTATAGGATCTAAGCCACATGCAGAGCACGTGACTTGATTGGATTAACTCCTCTCGGGGACACTATGACATGGGTGCAGTTTTCTTTCTTTCTTAGAGATGATTAAATGGCAGTGCATAGGAGTCTCGGGCCTCAGTCCCCGTCACACTGGGGCGGTGGCAGGTTGCACCTGGAATCCAGGCCCCTCCCTTTCAAAGTCCTTGCCCCGCTCTATCATATCGCATCATCTGTAACTGCTTTGCTCATGGCCTCACCAGCAAAAGCACCAGTAAACACTGGCTCACAGGCATCCTTGCCAAAACACCCTTTCCCAACCGGAATTATACACAAAAGGAACATTTTGGACCAATTGGGAATATTAGAACTATTTTTTCCTTTTCTTACAAGACCAATTAGCTATACATGTGACATCAGTATTGGTCCAAGGACCCTTGCCATGGACGAAATATCTTTAAAAGGGTTGCCCTGGAGTGCCAAAGATGACTTGAACACTGGATTTGAATCAGCTTTGGGTCTCTGGTCCCTGTGTATAGTCTGTGCCCCAAACTCAGCGGTGTTTTAGGAGTATTCAAGGATGAGTCACAGGCAGTAGACGCCTCCATGTACCCCCTGGGAACCTCACCTTTATCATCACTGGTCCCCCTTTTGATCTTTCTCCCTCTTTTGCCCAAATTAACTTTGTCCCTCTCATCCCCATCCCTGTGCCTGTTTGTCCCTCCTTGCCGTTGTGACCATGCAGTTGTCTTCACACTACAATTGTTTGGGTAGCTTTCGCCTGCTTTATCTTTCTTTGCTGACAATGAATAATAACATAAAAATCACAAAAGAGGAAAAAAACTACTTATCGGTTCTGAAATGGCTCGTTGAATTAATGAACTCATGCTTTGGGGCATTTAGATCGGATCTGTGTAATTGTAGGTTACACATAGTCATAGTAGCTCACGCAGGGCTATCATTTTGAGCTATTTTACTTTCAGGTTTTTGTTAATCTAGTGGGTTTGGTGGAATTAGAGGGCTGCTGTGAGAAAAAAGGCAAGCGGCCTGCTGGTGTGAGCTCAGCCTTGTCAAGCTAGCGGGTAACTGCACGGTCAGCCTTTATGTGGCTCACAATAAGAGCAATCACCAGGGCCTGTGGAAAGAGTATTGAACTGCAGACACAGGACATTTTTGTTGAAAGTAGTCCTTTTGATTTCATCTTTCCTGACTAATGTAATAAAAACAGGCATTATGGGATGCATTCATCTCAGTTTGATAGGGGTCATTTTGAATACCCAGCAATGTGTGCAGTCGTAAAGGTTACCCGACTGCTGTAAGTCACTTGGAAGATGATTCTGATCCAGAGGGTTGAGAAACCCTGTGCAAGGCGAGGACGAAGGCTGTGGGGAGAAGGCTATGTGAGCCCGATTGTCACACTGATCCCACTTAGCAACATCCCACTCCTGAAACATTCAAAGTTTGAGCCACAGGTCTGATTTCTCTCATTAGCACAACCTTGATTGTTTATCTTCAAGTAAGAAGAAAGGAAAACAATGTGAACTTGAACTTATTTTTACTGATTGGATGGCCGTTTCTATGGAGACAGAAACAGAGGCAGGAACCAGCCTTGCACAGCTAGGGTCAGGGGCCTGGTTCATGTCAGTCTCTCTATGTCCATGAATTCCATCCATCCTCTGGCTCTTCGAGTTTATGACCTCAGTGGGGACCATGTGCAGAGAAAAGCACTTCACATAACTTGAGAAAGGAGTTTTCCTTCAAACAAGAAGCTCACAGACGTTAAGCTGCCGCTGGTCTTTGAGGGGATCCATACTTACTGAACTTGATTTCTTTATTATTTGAAGTCTTTTGAGTTTACTGTAGCATGGAAAACAGCAACCTCATCAGTGATTCTGTGACTACCAAAGGCACCATTTCCCATGCACTCACTGAAGAGCTACAGAGGGAATTGCTTATGCTCTACCATGGGCCCTCTCATGGGTTGGGTGGTAGGCAGTACAGTTCTGGGCATTACAATGGGAGGAAGTGGATAGTCACAGTAGATTGAATCTGAAATGTATAAATAGGACGTAAAATAGACTTCATCACACTGAATAAAAGGCATGGCCTGGCATATTCTCCAGACTCAAAAGTCATATATCTCATTACTGTAATAGTTGCTGTTGAGTTCTTTATAGAACTTACTCACTTATGCATGTGATCAGTAAGCTGTTACCAAGGAACCCTTGTACCAAGATTGAGGCACTGAATTCTAGGTCCCAGATTAAGGACATGATCTCTGCCCATAGGCAACTTTCAGAGGAGACTCTGAGTCAACACAGATGGTTACAGTTAGCAGGTAGGGAGTAGGTTACAGGGACATGGGAGCCAGGAGAGGAACCACCTGTGTGTGTTGTGTGAAAGAGTGTCTGTGCTCGCATGGGTACATGCCCCAGGCTCATGGGTAATTTGGAAGTGCCGAAGGGCAGAATTTCTGATAAAGATATCCAAAATAAGTTTTGAAGCATATTTAGGTATTTGACAATGAGAGGAATATGCAGCATTTTAGATAAGAGGAACATCAAGAGTTAATAGGTGTCTAAGGACTCCCACTTTCTCTGTGATTGTTGCATGAGAGAATGGTGTAGGCTGGAGACACTGGCCTTGAGAGGGCTCTTGTGTTTCATCTCAAGGAGTTCATCTGTGGAAGGAAGAAAGAAGGCGGGGACAGCCCCTTGGCAGGAGGTCATTGAAGAACAGGGGAAGATAGGAGAGTTAGTCTCTGTGTGCTCAGTGGTTTTCGAAAGCACAATTAATTTATCTCTTAATATTCAACCTTGGAATCTTTGTTGAGAGAGAGAGAGAGAGAGAGAGAGAGAGAGAGAGAGAGAGAGAGAGATTATGAATGTCAAGTGAAGCATTAATGCCAGATACTTATCACAGCCTGGTACGTTCTTCATACTCAGTGGCAGAGTCATTGTTATCACAACACATGTGGAATCAGGAGGCTACAATTAAAAGTGTCAGGAAGGGAAATTAAGATCAAACATGGGGAGAGGAGACAGTCAAGGCCAGCTAGGTGTAGGGCCACATGCCTTTAATCCTGGCACTGGGGAGACAGAAGAAGGTAGGATCTTTGTGAGTTTGAAGTCAGCATGTTCTACATAGTTAGTTCCAGGACAGCCAGGGCTACACAGTGAGACACTTTCTTGAGAAAAAGAGAGAAAGAGAGAGAGACAGAGACAGAGACAGAGACACAGAGAGAATAGCAAGATCTGATATGCCCTAAGAGTTTGTGGGTCAGTACCTGCATGGTTGGTGAGTGTGGAGTGTGTGGGAATCAGAGAGAGGAAAGTCAAAAGCAGCATCCATGTATCCAATGGGTACATTCAGTCCCTTCCCTGGGATGGTCATAGGGAGCTGCAGGGAATATTCACTCAGCATACTATCAGTGAGTACTATGTTTTCAATGTTATTCTTGCAGAGTACCATAAACTGACACTGCACAGGGAACAGTGATTTTGTTCGTTTACTGTTCTGAAGGTTAGGAAGTTTGAGGTCAAGGTGGGGGAAGAACCTGGTAGGGGCTTCCTGGGCACATTACCATATGGTAGAAATCATCCTGTGGATGAGAGAGATGTAGCCCAGACCTTTGATAAAGCAGCATCAATTTTCATGATATAACCCTCCCCTCCCACCCAGGGTTCCACCTCCCAACCCTGTCACATGGTGATGAGGTTTCCAACACACTAAGCCACGACAAACGCCCAAGTAAATAATCTTTAATCTGCTGAGCTTGGCTTTGCAAAGGGGAATAAATGAGGACCTTGCAGAGCCATGGGGCCATGGGACATTGCAGTGAGAATGAGGGTCACAGTGTTGTGGATCACTCTTCTACCCAAGCACAGCCCCTATTATCATCTTAATCAAAGTAGGGGTAACTAGGTAGGAGAGATCCTCAAGATGGGGCCTTTTGGTGTCCTCTCATAGAAGGAACGAGTAGGGAGGTCATTAGACCCTCACCTGAGAGTCCAGTCACTCCTTCCCATGAACTCCCGGGAGCTGCATATAATTATACCCTGTCGCACATGGTCTTCAGAGGGGTTGGATGCTGGAAGGTTACCTGAAGGGGATGTTCTTGTTGAATACAGCCATCCAAGCTAGGGTGAGACTTTTCAATGATACAGTTGCTGTGGGCCATGCTCCTATAAGTCTTCACCTATTCACTGTAAGTAAGCTCCATAATGTTTGGGTTCAGCAAATTGGATGTTCATGGAATCATTGCTTTGACCTTGACTCCATCTGGAGTGAGCACTTGTTTGTTCACATCTTCTGAAGAAGAAACCCTTGCAACCCTGCAGTAACTCAGAAGACCCCTCCCCCACACTGAATGACTGCCTGTGTCTACTTAGCCTGTCCTCTGATGGGTAGAGTCATTCCTCTATTACCCAACAGCCACCTGTGAAAATGTGGCTTCTCCTGAGTTTGTTTTTCACCTGGACATATGACCTATAGCACCAATAACCTTTGCTCTTCTTTGTACACCAGGCCCCAGTGCCGTTAGATGTAAACCTACTACTGGAAAAAACTCACAAGAGTTATGAATCCTGCCTCTTTGTGTTTCTGCCAAAGCAATAAAATTTATTCCCAATACTAATACTGCAATTTAAATTTATTATCTTTGTGCTTTACAGTATCCATAGCAGTAAAATCTGTTCCCAAGAGGACAATTCCAATTGCTAACTACTTAAGGAATTATTTTTGTTTATGTTTTAAAGCCACAGCAATAAAATTTAACACCAACAATAATAGTACAACTTTGTATGCCTTTAAAATTTGCCATAAATGACAATTGTGAGAAGAATGTCTGTAAACATTTAGATGTTTCTCTAGGAGAAAGTTTTGTGCGTGCTGTTGCATAGTAAGATCATGCTTTTTTTTTTTTTTACAGAGCATGGAGAAGCACAATTCTTTTTAATTGGTTAACAAGCCTCAACAATCTCTTCTGCACGTGTCTGAAGAAGACCATCCTCTGTCCTTGCAGCCTGTTTTAGTTAGGGTACCTATTGTTGTCATGAAATACCATGAGCAAAAAAAGCTTGGGGAAAAGGGGTTTATTTGGATTCCACTTGTACATCATAGTTCATCATTGAAGGAAGTCAGGACAGGAACTCAAACAGGGCCAGAACCTGGAGGCTGATGCAGAGGCCGTGGAGGGGTGCTGCTTAATTGCTTGCTCATCATGACTTACTCAGCCTGCTTTTTAATTTTTTATTTTAGATAAAACCTAGGACCAGAAGCCCAGAAATGGCACTACCCACAATGGGCTGGGCTCTCCCCATCAATCACTAATTAAGAAACTGTCCTATAGAACAGATAGATCTTATGGAGGGAGGCATCCCTCCTCTCAGCTTGTGTCACATTGACATGACTAGCCAGCACACTGCCCTTTTGTTTGTTCCCCAGTCCAGTAGTCCAGGGGTGCTAATCTCCAGCCTGTATAACCATGACCTTCCCATTGCCTACTGTCATTTATATGTTGACTCTCCACAGAGCAGTACTTCTTCAAATACAACTTATGACAGCTTCCAGGGGAAAGAGAGAGAGAGACAGAGAGACAGATAGATGGAGAGAGAGAGGGAGACAGAGACAGAGAGAGACAGAGAAAGGCAGAGACAGCGAGATGGAGAAAGAGAGAGAGAGAGAGAGAGAGAGAGAGAGAGAGAGAGAGAGAGAGAGAAACATAACACTGCAAAGAAGCAACTGGATTGATCAGAACTTAGACAAATGGACTGTTTTCTCTAACACAGCAACAGCAGGAAAGATGCTGAGCAGAAAGAGAGCTGAGATTGAATGGGACCAATAGGGGTACAGGGACCAAGTAACTCTTGTGGGCTGTGCACCGCCCTGAGCCTACACCAACTGTACAAAGGCATGCTTGAGAAATGGAGGCAATGTGAGTGTGGCCTGGCCATTAGATGACATTAAAAACCACTGTTAACTTTGTAGGCATGTGACTATGTAATTAAAGGAAAGCCTCCACTTAGCAAAGAGTCCTTTGGTATCAGCAGAAAACAGAACTTCATGTCTTGCACGTGTATGAGAACACCTAGCCTTCTTTGTTCCTGAAGTGGATGACTGGCAGTAAAGGATGAGAGTCAAGACTGTCAAAATGTTGGTACTTGTAGAAGGCTGTTGGGTGTCGGGATGGAGTGGATCCCTGGGGATTCATTATGCATATTGTCTACATCTGTGACTCTTGAGAAAATGGAATAATTTAAAGTAAATATTGTGAGGAATAGGTTAGATGAAGCCTTTGTCCTTTTTTATAGTAAGTGATTTATTCAACAAGGACTTATTTTCTTCCTTCCCATAGTCTATTCCAACTAATGCATTTAAAAACAAAACAAAACAAAACAGAAATGAGTACCTTTCCCTTACTAAGTAGAATAATATGCAGCATCTGTCCCCTAAGGCTTGCTAACTGGTAGAGAGAGGATAGAATATACATCAACAACAGGATTGTGACAATAAAAATGAGGACATCACAATATGAAGAACAGACAAGAGTGAGTACAAAAATTTTAAGGTTCAGATCACTGTGTGGTGCAAAACTCCTTGATATGTAAGGAGAAAAACAAGAATTCCTTGCTGTTCTGGTTTGCTTATTTCTGTGATAAACATCATGACTAAAAGAATCTCTGAGAAGAATGAGGTTAATCAGTCATACAACTTTCAGGTCAAACTCCATCACTGAATGAAGCTGGAGAAAAATTCAAGGCAGGAACTTGGAAACAGAAACCACTGGAGCAGAGACCACTGGAGGAGCACTACTGACTCTCTGGCTTGTTGGCTTCTGCTCCTCTACCTTTTGCATGCAGCTCAGGCCCACCTGACCAGGATGAAACTACCCACAGTGAGCAGGGCCTCTTATCAATCAGTAATGGGACAATGCTCCACGGACACCTCCACAAGACAATCGGATGAAGGCAATTTCTCAGTTGAAGTTCCCCCTTCTCAAGTGTGTCAAAGTTGATAACTGAAGCTAACTATGACACGGGCCATTTTATTTTCAGCACAAAGATGAGAATAAATCCTAAGAAACCATTATGGTTTAGGAAAGAGGAGAGCCAACCCAAGAGGAGCTTCTTAACACTTAATACGTCACAAACAACACGTGAACACATTCCATACTCAGTAGAGGTGGAAGGCATTAATATAAGGTCTCATGTCACCTAGGCTGACTTCAGCTTGCTATGTAGTTGAGGATGACATTAGATTCATGATATTCCTGTCTCTTCCTCCAATGTGTTAGGATTACACACAGGTTTCAAAATGTAAAGTTCAAATATGTACTCTAGTAGAGGTATAGTTCAGTGGCAGAGCCCTTTTTCCACATGAGGCCACTCTTAGATTCGATCTCTAATGTTACACACAGACATGCATGCGTACATACTCACACACACACACACACACTCATGAAGGAGGATACTCTTGGTCTCTCTTCTCTTCTAGAAGGAGTACTTATTCAGTCCCTGTTATCTGTGGCACATAATCTGAAGACCTTTTGTGGCTTTCTTGTCCTCTGTCTCCTCTCCTCTTGTTCTGCCGACTCTCAGATCTGTCCTGTTTCTTCTGGTGCAAGAATGCCACAGGCCCAAGGGTAGCGCTTTTAACCTCCTTCCTCAGGTAACCTGCCCAGCTGCTTGTCCATTCCGGTTCTGGGATTCTTTCTTCACCTCTTTGACTTCTGTGAGCAGATGCAGCTCCTTGCTTTAGGGCCCTGTGCTGCATGCTTCCAGACAACCCCTCAGCTCCCTCATGGTAGGGTAATATGTCTAATCTGAAAGCAATCCTCCAACTTTTTCCCTTTTGTGTGTGTGTGTGTCTAAGGGAGTCCCACTGACTCATTCTTCCCCTAAACCTAACACCTCTTTCTGGGCTTCACACCTGCATTCAGTAGAGTGTTAAAGTAAAGAAGCATCGCTTTGCTTGTTCATGATAGGTAGAGAGTAGGAGCAGAGGAGGAATCAAAAGTGAGGCAGGAAGCCTGCTGGGATGGTCAGTAAGACAGGGTGTCAGTCAGTGGGCAAGTTCTGAGTAAGAGGAAGGCTTCTGAGACTCAAACTGTTGACTGCAAGACTTTTATATTGGAGAGAGGGTGGCTGTGGGTGAAAAATGAAGAGGAGAAAGGAGGAAACTTTTGAAGTTTTATACAAAAGAAAAGGGAACTGGATTGCACGGGAGCCCTTGAAGAGATGTCTTTGTCTTTGAAGCTTCCATGTTTTCTGGGGATTTTAACAACCTGGGGATTCATAGAAAATGAGGAGAAAAGACTAACGTAACATGAGAGAGCTGGAGCATGATGTGGGGAGGACAGGAAGTAAATTACCAAGATTTCTTAATTTGGCTCTCTATTGTTGAGATAAGAAAGCAGGCTGAGTAAGTTATGGTGAGCAGGCCAGGAAGTAACACTCCTCCATGACCTCCGTGTCAGTTCCTGCCTTGAGTTCCTGCCCTGACTTCACTGGATGATGAACTACAAGCTGTAAGATGAAATAGAACTGAAACATGATGGTCAGGCCTGAGGTCCAAGCAGGAAGACCACTGCAGAGGGCAGGGTGGTATACAGCAGCCTGGAGCTCGGGCAGGCGCTTCTCCCGGACACACGGCCTGTGAACAACAGGGCATGTGAGAGGAAGACTGGCTCGTTCTCTGGATCAAGTTTCCTCAGAAGACCTCTATGGTTGGTGCTGCTACAGGAGATCATGCATATGTCTGTGATTTGTGGTGCTGCTGGAGGGCATGTTGATGCCCACATCTTGTGTTGCTGCTGGAAACCATGTGGAGGTCCATGACCCATGAAGATGCCAGCCGCTATGGGCCATGAAGCTTCTTTTGCAGTGGTATTGATGACTGCAGACTCATGACTGAGAATGTGAAATATTGAAGGTTTTAGAGACAACCGCCCCACTCCCCCTTAAAACACAGTCCAACAAGAAAGGACTGACGTTTTGGTCTATGTACTGGGTGCTATCTGAGGGGACCCAAGGAGCCTTGGCTGGGTCAGAACAGAGTTGCAGGTCCCTGAGGGCAAGCTGGAGCAAGGCCGGCAGGGGCCGCTTACTGAGTGGGTGGCAGGCAGCGGGATGTGGCTTCAGTTGGCTTGAGCACCCAGCTGGTTGGACCAGGTCAAGGTCCATCGATGAAAACTTCAGAAGAGAATACTCTTCCCTGGAATGTTACAGCTTGATAAGACAGGCACTTTCATATGATCGTTGATGAAATAACCAGTGCATTTTATTCCTTGTGGATAGGACCTTATAAACATTTGAGGAGTGGGGTTGGGATCTAGAGACAGGTGCTTCCTATTGGCTTGGTCTAAAATGTTAGGGATGGCCTCATTTGCATGTGAAAGGACTTATGGTGTTGTCCCTATATGACTGATTGTCACAGTCTTGTCAATGGGATGCCACGGTCACATGTTCCAGGACAGGAACCTGGTCTGAGTAGATTTAATCACCTACCATTCTCAACTTCAAGAACTGCCATCCTCAACTTCCTGAACCCACTCAACCTTACCAGGTTTTTTGTCTGGTGGCACGATTCACAGCTCCACACTGAAGAGAATCCTTAAAACTCTGATAAAGATGATGAAGTCTAGCTCTTCACAACTGGTGGCTTCTGGAGCGGGTGAGTGGGGTGGGTGGGGAAGGACTCAGTTGTCTTTAAAGGGCTGGCCACTGGTAGTTTGACCATGCTCCAATGAGTATATGGAAAACACAAATTGGATGTGGTATTTTGTTCTTGTTTATTTGCTTGATTTTGGGAGGGCAAGGGTGCAAGGCTGGAAGAGTAGACCTAGGAGGAACAGGAAGCTAGTATGATTGGGGTGCATTATAAGAAATGTCCAAATAATTATTAAAAATGTTATGTTAGGGAAGTAAAAAAACTAAAAGAAAACAAATAAAAAGATGAAATAAAAGGCAAAATAACAACAACAACAAAAATCACAACCAACAACGAGTTGGGGAAGAAAGGATTTATTTCTTCATACAATTTTCAGGTCACACAGAGGGAAGTCAGGAATCTGAAGCAGAGGCCATGGAGAAATACTGCTCTTTGGCTTGCTCTTCTTAGCTGATTCAGCCTGATTTCTTATATATGTCAGGGCCACCTGCCCAGGGATGACACTGCCCATAGTGGGCTAGATTCTTCTACATCAATTACTAGTCAAGAAATAGATCAATCTGATGGAAACGTTTTCCCAATTCAGAATCCCTCTTCCCAAAATGGGACGGCTCTAACATGTTAAGTTTATAAAAAACCAAACCAAACCAAACCAAACCAAACCAACCAACCAAACAAACAAAAACCCAAACCATCCAGCACATAAGTGCTTCAGAAAGGCAACCGTCCTTAGGGGGGAATCACATGGACGGGCTATGGAAGGTCCCGGACAGATATTGAAACCAATGCAATATCTCTGGCTTGCCTGGACTACTCACTAGATCTTCATAAAATCTCTTCCCCTCCCGAAGTTATGTAAAGTAAACATTTGATGGGGCAAAGGGCAGGCACACAGGCATTCCAGAGGTGTACCTGCCTGGAAGGAGCCTTCTCCGTCATGTGACTTCCCAATCATGGTGACTGCTTTTGAGTAACCCATGCTCTTACAGGCAACTCCAAAAAACTTACTGGTTCATTGAACTGTACTTGGCAGCATCCATTCCTCTGACTGTTGGTGCCTTCTCTTTCTGGAGTGAATAGACAATTCTTTTGGTCTCCCTGGAGAAGTCTCATATTGGCACCTTGTATCATCATCAGATCAGCTGTCTTGGGATTGCAGTGTTTGTGTCAGGTAACCCTCCCTTCACTCAATAATGAGCTCACATTGCCAAAGTGGTGATGGTGGCAGTTTAAATGTGCGAAGAGAGATGATAACGTGCTTCCCAACATGAAGAGGTGAGTAAGGAAGTCAAAAACAAAACAAAAACAAAAAGAAAAACATACGCACTTGTGTTGCTGTGATCTGTGGGAAGAAGATGTCTATCTGAGGAACTGCTTTGGGGTGGGGGATGGTAATTAATACTTGTTTTGACAAAAGCTGTGGTCGCAATGTGTAAGTGCCTGGGTAACATGGAAAGGATGGTGAGTTTATGCATCTATACATAAACAAAACCACAGTGTCTTTGGGATTTGGTTCTGTCTGAAGTCTCAGGCATTGACTGTGGAGTTCGGAACATAGCTCTGTGGATGAAGCAAACCTTACATTGTCAGTTTAGGAAGGCCTTGTAGTTTCCAGCAAGAGGTCTTCTCTAGCTCATTTCACCTCAGAATAGTTTCAGGCAGTTGGAAGCTCATTGGCTGGGGGCTGGCTGGGATTGGAACTCTACTCTGTCTCCTGTTGACAGGAGACAGTTGCTTTGCTACTGTGCCCCGAACTTCTCATCTATAAAATGGAATGACAGTAGTCCAGGGTCCACAGGATGTGATGAAGATTATCTGGATTATTACACATAAATGCCTTTGGGGGCCCCTATGTGCCCTGCATACACCTCATGGAAGCCCCCTTTGGCTGACCCACGGTTCTCCGCCTGCATCAGCTTTCACATGCTACCTGTGGTGCAGCTAGCCCAGGCTGCACTGACCATGTGCTGGCAGGTTTAAGAGGCCAGTGGATAACCAGAGTCCTTTCTGCCCAGTGTGCCTCCTGTTCTCAGGAGGTGAGAAGCGCATTTTCATCTCAAGACTTTAAGTCAAAATTGGGTCTGTATCCATTCCAACTGTGACCTCTTTACTTTGGGGTCCTTAACAAGTCACTTTCCACTCCCCCCCCAAGTCTTTGTGTTTCATTTGATGGCCTTAGATTTTCCATTTCACATTGATGCGTTCCATATGCGTTCAATAGAAAGTAGTCTTTAAAACTTGAATTTGGCTCCTTTTCAGAGGAAGGGGACTCTCTAAAATTGTAAATCAACCCTGGGATCGTTTGGAGAATATCCGATGGTCCACAGTGCATGGTGTTGTTAAGCAGGGACACTTGGCAGTTATACATGGACGAAATGCATTTTTGAGTCACTATATTTTCAGTTAATAAATGGAAGATTGGGGTGCAGCCCTGTCGGAATCAAGAGCACCAGCATGTAGGCCATTGGGGAGACATGGTTATCGGCTCAGCTGCATAACTAAGTGCCAGAGTCCATGTGGCTTAAACAGAACGGAGTGTTTCTTCCTACTTCTGGAAGCTGGAAGTTCAAGATCAAGGTGTGGACAGGCTGGCTTCTCTTCTTCTCACTTGTGGATGACTACTGTCTTAGGGTTTCTATTGCTGTGAACAGACACCATGACCAAGACAACTCTTAGAGCAAACATTTAATTGGCGCTGACTTACAGTTTCAGAGGTTCATTCTACTATCATCATGGCAGGAAGCATGGAAGCTTCCAAGCAAACATGGTGCGGAAGGACCTGAGACTTCTACATTTTGATATGCAGGCAGCAGAAGAGGACTGTCTCTCTGCAGGTAGTCATGAGGGGGCAGGAATTCCACAGTGGGTGGCACTTGGGCATAGAGACATACTTCAGTGTATTTACATGACACACTTCCTCCAGTGACACACTTCCTCCCACAACACCACACCTACTCCAACAAGGCCACACCTCCTAATAGTGCCACTTTTCACTGGCCAAGCATTCAAACACATGAGTCTATAGGGGTCAAACCTATTCAAACCACCACAAGTATCTCTCCCTTTGTCTTTTGATGGTCTTTCTCTGTAGACACCTGTTTCCAAGTCTCGTGGTTTTATAAGGACACAGCTGTGATGGTTTGGTGCCCATCCACAGGACATCATTCTAGCTTAATGATCACTTTAATGATCCCATCTCCATGTATAGTTACATTGTGAGAAGCTAGGAGTTATTGGGGGCGGAGGGAGAAGGGGACACAAGCTAAGCACAATAGAATGCTAAATAAGAAAGTATATATTGAAACAGCTTAAAGCAGGTATTTCATAAGTCGTAGCAAAATATATTGATGCATTTTCTATACTGTATTTTGTTAAATAACCAGTGGTCTGTGCTTAGGTGAAGGGAATTGCTTGGATTGGTGATTAGGTCTTATTTTCTTCCACTTTGCATTGTTTTTTTTTTTTACGACAGTTCCTGTCCACTTGATGTGCTTCTCCTACTGGCTGGGGTGACTCGAGAGCTAAGAACTTTTTTTAATACTTCTTTTATGTGTATGAGAGTTATGCTTACACATATGTGTACCACACACCTGCCTGGTTGCCTACAGAAGCCAGAAGAGGGCATTGGATTCCCTAGGACTGAAGTTATAGATGGTACCTGAGGGTGCTGAGACTCAACCCTAGGTCCTCAGAAAGAGCACCTAGTGCCCTTAACTCCCCAGACCCAGCTAAGAACTTCGTAAGGAACAGTTTCTTGCTGTGAACATCATAATGGAAAATGAGTTTAGTTAAATCTCCTTAGGGCTTATGTTTTCAGGGGTCAAGGGTATCTTGTTTGTTGCTTGGAATTTTCTTTGGTTGTCACACGTTGGAACGCAAGGCCACAATTTATGCTTTATGAAGAGAGGGAGAGCAGAGATGCTTGTGATATCTTTAGTAAGTAGATTTGCTCTGATTTGTTAATAGTAGTTCTCCAACTGAAACACAAGCAAGGCAACAGACACAGAAGAAGCACTATGAAAAGAGGTGACAGAGAGCCTGGATCCTGGTGAATGACGTCAAAGGGTCTCTTTGAGGAGGACGTCTTTTTGAGGCAGGAGGGCCTCCATGTTCTTTTCTCTATTCTTAGGTCCAGGTCCCTCTGTAATACACATGCATGTACCAGTTGCAAATTCCTTTGCATGGTTCTCTGATTGCTTTCTGTCCCTCACATGTCCCTGTAGCTGAGGTTAATGACTATGAACAAGGACTCACGGGTTGACACCTTCCTTCTTTAGGGACAAAGCTGGCAGAGGTGTTCAAGGCCCACGATGCTGCTTGCAACCTCCCACTCCCCAGGGACCCTGAGTTCTGACCTTCTCTGCCCTTTCAGCTAATGACAATTATAAATGTTTGAGAGACACACCACCCAGGCAAGAGGCTTCAGCTAATTGGACACTGTGATTGAATGCAGACAGACTTTGCAATCCTCATTCTCGTATACAGCTGGATATGCTGCAATAGTAGAAGTAATAAATTGGAGAAAGAAAGGCTGAGACCAAGTGACGTTTTAAAAGAAAAAAATATTTTAGATCTTGGAATATGTACGTATGTATGTATGTATGTACAGTTACATATACATACATATATACCCCAATATATACAACCAGAAAATCTAATATACATTACAATCTAATGTTATATAATAATGTTATATATTAGTTATTATTTATAATACATTATAATATATACATATATGTGTGTATCTATGTATACACACACACACTCACACACACATATATATACACATACATACATATTCAGTCCTGGTTGTAATTTTGAACATTTTTGATGGATGGATTTGCTTCAGGTGGGAGATATCACAAAGCTCAGGTGTGGGGGAGGGGGTGTTGTGTTTAGAGTGGAGCTGCAGTGCAGGAGGCCAGATGGCTTGCAAGGAACCAGTGGAAACTCAGGGGACTATAGTGTAGAGTAGCCCTCGAAAGGCTTTCAGAGAGTGGGCTGACATGCTGGGAATCCTGGGAGCTGCCACAATTAGTATCTAGAAATGATGGTAGGACATCCTTGCCTAAAATAAAGGCTCGCAGTGCAGTAGAGCCTCAGAACTGGGAACATGTATTCAACACAAACACCAGCAAACCACCTACTTTGTATATTTAGCATATGTTTATTTGTGTGGATATATATTATATGAGTCATATATTAATAAGATTTGTGTTTGTTAAATTTAAGCTGATTATAATAACATTAAACAAGGGAGGAGGTCATGGGTCACACATTTGCAGCCACCATCTGCTGTACACTGGTCCATCCATATTGCTGTGAGGAATACGGCCCTGGTTTAAGTCTGAAATATTTCCCACCGGCAGTTTCTGTAGCCTCTGGAATCTTTTAGAGGCAGTGCTTAGCTTCTTAGAGGTATGTCAGCTAGGGAAGGGCTCTGATAGGTTATACCTGGCTTCCTGGTTCCAGCTGAGGTATGCTCTGGTCCACTATGACGTGAGGACCCTCCTCCATACATACCTGTTGCCATAAATTCTGCTGTGTCTTCCAGACATTTTTTTGGCTCAATCATGAGCCAAAATACATCATCCCTCCTTTGTTTATGTCAGGTATGAGATCACAGTGATACATAGATGACTAGTATAGAAGAAATCAGATCCCGGAAGCCAAAGGTAGTATCCAGTCACATGCAGGCTAAGGCTGTATTCTGCTTTCTGTGGATTTGGACCAGCAACACAATGAAATCCTCTGTCATTCCTCAAGTAAAACCCAAGCTTTCTCCTCCTGAGCTGTGAAGTGCCCGAGACTTTTTCAGCATCTCTGATGGCCAAGTGGTTATTGTCAAAGGAAGATATACTCCCGTTCGAGCAGAGTTCACCCAAAGGGAGCTTGTAGTGCTTCTGGGTACGTGCCTGAGCATGGGCAGTAGTGTGGGGCATGATGGGAAGGGTGTGAGGAGGGTGGAAGGCACTTGTGAATGGTTCTTCACTGAGCATTCCCGACTGTGGGTATAAAGTGACCAGACATTTCATGCTTCTGCTGCTCTGCCTTCCCTGTCAAGATGTAGAGCATTCTTTTAGACCCAAAGCAAAATAAACCCCACCTCTCTTTTTACTTCTTGTTGGGTATTTGTAACAATTAAGAAGAGTAACTAATACAGCATCCTTTTTTTCCCTTCTTCTTCTAGGGCACAGAAACACTGAGGGTAGGTGATTTGCCTGATGTGTCCTATAAGAGAAGTACTCATGCAGGGGACCCCTGATATATAGCTCTCTAGTCCTGCTCTCTTAATATTAGTGCTGATGCTGATGGCAGCTCAAGGAGAGAATAGATAAACAGAGAGGGACACTGTGATGGTTTGAATATGTGGGCTGGGGAGTGACACTATTTGGAGGTGTGGTCTTGTTGGAGTAGGTGTGTCACTGTGGGTGTGGGCTTTAAGACCCTAGTCCTAGCTGCCAGGAAGCCAGTTTTCTCCTAGTGGCCATCAAATGAAGATGTAGACCTCTCAGCTCCTCCTGCACCACACCTGCCTGGACAATGCCATGCTTCCACCTTGATGATAATGGACAGAACCTCTGAAATTGTAAACCAGCCTCAATTAAATGATGCCCTTATAAGAGTTAAGAGTTGCCTTGGTCATGGCATCTCTTCACAGCAATGAAACCCTAAGACACTGAGTCAACCGAGGGGAGGAGTGTTTTTTAGCCTTTCTTCCACATGATCTACCCAATTCTGCTCATCCCACTACCGACTTCAGACTTAAACTTCCTTAGCTGTGGATGACAGGTTGGATCTTGACTTTTTTTTCTTTCTTTCTTTTTTTTTTATTATTTATTTTATTTTTTTTAATTTACATTCCAAATCATTTCCCCTTTCCCGTTTCCTCCCTCCCCGAAAGTTCCATAAGCCCCCTTCCCTCCCTCTTTGGATCTTGACTTCTTGATTTAAATGCCAAACAGAAACACCCAACAACAATTCCGTGTGAAGACAGTGTCTGCCCTAGTGGTGTCCCTTCAGTGGAGTGACCATGGGGCAGACATCCTTTTTTGTGGCACTACATGATAGGCAGAACACTACTGCTTCACTTGATGACTCAGAATGGATTTGGGATAAAATAATTCCTGCCAGGCTTAGAGTAACAGGACTTCTACGTGCTGCCCCAGCCTGCAGGTTGGACATTTCAGAACAGTACTGTGTTTCCTGATATTTAGATTTGCTACTGGTTCTTGGAGGGGAATTATTAAATTCGGTCCCCAAATCTTCCAAAAGGAAGATACTTAAGGTAGAATTGTGCATTCATTCACTCAATTATTGCAGTGTTTTACACTGACTGTCTTACGTGGTATCAGGTGTAGGCACAACCACTTAGATCACCAGGAACTCTGCCATTGGGTCTTTCAATTTCTGTTTTATGGCCATGTCTCTTTGTCCCTGGCAATGCCGCAAAACACATAGAATTTGAGGAAATAGAAATACAGATGAGCTTCTAAGATTTCCCAGCCTTGGTGGCTTGGGAACACAACAAAGAGTACCGAAATGAACAGTAGGGTGTCTTGGGGTGTGATGAGGGCATGGGGGACAGGTGGTGGGTTTGAAACAGGATGTGGTGACCATGATGCTTTGAGGTAGAGTCCTCCTTAGGAGACAGCTGAGAGCCACTCCAGGGCACCAAGATTTAAGGTGGAGCAGGACCTGCAGCTGATTTCTCTCTTTCGACTTAGTGTGGCGAACGCCACTGCTGACTGCAGTCACTGTATAGGAATCAAGATAAAAAACAAAGGGGGGCATTTTGAGAAGTCTGATGATAGAGGCAACATGCCAGGAATGTCTCCTGGTGCAGGAGGTAATGGAAACTTTTGTTGGGGGCTCTTAAGAGAAGGAAGTTAGGCGACTGGGGAGGCCTGTCCATGAGGACCTTAGAGCCTTTCCTTCTCTAACTCCACTGCTTCCTGACCACAAAGAGGTCAGTGTCACTGTGCCATCACGTACCCCTGCCAGGAGGCTCTGCCTGCCACAGGTCCTAGAACAACAGATCAAGTTGGCCACAAACAGAAATGATGAGCCAGAATGAGTATGTTTTCCTTTCAAATATATCACCTTAGGCATCTGTCTCAGCAATAGCAAGCTGCCTGATGTCGTGAGGGTAGAGAGTAAAATATTTAGGATGGACGAGAGCTTTACTCAAAATAGCAATTCAGAAAGGAAGGCTACTTTGCTTTTTTCCCTAGAGTGACAATATTCACTTATTTTTTTTTCTGAATCTAATGGTTTGGTTCCAAATGGATGTTGGAGCAAATATAAGAGAAGACTGAGAAATAGTTCCATCTGTAGCCAAAGGGAAGCCTCTGTAATCCAGTGTCCTGAGAGGTGAAGGAAAAGGGAGGTGGCCATGCTGACTGGCCTTTCAGGCAGGGAACTGGTGAAATGGGATGATTGCGCTTGATTTAGGGGTGAAGTTGAGCAGCAAAGGACAATGGAGGCTGAAAGGGCTCGGCCAAGCCATTCTGTTGTTCAGGGGCAAGATGTTGTTCTTGAAGGGTTCGAGGGGAGTGGGAGGGCAGGGGAAAAGTGGGAGGGATGATGGATTGCCGATGAACCGATGAAGAATGAGGCAAAGCAGCATGAAACCATTTGTTTGGGCTTTATAGATTTTCTAATAAAAACGTCAAGGTTTTCCACACCGTTTTGAAAATGTCATCAAATGCAAAGCAGTTCTCCTTGTGCTGGTGACAAAGGCTGCATTTCCAACGGTAAATTCCAGCTTGAGATGTAATAACAAACCTTGTCGGGTTTCCTCCAGCTCAACCCAGGGGTCAGGTTTGGTCCAAGACCCTTCAAGTTGACCTTTGACCCTTCACAGTAACTGAAACCTCCCAATAGAACTCAGAACTTTCTTTGCTATAGAGGACAGGGAGAGTGATTAAGGCTTAGGATTTAGCTGGATGGAAGCATCTCTAAAGTCAGGAATTATACTTCTGAGACATATTTGGGGGATGGGAGACTTATGTGTGAGTCCCCGGCGTTCATGCCTCTTGAAGAAGCCATCACGCAATTCTGCCATGGATTCTTGAGTCCAGGTCCCACCCCCTGTAGCCAGTTTCCCACAGTTCCTCAAAGGTTCTCTTCTAATTATTTTAGAGACTCTCCACTTACATGACAGACCAGGCCAAAACCTCCTTTGCCTTGGTTTTCCTTGTTCCTTTTTTATAACATTTTCCTCTAACCAAAGAAGTCCCTAAATGCTACTGTTTCAAAAACAGAATTCACCTTGGATGAGGTAGGCCTGTGATTCCATTTCATGGTATCAAGCAGAACTCAACTCCAGTGTGCTTCGCCAGTAACAGGAAGTCTTAAAGTGGAAGAGAAATTCCATCAGGTATACTTGATTTTGACTTGGCTTTCATAAAACTTTAAAATGGACTCACAAACCAAAACCAAACATACATTAGGATTCTTCAATAACTGCGTCAATATCAGTTTCTCAGAGCTCAAGTGATGCTTGATAAATTTTAATTTTAAAGTTCTCTTTATTACAGAATAATGTCCCATTACAGGAACAGATCACTTACCTATTCATTTTAAATTAAATGTCCGTTCAGTTGACTAGCTGTTTATGCCTCCATTCTTCATAGCTACATCTTCCTTCCCTTTTCCTTCCTTCCTTCCTTCCTTCCTTCCTTCCTTCCTTCCTTCTGTCCTTCCTTCCATCCTTCCTTCCTTTATTCTTCCTTCCTTCCTTCCTCCCTTCCTCTTTTCTTTTCTTTTTTTTCTTTTCTTTTCTTCCCTTCCCTTCCCCTGCTCTTCCTTCCTTTCTTTCTTTCTACTTCTGGAGAGGGTCTCATGTAGCCAGCCCATGCTGATCTCCAAAGAAGATCTTGAACTCCTGATCCTTCTGCTATAGGTGTGTACCACCACACCCATACTTAAGCTTAGTTTTGGCAAATTTTTTACATGGATTCCATGCTTGCTCATGTTCAACCAATCTCTGCCCCAATCCTGAACTCTATATACTTCAGGCTTCCCACTGTAATGTGTTTGCTATGTCTCTACCTATAGAAATTCTGTCATCTCTTTAAAGTTGTCTCAGTAACTGTGTGTTTCATGTAGTCACACTTGATTTCATTAGTCTGTCAACCATGATTTCGCCTTTCTTGGGAACCTTTGATTTCCCAGTGGAAATCAAACCAATATCCCCTTAGTCACTATGTTTTAACATGTATGTATTCTAGGTCCTGTCTTCTGGTCTAATACAAAGTTCATTGTCTTTATAAAGTAGAGACTAATGCCACATATGTTTTTGAGCCCCTTGTAGTAGCACATGAATCTGGAGAGAAGTCAGTGAGGGTTACTCATTTCCATGAGGATGACAGCAGCACTAATGCCATCGTTGGGTTGTCACCTGCTCCCTTGAGCCACCTGAGTCTTGGCAGCCAGGATAGCATTACATAGGCAAGAATTTTGTTTTGTGCAGAAACAAAACTTTGAAAAGATCTATCAAGCAGTTCCCAGCCACAATTTTGTGTCATGTAGGAAATCGTTACAAGGATGTTTGGCAATGGACCAATTTATTAGTCATACAACATTGGATGAGTTAGGCCTGAATCTACTAGTCGATTATGCCGAGAGTCCTGAATACATCTGTCTCTGAAGAAGGGAGTGTTGCTTGACATTTTAGACAACCTGATCAGACATTATGATTGTGCTAGGTTTAAACTAGAAAACAGTTTTTATGTACAACTATCCATCCATCCATCCATCTACCCATCCATCCATCCACCCACCCACCCACCCATCCATCCATCCATTTATCCATTGATCCATCCATTCACCTACCCATCCATCCACCCACCCACCCATCCTTCTTCCCATCCATCCATCCATCCATCCATCCATCCATCCATCCATCCATCCACCTATTTATTCATTAACTTATTGAACAGATTTTAAGTACCTGCCACATACCAGGAGAATCCAGAAGTATGTAAATCAGTCCTTGCCTTCATACACAGGCTAGGGCATGTATGTACCCAGTTAGCTGTCTGTATTCACAGGATCCTTATATACTTAGTCAACCATCCTCAGATACAAATAGTCCAGAAAACATTTTATGCACCCAGAACTTATACAGATGTTGTCGTTGTCGCCATTCTCTGACGATACACTGCAACAGCTGTTTATGCAATATTTACCTTGAATTGGGTGTTACAAGTCATCTAGAAAAAACTGGAAGATAAATGAGGGTGTGCACTGGCTATGGGCTGGTATTAAGTCATTTTATATGAGGAATCTGGGAGCCCTTGAATGTTGGCTTTCCCTGGGAATCCTGGACCTACAATACTAAGAGACAAATATATAGTAGTTTCAAAGAAAAAGACAGATGCGAGGGCAAAGATGCCACAGACTATTGTTTGGAGCAAACCCATGTGTTAAAGGAGTCACTTCTACTTGGGTAGCATTCGAGTGGAGGTCACTGGGGCACCTCCACAGTACCTTTACCAAGAAGACTTGAGGCACACAAATATGCCACATATGTGACCTTGACAGGACGAGATAATAGATGCTTGGAGTCTTAGGTCTGTGCTTTAAAACCAGACTAATGAGGCCTTGCTGTCAAAGTGCTTGTGCGTATTAGATGCCGTAACACACACCAAGTACTCAGCACATGGTGAAAGGGTTATTGCAGACAGGACCTTTTCTTCATGCAGTGTTGTGGGCAGCCTGGGAATGTCTTCTGGATTTCCGTGGAGCCTTCAGTCTTTCTGAGTCTCTTTTCAGATCCACCAGCACCATTGCAACCAATATCACCATTGATACCAACACCACCACTGCCATTATCACCATTATCACCATCCCCTATTACTACCAACATCACTACTATCAGCACCACCACTACCACTGCCACCACCATCACCCCCCATTACCACCACCACCTCCACCATCATCACCATTATCACCACCACCACCACCACTACTACCAACAACAAAAGAAGTAGGAGGCTGGATGCAAAGGCGATGGTGAGAATCATTGTGCAGCCCTTTATATTTGGGTCTGAAGGAAGCCAGAGCACTTACAAGACCAGTCCTTACCACAGAGACAGCAGAAGACCCTGACTTTAAAGACTGGGGCTTGGACTCTCACAGACGGACCGGTGAGCACACCAGGAAACTGGGAAGAGAGCCAGCCTGAGGTGGGGACTGGCTGAAAGGCAGCTTACAGTGACCCATCACAGAGCAACTAAACAGTGACACAAACAGGAAGCTGGTGAGACCACATGGCCTTGTGAGATCAGAAGAGCCCAGCCTGTGGGGTGGGTGGGGGAGGGGAGGGGCGGGGGCGGGGCGGGGGCGGGGGCTGGGACCGGGATGTAGAAATGACCAGCCTTCCTAGGAAGAAAGTCCTCTGCATGGAACTTGAAATTAACGCTGCTGCTGAAGTATGACATAAAGCTTCTTCCCCTTTCATTTTCTGTGAAAGGGACAATGGAAATCGGCCTATTTACAACTCCCTCCCTCCACCGTGGTGTCTGCTGGGAAAGGGTTTTCCTACCTCTGTCTCTCCCACGCAGGTGTCCACTTGGTAATTAGTGAACTCTCACTTGATCTCCAGACATGATTTAACCCCAGCTTATTCCGGAGGCTGCATTCCCTGCCTTATTATTCTCTGCCCAATAGAAGCATCTAGCAGATGATTGACTTCCACTGACAGCAGGATCTTCGCCCAGAATAACACGAGGAGATTGATTCATGGGATGGAGCACCCAGCCGCCCAAACTCCATCCTGTCTTCTCTGAGTTCCATCTCCAATCTCCTGTCAGTCTCAGAAATGGATCGAACCGCCTGAAGCCCTTGAACAGAGTTATGTTGGCAATCAGCTTTCTAATTCTTGCATATAGGCGCCAATATGTCAGGAGGACCCCGGCAAAGGGACAACAGGGTGGCTTTATTTAGTATTATGACATGCAAATGCTTGAAAACCAAGAGCTCATGAGCTTTACAGCAGCAGGGGAAAGTGGGGGAGGGGAACCCCCGCCCCCATGCCTGCCTCCAATTCCAGTAGCCCTGTACAGGCCTAAAAGGAGACTGCTAACAAAAAGGTTATTCAGTGGTTCTCCAAATAAATCCAAAGGTAACAAGTATGGACTGAGCAGACGTCAGGAGACTGAGCACTACTTTGGAAAACTGCCGAGATATTTAAAAATAGCTCTTTCTTATTAACCCAAGCACAATGCTGAAAGTCTTTTAAAATAAAGCCCCCAGATGCCACCTGCATGTGACACGGCAATAGGATGAATGCCAATACGTCCACATCCAGTGATACTGGAAATGCTCTTAAGGAGCAGCCTCGACTGATTGTTCTGGCACAAACAAATCACAAACTAATTTATGTATCCCTGCAGCTGCAGCCCAGCCGAGGCAGGCGGAGGGCTCGGACCAATTCGCAGTTGACTAGCGCTGCCTCGTTCTTTGCAGATTTTGGCATTTAACTATAATTAAGATTTATTGTTCACTAGCTTGCAGGTCAGGGCAAGCATGACAATATGGGTAACTTTTCTGTTTACTAGTGAAATGTCTGGGAGGAGGAAGCCTCAACCCTTCCAAGCAGTGGCTGACAGGAATAAAGAGTGCCTCTCCACTCCAGGACCCTCGCATTACTGATTTTAATCAGACGTGTGGAGTCACTCGAAGGGAGGGCAGGGACAGATCGGAAGCAGCCACTGAACTGAGCTGTCGCTTTTGCACCAGAAGGGTATGGGCCAGGAGCCAAATCAATTATTGCTGATCTTCTGGATTTGGGGAGAGGACTGGCGGCTTGATGTGGGAGGGAGAGAGCCCTTGATGCTGACAAAGGTTATGCAGAAACCAGGACCTGTGGGTTTTTACTGCCCCTCCCTGCCACCCAGACAAGGGCAGTTCTTCCTGCCACTTCACTCTCAAGGATGCCCTTGGATTAAATCTGATGGCCAGAGGAGGAGGGAGGTGAGGGTTAACAGTCCACAACCACTCACCGGCTTTCATGGTGTGTCGGCTGAGGTCCTGTGCAGGTGACCCCAGACACTCAGTGGGCACAGTGTACAGACTGTGTGAAGTTGACAGAGGAAGGAGGAACACCCCCCTCCCAGTTTACTGAAGGCAGAAATACTAAAGCGTGATAAACTTCTATTTCTCGTATCTATAATTTATTGTCGTTGTGGTTTGGCCTCCCCGGTATATTTCTCTGAGACTGTATAAATCAGAAAAGCATCCTTACATGGACCAGAGGTGTGGACTGAGAGTGTTCTCCCGCCAGGAAAAATCCTTGGCTTTTTTTTTGGGGGGGGGAGGGGATTACATTTTGCTGAATACAGAATGTAGTTTTACTTGATAGTATAAAAATCTCTTTGTATCTCACCTCATTCTGTAACAGATTTCAAACGGGGCTTCGAAAAAGCCACAAAACACTTTTGGTGGAAAATTAAGGATAAAATAACTCAGGAAAGTGCACCCTCCCTGAGCACTGCCTGTTGGTAGCTCAGCTAGTGATTGGTGGCAGCCAAGGGGGACAGTTTCTACTATGTGTGATTCAGTACACTGGGGCTGCCTGATCCCAAATGCATTTGTTTTCTTCTTTACCAGAATAAAGACTTGGGGCTTCTAAGAAGTGAAGTTTTGTTCTGACGTTTAAGAGAGAGGATATGAAAGCAGCATTTTTTCCCCCTGAAGTTGAAACGGGTGGACAGGAATGAGCTCTGAACGTGGATTTAAAAGAAAAGTCCTCAACTGTTTTTAACAATGGAAGGCTCCAAATCTTGTGGGACCCAGTTCAGTTATGGGGCTACCGAATCGTGGAAGAGGAAAATGCAATTGTGGGAGGTAGAGTCTGATGTTTATTATATTTAGGCATCAGCAGTATTGTTAACTTTATTTTAAAGGGTGAATTCTTGGTTTCACCGAAGTCAGTTTTTAGCGTAATGTTGAGATCTTGACAGTTCAGATGAGCTGTGCTACATGCTTAGGTGCAAGTCAGTGTCCCAGAGGGCAAGCTTGACCCACATGCCTCATTTCCCAAGCCCTGGGACTTTGAACTTGGTAACGTTGTGCAAGGTCATTTCCAGTGAACACAGTCATCACACAGCTCTCTCACACTGCTGATACAAGCAAAACACATTCATAACACATGCCTCAGTCACCATGGATGCAGATGCATGGAAAGGACATGTAGGACACTGAAGCCATTTAGTGAACAGGACGTGGTGGATCTGCTGCCCTTAGATGCACCAGCAGGGAGGAGGGGAGCTGCCCACGCTCAGAACAGGTGGGCAGCCCGAGGAGAGTCCCTTTGCTCTCAGCTGGGGAGGGCTTTGTGGAGGAAGCAGGATTTCAGGAGCTGCTGGAATGATTGCAGGAGACAGCTTGACAGGATGGGATGGGGCAGGCGTCCAAGCACAGGGACTCCTGCCCGGGAACGAAGGAAATCTTGAAGCAGGGAATATGTGCTCGATTGAAAGGGCAGTGGGAACGCTTCCAGGGATGGAAGAGGATGAACAGGTGACTCAGATACTCAGGATGGACGGGGTCCTTCTCCACTCACACACAATTACCTGCTCCTGGGCAATTGGACTTGGTATTGAAAGAGTAGCGTGGGAGGCGGGGGTTGTAGCATGGTGGTAGTGCTCGCTTAGTGTGCAGGAGGTACTGGGTTTGATCTGCAGAGCAGCAATAAGCAAAATAACACAGAACTAGGGGTGCAACTCAGTGAGAGCATTCCTAATAGCGTGAGTTTCACCACCAGCCTAACATGGAAGAGAGAGAGAGGATGGAAGGAAAGAGAGAGGGAGGAAAGATAGAAGGGCTCTTACATTGGTTAAAATATGGGAAACAATTCACCATATACTGAGAATAGTCAGAGTATGGATCAAAACAGGGAAATGAGTCTACTGTTTGAAATGTTAAAAAGAACAAAGCTGCAGGGAGAATTGGGAGTTACTTTTAAGAGGAGTAAAAACAAAAGATTTCTGTCGAGAAAGAAACAGAAAATGTCAGAAATTTTGAGTTCTTTTTACTGATAATGCGGGGCTCTCCTCCCCCTCTCCCCCTCCCAAAAATCAAACCAAAACTACAGCAAAACCCCTGCAAGAACATCATTTCTGTTAACAGTTTGCTGAGAGACTGACTGTGTCCCCCAGGCTCTTCTGTGACTTAGGTTTCTGTTACTATAATGAAATACCTGAGCCAACTGACTGAGAAAGAACAGGTTTATTTTGTCTTAAAGTTCTAAAATTCCAGTCTTGGGTCATACGGTGCCATAGGTCTGGATGTCTGGCCAGCGGAACACATTGCACATGTTATGCACATTATTGCAGGAAAGCAAAGCCATTCTGTCAGTGCCTTAGTCAGTGTTCTAGTGCTGTGAAGAGGCACATGTTTGTAACAGTTTACAAAGGAAAGCATTTAATTGGGGCTGGCTTACAGGTTCAGATCTTTAGTCCATTGTCATCATGGCAGGGAACATGGTAGCATGCAGGCAGACGTGGTGCTAGAGAGTGGCTGAGCGTTCTAGATCCGGACCCAAGGCAACAGGAAGAGGGAGGGGGAGGGGAAGAGGGAGGGGGGAGAGGGAGGAGGAGGAGGAGGAAGAGAAGGAGAGAGAGAGAGAGAGAGAGAGAGAGAGAGAGAGAGAGAGAGAGAGAGAGAGAGAGACTGGTCCTGGCTTCTGAAACGTCAATGCCCACCTCCAGTGCCACAATTCCTTCAACAAAGCCACACCTATGACAGCAAAGGCTCCCCTAATCCTTCTAAGTAGCTTCACTCCCTGATGACCTAAGCATCCAAATATATGAGTCTTTTGGGGGGTCATTCTTATCCAACCATTATAATCATGAACCATGAAGTCAATCCCCACTAATGACTAGCCAGGGTTCCATAATCCATTCTGGAGACAACCACCTTGACCTAAGAACCCCAGTGTATTTTACCTGGGACAGCACGTAAGAGCAGAGGCTAGCCATGCTTATGATATGCTTTGCTTTGCTCATCTGTGATTGGGATGGAGAAGGTGCATCTGGATCTCCATCCTCTCCGTATCTGAGTCTGCATCTCACCTGTCTCAACCACCTGGACCTGTTCTGAGTTACCTATCCAAACTTTTCTCCCATGTTTTGTAGGCTCCTTGTTATTTTGTGAAATTTGAGTATTAAGGATATGTGTCTCATTGGGTGCAAGGGAGCCATACTTGTCTGTATTCTTGTCAATATTCAGTTAGATTGATTTTCTTTGTTTTTTTTTTTTTTTTTTTTTTTTTCGCGACAGGGTTTCTCTGTGTGGCCCTGGCTGTCCTGGAACTCACTCTGTAGACCAGGCTGGCCTCGAACTCAGAAATCCGCCTGCCTCTGCCTCCCAAGTGCTGGGATTAAAGGCGTGCGCCACCACCGCCCGGCTAGATTGATTTTCTTAATTTGCCAAGTTAACAATCTAAAAAGATATTTTGGTATTTTTTCTCTGTTATACTTGTTTATTAATGAAGCTGGAGGTTTATCTCATGTGTGTTAGGAAGGCATATCTTCTTTTGGAGGTGTCCTGATGCTTACTTTTGGAGCGTACTAACAGTGCTGTTTGCTATTCATTCACTCATTCATTCATAAATTCAGCTGCATCATAGAGTTACTCCTATTTTCTATTACTTGTTCAGCTTTAGCTTGTCCAAGCACTGTTTTCATTTGTTCCTTTTACTGCCTGGTCTCACACTCCTGCGCATAGCCAGTGTGTGCAGCACACATGTCCTGTAGCACAGGGAGCCACTGTTGGGTCAGGACCACTAATGACTGGACGAGACTGTCTCAGGCTGAGCCTCAGCATTCAAGGACCTTGCCTTCCAGAGCGCAGAGGGATCATGGCCTTCCCCTGCGTACCTTCTGGTCTCCCTTCTCGGATTTCCTCTTCCTCTCTCACATGTCTCTCCACCGCTGCCCTTCAGTGTTCTTCCCTTTAGACTTTTCCTCACTCCTGATCTCTCTCCCCACTTTTTCCCAAGCTTTCTCCTTCTCGAATCGTTCTAGCAAGTTTACAGCATCAAAGGATTTGGCTCCATTTTACAGATTAAAAAAAATATAAATACTAGGAAATGAGACATATTGAAGTGGTCTGGTGAGAGTGGTGGAAATTGGTTTAGGACCGCAGAGCCTGCGCTGGGTACCCTGTGTTTATAAGCTCTGAGAGGGTGGAATTTCAGAGTGTATGATCTGTGCCTGGGGGTGGGGGGAGGGGTACGGAATGCATGGCCAGAGCTGGCACTATTCCTTATTCCCTTGTTCCTCTGGGCCAACCCCCAGCCCACCTGCAGCACTTGGTTGGCACCTGTCTTCATTCTGCTCCTGTTTTTCAGTCCTTACGCTGTAGGTCTGCTGTGTCCTGCCCACATCCAGGGAGGCATTATTACTTTGCAAACAAAACATGCCCTGCTCTCCCTGGAAGACAGACTGTCCGCAGAGACTTCCTGCAGACTGCTGTGCTCATCGTGGCTCAGGATTCTTGTAAACTGCAGTCACAGAGGGTGGCACTTCCTGTCAGAGGGAATCGTGTCCTCTCTGTGACCTTGGTCTTATTATCCCTTGTTGTCCGTCTTCGAGTCCCTCCCCCCACTGCACTGAGGCCCTCATCCTACCCACAACAGGTCACTTCAGGCGGGGAGAGAGAAATGATGTCATTTGGAGGTGACAAGGGACACGCTGACATTGCAGAGTGGGCCATGTTCCTGACTGTGTTCACTGACCACCCAGATCCTTTCCCAGAACCAACGAAAGCCAAGACTTACCAGTTACCACATTCAGGAACAGTCGGTTATTTTACCAGCACACAAAGGTGGAAAGAGCTGGCAGCTACTTCCCTGCTTCTGTAAGAAAACCGTTTTGAAGTAGCAGGCTTCTTGCCTCCAGCTGGAGCTGAAGTGCTGCAGGGACCGGGACCTCATCTTAGCCCGCCCTGGCTGCTGTCCCTCCTTCCCCAGCTCCAAGCCGCCTCTTGCCTCTTAGCGTAGCAATCTCTGGCTCGCTACCTTAGTTCTGTCTCTCCTGGCTGGCCCTTTGGTTATTCTCTTTGGGGGCTTTAAGAGGGGCAGGAACCAAGAAGCATATTCAAACGGCTTTCTGAGTGGGGCAAAACCTTTCTCATGAAGAAATAAAAGAACAGACATTAATAGCTTGGAAAACAACGGTAATATTTAATTAACCTTTGGAAATGGCTGCTCTGCACATCTGCATGCGTCGGCTCATCCTCAGAACAGAGGCACTGTGTGTGCCCAGGCCAAGATCAACACACTGGGCGACGCATTTCCTCCACTGGGATTGTACAGGGGGAAAAGTACCAATATATTCCCCTTCCCCCTCTTCCCAAATCAGTTGTTTTACTTTAAAAAATTCATGGGACCCAGCTGCCCCATCGAGGTTGAACATGGCCTGTTGTGCTGCACATCTGAGGAGCCCAGGTTGAAGGCTGGCTCCTTTCCCTGTCATTGTAGCAGACAGGCCTGGGGCCTCCTGGGGGATGGAAGGTCAGTTCTGATGACAGCAAAAATCAGCTCAATGTGCACGGAGTTCTCCCAACACGGCATGCATCCACAGGACATGGGGAATTAGACTCATCTGCAAGTGTCAACTCACAGCTTCTTCGGTGACTTTTTTTTTTCTTGCAAAGGTGGTGTGCTCGGATGGTTTGTAAAGTAGTGTCATCTAGGGAGCAAGAAGGTTGGTTCATTAACATATCACCTGGTTAAAGTAGATCAATGTTGATGGAATTGTTTAAGGTATTCCCCATCGTAGGACCGGTGAACCATGCTGATCAACCTGTTGTTAGTTCTACCACGGCAAAATGCCAACCTTTCCCTTTCTCTCTGTTTTGTAACTGCTTTGAGGAGCAAGTCTCATGGTGGAAGCCTGAGTTCAAGTGTGAGGACTGATGAATGTGTTTTCTTTTATCAATGGACAAGGAAGGAAAAGTGAGAGAGCGTTATATTTTTCTCTGTGGCATGTTAGAATGTAAGAGGGTGGACATTCAGACAATGACTATGGAGATGAAGGTTAGTGGCTCTAGCTGTGTTATACATCAGCCACGCAGAGTCCTTTGTGGTGGTGTCTCCATATAATCTCAGCACTCTGGAGGCAGAGGGAGGAGAATTAAGGCAAGTTTGAGACCAGCCTGGTCTACATAGAGCATTCCCAGCCATCCTGGGATTCAATGAGACTGTCTTTTAAAAAGGCTTAAAGGAAGGACTATACTGAGTGCTAATTATTTCCTTTTTTTCTGATACTCTAAATTGAGCAACAAAGAAGTCTGAGACTTCAAAACTAGGTCCTTTTTTTCCCCATAATGTTTTCTAACCTTTATTTTTATTTTATGTGAATGAGTGTTGGGCCTGCATGTGTGTCTGTCCACCATGTGTGTGTCAGCACTTCTGGGACTGGAGTTATAGACAGTTGTAAGCTGCTATGTGAATGCTAGGATTTGAACTCGGGTACTCTGGAAGAGGAGACAGTGCTCTTAACCACTGAACCATCTCTCTAGCCCCCAAGCCTTCAGGTAACATTGAAAGCAAATAAAAACTTGATTAAGGTGAGAAGTCAATGCAATTGGTTGCTAAATTTGTCTTTTTCCAATCAGAAAGACATGCTGCCATTGGCCACAACTGAAAAATGATCTTTTTTTTGTGCTGTTCTAACAAGACCAGCACATGGTAGAGATGAGGGAATTAGTTTAGGGTGTGTGAGGGCTTTGATAGAATGGCAGTGAGCACCTCTCCATGGGTGTGGGTCTGACCATCAGTGACACAGCTCACATGGCAAGGACAAGAAAGACGAAGACCCGCAAACACTGCAACTGTGAATTCTCCCTGTCGGTTGAGAGTAAATGACTTTGGGCTTCATGAGATCACAGAAATTATGTTCCTTGGAGATAAGAAAATTGTGATTTGGTCATGAGCCTACATTTGGATAGCATTTGTGAGGTTGGGAAGGTGGCTCAGGGGTTAAGAGCATGTACTGTTCTTCTAGAAGACAGGCTCCATTCACAACATCTACATGTGGTGGCTCGCAAGCCTGTAACTGTAGTTCCAGGGGATCTGACATTCTCTTCTGGCTTCCAAGGACACTGCATGCCCATAGAGTGATCTGGGCAATTTCTCAGTAAAGAAAGTACACATGGATATGATATTATATGACTCTACAACGCAATAGGTCTTGTATATGGGACAGTCATTTCTACTACTATAACAGAACACACAAGACTATATATGCTATAAATAGTTTATGTGGTACATGGGTCTGGAGGCTGGAAAACCTCAGAGTATGGTCCTAGTATACCAGGTGAGGACCTGGGTACTGTTATTCAGTGGAGGGAGGCAGAGGGGGCAAGGGAGAATATAAAACAGAGAAGTCATGGCAAGCCCATTTGTTCTTTTATCAGTAGTCCACTCCTACAGCAACTAACTCCCTCACTTAGGATAACAGCATTACTCCATTCATGAGCCAGAGTCCCCACAACTTGCTTACCTCTTAAAGTCCCCCCTCCTCAACCCTGTCCCTCCCCATTGCAGCCTGAACTTTGGAGAGGACATGGAAACCATAGAAGGGACACACACATGCTAGAGGCTACCATATGGCAATGTGACATGCCAATGGTACAGGAGTCAGCGACAAGAACTGATGGGAGAGGTAACCGTCTACAGCAAGGGACTTTTTCAGGGGTCCATGTATTCCTGCCTGTCCAATTCCCCGGGCTGCTAAGCTCTCACTTCCCATGATTAGCTCCCTCATAAAATCTAAGTTGACTTCCAGGAGGTGGGAGGGAAACTGTATGTGCATGCATAAGAGTGGAGGCAGTTGAATGTGTGTGTGTGTGTGTGTGTGTGTGTGTGTGTGTGTATGCACGCATATGCATATGCATTTTTGTTTGCAAGTGGTAGCAGGCTGAGGGTCTGAGCGCTTTTCCAAGATTCCCCAGAATACAGAAGGCTTTTGGTGCATATGGGAGATCTGACAAGAACAGCAGAAGGTGAGGAAATGGCTGGAAGCAACACTAATGCCACTCCATCTGGAAAGAGGGGTACTGTTTAGTACGTCTGGAAAGCATTATTTCTGCAAATAGCTCAACCTCTATCAACTTTCAGGCAGGGATCCCGATCTGCTGCCAAAATGAGATCTCCCTGACGGCAATGCGGTGGGAGACACTGAGCAAATGAACGAACAGCACAAAGCAGGAAATCTGTAGAGATGGCAGCCGTGAAGGTACCACACAGCAAGCACCTGCCTCTCTCCAAAAAGACAGCCGGGGCTTCACATCACATTAGGCTGGGGCCGCGCTGGGGGAGGGCTCAACCTGGTGGGATTTGGAGCTCAGCAGCCATTTCCAACAATTTCTCACAATTTCTGGGCTCAGAAAAGCCCCAAATAGAGTTAGCCAAATGGCTTTCCTGCATTGATTTTTATACCCGTGGGTATTTTGAAGGAAATTAAATCCATGTGTTTCTGATTCGGTTGCCATTAGCACATGAGAACGTTGTTTTTTTGAGAGTTATAGTGTGCGCTGGGTGCCTTCGCGCTGTGCCGCTTAAATGTCATAAAACCGTCTAGCCAGACATGGAGGTGCAGGGAACCGGGTGTGCTGCTGCAAGCCATTTCCCTGCCTGTCCAGAAGGCAACATGTTTTTGTCATTTGCATCCCTTCTGAATGTAGCACAACATGTTTTCTCGTGCCTGTTAATCATCTATCATTTCCAATTTGAATGAAGCAGTATTAGTATAGATGATGAGAAATTACCCTTAACCACTAAGAGCCGGATGGGAGTCCTTCAGAGGAGAGCAGCCACAAAGACTGGCGCTGGTGTCTTGGTCCACAGGCAAAGAAGTCAGTGGTGCTGCAGCCCCAGGATGGTCCGTGAGGGCTAGAGAGGGCATCACCTCAGCAGGTGAGCCTGTCTGGAAAGAGCCTGCATGGGCATCATGGCACTCCCTGCTCACTCTCCTTCCTTTCTCTCTCTCTCTCTCTCTCTCTCTCTCTCTCTCTCTCTCTCTCTCTCTCTCTCAACTCACTTTGTAGACCAGGCTGGCCTTGAACTTACAAAGTTCAAGCCAACCTCTGCCTTCCCAGTGTTGGGATTAAAGGCATATGTCACCATGCCAGACTTTTGAACTCCTCTTCTTGATCATCAGATTGAAAACCTTTGGTTAGGACTCGTTAAGAAAAAAAAAGGTTTACTTTATTGATAATGATGTGTATGTGTGTGGATATGTGCTTGTAAAGAGGCCAGAAGAGGGTCCTGGGTCCCCTGGGGTTAGAGTAGTAGGTGGTCGTGAACTCCTTGAGGTGGGTGCTGGGAATCAAACTCAGATACACTCTCAGAGCCACTGAGCCATCCCTCCACCCCCTGATTAGGACCCTTTCTAAGAGTGTCACAAACAAACAGACAGACAGATAAACAATCTCAATTAGTCTTATCACATTCTTCGCAGGATTATATACCCTTAAAAAGAATCAGCAATATACAGGAACTGCACTTTGGTTTTTGTTTTTTACCAAGATGTTTGTTGCTCTTCAATTTGAGACTCTCCTGTGAATATGGGCAGAGGTGGGGAGCCCCAGCTTACACTGTATGGCCAAGCCATGGTGTGCAGTAGGTTACACAAATTCAGTCCTTTCCCCACTTACAGTATTATCAATTCACGATGGGCTGCCTGTCAAATGAGTCTTGTTAGGGCTTTTTCTAACCCTCCAGTCTATGAATTAAAAACTGACTTCAAAAATGGAGGGACACCTGTATTAAGTCTCTGCTGTGTTCAAGGTATTGAGCTTGATACTGAGAACTTTCCAAAGATGAGGGGACTTTTTTTTTATTTTTTATTTTGTCTCTGAAGGAAAGATACAGGAAAAAGAGCATGTGAACTAATTTATTAAATATCGACTGTGAGGGAGGTGGAGTCAGGACAATAGGGAATTCAAGGCCATCCTCTGATACACAGCAAGTTCAAGGCTACACAGGAACCTGAGCTACATGGGAACCTGCATCACACACACACACACACACACACACACACACACAGCTCTGGGCATTATTTACTTGATTTCATTATCAAAGAATTTGCTAAAATAGGTTTATTACTCCATTTTGTAAGAGATTTTTACTCAGGAAGCAGGAAGATTTGGTAATTTGCCCAAGGACACAGAGCTATATGTGGAGGGTTCAGGACATAGACTCTCTTTTCCCTGACTAAAAGGCTTATGATATTTTCTTTCTGTCCTGTTTTTTACCTTTTAATGTGACAATTGTTAAGTAGTTGTGTATAATAATATATGGAATTTGATATCTGGAATCCTGCGGGGAGAGGAGGATGTATATAACTTTGCCTTGGGGACCGTATAAGACTTTACTGAAAAAAAATTGTTTGAGCTTTTGAAAGGATGATGGAGAATGACCCAGCAGAGAGAAAGAATGACCAGCAGATGACAGAGGGAAAGATGGTCACAAGGATCCTGTTTCAGCACTGAAAATCTACTCCTTACTTCACTGGATGGCACTGATTAATATGGAAACTGTTGACCAGGTCACACTTCTATGGATATAATTATAATCTAAGTGTATGTTCTCTGAGCTTCCAGACTGCGCCCATCGTTCTGCCCTCTGGGCTGTGGAGGCTCGTCTTTGACACCTGGCATCTCAAGGAGCGCTTTGATTCGCCTTGACTTTGCTTAACCTTGACAAACTCATTGGAAAGCAGGTCCTCTGGTTTCCTCCAGCTACACTGTCACCTGAGGTGCCTTGCTCCTCATTTGCAACGGGGAAAAGAAGGTCTGTTTCAAGCACAGCTGGTGGTGATTTTGTTCCAAATTCAGAGGCTGTGGAGCAAACAGAAAATTTCATGCTTGGGCCAAGGCAGTGGCCAACAGAGCTTCAGTAACTTATATGGTGTGTCCACAACCTGCTTCCCATGAAATTGTCTGCTAGTGTGGACAAGCTGGGGAGTCGTCATTGAGCTGTTTTCTGGAAGGCTCTCTTGGTGACATGAGTCTGGTTCCCTTGTTTTGTACAGCTTCAGCGTCTTAAGCCCTAGTGTAGTCAAACTTGCCCTGTACTCTCTTCTGAAAGCCAGTAGTAGACAGCTTGCCAAGGCCAGTCTTACTTCATCACGTCACTTAACTAGCTCAAAAGCTGTGGCTGGCATGATGATCTGGGCTAGAATGCTTGTCTAGCAGGCATGAGGCCCCAGGTTTCTTCCCTAGCACCCCAAAACCCAAAGCAAACAAGAGCTGTTGCAGATGTCCCTTGTGTCCTGGCAAGGGCAGTGCTCCTGATGGAACACAGTTGCTTAATCAGTCTAGAATTTAACCCAGTATACAAGCTCCATTGGGGAACTGCCAGTCCTTCTAATAATGGTAAGATAAATATTTCTAGTGCTTCTTTCAGCCAAGTGAGAACCCCAGACTCCATTTAGACTTAGTGGAGCAACTCGTGATTTAGACTCAAGCTAAAACAAGCAAGCAAGCAAGCAAGCAAGCAAGCAAGCAAGCAAGCAAGCAAACAAAAAAGCCCTTCCTCATTGGTCAGATGAAGAAGGTAGACTCAATTATCACTAAGGACTTACTGGGTCTACATTTTCTGACTGCTGCTGGAAACCGAGACCATTTGTTTGTTCTCCTTCCATCAAAGACAATCTCATTCTTGATTATTCCAGAGATGGTTACAATGTTCTCTTTTCTTTGCTACATTAAAACAAATCCTAGTTTATTTTGCCTCTCCTCAGAAGAGTCTTTACCACAAATATATCCATCCACATGCAAATTGCATGAACTTTTCCAGAGGAGATGAACAACTATCAAGTTACTCCTGGTAGGGTACCAGTGCGTTTCATTGTAGATACTTACAGGTGCATTGGCAACTTAGGGGTGACTAAACCACTGAAGAAAATGCCTCCCTATCAACCTGTTTATATCCCCAGAGGGAGGTAGGACTGCACAAGCCCCTACCTGCTCTTTATGAATCTTGTACGGATCATATTTGGGTATCACAGCTACTGAAGAGTATTGAGTGAGACATGGCTTCCCACAATCATCCGAGTGCCCATGAATTTTTGGGACCTTCTCCAAGGCCTTCATGTCACCCTCCTGTCACACCACTGTAACAGAAACCCAGAATAGGTCTAAACACAGTGGTGCTGCAGGGCTATATTGGGATATAGTAGATTCTGCCTTTCCAAGCCGTGTTCAAAAAGCTAACTCATTTCAGGGAGCTTGAAGCTCATCATCTTCTTTAATTAGGGCTGTTCTGAGCTGAGGCAACATTAACTGTGCTATAAACATGGTGGTCAGCAAGTAATGCCCTGGACCCAGTCCCCACTGGCTTTGCAGTCAGATGGCCTGGAGGCATTGCTGGCAGCTAACACTGCTCCTTGTATTTGGAAATGAAGGACCATAAATGGTGGCTGCCTTCCAATATGTAAATAAATAAATACATAAATAAATAAACAAATAAATGTAGAGAATGTTGATGCTGGCCTCCCTGCCAGACAGGAGCTAGCGTCTGACTTCATCTTTGGGGAGACGAATGAGAGAAGGGTACTGAATAGGTTTTTGAGCAGTAGCCTCAGATCTGCTTGGAACCTCGCCTCATTTTGAAAATCTTTCAATTGGCTTTCTGGCCCTTGCTGGAGAGTGAAACCATTCTGTCAGACACGAGACTGTGTGCGTGTAGTCACAACAATTATCAGCAATACCCTGAGATGGAGCCATTTGTAAGGACGAGCTGTTGTCAACAGATACTTCAGCTATGATTCGGAACTGTGGCTCAGCTCCTGGGAGAGTGTGTGCTCAGCCTGCAGACTGCTTCCAGGCAGTTTAAGGTGCCGGGCACACACACACACACACACACACACACACACACACACACACACACACACACACGTGGGGAGAGAGAGAGAGAGAGAGAGAGAGACTCAGTCACATACACACACAGACAGACAGACACAAGACAGACACACACTCATACAGAACACACACTCATACATAGACATGCACACTCATACGCGCCCACACACACACTAATACAAGATATACACACTCACACATAGACACACTAACACACAGATACAAACACAGAGAGACACAGACACACACACACACACACACACAGAGAAACAGACAGACAGATACAGACAGACAAACATATACTCAGTCACATATACACACAGATACATACTCATAGACAGACACACAGACAGACACACACTCATACACAACACACACACATAGACATGCACACTCACACGCAGACACACACACTAATACAAGACACACATACTCACACATAGACACTAACACATAGACACAGACAAACACACAGAGACACAGACACACACAGACACACATAGACACATACACATAGATACACACACACAGATACACACACACACACACACACACACACACACACACACACACACACACACCACTTAGGGAATACTCAACTCTGGGGCTCGATCTTGTCAGTCCACAGGTTTGCAGTCTTTTTATTCCCATCTCTCTAATTCAGTGCCCAAATTTTGAGTCAGTCGGGATGGTAGCACCTTTCAATGTGAAGAAGGAATGAGAGAAAACGTCTTGTTTATGTTTATATGCCTAATGCTTCAGCTCTGCCTGTCTTCTCAGAAGAAGTAAGTACCCATGGAATGAATAAATGAATGAATGAATGGACCTGAAGCTTCTTTTCTATGACCCACAACCTTGAGCTGCTACCTGTGGAATGGATGAATAAACCCAAATCTTCTCTTCTGGGCCCTGCTGCTTCTGAATTTTTAATTTCTCCAGAGCCTCACTTGGAGGCTGCTTTCCTCGGATTTCTTGCTAGGTTCACAGGCAGCTTCCTTTCTTCCCAGGACCCCGAGTACCGCCATTTTGTAGGGCTTCCCTGTACACACCTCTTTCCCTTGGCCCGGGTTGCTTGTTCTGGATCATGTGACTAACGCATGCCACAGACTTTCTCTACCTTTATACTTTATTTCACTGCCTTCTCGTTCCTCTCTCCCCTTTCCTTGAGAAATTTCAAGAAAGTTCAGTGCAAACAATTGAGAAACTCTAACAGAACCGAGGGCAGAGAGGGCACAGGGCTAACGAGGAGGGGCCAAGCCCAGTGCCTTCTCTTGAGCCCAGTGGGAAGGCGGGTCTGGGGCAAAGCCTCCAGTCTTAAAAGACCAGCATGCTTCCCTTTGACAGCTGACCTGCAAAGAATTAACCCTTTGAAGAACTGTCCTGTAGGATTTGGCTACTGCTTTTCTTTAAAGTGTCCTATCTTGTTTACCTGTTACAGCACGGGTTTGAGGACCTATATTACTCTAATAAGCTATATAGTTTGCTACCAGTTTTGACCAGTTTAGGTATCACTGTTTTCCCAGAATACTATCAGAGTACCTGGGCAACCCAACTTCCTACTACCGGTTTCGAGATGAGATATTCACATAAAGAGGGGAATTCTGTTTTCCCAGAAGGGCTCTTGTCAGAACTCAGGTTCCAAAGAACTGTGGATAAGGTATGGAAGTTTCCGTGGACCACTTTCGGTTTGGAGGTTGGTGTGGCAGCTAAAGCCATGCTGGTTCCTAGCACTCCTCCGCCCCTGCCCCCCCCCCGCCCCCGCCACAAAGAGACAGGAGCCTAGTTTCTTCCCTTTGGGTTCCTAATATATTTTTGTTATTTATATCTTTAAATGTGTGAGAGTACCTACCCAGAATTTTAAAAACTGAATAAGTAAATAAATTTAAAAATTAAAAAAAAAATCCTAGTTGGTGATGTCTGACTTCCTGTGTTCATGTTGTTGCTACTCTTGTTGCTTTGGGTTTTTGTTTTGCTTCTCGAATGTTGTTGTTTTCCAGGAAAGCTGTCGTTTATCGTGAGAACCGGAGCAGCCATGTGTTGATTTTTCTGGATTCCTTTTGGCTACTGTCCCAGTGCTAATGAAGGCCCTTCCAAAGTGCTAACGAGCTGGTGCCAAAATCAGTTATGCCGAAAACAATGGAGGAGCATAGTATGCAGACTGCATGTATACCCGCATATGCACACACGTGCGCACGCGCACGAACACACACACACACACACACACACACAGATTTAAAATAATATGTTCTAGTGCAACTTCCTGTTTGTGCAAATTAGACATAGCCATTCTGGAAACACGATGTGCACGTTGGAACTTCACAAAGGAGAATGTGAGGATTCCTTTTATAAAAAGACCTATATTTGGTTGCCGAAGTCATTCTTTGCTCAAAGGAGGAGCAAAGTTTCTAGATTTTTCTGGGCACGAATTTTGTAGCCGGGAAACTAGTTAAAATGTACATTCACTAACTTAAACAATTTAAGGTGTAATATCAGCGTGGCTATAGATTTAATTTTATTGAGAAAAAGATCCTGCTATATGAAGCCCTCGAGCACTGCTTAGTTTAGGATTAGCCCCCTGGCTGATTTTAGTAAAGTCACCAGCATTGATCTTTGAGCCCTTTTAAGGTGGTATTTTGTGGCTGGGGCTCTTTCTGGCTTCCACGGGTCCTCCTTGCCTTTCTCTCAGTGTGTAATTATTCTCGCTTCAATTTGTTTACACAGCTTGGAGATGGGGACAGGATTCTCTGGCGACCGTGCAACTGCAGCAATCACCGTAAAGAGAAGCATTTAGATGCTATAAAACCTAACCGCCCGGCATGCACCATTGCATAGCTGTTACTGAAATTTAGTAAATTAAATTAAATAATTTTAAATAACTCGGTTTCAGGGATTTAAAAATTCATCTCTGTGGAATCCTGTAGTCAGTTTATTATTACTATTATTGTTCATCAAGTACAATTTATATTTTTTAATGAATCAAAATCCCTCCTAGGCCACCCAGTCCACAGTAGCTCTCGGCACCCTCGATTGAGTCGGTAGCTTCGTGCGCCATCTTCCGGCGGTGTTTAGTACCACGGCTGGGAGGCAGCACGCCAACCCTGGGCGGCTGCTGAGTTGGGGGAGTCACCGCAACAGCCAGGGTGGCCACGACTTACAGTTTCTGCAAAGATTCACGGTTAGGACGATGCTCGAAGCTATTGCGTAAACTGCTCCCATGGGCTTTGACACTGTGGGTCACCCTGAAGCACGGGGACAGCCCAGAGAGACTCTGGCTGTGGAGGCTGGAGGTTTGTTTTCTGTCAGTGGACGCCTGCTCTCACTCTTCTTCATTAACGCCTAGATGTGACTGACCTGCTGTTTGCCCGACATCACCGGGAAGCCAGCAGTCCTCCCACATCGACTTTCTCTGCTCAACCAGGGCTCTGTTCCAAGGAGCCCTTGCATGTTTAGACGCACAGCCCAGATAAAGACCTGTGGTGTTTTAAATGTTTTATTTCCCTTTCTGAAACAAAGTCATGTGTAGTTGGGGTAATGGCGAGCCTTGTTTTTAAGACTATTTTTACACTTCTGTTCAATCTAACGATAGTTTAATGAGTAAACAACCATCAGATGATACTGACAGGGATTGAAGGAGGGAAATCCTTTCCTAAGCAGCCCTTGGCGCCTTGGTTTGAGTATCTCGTTTCGTTTCGGTAAAGTGCCACCTACGTCTTTCCCCACATACCCTGGTTTGTAATCCAGTGCACCCACGTGCAATGGCTAATAATCCAAGCACCCAGGAAAGGAATCCTCTCCCCTCTAGTTGGACCTCTTTTTTGGCTTCTAGGCAGAAGGCAGAGTGGGGAACTGAGAGCCTGAGTGCTTCCCCGGTTAACAACTGGCTTGTCCCCTCCCCCACTACAACGCTTCAGCGCAGCAACAGATGGTATTGGGGGCTTTTTTGCTGAGTTTAAGATGGTTCATTTTGTGCCTTCTCGAGAGAAAGATGAAGATTAACCCCACTCCATCGTGAGCAAGAGCAAAAGAGAAGATGTGATATCTTCTAAAAAACCGTTCACTTCTTCTTGCCCTGTGTGGTCAGCACTCTGTCATCTTCAAGTGAAAGTCTCTTCTCTCCTCTTAAAAGTAAATCCCTTCCCCCACCGTATACCTCTGCTTCCTTCCTTCCTAGGCATGTACTTTCCATGTCTGTACAGAAAAGAAATGTAAGGAAAACTTGTCAGAGAATTTATAATTCTGTACATGTTAAGTTACAGATCTCTGGAGATTTTAAAGGTTATTTTATTCCTTCAAGCAAAAGACAAAACTAACTATCAGCAGCAGGAACAGGGCTGGAGAGACGGCTTAGCAGGAAAAAGCACTTGTGCCTAAGCCCAACAACCTCCCTTTGATTCCAGAGTACCACATGGTGGAAAGAAAGAACAGATTCCCCAAAGCTGTTCTCTGACCTTCCTCCACACCTGCACCATGATACTCAAGCACTTCCCCCACAGCTCCAAATGAGAGAGAGAGAGAGAGAGAGAGAGAGAGAGAGAGAGAGAGAGAGACCTAATTAGGCTCACACATTAAATAAATAGAATTAAGCAATCCTGGAATTTGGGAGGTTGGTTTTATAGTGAGTTCAGCGTTCAGCTGACCTATAACTTTAGGAAGAAAGAAACAATCAGACTGAGGGCTGATGGCATTCCTCTGTTGTATTACATTCAAATAGCAACCACAGGTATAAAATGAAGAGACGGCATCAGGTAGTCTTGTTACCAATAATACAATTATTTACTTATATAAGATTTTTTTTTGAGATAGTCTCATAATATAGCCCCAAGCTGGTCTCAAACTCACCACCCTTTGGCCTTAGTTCTCAGTTCGAGTATTAAAGGTATGTGCTGCCAAGATCAGCCTGCATCCTTAAAGGTATGAATGCCTTCCTCTGACTGCACAATGATGTAAAAAGGCAAAACAAAACAATACAAGAATCTGTTAAACATCAAGGCTGAACTGCCTTTCCTCCATCTGCTAACTGAAGGCCAGTCCTTCTCAGCTTCTGGTCTTGTATGTAGTTCATGTCACTCAGTGTCATTACAGTGTTATTAGAATGGCGTTGGCTCCAGACTTGCCTTGGGAGGCATGCTTCTGCCTTGCACTTGGTCAGCTCCTGGGCTAATCTGAAAACCTCATCCTGGCCCTGCATTCCTCCTCAGTCCCTCGGTGTTATGAGCTGCTAGTTCTAATCTCATGCAGTCATTTATTTGATTTCTTTTTCCCTACTTAAAAGAGGAGGCAAGGAAACCTAGGCATAAATGAGCCCTTTCAGACTCCCTGTTTGTCTGTCTCTTTATGGAGAAACAAAGTGACTTTGTGCTTTCTGAAACCAGAACACCTTCAGGAAAGCATTACAAGCTGAATGGAATCCCCTGCCTCAATTCCCATGCTGAGTTCCTCCTTGGTAGCTTGGAAGGAGACCTTATCTGTAGACAGGGTCTTTATGGAGACAGATAGGCTAAAATGAGGTCATCAGAGCTCCTTCCAGTCCAGTCTGAATGGTGTCCTTGTGAGAAGGGGAAGTTTAGACATGTTTAGAGAGACAGCTGCGTGGAGGCCGAGGAGGAAGACAATGGCCACCTACAAGCTAAGGAAAGTGGCCTCAAGAAATTCTTAGCGTTCTTAGAAGGAGATAACCCTGCTGGCAATTCGACTTTAGGTTTTTGGCTTCTGCAATGCAAGGCAGCAAATTCCCATCATGTAAGCCAAATGTGTAGTTGAGGTTTTCATTGCTGGGGCCGAAGCATTTTACAGAAAGAAAGATTTGTTTTGGCTCCCCGTTTCAGAGGAGAGCGGCCCACTGTGGTAGCTGCAGCATGTGAGGGATGATCCTTCTATGACAGAGGACGAGGAAGCAGAGAAGGAGGCTGAAGGCAGGAACTAGGCGATGACTTTCAAAGTTGGTTTCCAGTAACCTACTTCGGAGTCTCCCAAGATAGTACCAGGATAGTGAGGGACCCTGCAGAGTGAAATCCCAACACCAGTTCAGCACTTCTTAATGACAGCCTCAGCAAACTAGTGCAAAGCAGGGGACAGCTTCTTATGTGTTTATTTCTGAATTAAAAACAAAACAAAACAACAACAACCCCAAAACCCAAAACCTTCTCCAGCAGGGATTTTTTTTTTCGTGTGTTTTGGGAAGTCCTCAACAGTGTGTTAAAAGAAGTTTTTTAGCCCTGGCTAGCTGAGCTGTACAGCATGCTACAACCACAATCTAGGTTTCTTGAGGCACTATTGCCATGTGCAAACCATTCCTGCAAATGGAAAGAAATGTCTTCTATAAAGCTTCACAGATCTGGACCCCCAAAGCGCTTTCCTGATAATCAACTAAAAACTTTAAGACCATCACGCTTTATGGGTTTCTCTCACAAACCATTAATACACTTTGAATAGAGACACACCCCACCCCTGGACCTGTAAACCTAACCTCTGAGGGTTAGATTTACACTCCGGTGCATCTGTCCAGGCCACCCAGATGGAAGGCTCAGGTGAGAGCTTTCTGTGTGTGCACTTGAAAGGTGAGACCCCTCAACAGATGCTCTCTGGAGGCTCCCTGGCTAGTCTTTTCATCAGTGCAGCTGTGTTCCCCAGGGAGTGCTTGGGCAAATGCTAATTCTTTGCTGGATGCCGTGGCATTGGGTTGATTCCATCTGGTGTTTGCAGGCATCTGAGAGAAGCCCACTACACTTCCTATTTGTAGAACACAGCAGCAACACAGCAACAGGCTGGATTTGTAGAAAAGGAGAAGCATACCTGCAGATTTTTAGTTTAGTTAAGGTTTCCCTATTTTATTTTTGTTTTTAGGAGTGTGTGTGTGTGTGTGTGTGTGTGTGTGTGTGTGTGATGATGCACATATGACAGCTGGAAGACACCCTTGGGTGTCAGTCTTCACTGTCTACCTTCTTTGGGAAGGGCTTCTATGCTGTCTATGGCTGCCTGGCTACTGTATTCAGCTTTCTCTGTTTTGGGGATCTGACTTATCAAGGACCTCTGGCTTATATGGCAAATGACTTACCCACTGAGCTAGCTCTCCAATGTCTGGATTTGGCTTTTTATTTTAAAGATTTATTATATGTAAGTACACTGTAGCTGTCTTCAGACACTTTTTCTTCTCACTCCGGCCCCATTCGTTCACTGTAGCTGTCTTCAGACACCCTAGAAGAGGGCATCAGATCTCATTACAGATGGTTGTGAGCCACCATGTGGTTGCTGGGATTTGAACTCATGACTTTTGGAAGAGCAGTCGGCACTCTTAACCACTGAGTCATCTCTCCAGCCCTGGATTTGGCTTTTAATTGAGGTCTGTAAGCATTTCAAGACCAAGTCCTGTTATGAGAATCCAATCTCATCGAAAAGGGTTGTAGGACATTTTTATTTTCTTTAGAGTGGATAGACTCAATATGTGTCTGAATGGACAGATGAGAGGAGACAAGCAGAAGAAAGCAATGTACTTTATACGGATTTATTATAAAGTTCTATAGAAGTTCAGGAAAGTCAACAAAAAATTTGTTATCTTTTTTGTACAAGTGATATACATTAATAAAGGTTATAAAAAAGAAAAGTCAGATATTGGTGCCAGTGACCCTAGGAGATTACCCCTGGATACAGATCATGGGGACTGCCTTCCACAAGCCTTTAGTATCAGACACATCATGCTGAGTTTTCCTCGGATTACCATTACCTCGTGCCTGTTCCAATGGGACAAAGAACACGTAAAGGAAACGAGTGTGATGGGGCACACATGTCATAGGTCAGCCACAGAGCATGACACCCTGTACCTCACGACAGCACAGTGTCTTTCTGACAAAAGCCAACACACGTGCATGTCAACGTGGGTCTGTGTTCAGAGTAAGTGTTTCAACTGTCATTTGTTACACACACACACACACACACACACACACACAAGAATTCATTAGGTATAAGGCATTCACTCTTGGGGTTTTGGATTGAAGACTGAGAAAGCTAATCAAATGTCAAAAATTGGAGCATGATTAATAAAATGAATAAAAACCTATTAAAATGGCATCTTTGTCACTTTCACTTGGGCTCATGCTGTAAGAGCCTACAGAGACAAAGGTCAAGGTCTAACCCGTTTAGAAACAACTGTGCTCTCTCTGTAGAGAGCGTTAAGGTCAAACTGAAGACGTGCGGCCACCTTGTGTTTTTCCTTCTTTGGCGGTTTTGTCTGTCCTTCTGCCTGTCTCCCCCCGAGAGCTGACAGGTGGCATTTTCATAGCTCATGTGTGGTTAAAATATGACAGATATGCACATTGGCTTTTATTTTCACTTGTCACCAGGATATGTGGACTTCAGGATATGTGACTTCACATATGAAGTCACGTGACTTAAGATATCACTCCACTCAAGGCAGCGTCCTCCTGTTGTTCACATAAAACAAAACAAAACAAAACAAACCCCATGGTTTTGTTCACTGGTGCCCAGACTGCTTCATGAGATGTGTTAAATGGCCGAGGGGGTGCTCCTGCCTCCTCAGAAGAGAGCATTCTGATTCTCCTCTCTGGATGTGCTTGAGATGAATGTGATGTAAAAATAGCATACATTTTATTACTACAGAAGCAGTTCTGAAATCTGTACACATAACGATGGGCTAGCAACTGCAAATGCAAGGTGACATCTTTAAAGATAAAGACACTGAGGTATTGATTAGACAAATCTATTTGCAAAGCAGCGGTGATGTATAGATAGGAGAATGGGGTGGCAGAGAAACCGGAGAGTGCACATATTAGAAATACCTCACACGGTTCATCAATAATAATAATTATAATAAAGGCTCTGCCAGTGGCTTAAGGAACCAAGTAATATGAATTGATTGCTAACATTTTGCCTTAAAGATGGATTAAATTAAGTCTGGATCACACAGTAATTTTTATGAAAGTACTATACATATGACATCGAAATTAATGCCAAATGAATTCATTACAAGTGTGATAATTACAATGAATATCCAATAAATTAGGAACGGCAGGGCATTTTGAATTCTAGGCATTAAAATACAATATCAGAGTCAGAAGTGCTAGTATGGAGGGATCACCTTACCTCAGGATCAGGGCTCCGAGTTCCTCGGTCTTTCAAATTGAGTGTTCCAGTGCTGTTTGAGAATGACCGTGTTGACTGTCCTGGACAAGAGAAGGCACTAGAAGGCACAAGTGCTTGTTCAGTGATGCTCTTTCAGAGAATTCTTAATGCAGAGATGCTGATGAGTCCAGTAGACAACTGGTCTTGACAAACAAGGGGTCGTCAGACAAGTTCTGTGGATGAGCTTTTCGGACATCTCTCTTGTCTGCTGGCTAGACCCACCAGGTCCTGGAGGAAGATTTCCATGGCTCATTTGGTACCCAGGACAATTCTTTCACCTTGCAGAGTTTCATGCTGGAATGTAAAGATGCTGAGGAGCTCTGTCAGGAATCCCCTCATCCTTATGCCTGTGCCACAGGAATGGGAGATGGCTATAAGGGTGAGAGCGGTGCTGCTTAGCTGGGTTATGCTAAGTGCTTCAAGAGAGGGCTATGGCCCTCTGAAAGAGATCAGATTTCTGCCTGACAAACAATTGCTGGGCTTAGTGATCTAAGATCAAGATCCCAGAATTGAAGAAGCAGAGGCAGAAAGATCATGAATTTAAAATCAGTCTTGGTTTTCTGGTGAGTTCAAGGTCATGCCTGTGACACATGAGAACCTTTAAACAATTAGCCCCCTCCCCCCACCCAAACAAGGGCTGAGGATGTAGCACTTGCCTAGAACATGCATGGCCCTGGGTTTAATCCCTAGTACTGCACAACAAACAAACAAATAAAACAAAAACAAACAAATCAACCAAGCAAACCAAACCAAGCCAAAACCAAAAGACAAACAATAACAACACCTGACCCTCCCAAGCCTCCATCACTCAGAATACAAGACAGGACTGTGGACTCTGTCCTGGGTTCCCTTGCCACGGCTGCTCGTCTCTGGGTAACATGCCAGTGACATAAAGTCCCCTAAGTGTCTGGGTTGTTGCAAAGGTCAGATCCACATCAGGAAATTGTTGAAAGCTCAGGAAAAGTAGGAGAGAGAGAGAGAGAGAGAGAGAGAGAGAGAGAGAGAGAGAGAGAGAGAGAGAGAGAGAGAAGAGAGAGAGAGAAGATGCTGGAACAAGAAGTGATGAAGGAAGGAGGGGAACTGAAGTGAGACATTGCAATCCAGGACTGAGGGTTCGCGGTCAGGGCTCCCCTCACCCTTTACCCTCCTCTCCCCCGGTGGTGGGGATGACATAGTGGCAGGCCAGAATGGCCCACCAACTCTGAGCATTGCTACTGGGACACATTTCTGTGCGCGATGTACTTGGACTTTGTTAAATCAGCCTCGTGATGGGGATTCCTAGGCCCTTTAACTCACATAGGTATGTGACAAGGATGTGGATCTGGGGTTGGTTTAATACTCAGTGCCTCAGCCGGTATGGTTTAATAACTACTATAAATCATGTTAGCCTCTGTGACAGCTGTGAGCCCTAGACAGAAGGGCTCCTCTACATCTAGTCTGCTGCAGAAAAGTCTAGAAGATGTATCTGTATCCAAAGTCCCCGCAGAAGTGTCAGACAGCACTGGAGTCCTCCTAAGACCCTGCCCAGGTCAGCCTCTGGACTCTTTCATGAGGATGGTCCTTAGATGTCAGATGAGCTATGCTTGTCTGTGCTGGGCGACTGTGTGCTGGACACGGTGATCTGCTCTCATGTCTGTCTCCACCCACACCAAGATGTAAGGGGAGCCCAGTTTTAACACATCTTATTCAGAAATAAATTCAATATTACAGAAGATGTGCCCCCTTTTTTAAAAAAAAAGAAACTTACAGCCCTTTTGGAAAGAAAAGAAGAAGGAGGCTGAGGATTTCCTCAGTCTTAACCCAAAAGTGCTTGAGAGAAAGATTAACTTGAACTGGCAAGAATACATTTTCCATCTGTTTGGAAAAGGGAGGTTTGAAGGCTAATCAGGTCTGGTGAGTTTTACATACTTCACACTAACATTTCTATAAGTACAGTGGCTATGAATTGCTGAGTGAAGTCTGAGGCTTCTCCAGACTTGTGGAAAACTGACAGAGTGATGTAGAGAGGAACCTGTGAGATGTACTGAGAAGGTAATTGTCAGATGGTACGCCGTTCATTCATGCAACCGGTATTTACCAAGCTCATTCTGTGGGCCAGGCTCCAGGCTTTCTGAGGTATCAATACAGCTCCTGACTAAAGGAATGACTCCTTTCTTACCTGAACATCAATTGAGAACATTCTCAGGGCTTCAGATTCCTTGTTTATAAGTGGAACATTCAAAACCTTCCAAATCTGATAAGGTTTTTGGTGTGCAGCACTGTTTGATACAGTCCAGGCTAGTCCTGCTGCTTTCGGCACCTGACTTCAGGGATTACAGTGTTCTAGGGTCACATAACTTGGGTCGCCATGGCTAGCTCCAACTCTGAAACTTGATTGTTGACATCATGCTCGTCGAAAATTCTGTACCATGAAACTTCATTTCATAAAGAAATTCTTAGAAATATTTTATGTGTGCTGTTAGACTCCGTGTAGACAATGTATAAGAAACATAAACATAACCACAGCTTTCAGGATGCAGAACAGAAGATCACAGTTCAAAGCTAACTTGTGCTACATGACACGCCTGGGTTGCTGGAGACATCTTTTTAATGAAAACAAAAACAAAACAAAGCAATACAAAGCAAAACAAAAAGCAAACTACCTAAAATAAACAAACAGTAAAAAAGAAACACAAATGAACTTCCTTTAGACTCTGTTCACTTAGCAAAACTTATTATGCTTATGCAAATATCCCCAAACTAAAAGCCAATTCCAATATCTGAAACACTCATGATCCCAAACGTCCCCGGTAGCCACCACTTCCATATGGGATTGTCTTGAGGCTAAATGAGATCATCTGTTGAAGATCTAGAATAAGTAATTTTCAAGTTTTAAGCAACTCAGCAAATGGAAGTGACTGTGGCAGACAGGAAAGAACTCCAGTGAGTTGGAGGAAAGGGACCTTGGCTGGAGCTGTGAGCGTGGACAGCCAGTTCCAGGCTGAAGATGGGGAAGATGGAGTTGACCCGGAGAGCCACAGGAAAGGAGAAGGTATTCATGGTCCCCGTTCTTCCTGGTGCAGCTCCTGGCGGTTGGGAAGGCCACCCTGCAGAACATCAGTTGCCTAATTCTTCTTGGATGCTCACTGGAGTCATCTCAAGAAGCGCACCCTCTTAGAACTAAGCTAGCCCTCATCTTCGAAGGAAGTGGACTCTTCCTGCGCTGGGCAACTCTCCTCCTATTCCCTACCCGCCCACCTGCTGGCTTTTGCATGAAAACCCCAGAGCAAAGTAGTAACCAAGAAGCCACTGGACCACTGCAGCAGAGTAATTCACAATGCTCCAGATTTTCTCTGCCTGTGAAGAAAACCATCTATCCTTTCAGGCTTTGAGTTGTTATTCCCTTGCTATTCTCTCCTTGGAGTAGTAGAACAGCAGAGGAAATGAACCAAACACATTGCAAAGTTCCTGGCCATTCAGGGACTTGACATCTAGCAGCACAAGCTAATTAATAATTTGATACCTAAGGAATCCTCTATAGCCAGGTGGGGCTTAGGGAGAAGCAGGCCTCTGTTCAATCGATAAAACATCTATTGGCATGTATGTCAGACGACCCAACTGGGAAGGAATTGCACAGTCAAGATACTATGGAGTAGAAGAGGGGTGAGTAAGGTTTTCTGGAGGGGGTATAAGGGGTCAAGGGGGACAAGAAGACAAACTGTGGGGGTGATGTTGGGGTGGAAGTTTGATTGTCAGGTGAAGATGCATAATCTTCATGGAGGGTCAGAGGGGCTGTGTGTTAATGGAATGGAGGTGTGAGAAACATGTGGTGCAAACCAGTTGTAAATGCTGGCCCAGGAATCAGAGTCTAGGCCTGGGAAATACAAGGAGAAACAAGGAGATACAACACTAGCCTTGGGAAGAGGAGACTTTGATGCGGGATAGTCAGGACATGGTGTAACAGAGCAGGAAGGGTCTTGGGTTAGGACTGAGGCGTTGGGTTAACCCATTCCTACACTGTGGTCTTTATCATTCAGATGCTCACTGCTGTATCTGCTCACATCCAGTGTCAGGCTGGAGATCAAGGCAGGTATAGTGGTTCACACACCCATAAACCTGATACTTGAGAGACTGAGGCAGGAGGACTATGAATTTACCCCCAGCCTGAGCTACATATCAAGACCTTTAAAGAAGTGAGTGTAATATAGGCCTTTTTCCTTTCTCACCTCCACAGGCCTGGGACATGGAACAGACTGAGAAATTTGGGGCCACAAAATTTAAGTGTGAACCCTGGAATCCCAGTTGTATTGCCCATTTTCTCTCCAGAGGGACCTACGCCCCACTTGAGAGGGTTTGTATCTTCTACTACAAGCCACATTTGCACCAGCCTTGACAAACGGGCCAAGAAGTGGAACATATGACACCCATGCTGATAAAATCAAGAATGAAAGGCCACACTTTGAAACAGCTTGGGCTGGGCTCATGGGATTCAGAAATAGTCCTGGGCCTTCTCTTCTAGCGATGTCAGCTGAGTCAGCTCTGTGTCATCGTTTACAAGTTAATGGCGGTACCAGAGCTTCTCCACGGAGGTCTAACCCCGAGGCCCAGTTCCAGGCCTCAGAAGCCAACAATTCTTCTCCAAAGAGCTGATGTCACCTGAAACAATCTTAAGACATGCAAGACAGCCAAGAATGTTCAACTAAGAAAGTGATGAGCTTTCCACGTTCTCTAGGTTGACTGTAAACTGGCAAACTATTGCTCATACTTAGACTGTGCACCATGATGTCATGGTACGATGATATGAAATGAATATATTAAGATAATCAACATATCTATCACTAGTCAACATATCTAAAGCTTACTTATTTTGTGGTGGGAACATTTAAAATTTATTTTTGAATACTTTGAATTTTTAATTTCTTTCCCATCCTTTGTTTGACATTTTCATGTGTTATTGCAATAGTCTATGATATATTATCCCTCCATTACTCTCTGTTGTCTCACTTTCTTCCCCTATGAAGCTCTTCTCCCAGTGGTCACACTACTGCAGCCACTAATAGTCAGTAGCGCCCCAGGATGGGTGGGCCTCACAGCACTTTCCTCTATCCATGATGAAAGCTACAGTCTTGTGAATTGGTGTCCACTGTTGCTGTGTGTTCGTGATGGCTATGCCATGGCCTTCTTCCCTATCCTCTTGCTCTTAGACTTTCTGCCCCCCTTTCCAGGTGTTCCTTGGGAGCCGTTAGCAGTTTTGAAGTACGCGATGCGTCATGGTTTACTACAGACAATGTACTGGGATTAGACATTGTAAAGCTTACTTTTCCCAAATGAGCTGACATGTACCAGGTGAGAACAAACAGCCTCTTATTCCTTATCCCTGCCTGCTTCCAACCCGGGGAAACACTACCATGCTTTGTGCTTCTGTGACTTAGCCTGCTCTTGGCTCCATCTCTAAGTCAATATATGCATATTTCCTAACCCTGTAAGGATCATTCTTTATGTGTCACTCGGGGGGAACTTCTAAGTCAGTAGATTGAGGAAATCAGGGATAGCTTTGAAGAAAACTTCAAGTGAGATATTATTTTGCTTGCATTTGCTGTGAGGCTTGTGTCCCTGGCTCCCCAGGGAGAGCCAACACTGTGGTTACAGGGGGGATGCAGAAGACTCGGAAGCAGAGAGAGATGGGGGTGCAAAAACTCAGAACGGGCAGGATGAAAGTAGAACAACTTTCACCATGTATCCAGATATTCGGGGAGGGGGGTAGATATGATGTATCTTCTTGGGCTAACAATTGGACCCCCTCCCTGAAGCTTAGCCTTTTGTCATCTGCAAGGGAGTCTAGAGGGTTAAGAAGGATCCTGAGTATATTATATTATTTGAAAATAAATGTTGTTTAAATCTAGGCCTATCATGTATCTTTTTTTTAAAAGATATTTTAGTTTTTTTGAAATAGAAAATAGAAATGCAAATAAAATCAAGGAAAATAAATGAATGTCTTAAGCTTGGCCTTAAAAAAAAATCTTCAGCTTTTCTGAACTGACCCCAATATGGCAATGGGTTGGTCCCATTGTCATACGGGTCATGGGGCCATGGGTCAAGGGGGTCACCTGTCATTCCTGTCACTTCAGATGTACCCTTTCTTAGCACTGGAAAATCCAACTGTCTCCAGCACTTCTTCCCACGGCTTGTACTTCCCAGGCTGCTGTTAAGTGTGCTGTTTCAACTCTTCACAGAGTTCACTGGTGAAATATGGGTAAGACATCAAATGGTAATTATGACTGCACAGGCTTAAAGGTCAGAAGACAGACTGCTGCTCTGTTCGGTCAATCTGATGCTGAAGGAGAGGCGTGCAATGGCCTGGCTCTGGGAGCTACCCCTGGAGCGACTGGAATCTTTCCTTGTGATAAAGTGCTGGCCTGCGTTCTCAGGGCAGCCAGACTTCAGAATGAAAGAGTAAAGTCTGTTGAGAGTAATATAAACACCAGTACAAAGCTACAGGCTCCACCGGGAGCACAAACACTGCTTCTCCTAGACCCAGGAAACTTTCCTCGAGCCTTTTATTCAAGAGAATAAAGACTAGACAAACATCCCTGCGATAGTGATAAACATGTCTCCAAAAGAACTGAGTGCCAGGAAGCCTGGTCCTCTGTCTCTAATCCTTTCTTCTTTCATACAGCTTCCTAAGTATCAGCTTTATACATCGTGGTAGTTTGGAGAAGAAATGTGCCTCTTAGACTCAGGCATTTCATGTAATACCCAGTTGGTGGCGCTGTTTGGAGAGGTTTAGGTAGAGGAGGCTTGGGTGGGCTTTAGCGTTTATAGCTTCACCGAACAGTTAGTTCACTCTGTTCTCTGTTAATGGTTGAAGATGTAAGCTCTCTGGTTCCTACTCTTGGTGACATGCCTGCTGCTTGCTGCCTTTCTGCCATGATGGACTGTTACTCCTCTGGAACATCTTCCTTAAGTTGCTTTCCATCGTGGTATTTTAACCACACTAACAAAAGTATGTGGGTTTACCTCAGTGTCTTAATTATGGTTCTGCTGTGATAAACAACCATGAACATAAGCAACCCGAAGTGGAAAGGGCTTGTTTCATCCTACACTTCCACATCATAGTCCACCATCAAAGGAAGTCAGAGCAGGAACTTGAAGCAGAAACTAATGTAGAGGCCATAGAGGAGTGCTGATTACTGGCTTGTTCATCCCACATTGCTCAGTTTTCTTCCTTATACCATCTAGGACCACCTGTCCAGGGGTGACACAACCCACATTAGGCTTCTCCCCACTACCCAGGAATCATTAATCAAGACAATGTCTCACAAATTTGCCTACAGGCCAATCTTATGGAGGCATGTTCTTAAATAAAAAGTTTTTTCTTCCAAGGTATTTTTGTCAAGTTGCTAAGCCTTAGCTGCTGTCCATGATCCTTTCATGACTTCAAAAGCAGGCCACTCCTGTGACTCTCACATGTTAGCAAATTCAGCTGCTAGCACAAGATTCAGCCTTGTTCCCTTCTGGCCCACAGTTCTGTGCTGGTCCTGAGCAAACACATCCCAGAATATTTCACCTCAATAATGCCGGTCTCTTCTTAAGAACAGCTGATTCTCAGCTCCGCCTGACCAGTGTCTATTGTCCCAGCAAAGCAAAGGGCTCACTTTAGTGGTTTTTAATTCAAAATATTGTATGATTCAGATGGTCAGTCTTCCCTCTGAATCTCTGTAAGCCAGGCCTCCGTCGTCTGCATTTTCAACCTTCTTCTTCCTTTTCTTCTCCTTCCCCTTCCTCTTTTTCTGAAATGTATTCTTCTAAGTAACATCCTGACTACAATTTTCTCTTCCTTTGCTCCTCCCAGTCCCCTCCCTCCACTTCTCTCCCTCAAAGCCATGGCTCCTCTGTTTGTTTGTTTGTTTGTTTTAGGAAAGAGTAGGCTGCCCAGGAATATCAACCAAATACAGAATAACAAGTAACCATAAGATAGGAGAAATGGCTCTGTGGTTAAGATCTCTGGCTGCTCTTCAAGAGGACCAAGGATCAATTTCCAGCACCAACATGGCAACTCACAGCTGCCTGTAACTTTAGTTACAGAGGATCTGACACCCTCTTACCAATGCACATAAAGTAAAAATTAAGTAAATTATATTTTTTGAAAGTTACCATAAACTAAGCACATATCTTCATATCAAGGCTGGGTGAGGCAAGTCATCCAGCATTGTAAAAGGGTACCAAGGAGCAGCAGAAGAGTCAGAGACATCCCTAGACCCACTGTTAGGAGCCCCACAAGAACACCAAGCTACACAACCATAACACATAAACAGAGGGCCTAGGTTAGACCCATGCAGGCTCCCTGATTATTGGTTCAATGTCTGTGAGCCCTATGAGCCATGATTAGTTGACTCTGTGGAACTTGTGTGTGTGTGTGTGTGTGTGTGTGTGCGTGTGTGCAGTCTTCAACCCCTCTGGCTCCTACAATCCTTCCTCCACCTTTTCTATGGGATTACCTGAACTCCACCTAATGTTTGATGTGAGTCTCTGCATCTGCTCCCATCAGTTGCTGGAAGAAGCCTTTCTTATGACCATTGGACTAGGCTTTGGTCTATGAATACATCAGAATATCATTAAGAATCATTTCAAGGACCTTTTATTTTTTTATTTTTTTGCCAGTCATGTTTGGTTCTATCCTAGGTCTTTGGGCTACCCAGCCTCTGGTTCCTGGTCCTTCAGGGAGTATCAAGTTTGGGCTAGGACTTGGGGCATGGACCGTAAGCTGGACTAGTCCTTGGTTGGTCACTCGCACAAGTTCTGTGCCATTGTTACCCAGCACATCTTGCAGGTAAGACAAATTGTAGGTCAAAGATTTTGTGGCTGGTTTGATGTCCCATTTCCACAACTGGGAAACTCCCTGGTTACATAAGACAGCCATTTCAGGCTCTGTATCCTCCATTACTAGGAGTCTTGTAGATTCCAAAGAGTTCCCATTGTGCTAGGCTTCCACATTGCCCCCAAATGCCTCCAATTCCAGTTGTTTCTCCCAGTACTTTCTCTCTATTGTCTTCCCCCACCCGATCCCTCTTGTTTCCATTCTCACCTGTCCTCAGTCTACCCTCAATCTACTCTATTTCACTTCCAGCTTATCTTCCACACTCCTACAGACAAACTGCTGAGCCCTGAGCACTCAAAAGTTTTACTTCCTCACAGCTTAAATGACCACAGTCCTCCCAAAGAGCACATGGTCAGGTCCGTTACAGCAATATCCCATGACGGGTCCTAGGGTTTCTAGTGCTGTGATAAAACTTCAGGACCATAAGAAATTTGGTGAGGAAAGGGTTTGTCTTGCTCACATTTCTATTTTCTAGTTCATCATCAAAGGAAGTCAGGACAGGAACTCACACAGGGCAGGAGCAGATACAGAGGCTGTGGGGGTGGGGTGCTGCACACTGACTTTTCTCCCTGCATTGTTCAGTTTCCTTTCTTGTATCATCTAGGGCCACTAGCCCAGGGATGGCACTGCCCACAATGGCCACCAGGCCAGGGATGCCCCACAATGGGCAAGGTCCTCCCCCATCAATCACCACTCAAGACAATAACCACTAAATTCATCTACAGGTCAATTTTATGGAGATGTTTTCTCAGTTAAGAGGACTTCCAAGACATGTCTTGGTTTTCTTGCTTACATCTTCTGTAACCAAGCTATTATTGAATGGGCATTGTTCAGTTTCCATGTGTATGTGAGTTTTCTGTTGTTTTTGTTGCTATTGAAGACAAGCCTTTGTCCATGGTGATCTGACAGGATGCATGGGATTACTACAATCTTCTTGTATCTGTTGAGGACTGTTATATGGTCAGTCTTGAAGAAGGTACCATGAGGTGTTGAGAAGCAGCATATTCTTTTGTTTTAGGATAAAATGTTCTACAGATATCTGTTAAATACATTTGGTCCATAATTTCTGTTAGTTTCAATGTGTCTCTGTTTTGTTTGTGTTTCCATGATCTGTCCATTGAGTGTGGGGTGAGAGTCCATGAGAGTGGGGTGTTGAATTCTCCCACTATTATTGTATGGGGTGCAATGTGTGCTTTGAGCTTTAGTAAAGTTTCCTTTATGAATGTGGGTTCCCTTGCATTTGGAGCATAGATGTTCAGAATTGAGAATCCTTCTTTGTAGATTTTTCCTTTGATGAATATGAAGTGTCCTTCCTTATCCTTTTTGATAACTTTTGAAAGTTGATTTTAGTTGCTATTAGAATGGCTACTTCAGCCTGTTTCTTGGGACAATTGGCTTGGAAAACTGTATTCCAACCCTTTACTCTGAGATAGTGTCTGTTTTTGACACTGAAGTGTGTTTCCTGTATGCAGCAAAATGCTGGGTCCTGTTTACGTATTCAGTCTGTTAGTCTATGTCTTTTTATTGGGGAATTGAGTCCATTAATGTTAAGAGATATTAAGGAATAGTGATTGTTGCTTCTTGTTATTTTTGATGTTATTTTTATATTTTTGTGGCTATCTTCTTTTGGGTTTGTTGAAAGAAGATTACTTCGTTGCTTGTTCTAGGGTGTAGTTTTCCTCCTTGCATTTTCCATCTATTATCCTTTGTAGGACTGGATTTGTGGATAGATATTGTGTAAATTCGGTTTTGTCATGGAATATCTTGCTTTCTCCCTCTATGGTAATTGAGAGTTTTGCTGGGTATAGTAGCCTGGGCTGGCATTTTTGTTCCCTTAGGGTCTGTATGACATCTACCCACTATCTTCTAGCTTTCATAGTTTCTGATGAGAAGTCTGGTGTAATTCTGATAGGTCTGCTTTTATGTGTTACTTGACCTTTTCCCCCTTACTGCTTTTAATAAGCTTTTTTTGTTTTGTGCATTTGGTGTTTTGACTATTATATGATGGGAGGAATTTCTTTTCTGGTCCAATCTATTTGGAGTTCTGTAGGCCTCTTGTACGTTTATAGGCATCTCTTTCTTTAGGTTAGGGTAGTTTTTTCTATAATTTTGTTGAAGATATTTACTCACCCTTTAAGTTTGGAGTCTTCACTCTCTTCTATACCTATTATCCTTAGGTTTGGTCTTCTCATTGTGTCCTGGATTTCCTGGATGTTTTGGGTTAGGAGCTTTTTCATTTTGCGTTTTCTTTGACTGTTGTGTCAATGTTTTCTATGGTATCTTCTGCACCTGAGATTCTCTCTTCTATCCCCTGCATTCTGTTGTTGATGCTTGCATCTGTGACTCCTGATCTCTTTCCTAGGTTTTCAATCTCCAGGGCTGTCTCCCTTTGTGATTTCGTTATTGTTTCTATATCCACTTTTAGATCCTGGATAGTTTTGTTCAATTCCTTCACCTGTTTGGTTGTGTTTTCCTGTAATTCTTTAAAGGATTTTTGCTTCCTCTTTAAGGGCTTCTACCTGTTTACCCATGTTCTCCTGAATTTCTTTAAGGGAGTTATTTATGTCCTTCTTAAAGTCCTCTATCATTATCATAACATATGATTTTAAATCACAGTCTTGCTTTTCTGGTGTGTTGGGGTATCTAAGGCTCACTGTGGTGGGAGAACTGGGTTCCGATGATGCCAAGCATCCTTGGTTTCTGTTGCTTATGTTCTTGCTCTTGCCTCTCAACATCTGGTTATCTCTGGTGTTAGCTGGTCTTGCTGTCTCTGACTGTGGCTTGTCTCTCCTGCAAGCCTGTGTTTCAGTACTCCTGGGAGACCAGTTTTCTCTGGGAAGAATTTGGGTATGGAGAGCTGTGGTACAGGGTCAGTTCTGGGGTGCAGAAGGAAACGGGAAGAATCTTTTCCCCAGCTGTTTCTTGGTTCCTGTGTCTTGATGGTTCTGGGTGGGTCCCTCTTAGGCCAGGAATTTGAGCAGAAGTTGTGGTCTTACCTGTGCTCACAGGTGTATTGGCACTCCTGGGAGACACTCTCTACCAGCGGTATTTGGGTACTGAGCACTGTGGCACAGGATCAGCACCCATTTCTCCGTATCCCAGACTCTGATCACTCGCTTACTCTTGGTTCCTTCCATAAGTAGAGTCATATAGCACTTATGCTTTTATGCCTGGCTTAGTCACATTTGATGGTGACTATGGCAATGATGGTGATGATGATGACGATGATTATGCTCACCCGTGTAGTTTGTATTATAATTTAATTAGTTCCTTCTGAAGATAGTAGTCTACTGCAGGCATAGCTCTTATTCTGTGCATGTTATTTAGGCATAAGTTGCTTCTACCTTTGGTTTTGTGAATAATGTTGCTGTGAGCATGGGTGTGTCTCAACTTCAACCTATATTATTTTAGTAATAATGCTTATTTTCTTAAAACATAACACCAAAAACAATGGTTTAATGATATTAAAACAAGAAAAATTTCAATTTCTTTTTTATAGTTCTGTGGATCACGCCTAAGAGTATCATTCCTTCTAGGACACTGCCTCACTACCAAGTACTGTCTCCAACCTCTGGAATTTAATAACAAGAATGCATTTTCTCCTGTAACAAAGCTGTTCTCTTAGTGCCTGGTTCTGTGTGCAGAGTTAACTCGCGAGTTCACACAATAGCTTCAGTCACCTGAGGAGTCAGGTGCCAAACAGACAAAGCATGTTGATTGGCAGCATAATTACTGACAGCAATTAGAGTTGCAGAGGAGCAGAGGGCACCGTGAGAGATGCGGGTGTCCAGGCACCGCTCTGTCAGAGAGGCACTCTGGCAGTGAGGGGCGCTACTCTGGCAGCGTGGCAGTGAGGGCCTTTCGGTAATGTGATATTTATGCTGATGCTGACAAGCAGAAAGAAACAAGGCCAACACAGAGCGGGAGGAAAGACCTGGGAGAGAACGTAGCTCAAGAAAGTCTTTTGGAAAACTCCCAGAGTACACCGGCCCTCCGGACCAGTGAGGATCGGTTGGGACTGTGTCTGGTCATCGTGACTTAAGTTTCAACTCTGAAGCAGTTCAGAGTTTCATCTTCCAGCTCAAGCATGAAATGGCCTGCGGTGGACGTGCTCTGTGGCTCTGACACTGCAGCACCTCGGATGGATAAACTCCAGTGTCCTTCTCCAGCTGTGGCCACGCAGACCTGCTGCTTCAGCACGTGGGTCCCAGGTCATCCATGGCCAGGATCCCTGCTGGTGTTTCCCACGTGGGTGGCTGTGATAAGCAAGGCTAAGCTCCCAGAACTGTTTGAGAAGAAAATGCTATTTCAGTATGAAGTGTGACTTCTGTAGAGCCCTCCTTGTGGGGGATGGTGCTTTAAACACTTATAAATCTACTGTGGTGGTAATGGCCTACGACATTTACTCTTTTCCATTTCATACATTTTGGGGACCCTAGCAGAATAAGTATCAAGACAGGAGACTCGCTAACGTGAGGTTCACTGCTCAGGATGGAATCCTGAATTTCCATGTGGCCAGCAGGAACAGCAAACTGAAACAGAGATGGTGACAGACGGGAGCAGGAATGGCATTGATGATCTGCAAGCTTTTCCCTTAGGTAGGATTGGCCATGATCTCAAACCCACTTTCTCCTAGGTTCTCATTCTCCAGGTGCAGCTTGCCCACCTTGAAGCCTGCACCCCGGGCGTTGCCTCAGACCACTTATGGAGAAAGGAGCTCTTTTTTTTAAAAATTAGATATTTACTTTATTTACATTTCAAGAGGTATCCCCTTTCTGCATTACCCCTCCAAAAACCTCCTATCCTATCCCCCTTCCTCCTGCTCATCCCCCCTCCCCCAATTTCCTGACTTTCACTCCCCTATTCTGGGGAATCGAGCCTTCACAGGACCAATGGCCTCTCCTCTCACTGATGTCTGAAATGGTCATCTTCTGCTACATATGTAGCTGGAGCCATGGGTCCCTCCACGTGTACTCTTTGATTGGTGGTTTAGTCCCTGGGAGCTCTGGGGGTACTGGTTGGTTCATATTATTATTCCTCCTGCAGGGCTGCAAACCTCTTCAGCTCCTTGGGTCCTCTCTCGAGCTGCTCCATTGGGGACCCTATTCTTATTCTATTGCTTGGCTGTGAGCAATATTCCTTATTGGAAAGTGGATCATGGGTGTTTTGATCCACTTTCCAATAAGGAATAAAGTATCCACACTTTGGTCTTCCTTCATCTTGAGTTTCATGTGGTCTGTGAGTTGTATCTTGGGTATTCCGAGCTTTAGGGCTAATATCCACTTGTCAGCGAGTGCATACCACGTGTGTTCTTTTGTGATTGGGTTACCTCACTCAGGATGATATTTTCTAACTCCATCCATTTGCCTAAGAATTTAATGAATTCATTGTTTTTAATAGCAGAGTAGTTCTTTCCAGCTTCTGGCTATTATAAATAAGGCTGCTATGAACATAGTGGAGCATGTGTGCTTATTACATGTTGGAGCATCTGAGTATATGCCCACAAGTGGTATAGCTGGGTCCTCAGGTAGTGCTATGTCCAAGGAGAAAGGAGCTCTTAATGTACGTAAAAGTGCTGGGGAGGAGCTCTTGTGATGAGCAGTGACTCGTGTTTCCACGGAGCCTGTCTTGGCTGGATGTCCCTGGCTACCCTCTTTTGTTGTTGTTGTTGCTAACGTCCCATTGTCTGCATTAATTTTCATGAACATAACTGCTCGAGTTATGGAAACGTTTGTAATTAGATTGATATCAGGGAGCCAAGGGATGTCCTTCTGTTTCTGTCATTTCATCTTCTCTCAGAATGCCAGCTCAGGGCCTATTTCTCTCCTTGAGTTAAGACTAGTTAATGGTTAGCAAATTTTAGAATATAATCTCTCTAGCGTATTTTTTAGTCTAAAAAAATCTCTCAGTATTTTTTAAAATCACAATCCACAATAAGAAATATATGTGACTTAATTAGAAGTTCAAAACTCCACAAAACAGTATTCATTTTACTATACCATTATGCAGTATGACATTTTCTATGCTATAATATTGTTTATATGTTTTTTTAGATATTTTCTTTATTTACATTTCAAATGTTATTCCCTTTCCTTGTTTCCTCTTTGAAAACCCCCTATCCCATTCTTCCTCCCCCTGCTCACCAACCCACCCACTCCTACTTCCTTGTCCTGGCACTCCCTTACACTGAGTTGACAATCCTTTACAGGACCAAGGGCCTCTCCTCTCATTGATGTCCAACAAGGTCATCCTCTGCTACATATGCAGCTGGAGCCATGGGTTCCTCCATGTGTACGCTTTGGTTGGTGGTTTAGTCCCTGGGAGCTCTGGGGATACTGGTTGGTTCATATTGTTGTTCCTCCTATGGGGCTGCAAACCTTTAGTTCCTTGTGTCCTTTCTCTAGCTCCTCCATTGGGGATCCTGTGCTCAGTTCAATGAATGGCTGTGAGCATCCACTTCTGTATTTGTTAGGCACTGGCAGAGCCTCTCAGGAGACAGCCATATCAGGATCCTGTCAGGAAGCACTTGTTGGCATCCACAATAGTGTCTGAGTTTGGTGACTGTATATGGGGTGGATCCCCAGGTGGGGCAGTCTCTAGATGGCCTTTCCTTCAGGCTCAGCTCCACACCTTGTCTCTGTATCTCCTCCCATGGGTATTTTGATCCCCCTTCTAAGAAAGACCAAAGTATCCATACTTTTGTCTTCCTTCTTCTTGAGCTTCATGTAGTCTGTGAATTGTATCTTGGGTATTCCTAGTTCTTGCCTAAGTGGATACACTTATCAGTGAGTGCATACCATGTGTGTTCTTTTGTGATTGGGTTACCTCACTAAGGATGATATTTTCTAGTTCCATCCATTTGCCTAAAAATTTCATTAATTCATTGTTTACAATAGCTGAGTAGTACTCCATTGTATAAATGTACCACATTTTCGGTATCCATTCCTCTGTTGAAGGACATCTGGGTTCTTTCAGCTTCTGGCTATTTTAAATAAGGCTGCTATGAACATAGTGGAGCATGTGTCCTTATTACTTGTTGGAGAATATTTTGGGTATATGCCCAGGAGTGCTATAGCTGGGTCCTCCAGTAGTCCAATTTTCTGAGGAACCACCAAACTGATTTCCACAGTGGTTGTACCAGCTTGCAATCCCACCAACAATGACCTCTTTTTCCACATTCTTGCCAGAATCTGCTGTCACCTGAGGTTTTGATCTTAGCTATCCTGACTGGTGTGAGGTGGAATCTCAGGTTTGTTTTGATTTGCATTTTCCTGATAACTAAGAATGCTGAACATTTCCTTAGATGCTTCTCAGCCATTCCGTATTCCTCAGTTGAGAATTATTTGTTTAGCTCTGTACCCCATTTTTAAATAGGGTTATTTGATTCTCTGGAGTCTATATTTTGAGTTCTTTGTATACATTGCATATTAGCCCATATGTGCATGTTTTAAATGCTTCTTAAAGACTGTTGAGGAGCATCGACGATGCAGGAATGAGTTAAGACCTGTGGTTTGCAAACCAGTGCATAACCTGGCACTTAACCTCCTGCGTGGTGCATGCCTGCTTCCTCAGGACACTGGAAAGAGGTCTCTCAGAGCATGTACACCTCAGGTTTTTTCAGTAGGTCTTTGTAGAACCATCTGACTGAACCCTTATGGTTTGGAACTCCCTGGAGTTTTTAGGTTGTCTGGGAGCATAAGGAAAAGAAAAATATTAAAGTATTTACAGCTATATATTCTGTTTGCAATGAAAAGAGAATTTTTACTTCTGGTCCAGACTGCCATGAGCTTAGTTCCCTGTTTATGTTGACAGATTGCTTCCCATTGCTCTTCTGTTCATTCATTCATAAATTGTTTTCCAGGGGCGATATGAATGTTGACCTGTTTTCTATTTACAAAATGAGGCACTCTTTCTCAGCAGGTTGTGATGAGGAAATGAAGCACTCAGTAAAGTCTTGGAATATGTGGCGATCTCATCGCTGCTGTATTTGCATGAAACCTGTCTGCTGCTGAGAGTCTACCATTTCACGTTCTGGGGTTAAAGTCTGTCGTGTTTCAGAAAGGTGATTAACTGAGGTTTCCTTAGTTCATTGAGGCTCTCATAAGAAATTAACACAAAATGTGAAGCTTATCAACACATTTCTCACAATTCTGGAGCTCACAAAGTCTGAGATCGAGGCAATTTCTGTTTCTAATGAGAGTCTGCTCTCTGGTTCACAAACTGCATTTTTTCTTTGGAGACCCTTCAGACTAATACAATATAGAAGAAAAACATTCCCAGGAAATCAGAGTGTGATGGTGTGTATATGCTTAGCCCAGGGAGTGGCACTATTAGGAGGTGTGACCTTTTTGGAGTAGGTGTGTCACTGTGGGTGTGGGCTTAAGACCCTCACCCTAGCTGCTGGAAATTAGTCTTCCACTAGCAGCCTTCAGATGAAGGTGTAGAAGTCTCAGCCCTGCCTTCATCATGCCTGCCTAGATGCTGCCATGCTCCCACCTTAATGATGATGGACTGAACCTCTGAACCTGTAAACTAGCCCAATAAAATGTCATCCTTTATAAGATTTGCCTTGGTCATGATGTCTGTTCATAGCAGTAAAAACCTAACTAAGACACAGGGACTCTTAGATTTTCCAACAATTTTTCCTGTCCTTGTATCTAGAGCAGGCACAAAAAGGTGAAATCCAAAGGGGATTAAGAATGGAGATGATGGGGCTGGAGAGATGGCTTAGCGGTTAAGAGCACCAATTGCTTTCCCAAAAGTCCTGAGTTCAAATCCCAGCAACCACATGGTGGCTCACAACCATCCGTAACAAGATCTGATTCCCTCTTCTGGAGTGTCTGAAGACAGCTACAGTATATTTACATATAATAATAAATAAGTCTTTAAAAAAAAAGAATGGAGATGATGACAGAAGGCAGAGATCCCAGTGAGGGCATGCTTTACTGACCAAGTTGCAGCTATGAGCCTGTCTTTAAACATAGAGCCCCAAGGTTGGAGGTCATGTTTCAAGGTCACGTTTCAGTGAGGAAGTACTGATACCAAGGATTTGTAGTCCATGGTGGTTCTTTTGTTCTTTTAAAAGGAGTCTCTGGTAATTTACTTGAAGACCAAGACCCTGGGAGTAGGTCAAAGGATGTAGATTGAAAGTATGAGTTAATGCTGAGTCAGCAAAAGTATCATCATGTAAGAGTAGGAGAAAGGCTTTATGGGACAAATACACAGTAGAGTCATGACTCTGCTCTGTGTCATAGCAGCATGAAGAGTACACAGGTCAACAACTAGTCATTTTCCAAATTTAAAACTTCATAATGAGGCCCAGTGGAGGTGCAACACACCTTTAATTCCAGGACTCCAGAGGCAGTGGCTGACAGAACTCTGAGTTTGAAGCCTGCCTGGTCTACAGAGTGAGTTCCAGGATACCCAAGGATACACAGAGAAACCCTGTCTTGAAAAACAAACAAACAAACAAACAAACAAACTAATGTACAAACAAAAGTTCATAATCAGTAAGAACAAACAAAATTGACAGAATCTTCATATTGGTTTTTTTGGACCTTCTTCAGGAAGAATTGCTGTAGTAGGAAAAGTCACAGTGAATATGTTTTCCATGTCAGGTAGTAAATTAAAACCAGTATAGTACCTGAAAGGCATCACAGGGGTAATTGATATATTATCTGACTATGGAGGCAAAGGAAACAGCTTTCATCACGACTAGTCTGATCCTTTCTGAACCAGATGAATCACAGAAGTGACAAAGGACTGTGGAAAGTGAGGTAAGCCGCAGCTCCTGTGTCAGCTGCCTTGTCAGGTTTCCTATCACCACTAGGGTAGTTAGTTACAGCCTCATGTATGGTGGACACAGACTGAGCTAATGAATAAACCATTTGCCATCAGGGGGAGAGCAAAACTATTTCCATTCTTCCTGGATAGAGAGTCATATACAGTCGTGGATGACTAATTGCAATGTGTCCAGTCTCCTCTGTTGATCTAGCGTAGTCTGTAAGGGTCTGAGAGCATCTGCAGAACAGTGAGACATAAAGCTCAGTGCTTCCAGATGTTTCAGTGAGTAAAAGATAAATTCACGAGTGTTCTTCTGAGTTCGTTAAGATTAGTGATGTCCGATGGTATGTCACAACCAAGTGTGGCACCTAAAAAATGAGGATCCGGTAATTTGTTCGCAGTAAGGTGCAAAGAATAAGGATAACCAACCATTATGACTCATGAAGAGCACAGTGATGGCTAAAACTTTTTCCAATTATGAAGGCAGTATTTTCTGTACTTGAAAATATGTCTCTGAAATTTATCAAGAAACATGGAAGACTGTCAGTTTGGAGATGGCTCTTTAGCATGAAAGCCCTTGTAAGATAAGTGTCCTTGCTGTTTGGATCATGTGATTCAATAGATGTTTTGGGCCTAGATGCTTCCCGAGGGGAAGATGCTGGGTGGTGTCTGTAGAAAGCCTCACGGTTGGGCCTGGGTGGATTCTGTGCCACGTTTGTAGCATGTCTCCACATGCTATATGGCACTGGAAGAAAAAGCAAATCTCAACATGGAATATCAACTGATCACATGCCAAACCGTTCCATAAATTGGGCATTTCAACCCCAGTATGACATAAGTTGAAGGCCGCATCAATCCTTTGTAAGGTAGAAAGAAGTAATGAATCTTGGGATTGGACTGGAGCCATTCCAGAGGCCAGAAACAAGCTTCACAAACTGATAGCCTAGACCTCCAATGACACAGCTATTCTGCATTGGTTCCTTTCCCTCAACTCACATCTACTGCTACATGTAGGTTTTTTATGGCCATCGTATAGATGCAGGATCTTGTCTCACCCATAGGTTAGTTAGTTATATTGATGCAAGGCAGAAGACAGATTACTGCTGTGTCTCTTGTTTCTCAGAAAGACATAGACACAGGGTTTCTTCAAAGGACAGAGCTTTGAACCATCATTGCATTTGACTAACCACTTAGACAACTTGATCATCCAATAGACAACTCAGTATGTAGAGAGATATGGGTGAAGTACTTCAGAGAAGTGATGAATGAATTGGTTATTTATGTTAGGTACAGAAGGAGAGGAGACAAGAAATCCATTGGAAGAAATCTGTAGCTGGAACAATGGGAGCGATCCTAAAGTGTGATTGTGTATCGATCAATTCATATCTTAAGCCATTGTGGCCAAAGTACACCAACTGGATGGAATGTAGTTGCCAAGCAGATGTGAGTCTGGGTCATGGGCTCCTAATGGACTTAACATGAGCCCTTAAGTGGAGCAGCCAAGAAGGCAGAGACGGAGGTTGAACATCGACATCTTTGCTCCAAAACTGATTGACCACTGCTACTTCTGAGTGTTGGATCTTCCACTCAGCAAAACTAAACTCCTTGAGCAGATTAACAAAGTGCTTACAGCAAGGTTCTGCTATGAGACCTCTCTATCTCGAATAGAGGAGAGATTCCTACTTATAAAGTTTCATATGTATTTTGTATTGATTTGTCTTTTCTATCTCTAAGCTGTGGGCCACACCATTATCCAAGGACTTCATGTCTGACTCATGGACATAGGCTAGAGCTTAATGACTCTTGAGACTAAAGATTCACTTTGTGTCGAGTGACACACAGCAGTGTGCACATGGCCTGCCTTCACTGATTGTAACCTCATGCCACCCCTCTCTGAAGTGGAAATGCCTTTTGCTGCAGCAGTTGACTCCCCAGCTTGCAGGGAACACCTCATGCATGATAGGCTACTTCAAGTTGAGGAAGACTTTTTAAATGTGCGCTGATGATATGGGCTATATGTATTCCTGAGGCAGAAGACCTGGCTGTCAGAAGTATTCATATCTTATCTTTTCCATCTTCATAACTGTCTGAGGGAATGTGTGTTTTCTGTCATAAAATTTGATATGTTCTGTTTCGTAGACATGGCTGCTTTCATCAAAGAATGTAGTTAGTGCTTATTAGCTGGCATCTTGGTAAGCTCTGTCATGACTCTCAGGCTCAGTTTAAATTGTAATTTGGAAAGTTCACAAACACAGTCTGGTCAGAGAATGTCAAGAAAGCATTGCGCAGGAATGTCACCCAGAGCCACAACAGTGGTACACAAGCCTGTTGGGAGTCTAGAAGCATGGTTATGATAGCTTGAAAATGTCCCCTTTCCCCCACAGTGTTTGTGTTTTGGAAACGTAACCCCCAAATTCATACCCTATGTTAATAGTGTTCGGAGGTGGAGACGTTGGAAGGTAATTAGGATTAAATGATTAAGAGGAGTAGAAACCCATGGTAGCATTTAATGGCTTTATAAAAATAAGAGAGCTCCTAGCAGCAAGCGTTCCTGGTTCACCATCTGCTGTTATGAGGCAGTAAGAGACCCCTGCCAGGTGCCGTGCCGCACACTTGCTCTTTGCAGTCTCCAAAACCTGAACTAAAGAAATCTGTATTTTTAAAACGAGTCTTAGATATTTTGTCACCACAACAGAAAATTTACTATGCTAGCGATGGTCAAAGCAGGGAGCATATCAGTGATTGCTTTGGGGCCAGCTGGAGCTGTGGGGATAAAGTTTACCACATTAACAATTCTTTTGTAAATCACCATAGGAATTATGACGTGGGTTCGTTAGAAAGCATGCTTGGACCAACAAATTCAATGTGGATGCTCATGGCAATAGGCCGTGTGTAGTAGGCAGAGCTCCCAGCACAGACATGGCTGAATGGCCTAATCACTAACAACCATCAGGTCTCCCCTCCTCAGGTAAACATCCTTAGCTGACGGAGACATTTTGGTTCATAAAATGTACACTTCCCCTCCAAGTTAGGAGGTCCGTGTGCAACAGTGGAGTGATGCAGGAATACGGAAGGGTAGATGTGTTGTATCAAGTAGTGGTAGTGGGTAGCAACTGTGTGGTCTCTGTGTTCCTGAGTTCTTCATGATCCAACCATGGGTAAGTCAAGGAAGCATTGCTCCACTCAGCTCCCTGTCTCCCCTGACATCTTCACCCTTCTGTTCTTTAATTCCTTTATCAAGGAACTTCCTCAGGGAGTCCTGGGTGCTTGACTCTGCAACTGAGAGTCTTTTCTCTTTTTTTGTCCTTTGGCCTGGGGAGAGTCTTCATTTTATTCTCCTGTGAACAAAAGTACACATTGTGGTGAAGGGTTTACCAAACAGCAGGGTTGTAATATTGTGATGTATCTACCAGAGATGACTACTCAGACACTGGTTTAAGGCAAAAGAAAGTCTTTATTAGCAGGGTGTACCCCTAAGTCTTTATCAGTGTGAGTTTTTAACCACAAAACTATATCCTGGGATAACACACCTCAGTTTGCAAGAGCACTTAGCCAGGAGCAGAACTACAGAAGCCAAAAAAGCACAAATTAGCAAATTTAGAGGCTTTCCCAGAACAATGGACTTTGATGGATTGGCCTTTTGTTTTTGTTTTGGCAGCTGGTGCTGTCTGTGTGCTAAGTTTTATGGCCCGAATGGTAGGCCACAACGGCCAGCTGCGCTCAGGTCTGGGGGCCTGTCAGAGTAAGACTGAAGGGCCCAGAGAAGGCAGAGCTTATTCAGAGGCATCTCTTATCTCTATGTTTTTCATTGACTGGCAGTACATGCAAAGTATGTGAGCATACAGAGCGTGTTGAATGTTCATGAGGACCATGCAAGGATGTAAGTGAAAGGGTACCCGGGGCCCACATTGTTCTGTTGCTCAGCCCAGAAACACTCAGGACACACCTACTGCCATTTCATAAGCTAGAGTTTGATCCATGACTGAGATGTGACAAGAGAGAAGAGCTGGGTGAGGTAAGGTCAGGAGTCTGTACAGTAGGTCATACACACTTGAGGAACCCATGTCTGCTACGTTTTCTCCTTACCCCCGTTTTGGTGACTAGCTCAAATCATCCTGATCTCTGGAAGAGGAGACTATGTTTTCGGTACATTTTGTTCCAGTGATAAATTCCAAAAAGCTTGATCTGATTGGGGCTAAACGTATTATGTCATTAAATGACAATAAAGTCACCTTAATTACAATTTAATGTTCAATTTGGAACAGAATGTTACTAATAAGCTTTCTACTGGGAATTTCTTTGCAATTTTTAACAGATTGCAGTACAAATTTGCACACAGGGTAGAAGCTGTCAGCATCTGATTCTTCCAAGGGGGGAGCGTGCACCAGGTAGCCACTGATGCTACTCGGGAAAATGTGAGAGTAATTACAGCTCCTTAGATATTGATGTGCATTCTCGTAATGACTGCCATTACTGGCTTTGGGGCCACATTCCGTAATGAGCCCTTTCTGAGGACTTAGTGCAGCTTGGACGTGCAAGTGATGCTGGCGCTCTATTAACACATGTGGAGTGTCGAGCTACAACAATGGCACTCGGCATTATCCTGTGAAGAAAATGTTGCTGAATGCACATAGATGACATTGTGTGGGCACTAATGCATATAGAGGTTCGGCTGAAATGGGCTGCTATTATTCTTAACACAGTAATGTGGTGTGTACTTGGAACTTACTTCTCAGGAGGGACCCCTGGTTGAGACTGCACTTAACTGTTCTGGGTCTGATGTAAGACACTTCGTCCAATACCGCCAATGAGTTCAATGGCCAGGAATTTCCCTTCCTGACTTCCTGCTTGAATGTCACTTTTGACAACATACAGTCTTACACATTTTTATCATTCTCCAACCCCATGGACCCAAATTCTTAGTATACAAATGCATATTGTGTCCACTTGTCTAAGGCAGTGGTTCTCAACCTTCCTAATGCAGAGACCCTTTAATATAGTTCCTCATGTTGTGGTGACTCTCCAATGATGAAATTATTTTTGATGCTACTTTATAACTGTTGCTACTGTTATGAATCATAATGTAAACATATGTTTTCCAATGGTCTTAGGTGACCCCTGTGATAAGGTAGTTTAATCCCCCCCAAAGGGGTTGTGACCCACAGGTTGAGAACCATTGAGGATTGTTGACTCCTCATTCATCCAGATGGAGAAAGAGAAGCTGTCATGCTCTGCCCAAGTCACCTGTCCTGCCCTCTTGCTTACCGTGACTCTTCAAGAAGTGTCTGAGAGCCGGGCGGTGGTGGCGCACGCCTTTAATCCTAGCACTTGGGAGGCAGAGGCAGGAAGACTTCTGAGTTCGAGGCCAGCCTGGTCCACAAAGTGAGTTCCAGGACAGCCAGGGCTACACAGAGAAACCCTGTCTCGAAAAACCAAAAAAAAAAAAAAAAAAAAAAAAAAAGAAGTGTCTGAGATGCAAAAGCTACGCTCTCCAATAACATTCTGAAAACAGACATAAAGCTTCATGATGGTTTCACCTGGACACGGTAGGATGATCCAATAGAGGCCATGAGGATTAGGAGGAAAAACCTGCTTCTCTTTGTTTTAGTTTGGGGTGACTAGAACTCAGGGAACTCACATATGTTAATCAGTGTCTATGCATAGAGGGGTCTCCCAGGACTCTTAAGGAACCTTGGAGTGGCTTCATTCTCCATCATTACTGGTCTAGAGATGATCCTCTTCCAAGGCCTTTCAGGAGGCCAGTAGCCATTTTATTGCCCTCTTGGTTTTTGCCTCATGGTTTGTTGTCTCTTGTACTTTGCCCATGGCCTGCAGCCTAGCCAGGTCAGGAAGAGGATCTAGAGGAAGAGGCCGTGGCATCCCTGGGAAGCTATTTCTGTCCACTAAAAAGGCCATTTAAGCAAAACATTTAATTACCTTTCTCCTCCCTGCAGCCCCTGGGAAAGTGTGAGCCCAGCCGATAATGAGCTTGGAGAAAGCACGCAGCCTGGGAGTGCAGAGATTTTCATCAATCTGAGGCGCGACCTTACCCGATCCCATCGTGCAGTGGGGGCAGAAGGGCACGGGGCAGAAGCAAACTGGCTTCTCTTCCGTGTGGCCTCATTATCTCCCCCATTACAGTGTGAATTCCCAGAGTGTTAGAGTCCTTCCAATTCAAGGTGAAGTCCCGGCCCCGCCTATGACTCACGTCCTCCGAGATGGAGGCTACGTGGCGGGTATGAGGCTCCATTCTAACCATCTGCCCTGCCTGGCTATTGCCAGACACACGACATAGTCAATCCACTCAGTCCTCTGGGCTTATGGTGGTTGAAACGAGGCCACTGAGCTTTAGAGTCTCCAATACAAATTCCACAATGCTAGAAAGGCAGTTTGGGGTCGAGAAGTCAGGAAGACAGGGTTTGTCAATGTTGAGGACCTGACTACAGGTCAAGGAGGTGGGGTAGTTTTGCATTCCTGACCTCCGAGCCCCTGACTCTGAAAGGATCAGGCCAGGGAAGCTGCCTTTTTGCAGTTGTTTGAAAAGCAACTGGGTCCTGCCTATAGAGGGACAGTCTGTCAGAGGAGAGCTGTCCTGCATGATGAGAGAGATGCTGGCCTATGAGGAATCTAGGTAGCGGTAGGTTAGCCTTAACAGGCTCACAGGTGGAAGGGATAAGTGCTCCCCACTGGAGTGACTAAGCTCTGGGGCAGGAGAATTGGGCTTCCGTCCATGTTTAGCTCAGGGCCTTCCATGTTCTCTGTTCTCTGGCCTGCCTTGTGCAGCCCTGGGTTCTGGCCTGGGCTAGCCCAGCAGAACGTTATGACCACATAGCATCTAGCTTCTGTCTTCCTCCTTCTGGGCTCAGTCCAGCGGTGGGATGAAATTCCTACCTATACTTGGCCTGCTGTTCAGCCCTCCTGTCCGCTCTTTGGAGCCTGGTCTCGCCTTTGCTGGCCACACTGTCATATAGCTTCCTGCCGGGACTCTGTGCTGCTTTCTGAATTTTGCACTGAGGTGGGTGTCAGAAGGCGAGGTGAGGAGATGGAGACATGGTTCAGTGAGTAAGGTCACTTGTTCCTCAAGCAAGAGGACCTGAGTTTGAACCCACATAAAAGGTTGGGCATTGCTGCATTGGCCTGCAATCCCAGCATTAGGGAGCAAACCCAAGTGGATCTTAAGAGCTCACTTACCAGCCAGCCTAGTCAGGTTCAGGGAGGGACTCTGCTCAGGACAATAAGGTGGGGAGAGCGACACAGGAAGACAGCTGACTCTCTGTTCTCTGTCCGGGCTTCATATACATGTGCTCAGGGACACGCCCTCTTTCACTTCATGTATGTACCATACACCTACACCACACACACGCACACACACACACACTTGCAGGTGAAGTAGGTAAGGAGAATCTTTCAAGGGAGTCAGATTCAGGGACTCGATTTACTGAATCATTGACAACTGGGTTTTTGGGTCACAGCATTGAACAAAGACAAAAAGTCACTTCCCTGACTGGTCTTGGGAGTCTACATAAGGGAAGAAAATAAAGAAAATTGAGAAAAAAATCCCTGGGGGGTGGTGGTGCATGCCTCTAATCCCAGCACTCAGGAGGCAGAGACTGTGAATTCGAGGCCAGCCTAGTCTACAGAATGAGTTCCAGGACAGCTGGGGCTACATAGAGAAACCCTATCTCAATAAAATAAAACAAACAACAACAAAACCAACAAAAACCCAAGTAAAGGTTATTCAAACTAAATATATAATTGAATAAATGTGCTAAAATATACCTATTGCTGAAAAGAGAGGACCCTAAGCAGGTACCAGGTCACAGACGGGTAGTTCGTTAGGAGGACTTGCACAGGTGTGCAAGTGCATGTGGGTATACGTACGTGTGCATGTGGCGGCCCAGGTCCACGAGGGTGTCTTCCTTGATCTCTTTCCAGCGTATTCATTGAGACAGGCTCTCTCAGTTGCATCCAGAGTCTGGCAAACCGGTTTGCTATCTCTGCCTTCCAAGTGCTAGAATTACTGGCAAGTTGCCACATGAGGCAAATGTGGGTTTTAGGGATGTGAACTCTGGTCCACATTGCAGTGGCAAGTGCTTTAAGCCATCTCTCCAGCAGCATTTATTGTCTTCTTCAAGTTTCCTTTCCTCTCCTCTCATCTCTCTGGCTATTACACTCACTATTGTGAGCAGGAAACTGATCCTTCTAACAGTTCTTGTGAAACTGTTTCTCATGTTAGAACTTCCATTTTGCTTTATAAATTTTGATGATCTGTCATTAGGTACACAAATGTTTATAATTTTGACTGGGAAAGAAAAAAGTAGTAGCCTGCTTACTAGTATAGGGGAGCAGTCTTATTTGTGGGAGCTCTCTGAGCAAGTTCTAGTTTCAGGACTATTCTTAGCTGCCTGGCAGTGCACAAAGGCCACCCTGGTCATAACCAAAAAGGCTGCTTCCCTTCCACCTCCTGCGGCAGCCTCTGACGCAGCCCTAAATCTGGGGCAGGTAGGGTTGCAACTCCCAGGAGCTGGGTGAGGGCATTGGGTTTCATTTGTGACCCGTGGCATGCTACAGGCCACTAGGGCTCAGTATTGGGAGTTCCCAGGATTATAAAGGCCAAGTGGGGAGCTGTCATGACTCAGAGGAGGATGGGGGCCAGCATCCTGGGAATGCAGACTTAGTAATGGGAGCCCTGGGCAGGAGAAGCCGTTGCTAAAACAGACTGTTTCTGCTAGATGAAGTTTCTCTGGACAGAGCTGTTGTTAAAGGGCCAGTAACGCACAAACAGTAGTGTCTCCTGATAGCTCTGAAGGTTCAGCTGGCCACGTTAGAGTCATGGTGTATTGAAAAGGAAGCTTCTCTTCCTTCCTTCTTCCTTCCTCCTCCCCCTCTTCCTCCTCCGCCTTCTTTCTTCTCCTATTCTTCACGGTCCCAGGAGACAGGTTGCACAACCAGTCTCATTTCTCGTCCTTGGGCACGTAAATGTCTGAGTCAACCCTCCAAAGAGGTTTGAGCTGTTCTCCCGACTCCCAACAGATAAGTGGTCATCCTTGGCTGCCCACACTGTGAACTTTGAGACCTCAGAACTCACCGTATCCACATACCCAAGGTCATGGTGCAAATCTCTCCTGCTAAAACCCCCACCTAACTGCTGACTGGCTCCCTTTACTTCTCAAGGAAGACAAACCTTTCCCAGAGCCCTTCTTGTCACCTATTCTCTTCCCACTCACACATTTCTCCAGCGTCATAGCACAGAAGGACATCAGTTCGACAAACCTCATTAAAGCAGATGTCACACATTAGGATCTGTGACATTACCCTGGAACCCAAATGAGAACTTGCTGGCTGCTCAAATAATCGTGCATGGTACAGAAAAGATGAAGTGTAAAAGAGAAAAATGTGGCCTGTTTTAAACCTGGCAAATCACTTTAAAATGCCCCACCCACTCAATATCATGCTAGTATCAAAGACTTTCTGTGTTCCCAGAAGTAGGCCTTTCGGGGTATCTGGAGAGTGACAGCTGTTTAGCTCCTGTCCTGCTAGGCCTACATACACACCCATGTTTGGCAGATGTAACAGAGTCCCCAGTGTTAATCAGCTTTCATCCTGCAAGTTCACGTGCTGCTCATGTACCATGTCCAAGTGGGGACAGCTGGCGGGACAGCTATTCTTCATTCTGTGGTGGGGACATGGGTTCTTTCCACTTTGTGATTTGCTGGCTTTCAAGTGTGGATTCCGACAGGGTCTCAAGAACCCCCCATTCCAGCCAGCTGGGAACAGAGAGATGCACAGTGTTGCATGTGGTCATCACGTGATCTGACCTGGGGTCTGTATGTATGAATTCTGCTCATGTTTTATTGATTAGAATAAGGATGGTGCTGGACCTGACTGGTGCCCCTAGCCACGAGGCTTTTGACTGGCAATGGCTAGGTTCTTATCTCCAAAGTTCCCTAAAGATGAGTGAGTTCTATTGTTAATGTTCACTATTTGCTTTTCTACTTTGATCTTGTTGGCTTATTGACTGGAAATGAACATCTGTAATCTCTGCTGGTAATAACATCTGGGGAGGGGTGGTCAGGGCAGTCTCCTATACAGTCTATGCCAGTCTCAAGCTCACTGTGTAGCTGAGAATGACCTTGAACATCTGATTCTCTTCTACCTCTCAAATGCTGGGATCACTAGCATTTGCCAATAGGCCTGATTTATATAGCATTGGGGCTCTATCTTGGGACTTCATGCATGTCAGGCTAGATCTGCATTGATCCAGCTATTAATATATTCCCAGACTTTGAATGATATGTTAGAAGGAAAAGCTGAAGAAAGGGGAAAAGAGGTTTCTAGCAATTTGTAAACTATCTTAAAATGATAGGTTCTGTACTAAGTGCTCTAAGGGTCTGAGGCAGACAGAGTCAGAGTCTTCCCTCTTTTCCCCTTCCTCCCTCCCTCCCACCTTCCTCTCTTCTCTCCTCTTCCCCTTTCTTCCTCTTTTCTCCCTCCCTTCACCAGTCTTTCCTTCTCCTTTCCCTTCCCCTTCTCCTCTTGGGTATGTTTATCACCAAGTACCTGACTCCCATTATTTACCACGTTGAACCTCATACAGCCCAAGCTCATTTCTTCCGGCTGGTGAGTCAGTTCTCACCCTTGGACAGATGGGAGAACAAATCTCAAATCCACTGCTGTTGACAACATAGTTTCAATAACTTAACCTTCAGGAAATGAAATTTCGTTGTAAATTTTTCTCCTTGAATCCTGACTCTTGGAGTAGGGTTTGTAGTTTCTGTCCAGTAGGTCACATGAGGACTCAGTTGGGCACTGAAAGACAAATGGCCAAGCACAGCATCTGAAGCCAGCTACCCCCCCCCCACTTGCTGCAATTCCTCCTTGCTCATTTCTGTCAAGGGGAGGAGTCCACAGGGCTTTGTCACCTGCCATGTCTCTGCTGGTGGAGCTGTACCTCCCCCCACCCTGTAGATTTAAGGGAGGGCCAGCACAGCAATAGATTCCTCCCACTCAGGCAGACATCAGAAGGGACGAGGCAGGGAGAGAGTAGCAGCCAGACAAAGGCGAAATTACCCCCACATGACTGCCTGCCAAGAATTCCTGCTCCAGAAAGGCTTTGCTGAGGTTTGTATTTGTACCCGAGAGGTAAGAAGGTCTCCGATCAGCAGGAAGAGCCTCATCTTATTGTGCAGTGGACTTCAACTCCATAGCCTCTGGCACTTTCTATGTACCACCTCGTCTTCCAGTATTTTCTGGATTTGTCAGCATCTGTCTCTTTAGTTAGTACAATTTCCACTGATCAGGCTGATCAAGCAGTGCTAACCTTAGCATATCCCCTACAGCACACACACACACACACACACACACGAATACAAACACATACAGACAAAAATACCACACACAGACATACAAACATATATCACACACATCACATATACATACACACATCACACCACATCACACATACCATGTAAGGAGACACATATACCACACTACACACACCCATAGACACACACACAATACCATACCACACATACAGACACATATACACACATCACACAGATACATAAACACACAGACTACATATACACAACACATTATACACCCATACCAGATACACTCTCACACACAGATAACCACATTATACATGCACACCTCACACAGATACCACCATACAACATGCATACACATAGACAACTATACCACCCCCACCCCCACACACAAATACACCAAATAGACACCCATGCAGATTTTCTCCATATAACCCCACTTACAGAGATAACCAAGCACATACACTACACATCAAACATACACACACACACACAAACACACACTAAATATACCACACATACACACACATACTAAACATACCACACACACACACAATAAATATACCACACACCACAAACAGCATATATACCATAAACACAGACACAATATTTTTATATAATATATATATATATATATATATATATATATATATATACACACACACACACAAATAACCATACCACACACACAAATATATACCATAAACAGATACCACATATATACATGTCAAGCACGTGTACCACACACACACATACACACACACATACACACACACATACACACACACACATACATACACACATACACACACACAAAATCATAACGAACAACTCTCTCCTCCCATATATATTCTTGCCTTTCAGACAAGGCAAGTCTGCATGTCTTGTCTTTCAGACAAGACACGGTGCATGTCTCAGGTTATGTTTGTATACATGGAGGAAGATAACTCTTTCCAAGTTTTCCTAAACTAAGTGTATGGGAATCAATTATAATCCATAAATCTTTCTGTTCCTATAAGGCTTAATGTGTACTTAGTGCTAGTCTCCTTCTTTGAGCCTCTCAGAGGAAAACAAAATCCCTGTGCAATTGTGATACCCTACAGCCGTGCCCCAACAAGGATGATATTCTGGGATAAATCAGCAAAAGCCCTGGCTGTTTCTGCAGTAATCCCATAGATCAACAGAAGAAACGGCTTGAAGTGGTTGGATAAATTCTTAGAATAAACTGGCCAAGCCTTTTAGGATTCCTTCCTTCTTGATGTCTTTATATGTCAGCCTTTCACCTAGGAAGACTGCAGAGTACCACCAAAACCAGGGTGCTGTGCTGTTGGGACAGAGTATACAGCTGCCAGGAAATATCTTTTGAATCACTGTTGGGAGAAAAATGGTCCAAACCTGAGGAGGTATTTTAAGCAAGTTTCAACAGGACACGCACGGTGACTGTTCTCACTGTTGAAAATTTTGATGACAGCTAAATGACCCAGTGGGCCAGGATAGCACCCACTCAGCTAGACATTTGTTCAGTGGCCTCAATTCCAGAGGGTAAGTGCTAGCAGAGCTTCAGAGGAAGGAGTGGCCTGGCAGGCAAGGTTGGGCTTGGCCAGTAAGGTCGCTGGCAGGGAGAGTCCTGGATTCCTTGTAAGTGTGGGATTTGGTGGGATTGTGTAGGCTGGGATGTGTTCTCTGCACGGATCTAACACCAGAGATGGAAATTTGGGCAGTGGCAGAGAAGCTCAAGAGCCAGAAGTGGAGTTAGGAGCCACAGATCACTCTGAAACTTTATTCACAGTCAACACACTTCTTTCAGAGTCTATATCTTTCTTGCTCAGAATCTTTCTGATCATTTTCTCTTTATGTAACAAGATAATGGAGCCTATGTTCTTGATAAACAAAAGGAGATTAAGTAGCTGACAATTTTGCCCATTCAACATCCAAGACTGGGTGGTCCCATCCTTTGAACCTCTGGATAGGATTTCTCCCATTTAGGTCATATCATGACATGGAGGCAGAAGGAAAGCAGCAGACTGTAGAAGCCAAAGGAGCATGCCACAACCTTGCTTCATGATAGCCCACACTCTCAAGAACTAACTTTCAGCCTTAATTGTTCCTTCAACCATAAATTCACACTGAGCTCCAGTTCTTAAAGGTTCTACTATCCCAACACTAGCACATTGAGGATTAAGCCTTCAAATGATCTTTGTGGGACAAACTATATCCAAGACACATCTAAATTCTAGGAATAGTAAAATGTTTAGAAAACTATTATCAGTGGAGAATATTTCAGACATAAATGAATTTTTTATCCATAAAATAGAGGGTGTATATTTTTAAATTGAGGTAGTTTATTTATACAAAATAAACTGAAGATTTTAATAAAGAGCAACCTACTGAAATTGACGTATACTCACATAGCCTTGAAACTAGTAACACAATCAGGAAAATAAAACCATCTGGGTATGGTGGCTCACATCTGTAATCTCAGCACTTGAGAGGTAGAGGTAGGAGGATCGGGAGTTCAAAGTTAGTCTTGGTTGTGCAGCGAGTTCAAGGCCAGCTTCATCTTAATGAGATTACATCTCAAAAGAAAATGAGTAAACAAATAATAAGAAGAGAAAGAAATAAGAAAAAAAAGAAAACAAAAGATAGTGTGTCTACTCTAGTCTAAAAAGTTTCTAGCCTGAGCACTTGACCTTCCTACCTCTGTCACTTCCTGCCCTGCCCTCTCTGCTCCAGCCATGGTTAGCCTTCTGCAATAGTCACTTGCATTCATTAGGATTTGATGTCCATGGAGTTGATGGTCATGGATTTGATGGTCATGGAGTCAATGGCCATGGAGTTGATGGTCATGGACTTGATGACCAAGGATTTGATGACTGTTGTGGATGGGCCTGGTGCTGTTCTTGTGAACCAATCCCCTAATGAATAAAGCAGCCAATCACTGGGTGAGTAGGCGGGACTTCCGGGTTAGATGGAGGAAGAGTTGAAGCAGGAGAGCGTTACTTCCTTTTGGAACTGGGATTGCATAGTGGCAAGATGAAACTGCTAGAGTTTCCTAGTATCATGACAGATCCACAAGGATCGGACACTGGAGGGATCAGATTTTAATAAGGTCTACAAGATTAGGTTTTAGCTGTTGCGCACAGAGATTGAGTTACTATTTTGTTTGTGTTGCATTTTCTTTCATGCAGCGGCTCCTCTGGTTTCAAGAGAGAAAGGTACGGCAGCCAAGTGTGGGTTTGTCTAAGATGCTCCACAAAGGCTGTGGGAGGATTTGAACCACAGGGATGGTATGGTAATGACTCACCACTGGTAATCTAGCGAGCTGGGTGGAGACATTTTGGAAGCTCTGGGCCAGTGAATCTCCATGAATCTACAGTGCATGGCCAGCCAGGCCATCAGGGCAAAGACACAAGGGCGGGAATGTGCCTGCTCAACTTTTTAAATACTTCCTGCAACAGATGGCCAAGGATTTAACGGTCATGGAGTTAATGATCATGGAGTTGATGACCATGGAGTTGATGGTCATAAATTTCATGGTCATAGAATTGATAGCCATGGATTTGAACACCATATACTTTTTAATTTTTCAGTTTGGTTTCTTCAACTCATCATGTCTCTTTTAAGATTCACCAATGCATTTTCTATATTTAAAGAGATAATTCTTTTTCATGGACTTCATGACCAAGGATTTGAAGGCTGCTGTGGATGGGCCTGGTGCTGTTCTTGTGAACCAATCCCCTAATGAATAAAGGAACACACACACACACACACACACACACTTTCCAGTCAACTTTTCGTGATCTTTTATCTCTGGGTTTTGAATGCTACAAACAAAACTCACTAGACATTCATTCATAAATCCTTAGGCAGATTTCTGCTTTCTTTCTTTCTTTCTTTTTTTTTTGTTGTTGTTAGGAAAATATCTAGAGATAGAAAGCCTGCATCAATGGGAAGTTAGACACTCAGGCTTTCTGGAAATCATGAATTGTTCTTCACATGGTCATAGCTTTTTAGGATCATATACTATGGGCATGGGACATTCCTGGTTCCTCTGAAATATCACCAACACTTAGTAATTTTTACTGTTCTATATTTTTAAAGACTTATTTTCATTGTCTGTGTATTAGTGTTTTGCCTACATGTTTGTATATACACAACACATATGACTGATGCCTACAGAGGACTGAGGAAGGAATTGAATCCTGTGGAATTGTAGTTACAGAAGAATGGCTGTGAGCCACCATGTGGGTACTGGAAATGGAGCTTGGGTCCTCTTAGGTGCTAAACTATCTCTCTGATTCCATCTTTTACAGTTCTAATAGATGTGCTTTGGCATGTTGGATCTCCCTAATAGTTAGTGATCAATAATGCCATCTTATTAGCATACACATTCTTGTTATCTTGGGATAAGCATCTTTTCTCTTGAGTTTTTGGTCTGCATTCAAAATTTTCATCTACTGTTCCTAATTGTTTTCCCATTACTGAGAGTTGGGGGATTTAGAACACATATTTTGGGTACTAGTTTTGTGCTCTATGGTTAAAATACAAAGAAGATTAAGAACTAAACCTTGCTAAGGACTAAGAACTAAACCAGTTCCTTGGGGAAATGGTGGTTCAGTGAAAGTCTTAGTCCACCTAGTCTGATAAAAAGGTGGTTGTTGAACAGTTTAGAATTTTACTGGATAGAACAAAATCTGATGAAATATAGAAGTTAGTCTTTAAATGGATTTTTTTATATTATGCACAAAATCACAGCAATATAAGTGTTGTCTTTTGATTCTGCCGAGTAAGAACAAAGGTGCCATGTTTAGGGTCACTCCACCCTCCTAGCCATAATTTCTTTGAACTCATGTCTTCATCTGTATATCTGTTCTTGACATTAGTAAATAAGTTAAATTATACTGACTAGCAGAATCCATGGTCCATAATAACAAATCAAGTCAGATAGTTCCCTGACCCATGTTTCACTTCCTACAGTTTCAGTGACCCACAGTCAACAGCAGTCAGGAAAGATTCTACAGAGATTTCAGAAACAAACAACTCCTAAGATGAAATTGCACATTGTTTTGAGAAGGATGAGGAGAGCCCATAGTGAACTGCTCCTTTCTGCTCAGGCATGAGTCCACCCTCTCTCTGTATAGCATGTTTACACTCTATGCCCTCTGAGTTTCTTAGTCTCCCAAGTGAATGGGCACATATCTCCACAGGTGAGTGACATTCTGTCACTGCTAATTTGCAGGAGTAGGTCTGTGTATCCATGTATAACACAACCCAAGACCCCATGCATGTCTGATGATCATATTGAGCTACACACATACTTTCTCTCTCTCTCTCTCTCTCTCTCTCTCTCACACACACACACACACACACATGCACACACATGCACACATGTATACACATGCCACGTGTGTGTGTATAAGATGAAGTTATACTAGCCGCAGTTGGAGACTAGCTACAAAACTCAAAGGAAGACTGAATAACAATAAAAGCATGCTATCATTAAGTTGCCAGCATCAGTACTTTTTTTTTTAATATTAAGGTCGTTTGTAAGAAAAATAAAGGTTACTTAAATTTGAGCATTTCAATATCATTATGTTCTATCTGAAAGCTGAGATGTCTCCTGGGAGACTCAGGGACTTAGAGGACATAGAGTGTACACATGCTGTACAGAGGGTTGACTCATGCCTCAGCAGAAGGGAGCTCTGCGGGCTCTCCCCCTTCTCAGAACAGTGTGCAATTTCATCTTAGGAGTTGCATGCTCCTGAAATCTCTGTAGAATCTTTCCTGACTGCTGTTGACTGTGGGTCACCGAAGCTGTAGGAAGCGAAACATGGGTCAGGGAACTATCTGATTTGATTTGTTATTATGGACCATGGATTCTGCTAGTCAGTATAATTTAACTAATTACTAATCTTTCAAGAACAGATGTACAGATGAGGGTGTGACTTCAAAGAGATCAACTCTTGTATCCAAGGCCACAAAGCCAGGTAAAAGCAGGAGGCAATCTTTGAACTAGTTGATTACTAAAATCCCAGGTCCACAGACCCTGTTCAAGTCTGCTTCTACAGCTTTCTCTGCCGGGATGTGATGGCAAGCAAACCTCTGTTGCTCAAAAGGGCTTGAGAAACTAACTCCCTACCTCTTTAACTTTAGCTCCAGCATGCTTCCCTTGAGTTTTCAGTCAAAAGCCTGTCCTGGATTTCACAAAACAAAAGGCTACTTTCCTGAACTGACTGTTGGCAACTGGAAAACACTCCAGCTTCCCACTGAGCCCAGCCTGTCGTCAGGGCTCAATTGTGGACACTCCAGTGCCAGCCCCACACCAAAACACTTTCAGTCATAGCAAACAAGGGCACAGAAAAGAGAAGGCTTCTTTTTTTTCTTGCCGTTCCAGATCAGATAACGCTGCCCGATTAGCTCCTCTACTGAGAATTCACACCACATGTGTCCGCTTGCCAGGCTTTTGCTACAAGGCCCCCGCCTATATTGCTTCCTGCATAGTCACTAATATTCTGTCTCATGCCTTCCCTTCTCCACCTCTCTTTCCGGTTCCTTCCCTTGAAGTAGTACAAATGCTTGCAAAGAAAATGTGTCAACAGGTGAAATTTATAGGCATTTCTGGCTCTTTCAGAAACATGAACCGCAGGCATCCCCAAAGGAAAGATAGCATCCCTTATCCACACAGTGCTCTCTAACATGCTTGATTCGTTCACAGTGGAGCTGGCTAAAGAAACCAGTTATCTTTTCTTACAAAATCAACGTGTGGGGCTCCCATTTGGGAGGGGTACTTTGATGGAGTCTGTTGGGATTATTTATTTGCAGCCACAGGGGGAAAAAAACCCAACCCAAACTGGCCTAGTCACAAAAGGGATTTATTGACTCACAGAAGCTGAGAGGAGTAGGTTAGCTCTGGCACAACACCATTCAGGCTCTGTATCAGTACCACCTGGTCATTTTTGTGTTGTGTCAAAGCCTTCGATTGTGTTGACTTTAACATGAAATCTTATGTGCACCAAAAGAGTCTCTTGAGAACCAGGGCATTGTCTTATGTTTAGTCTCAGTTACCTCTTTTCTGATCATGTAGTAAAGAATGTTCCTGAGTCTTACTGATGTGGCCTCTGTGCTTTATGGTTTATGCTGATGACTGAGACCTGGGTTATAAGCACTACCCTGGGGCTAGGCATGGAGACAGTTTAATGGCACTCCATGACAACTAGGAGGACTCTGACCATGAAAATCTAGGACATGCTAGTAACCCCTCAATTAAGGATGATGGAGACAGGTGTGTACCAGGACCAAAATGGTGAGCCAGTCTAGGGACTGTCTCAAGGAAATAAGGGGAGTGAAATTAAAGACACCAAATGCATAAAGCTCACAGCATGCATGCACACACACACACACACACACACACACGCACACACACACACACACACACTCACACATACACACACTCATTCACATACACACACACACACACACACACACACACACACATGAAATAAATAAATCAAGCAAGCAAGCAACAAAGAAAAAATGATAAAACCTTGAAACTCTGGAAGACTTTAATAGTATTTAGATGGCATTTTGGTCCCCAGACCTAAACAAGTGACTTATCACATCCTTGCATCTGGTCATGCTCTTTGTCCATTTGTCCTTCAAATCAATGTCTGTGACCAGGTCACTTATTTCTGCTGCAAAGTTTTGATCCAAATGTTCAGCCTTTGAACCAGTGAACAATTGTTCTGGCTTCATGCTTCCTCTCTGAACAAATCTCACTGTTTATGGTGTATCTGACTCTCTGCTAAGTCTATGACTTCATTTACTCCTCATTCCTCATCTATGACACAGAGATTATTCTTAGTCCCATTGTTTCAAGGGTGAAACCTAGACCTAAAAATGTTTAGACATGTGACTCATGTTCACACAGTTAGAACCAGAGGTCTTAAAATCCTTACTTCACAAATGAGACAAAGGCTTTCCGCTGTTCACCCCAGTAAAGCACAGGAAGGCACACCTATAAATAGTGTGCTAAATGTGATATTGTCCACGGTATCCAGCTAAGTAAGGGAACGTAAGGAAGCAGGAGAGAGCGAGCAGTCATTTCCCTGACTGAGGCGGTGACAAAGAAGGTGTTGAAGTCCCTGGAGCAGGCTGAGCTAAGGTCCATGAGGAGGCGTCCCAGGGGGATGGTGTGTGTTGACCATGCGTCCCAAGGACTGGCCTGTGTGAGCTGAATGTACACCCCAGAGATTGGCATGTCAGTCAGAGATACATAGTAAAGTTCTGTCTCCAGATAGAGAAGGAGGAGGAGGAGGAGGAGGAGGAGGAGGAGGAGGAGGAAGATAAGAGGAACAAGAATAAGAATAAGAAGAAGAAGAAGAAGAAGAAGAAGAAGAAGAAGAAGAAGAAGAAGAAGAAGAAAGTGGAGGAAGATGAGAAGAGGGGGAGGAGGACGAAAAGGAAAAGAAAAGAAAAGAAAGGAAAAGAAAAGAAAAGAAAAGAAAACTTCTACTCCAATTGTGTTTGAGGAGAAAAAAGTGTTTAACCCATCTAATCCATGGTGGGGAATGGAATGACTAAACACGACAGGGCTAAGATGAAGTGGCAGATGTGGTTTTGATTCTACTTATTAATGGTCATGTTACTACATCACTGATTTTATTATTATGTTGTTCCTATTAATTTTAATTTCTTGAACCAAATGAATTAAAATACTTCATTTTTGCTTTCATTTTACAAACATCAGAGCAGCAGATGATCTTCTTAGCAAGCTAAGAAGCTGTGGCAGGAGAGTGTAGAGGTAGAGAGATGATGCAGTGATTAAGAGCAGGTACTTCTCATGCAGAGGACCCAAGTTTGCTTCTGAGCATCCCGAGAGTGGACTATTGCCATTACAGACCTGCCTGTGTTGTATCAGGAATGTTGCGAAGTTTGGAACTTTGATCTAGTAAAGCTGTCAGGTGGTCAGAGCTCAGTGGGCTGTTCTGTGGGGGAAGACAAGAGTAGCAGATTGGTGAAGATGGTGGAGACATGGCTTGTGGAGTTTCAGAGGGAGCAAAGACTCTATGGGGCCGTTTGTGTGCTTTAAGAATATATGATTCTGGTCAGCTGGAGTTGAAGAATTGTCTGTGAATACTGAGAAGCCAGAACCTCTAGAGTAAAACCTTTGCTTTGCTGGGACAATTGATACCAGCAGTCTTAACCACCAGGGGAGTAAGCATCGGTTGTGATTAGGAAAAGATCAAGCTGTGTGTGGGGACATACATTTTCAATCATAGCCCTTGGGAAGCAGAGGCAGGACTTCAAGACCAACCTGGTCAACAAATCAAGTTCCAGGACAGCTAGGGCTACTGAGAGAAACCCTGCCTCAAAACAAACAAACAAACAAACAAAAAAAAAACCAAAAAACAGGCAAATAGAAACATCATTGAGGCAAAATCTTCTGAGAACTGTTTATTCAAGGTCAGCATTCAAAAGCTGTGATCTAGAAGGGGCTAAGGCTATACCTTGTGCTGGCAGCCAAAGTTGATAGTGTATAAGAATCACCCAGATGGTATTTTGAAGGCATGGTAGGGTCATGGAGAGCAACTAAGGTTTGCTACTGTGAAAGACTGGGAAAAGCCATCACTGAAGAAGGTATACCTTCAGTTGCAGCATAAGGCCCAAGCCTGAAGGTGTCATGCAGAGAACTTGAGGCTTGGTACCACGTGGCAAGATCAGAGTTTTTAAAGAAAGCCCAGGCCATTTGTAAGGGTGCAGCCTTAGTTGTGGAGATCCCAGTATACTGGAAATCAGGACTATGGAATGACAACTACCACAGAGAACAGCAGCAACTGTGTTGTAGAGCCAGCTTGGCCCTATGAAATATGCTTATGTGTACTGTGACAAGGTCTTTGGAACCTAGAAGATCATGACTTCCAGCACTATAACACAGATCTTTACACTATTGGACTTCAGATTTTCTTTGGTCTGATTATGACTGTGCCCTGATTCTTCCTTCTTGAAATAAAGTATTTAAAGTAGTTTTGCTTTTCCAAGAGCCCAGAGTTGAGAGACTTCAGCGTTTTGGAGAGACTTTGGATGTTTTAGAGGGACTGGATGTTTTAGAGAGGCTTGAACTTTGAAAAAGCCTGAATGTTTTAAATATTCTGAACCTTTAAAATGTTTAAATTTTTTAAAGACTATGAATGTTTCAAAAGTTGGAGTGTTTTATATCATGATGTTGATATTAATATGTGATTTTTGTGGATGAACAATAAAGGAAAGGTAATAGTTTAATAAGTAACATGTTTTTGTGGCAAGTTGACATGGGATCAATTTTACTGGTTGTTTTTGTCAACTTGACACAAACCTAGACAACCACGATGACGGAAGTTATGATGGAGGAAATGCCTCCATAAGATGGGGTGTAGGCAAATCTGTGGGGTGGTGTTGTTTGAGGAACTCACCAGAAGTGACCACTCAGACACAGTTTATAGGCAACTGAGTCTTCATTCCTACTGGGTTGAACAACATTTGGGTATTCGGAACCCAAGTGCATTGCTGAATATTTAGAGTAAGGGGCTTTTAAAGCAAAAAAAAAAAAAAAAATAAAAATAAAAACCCCAAAAAACAAAAAAACAACAACAAATCTAGTATCTATCTCAGAAGCTGTGGGCGGAGGTTTTGTGCAAGCAAGCAATTTAGTAGAAGCTAAGATAAGTTATCTAGGGCATCTTGAATAGAGTTGGGTAGTTTTCCACCCACTTTTCCATCAAGGGGATCAAATTTTAGTTAAAATTAAAATGGCCTCAGCAAGTATGTAAGATGGAAGAAGCTCTGCATTGTCTGCCCTGACACATTGTCCCGATGAATGACTGATGTGGAGCCAGTCGTGGTGGGCACACCTTTAATCTCAGCACTCAGGAGGCAGAGGCAGGCAGGTCTTTGTGAGTTCAAGGCCAACCTAGTTTACAAAGTGAGTTCCAGGACAGTCAAGGCTACACAAAGAAACCTGTCTTGAAAAACCCAAAACAAACAAACAAACACTATTGGTTATTATTGTTGTTGCTGCTATTGTTGTTATTATTGATGTGGGAAGACCCAGCTCATTCTGGGTGGTACCATCACTGGCAGGTTATCCTGGATGGTATAAGAAAACAAACTGAGCAAGCCATGAGAAGCAAGATGGCCAGCGGCACTCAATTCCCCACGGCCTCTGTATCAGCGCCTGACTCTCATTCCTGCCTTGAGGTCCTGCCCCATTTCCCTCAGTGGTGGAAGTAAGAGATAAAGTATATCTTTTCCTCCCTCATTACTTTTGGTCATGGTGTTTTACAACAGCAATAGGAATGAATACATTATTCTCCGTCATGAAATGAGCCAATTCAAGGCAGATTAGAGTAAATCAAGGCAGGCTTATTGGGAAGTGTGTTTACTGGTTCCAAGGAAGTAAGTAGGTCAGGGAAGTTTCCATGGGGAGAGAGGCAGAGGGAAGGGGGAAGAGAAAGAGAGAAGGGACATGCATGGAGAGAGAGATAGGAGAGATATGTTTGGATTATATAGGAAAGAACCCCTGGGGGAAGCCCAGCCCCTGGACTGGGAAGTTAAGAGTAAAGGGCTGAGTGTGTCCAGTAGGGACTGAGGGATGCTGGAAGAACCTAGAGGCCAGGTCCACTTTGGTATGTTAAATATGTACCTCAGCTCCTTGTCCCAGGTCTGAAACCCTACAAGGAACAATACTAAAGATACTAAGAAAGTGTAAAGTCACAGTCTGCCAGACTCTAGCCTGCCAAAGGGCTACTAGTAGAGGGAAACTTCCCCTTTCCCCAGAGACTTCGAAGAAGGACTATCCACTCTGCCTCTTGGGCCTGACCTCTGTTCAGAACCCACAACTGGTTGTCCGTAAATGAGTCTTTTAATAAATTTCTTACCCAAAACCATAACCAGCCTCAGTGTCTCTCTTGAACCCCAGATCAGATACTTTTCAGCAGAAAGTGCAGACGGCTGCAAATGTGGTCCCTTGGTCCTTTTATAAGGCCACCAACTCCACCCATGACCCGTGGTAGCAGCTTTGTGACCTAATGATCTCACAGAGGAGGCCCCACACCTTAATTGCCCAGAACCTCAGGGGATATGATTTCGACATAATGCGTTTTGGAGGAACACCAACTTTCAGGTCAGAACATAACTAAATATCCCACAGGTTATATGGATATGCATGTGTAAACACAGGACAAAGACTACCGAAGGAAACTGGGCAGAAACAGAGGTAGTTTTGTATTATATCGTCTGTACCCCCTTAACACTTTATAACATGCAGGTGCTATTCACTGCCTGTTGATAAAAGGCCTAGTGATTCCATGCTGACAGCTCTAAGTGCTTCCTTTGTTCCTGCCCCTGTGTCTCTCCTCACTCCTTGATTGTTAGCTCCTGTACCTGTGTTATTCTCAGCCCTTCTTCTCTCATGGTTATTCCTCCTCCTCCACAAGCCTTCCAGTGTGAACACTGTTATCCTGGGAGCCTGCAGAAGGGCAGCATCCTCTCCCAGAAACATACGTGAAATTGGCTCTACAGAGTCTCAGTGTATGTTAGTGCAAACAAACTCTCATTTGCGCTTAGAAAAAAAGAAATGCCAATGTCACCTTGTGTTTTAGGGGGCAGAGTCTGAACAGTAGAGTTGGGACTTGCCCTGGCCATATGCACAGAATGGTCAGGAAGATTCCATAATCACTGCGCCTACCTGTAGTTGCTTTGCTAAAGCAGGTCTGATGACTTAACCAGCCCTGGTGACAAATGCGAACTTCAGGACATTGGTCTAGTTCTTCAACACACACCAGGCACCTACTGTGCACATGGTCATAAATGAGATGTGGTAAAGGCAGGCCGTGATGTTCATCCTTCCCAGGGACATGCGAGATAGTGAGGGCATGCTGTGGGGTGAAAGTTCTCTCCCACTTCCTAGCCTCTGTTGATGGTATACTTTTATTGCTCTGTAGACAACCCTTTGTAGAAATAAATTACATTATAATTTTATATTATTTCCTCAGATTACCCATGAGACCATTCACTCCATAATGGCAGATACTTTCATCTGTTTTTTGGTCTCTTTTCTATAGTCTCTAGCACAGTTCTTGGCCCAAAAATGTACTCAGCATATGAGTTGAATAAATGATCACTAAATTATGTGTATGTGCAAATACATGTACAGGATATACTTATACAAACATAAACAAAATCCACTAGCGTAACTGGTATCATTTAATAAAAGCTACCACTTCAGAATCAACAGCTATTTCAAGACCTTGTCATGATTTAAACATGGCTGGCATTTCGGTGTTTAGGTAGCTGAGTGGTCAGACACACTGACCTTCACAGAGGATACCTGAGTGCTCTCACAGCGCCGGGTCCAACAACCACCAATAGGCAGCCCTTGGGCTTCCAGTGTGCTCGGGTCCAACTGTGCCCTGACCTTTGGTGCTGCTCAGCTCACCGACTTGTTTAAACCTCATTACTCTGCTGAAGACCTTGTCTCCGTAGCTGCTTCCGTCATGCCCCACAGACCTCACCTCCTGAGTCACAGAGAAAAATTAGGTCATTCATCAGGGTGTCTTCTGGTAACCTCTTGCTTGCTCTGCAGTTTAGCTACATCACACCAGGCTTCCAGCTGGGAAAGAAAGATCAGCCTTCCTTCCTCAAGCCGCATCCAGGGTCTCCTCTATTACCATCTGCTCCCTTCACCCCACATCCCCCTCAAGAGACTTCCTAATTCCTTAGTTCAATTCCTACTAAGGATTCCCCGTGGGGCATCTTTCTCTACCATCACTTTCCCGTGGTGGTCCTTTAACAGTCTGCAGGTCTCTCTCCTCTTCATTCCATTTTCTGATCCCCCCTCCTATGGTGTGCACACCAGTCATTCCTTTGAAATGGAGCTAGGTACCATTCATGCTGTGTGGGGAAGCTGGATGCCGTCTACACTGCAAGGTTGGAGAGCCAATCCTTTTACTTTGTGTAATTTTCAAAAATCCCATCAGGATGAGAGTGGTTAGAGCCTGTTAAGCACTTTTGCCTTCCTTTCTCCCCTTCCTCTGTTTTCTTCCTTTCTGTGTGGAAGTAAATGGTTTCTACACTGAAGTATTCACACCCTGCACATTACAGGAGGCAGGACAAAGTGTAGCAACAGTTTGACTTGGTCCCTCAGGGGTCACCACTCGCTTCCTCATTTCACTGACACCTCCCGGCCCTCCGGGCATTCTCTTGCACCATGACCTCTGTGTAGCTGGAGTCAACATTTGCTCAGTCCTTTGACTGCCTGGCATGCACTGGGTTTCATAACCACCCCCTAGCCCCCAGCTTCTCTTTCAGTACCAGGACTTACTTCCACCCCTCTTTGTCTGCCTCCTGCGCTGCTACCTGGGAGTGCTTTGTCCTGACGCGCTCACCTCTGCCTCCTACTTCTCTCCAGCATCACAGCTTTCTCTGGCCACTTGCTGTCACGTGTGCTTTATATGTGTCCTCCTCACTGTGCACGCTATCCCTGACTTGTAGCATCACCCTCTAGGTTTCCCAGAGCAATTGTGTCTGAGACATCCAGGCCTCTACGGCTTTATTCCAAGTACGCCTTGATTTTACTAAATTTAGATGTTTGGTTTTGCTTTGTCTTGTTGCCATAGCTGTTTCTGAGACCTATCCTCCTTCGATGAGATTTTTCAACACATCTTCTCAGGGTTTTAAGGATCTCAGGCTGTTTTCACGGTCTTCAGTCGTTTGGTTGCTGAAGCAAGCAGTCTCTTCTCAGATTCAGAGGCCTGAAGAGGGTCTTCAGGGGGTTAGTGAGGGGTGTCCCAGAACCACATCTCGTTTAATTTGATCAGATGGCGTCACCACTCTCCTGAGGCCTTCAGCAAGCTTGTTTCCATCTAGCCAGTTCTACCTGTGCTCAGACAGCTAAGCTCATACTCCAACTGTAACCATTATTTTCTATGTTCTGGAAGAGCCTGCTCCCTTCCTCCTACCGACCTCCCTCACCCTTTACTTCCTTTATCACAGCTCTTGCTTCCTCTTTTGCAGTCAAAGCACCATCTGTTCCCCTCCCTACCTCTTAAAAGACTCTCACACACCACTTCAGCTCCACCTAAGGCAGAGGGCCCTTTTCTCAGGTCTCCGGCATTTCTATGAACATCTTTCTGGACTACAGAGCAGTGTGCAGCAGTTTGGGGGATCACAGAGAAAATGCCTTTGGGGGTGCTCTTTGTGTGCGTATACATGCCTAACTCTTGCCTACTTAGCTCCATGGTTCTGTGGTATTTTCTTGGGTTTTATTATAGTCATATAATGTTGCTGAATAAGGCATTTCCCTTCAAATGTACTATAGGCAGATAGTTCCAGTCTTAGGATAATCCAACTTAAAAAATTTAATGTGGTATAAAATGTCATATATTCAGTGGAAATCATGCATCAGATCTGCTTTTTTCCTGAGAACAGAAGCATGGTATGTGTTATAAGAAACACTGGGCAAAGTCAGTGAGCTGGAGCCCGGGGTCGGCCACCAGATCTCAAAGATTGGCTAGGGATCCTCTTCTAGGTGGGTCACCATTGGTTCCTGGGTGGGTGTAGGAAATGCACTTTCAACAACTGTGGTTTTACCCAGCACCAGCACCAGCACTGTTGTTAGTTGGGTACATAAACTTTGATTTTAATGCTCATTTTCAAGGTTCACACACAGGTATTTACTACAAATCTACTTTGGCAGCGTGGTTCCTCTGTGGTGAATTTTTGGGTTTAACTTCACAAGAAAATAATAGTTCCCCCCCCCACCCCCTCAATATTCTCTTCTCTCCAGGTGACAGAGGAGAGCGACCCAGAGGATGGGTCAGTGTGTGGTGGAAGGTGTCTGAATTACTCACTCAGCCCATTGTACCACCTATTTCTACTCTCCTAGAAAGGAAGCCTAGTGTGACCGGTTGCCATCACTGTCCCCGCACTGTGCTCCCCATGTCTCCCTCTTTCTTTGTTGGTTTCCTTGGTCGTGCTGTTGCTATTGGCTCCTCCCTGGAGCTTGTGTCCATCAGCTGTTACTGAAACAAGTACCAGAAGAAGCGAAGTTCTAAGAGAAAAGGATTCTCAGCTCACACTTGTGTGTTATTTGCTGGCTCCTGTTTAACAGTAACCCAGCGGTGTGTTAGATGGGTGATGTAAGGAGCTGGCTGGACCAAATGCATTCACGCTATAGCTGGGAAGTGACAGAGGTGGACTGGGGTCCTAGTGTCTCCTTCAAGACCAATATTCCAGTGACCCGAAGGTGTCCTACTGGAACCAGTATCTTAAAGCTGTACCGTCTTTCTGTTCCCAATCTGGGAATCAAGCTTCAACACATGGGCCTTTGGGGGATGCAAAAGACACATCTAGCAAAGATATTTACATTTAGCATCTGTCCTGTGTTCCCTCCCTCTCTGCTTTTCTTTCTTCCTTTTATTTACATGATTAAAAATTCATCCAGTGTGTTCTGATCATGATTTCCTCTTCCGTTTCCTTTCACATCCTCCCCTCCTCCTCACCCATACAACTCTCTCTCTTTAGAAAACAAATATGCAAATGAAAAAGCAACAAGTCAGAATAAACAAACAGCAAAAAAAAATCACAGAAAACAGACATACACATACAACCCATAAAAACACAAAATCATAATATAGAAGCAAAGCATTATAAGAAGAAAATTCTACAAAACCACCAGTGAGTTAATTTTATGTTGGCCATCTACTGTCTACTGCTGTGAATGAGGCCTCCTGATGTGTTTATAATAAGATAGAGTTAGAGGTTATGGTTTATAGATGGATGTGTGGTGAGGTATGGGGGGAAAGGAATGTCTCAGGGGGCCCATGCTGAGGCATTCCTTCCCCCTGAGGGACCAGCCACAAGATGGGATAGTATAGGATAGAGTTTGTTCAGGGCATGGGGAGGGGGTGTTAAGAGGGGAGAGAGAGAGAGAGAGAGAGAGAGAGAGAGAGAGAGAGAGAGAGAGAGAGAGAGAGAAGAATAGAGGCCGGCCATGAGCATGTGGAGAGAGAGGGGGGACGGGAATGGGGGAAGAGGGGGAGCAAGAGGGCAAGAGGGAGCAAGAGAACAAAAGAGCAAGAAAGAGAGGAGGCAAGCAGCCCCTTTTAAAGTGGGTCAGGCCTACCTGGCTGTTGCCAGGTAACTGTGGGGTGGAGCTTAGACAGAATGCTAACACCTATTCTTTAGTGTGGTTAATACACTCGGTGAGACTCCACTGGAGAAAATGGATTCTTCCTTTTCAAGTGGTTGTCAATTGGAGATGGCTAGGGAAGAGAGATCTTGTCCATAGTGCTCTCAGGGCTGGGACTCCATCTGGCTTGACCTGTGCAGGTCCTGTGCATGCTGCCACAGTCTTTGTGTGCTCATGTGAGCATCAGTCCTGTCATGAATGGAAGACACTGTTTCCTTGGTGTCATCCATCCTCTCTGGCTTTGAGACTCTCTTAGCCTCCTCTGCTTTCTTCTTTTGCAATCTTATCTACTCCTATGATTTAAACTCTCATCTGGTTGGGCTGAACTCCAGACTCATGCTCCTAGCATAAAACACTAAAAGTAAAAATGTTTCTTTGATAGTTTTTAAACCCCTCTAGTAGTTCTCTTGGTTTATAATGTTTAACATTATACTTATATTTACATTGGAGAGCTATATTTCAATTTGTCCATGTCATATATGTCAATGGTCCATTCTGGTCTAATATTTAGCATAGTAAATGATGTTATTACAAATGAATTCCCAAAACAATCGAACTTGATTTAGTTGGGTTGTCTAATTTGCTTAAGAGGAGAGGTAAACCAGAGAAATACATTTATCTCTGTGACAAATTATACTAATGAAACCCCAATTTGGAGTATTAAGGTTAAGAACACAGATCTAAGCACAGTTAACAGCCACATTCACTGCCTTCCACTTAGAGTACCAAAAGGGTTTGTTGAGAGCACTTGTGCAGCGAATAAAATCGCACTTCCAGCTCATACCTTCGGAAACATAAAATAACACACCACACCATAAGTATATGCTCGCCAGCGAGCAGACCATTTTCCAATAGCTCTTACCTACAGCTCCCACTGTTCAGTCTAAGGAAATCAAGCTCAGTGAGATGGATTAATACATTGCAACTGAAATGCTCAGGTTTCCCTGTATGCAAGTCTGTGCTCTTTGGGGAGGGCAATATTGGGCTTCGTTACACTCTAGGACTCTGTACTTTTAGTGCTTCCCCTTAGTAGAGTTCCTTGGTCTGACTGGAATATTTTGTGTCTTTATGATAGGGAATGAGAGTAGTTCTTTGTTATTAAATCTTATCTTAGAAATCATGTCTTTTATTTTGTCCCTTGTAAGTTGTAGAATACCTATGTATAACTGTATCTATTTCACACACATTATATTTCTTCTGCCTTAAAATTTCTTCAGGAAAGGATCTTGACTATCTGTACTGCTCTGTGTCTATGGCAATTAACATACTCTGTAGAGTAAAATATGACAAGATTTAGGGCCAAATCTGATGTGGACTGTCAGATTTCCTTTCATTGGCTTTTTTTTTCCTTAATAGCTTCCAAGAGTATGACTCCACTTGAAACACATTTAATGCAATGATATATTTGTAAGGAAACCAACGACTGATGACTGAGACTTCCTCTTCAAAAGTAGGAAATGATACTTCATCCATTAAGCACTATACACAGCTTGAGTGTTCGTAGACAGGTACAACTGTTTTGTATAGAGTCTGCCTTGCACCTTCCAATTGTCCACTACAGAGTTGGCATAAAAATTAAAATTAAAGTGAATAGTCAGATCATGCCCCTCTTTCTGTTAACATATGAGACCTGGGAGGCAGGAAACCCATACCATGTCTTTACTCCTGGCTGCTCTTACCTTGATCTTGGTTTAAGTCAGGACCTTTCCTCCCCTTGGTATCATAACATGATCAAGTCATGTATCTTGTTCTGCCCTGATTCTTTCATCTTGAAAATGGTGCTAGAGGTGGTAGTGTGTTTGGGAAGGATGTTAGACTAGACTAGCTATTTTCCAGGTAATTTGTGAAAATAGAATGTGTATAAAGTGTCTGCCACTAATGTGTCTGACACATTACCCAACGTTGAGTGTATAAGTACCATGGGAGTCCAGAAAGAAAAACAATGATTTCCAGGTTGGCTGTTCACCAAGGACACCCAGAGAGACTAGTCTTAGAGCTTCTGAGTGGTAGCACATATTTTGAAATAGAAAGTGGCACCTCACCCCCAGCTGGTCTCTGCCTCTTCCACCTACTGTAGCAACATCCACACTTCCCATGTCATCTTTACTCACACCTCTTACAAAGACAGCATGCCATCCTGATCCCGGCAGCAGAACTGGGCTTCCCAGAAGTCTTCAAGCTTGAGGAATGGGAGGTACCGTGGCCTGCTCAAGGGGAACAGGGGGAATTGATGCCAGACGGTGGCAGGTGGCTATTTTCACTTAGCAGTTAGTGGCAAATGAAAGAGGCGTGTGGGTATCTTTCTCCCCAGAGGCCATTCGTTTCTCTCTAGCTGAAAGAGCAATGGGCTGATCTAACTAGGACCAAAAGTTCAAAGGAATTATGACAGATCATCCCAGCACCTCTGAGTTTATCTGAATAACAACACAAGCACGGTTCAGTGTTGACAAAGCTCTGCCGACTGTGAAGGCTGAAGGGGAGACTTGGGGCTGAGCACCGAGTACAGTGACATTGCTTAAACGTGCACAGGTCTGGATTGACGTGAAGTAGCTCTTGGACTGCTCATGTCTTCTTAATCTTTAACTAGGACTGAGACTAGTCTCCATGACACAGGTAATCCATGACACAGGTAAAGGAAGTGTCTGACTGTACACCCCCAGCTCACGATCGTCTGGTAAACAGGACTGATGAGCCTCCGACTGCAGTGCAGGTCATCAGAGCTAGGGCTTCTCTGAAGGTCCTCTTCTCACCCCCGCCTTTGCATCACTGTAATTCAGGCTCAATCTACCTTTTCCTCACACTCCCTCTCCCACTTCCTTCTTTGTCGCCTACACCTTCCAACTCCTGCCCAACTAAATCAAACCATTAACAGGACTTTTATCTGCCAAAAGTTCAGTGCTGTGGCACATAGTGAGCAGGGAACACTGACCCTTTGTCCTAAGTTGAGATCTAAAGCAGAAAATCACTATTGCTACTGATATCCATGCATAAACTCACTTGCGGTGATTCAAGGGAAGTAACCTCATCCGACTCCAATGTTATCATCTTGTCACAAGAGTCAGGACTGTACATTTCTTTCTTTCATTTATTTACTCTTTTTGTTTGAGTCATTTTATAACCTTGGGCTGTTTCTATATTTATTTTTCACTAGTACCCTGGTATGGGGAGAATGGTTCATGCTGGGTGGGGACTGTTTGTTCTGCCTTTGCCTTTCCTTGTGAAGTCAGATACTCACAAGAAAGAGCTAAGACCACAGCATGCATTAGCCGATGCCCAGTGGCCTGTAATCTCCCTCAACGTCTGTGCCTCCATTTCCTGGCGATCTAACACATCAGCATGTGCTTTTCTGCCCCACTGTCAGGATCAAAAGTCAGCAGAGATGATTCAGTCTCCATGTCTATTATGAAATAATTGTCTTATCTGCATGATAATACACACATATATTTCAGCTAAATTATCTACATCCTAAGTACTCGTTCATGCTCTGGAGAAGGTGATGAATGCGCCAGATGCGTACGTGTGGTGAGATCACGAAGAGGGGTGGAGCGGGGCACCTTGCCAACTGTTTGGGTGGCTATTTGTCAGGAGAATGAGTCACGCCTGCAGCCCCGGCTGTCCCATTCCTGATACTGCTTTTAATATGTTTCACTGGAAAGAGGCCAAGGGCTCTACACCAAAATTCAGTCCATTCCCCCCCTCCCCCCATTGACAGTGGTCTATTTCTATGTTGCTTTTCCCTCTCTACTGTTACAGGCGGCCTGCATCTCCCTTGGTGTAATAATATGTATTGTTTCAAAGCAAGGACACTATGCTATTTTATATTCTTTATTTGATTCTTAAAATGTATTATGGTGCCTGGGGAAGCCTTCACCTACAGACAAGGTGATCTGCTTTTCTTGCAATCTGTATCAATAAACTACTCCCAAGCTCTTATCAGCTCGATGCTGGACTGAAGGCTTTACCGATGGATGCATCATGTTCACATTTGATGCTGGAAGGGAGGAGAGAGAGGACATGCTCTGTTGTGGACAGGGCCACAGAACTCAGGGTTGGTGTGAGCAGAGTCAAGGCCACACTGGAGCCATCTGCTAGGATCTGAGGGAGTTCAGCAGGCCTGCTACTCTGAAAGCTTGTGGTGTGAGAACTATTTCGTTGCCATGCAGTGGGCAGGGTGGCGCCCTGACTCCTTGGGTAGCTTTTGTGTTCTTATGATGGACTGAGCTGACCTTACCTCTCCCGCTGTCCTATTGTCTTAATAAGTAGTAGTGGGGAACCCTCAGGGAGGGCTGATCTAAAGTAAACAGAAACTCAGGGCAGCTTCTCCAAGACAGTCTCCAAGGCGATCTCTAGGGCAGGCTGTCTGCTTGAATCTGGCAGCAGCGTCAAGGGGCACGTGAAGACTTGGATGAAAGGCAGCCGTGTTGTGCCGGCAGTGGGAACAGGGAGCTACGTTTGTGCTGTATTCTGCAGTGTGATGTGCTAAGCTGTCTGGATGACCTTGACAGCCACAGCAGAATTGTCTGGCTCTGTGACATGGGAGGGGCTTAGTCATTACCTCTATTTGCTAAATTGGGACCAATGTAGAGGAGGACGCTTGGTTACTCAGAGTGTTTGTTTATCTGCCAAGTTTGATGATCAATGCCGGGCAGGAGGCCAGGTGTGGTCACATGTCAGCACTGTGATCAGGAAGTGTGGAAATTTCTAGTTTCCACTTTCATCTATTTTTACGGCCATCTTTATTGGGTTTTCTATGAGTCTGGAACATGCAAACTGTGTGATTCAGAGTGAAACTTTATAACGTTTAATTCATCATCCTGAAACTGGGCAAATTTTTTTGTCTCTAATCACACATGGAGCAAGTGTGGAGGACACTTTGAACTCAGCGATTCCCTCCTTTCCCTTGGGTGCTAATGAAATAATGCTAATGAACAGCACCTAGGCTGGAGGCTTTGGCCCTTTCTCTGCGTTTTGAGCCTCTTCTTTTCTCAACTTGATGTGTTGTTCTCAAGTAATTTTTAAAAGAGTTCAAAGCATTGGGGATTGTATAAATGCATTTTAAAATAAAATGTCAATTGAGAAGCAAAATCTCACCCTGGTTTATAAAGTGAGGAGATGGCCACTCCAAGGTAGGGTTGAGGGGAAAGGCTTTTATTGAAGATATGAGAGAGAGCACATCCAGAGTCACTGGAAGAGTCCAGAGCATGGAGAGAAAGTGGAAGACCAAACATGTCCAGTAGACTGAACCAGGCCTTAAGAGGAGAGAGAGTGGGGACAAGAGAGAGAGAGGAGGACCAAAGGAGGAAGACCAAAGAGAGGATCAAAAGAGTGCGTGGCTGAAATGGTACGACTCTATAGGAACCAGAGGCTGGGAAGGAAGCCATAAGCTGGGGAAGTTTAGGGTAAGGGGCAGGGTCGGAAGCGCTGAGAAGAGTCACCACCAATACTGAGAGAACCTGGAGGCCAGCATGCGCTTTGGTAAGGTGATAGTCACCACATTGGTGGCTGGTGTATGATGTTTCTATGTTGACACGAAATCTGAAAAATCAGCCTAGTAACAGGATAATCACTTTTAGAATATTCTGGCATTTGTAAAGAGGAGGAATTAGGTAGGAAAGATGTGTCTAAGACTGAAAGCCATGGGGCTGGAGAGATGGCTCAGTGGTTAAGAGCACTGACTGCTCTTCTGAAGGTCCTGAGTTCAAATCTCACAACCACATGGTGGTTAATAACCATCCGTAATGAGATCTGATGCCCTCTTCTGGAGTGTCTGAAGACAGCTACAGTGTACTCACATATAATAATAAATAAATCTTTGGACTGGAGTGAGTAGGGTGGGAAGGAGTGAGCAGAGGTCCTGAGTTCAATTCCCAGCAACCACATGATGGCTCACAACTATCTGTACAGCTACAGTGTACTCATACATAAAATAAATAAATAACTCATTTTTTAAAAAAGACTGAAAGCTGTGCCGTGCTGAAATATTATTTCTCTGAAATAAGCTCTTTGGGAAAAATTCAAACCATCTGGGTTAAATTATAGAATGTAAACACAGGCTGGAAAGTGGTCTTTGGGACATCAGAATGAATACTTCTGGAATTTTATAATCTCACTGTCTCCATATCTTCACAGATGAAATAAAATAACCCTCTCTGATTTTACTATTTATGTTTTTCTCAGTTGGGGAAAGGCGGTCAGGTGAGGTTGGAGGGGCATGTGAGAGGTGATATGAAAGGAACTCTGTGGGATTTTTTCCTTTTATTTTCATATCTCAATTCCCTGGCTATTCCCTTCAGTTCTCGAGGTGTCGACAGCTGGAAATACGCTGAACTGCAATCCACTTTTCGGAAGTTATTGATATTTCCTAACTGAGGTTCATGGCTGTGACTTGTCTAGGTGAAAATGTGCCAAGGTCTTGGGTCTCTTGTGCCTCGTCCAGGTTTATTATAGTTTCGGTAACACAATGGCAGGAGCAGGAAAGCAGGCTGCTGCCCGGGGCCCCATGCTGAATGGATCTCTTATTTTCAGAATGGCTCGGCATAGACCGGCAAAGCCACCAAGCAGTCATTCTTTGTTTTGAGTCATACATTTGTTTGAGTTCCAGAGCTGTTGAGTGTTAGAGATCTAAAATGTTCTTTCTACAGAGTTAATAGCTGCTTGAACTATGAAAAATTACCCTAACTCATTTTTCCAAAGAGCCAGTGGAAAGAAAACAAGCCAGCAGATCTGGGCCCACACAGCGATCCTGGTTAGCATGGCTAGTGTGCTGGATGTCAGTCACTATTAGAGGTTAGAGCTTAAAGGCCCTCATATTGAATGTTTGGTCATCAGCACTATTAGGAGATGATGAAACCTTCAAAAGGTAGACTCTAGGAGGACGTTAGGTCATTCTGTGTGTACCCTTACAGTGTAAATTGGGGTCCTAGTCCCTTCTTGTCTCCCGTTGCTTTCCAGTTAACAAGGTGAATTCTAGGTTTATAAGCTTGGTATAATGCCTCTCTACAGGACTGAAACTACTTAGGTGCATACTGAGGTAAATAAATTTTCTTCCTTCCTTCCTTCCTTTCTTTCTTTCTTTCTTTCTTTCTTTCTTTCTTTCTTTCTTTCTTTCTTTCTTTCTTTCTTTCTTTCTTTCTTTCTTTCCTCCTCTTCCTCCTCCTCCTCCTCCTCTTCTTCTTCTTCTTCTTCTTCTTCCTCCTCCTCCTCCTCCTCCTCCTCCTCCTCCTCCTCCTCTTCTTCTTCTTCTTCTTCTTCTTCTTCTTCTTCTTCTTCTTCTTCTTCCTCCTCCTCCTCCTCCTCCTCCTCCTCCTCTTCTTTCTCTGGGTTTCTCTGTGTAGCCCAGGCTGTCCTAGAACTCACCTTGTAGATCAGGTTGGCCTAGAACTCACAGAGAGCTGCCTGCCTCTGCTGCATGAGTTCTGGGATTAAAAGTATGAGCTACTACCAACCAAATAATATTTCTTTCTTATAAGTTTACTATAAACATCACTAATAATAAAGTGTAGGTTCTGTAGTAGTTTGGATGAGAAATCTCCCCCATAACCTCATGCATCTGAAGTCTTGGTCCCAGCTGGTGGTGCTGTTTGGGAAACTTTAGGGGGTGCATCCTAGCTGGGGGAAGTATGCCTCAGGGGGCAGAGTTAGTTTTGATAGTTTGTCTTCGCCCCACCATTCTCACTCTATGTGAATGAAACATCACCCCTGCCCCTGTTTGTGACTGACAATATGATCAGTCAGCTTCCCGAAGGGCTCTAACCTCCTGAGCCATAAGCAAAGGCAAACCACTTGTTCCTCAGCTGCTTTTGATAATGGTATTTTATCACAGCAATAGAAAGCAAACTAATCCACATGCAGTTTTCCATGGTAAGAACGTCAGTAGGAGAAGCATATTGTATTTTAGTGACTATGAGTGCTGCTGCTGATCATTATTGTAAGGTGTGGCTCCTAAAGATGGGGAAGCAGAGTGTGCACATGCTCACAATCTAAGTGCTTAGGAAACTGAGGGAGGAGGAGACGTCATAGTGAAGCCTTATCTAAATACCTAAAAATCAAAAATAGAGGGAGGGAGAAATGAATGGGTGAAAGGTTCCAGTAATATTTACCTAGATACAGAATCTAAATTATATATATATTATACATAATAAAATAAAAATATATATTTCATGTGTGTGTAATAAATAATATAAATGAATTTATGAAGTGATAAAAATTTGGTCCACTTGGATACAAAAATAATTAAATAAGGGATAAAAGTCAAATACAAACTATACTTAACATGAAAAGTTGTTAAACATACAGTTGTTGATTGAAATATAATGAAGGAGAACTCAAAACATATGTGCTTCTGAATTCTGTCAGTGGGACCCATTATTTCCCTTGTGCATGTCAAAGATGGACTACATTCCACTTAAAACACTAAAACTATAATGAATATCCTCAAACTCATGGGTTGCCTTTTCAGAGTAGAATGCCTTCAGTTAAGGCAAATATATATTTTTTCAGCAACTAATGTCCACAAACCATGATGCAAATTATGAGGAGAGATGAGGATTTGTAAGGTACAGATTTTGTCCTCATGACTGGGGACTACCACGGGCAGAAAAGGGAAGCTTCTGCTGTAAGGATCCCAGGCTGATGAGTCTTGACAGAGAAACCTGCAGGTTCACAAAGGAGAAGAAAAACAACAGTTTGTAGGTGCTTACCTATAGATTTATACGGAGGAGTTGGCTGAAGGTTAAATAAGAACTTGAAAGACTGAGAAAGCCTTTTTGATACTAGAACCTAAATGATAACTCAGGGTGCAGAATGGGAAATACTCAGGTAGACTGAGTGGACTGAGCGAATTCTAAAAGAAGAGGGAGGGGAAGCAATAATTAGATAAATAACGGAAGAAGACTTTCCTGAGCTGAAAGTATACACACACACACACACACACAGAGACACACACACACACAGAGACACACACACAGAGAGACACACACAGACACACACACACAGACACACACACACACACACACACACACACACACACACACACACACACAGTCTGCTGTTCAATAGAATTAAATGAGTCCAGTTGGGAGTGTTGAGGGGAAATGAAAAATATATCAGTGTATTAATAGATTCCTGCATAATCCTTAATCTCAATTTTAAAATATTAACTTTTTAGTTTTCAGTTAACATCTTGCATAGGGCTTCTATTGCTGGGATGAAACACCACGATCAAAGTAACTCGAGGAGGAAGGAATTTATTTGGCTTACACTTCCACATCACTGTTTATCATTGAAGGAAGTCAGCACAGGAATGCAAACAGGGCAGGAAGCTGGAGGCAGGAGCTGATGCAGTGGCCCTGGAAAGTACTACTTACTGGTTTGTCCCTCAGGACTTGCTTGGTCTGCTGCCTTATAGAATCCAAGATCACTAGCCCAGGGGTGGCACTACCCACAATGCACAGGGCCCTTCCCCATCAATCACTAGTTAAAAAATGCCCTGCACGGTTGTATATAGTCCATTCTTAGGGAGGTATTTTCTCAGTTGAGGCTCCTTCCTTTCAGATGATTATAGATGGTGTCAAGTTGACATAAGATGAGGCTGCACAGTTAGAAATAAGAAATAACCATGGAAAAATATAATCAGACTGGGCTCAGATTTTGTCCCATGACCTAGAAATATCTAGAAATATTGTGAGACATCGCATAATTCACAGTACAATAAACTGTCTTGGTAATATTGGATTAGATAATCTGACGGAGTAAAGGAAGCATATCAATGGATTACAGGAATTTAATTTTATATTACCCACCATATCAGCTAGCTTGTCCAGGATTTCCCAGAACTTTGTCTATTGCACCAAAAGTTCTATTGTCTGGACAATTCCTTAGTATCAGGCAAGCTAGGACAATTGGTCATCCTAAAATATACCTCATATGAAGGAACCTGAGGGGAAACACAGTAGAGGCTTTGACGAGGAGGCTCTTAAACTGGGGGTTTTACTTTTCTCTCCCAAATTCCCAAATTTAGAGAATTTACCAATGTCTTGAGATGACTTCTGTAGTTACATTTGGGTTAGGATAAGGATTCAATTCCTTGTATTTGGTATGTAGAAGCCAGAAATGCTGCTACACACCCTACAGCTCATTGAAAAAAAAATCCTCTATAGTGAGTGTTATCTTCCCCCAAAGGTCAATGGTGCTAACACTGAGAAATCCTGAATTTTGGAAGCTAATGAGGGGCAGAAAGAGGTTGATAATTTGCATATACATCCTTTACATGTGAGAGCTCCTGAAAGATTGTTTTGTTCTTTAAGGTCTTACAGAAGCTCATGAAGTAGAAGGAACACTGCAATGAAACCTTATGAGCTGTGGATGTGAACTTGTCCCTATAAAGCCTAGTCACAGTGACAGATTAGGAGGATGACATAGACCAATGTGGCATTGAAACTTTTTTTAAAGGTCTCCATTCAGTGTGACAGGACAGAGATGATCAGGGCATTAGGCACTTTAGAAAGGAAAGTCTACACATTTTGTTTTCCTTTGATAATGAAAAGCAGCCATGACAATAACTGCCAGGAGAGTCTGGTGATAGAATGGAGAAGCATATCCAAACTCCCATACTAGCAAAAGACGGCAAGGCATTAGGTAGTCACTTGATCAGACCTGTGAAAGAGACCAATACAGGTTATGGGGGACAGCCGCCTCTTGTCTCCCATAGTCAACTAGGGTTTTAAAGACAGTAGAATGTTACTGTTTTTTTTCTATGTGTTATTAAAAGGGTAAAAAATCCATAGCCTTTTAATAAGTGTGATGGTAAATATTATCAACATAACATTATCTTAAATCACACTTAAGAGAGGTGGGGAGACCCAACCTAATTGGGCAGCACCATTCCCTAAGCTAGGGTCCCTGGACTGAATGAGAAGAAGTCTAGCTGAGTGCCCGACACTCATCATTTGATGCTCTCTGACTGTGGGTGCAATGTGACCAGCTCTCTCAAGCTCCAGCTGCTGCAAATCCCTTGTCACAAAGGTCTATACCTGCAAAACTGTGAGCCAAAATAAACCCTTCCTTCCTTACGTTTGTTTCCTGTTGGGAATTTTGTCCCAACAGTAAGACAGGTAAAGAAGATAATAAATACATGTGGTTTAGTTCAAGACCTTTAATGAGCAAGTACAACATAGTAATCACTTTCCCATCTCCTAAATCAAGCAAGTAGACCTCTGGGCATCATAGTTCAGTTCAGATTTGTCTTTCCCCACAGAGCCAGACCTTCATGAGGATAGGAATCCACTTTTTCCTCACCAATGACCCCATCATCCATGACCTATGCATCGTTACTAAACAAACATAAACAACACCCTCTTGGTCTATAATTAGAAACTGGCTTTGAAGATAAGAGAGCTCTTGGCAACATAGAACTGGGAACAGTTCAGGAAGCTGTATGCTTTCTTGCAGTCTAGCTGGAGAAGAAACGGAGCAGAGTGTAAGGCTGAAATGAAGAGCAAGGCAAAGCAGTGGAGGCTGGCTTGAAACTGACCTGCAACCCATGGAACACAAAGCCTGGGGAAGAAATGGCTTCAAGACCAAAGTTGGGAGATACAGCAAACAAGAATACAGGACACCTAGTAAAGTCTGAGGTTCAGATACTCATCTCATTTTTTTTTTTGCACATGTACATCTCCAAGTTGTAATATACATTTACTAAAATAATATTCATGGTTTATCTGAAGTTTAAGTTTCAATGGAAACCCTGCATTTTGCTGGACACTTTCGCCCTACCCCATACAACGAGAGGAATATTGTCCTAATGGGAGAAGATAGTTGAGACAAAGGGTTACTTCCTCCCTTTTGAGTTATTCAAATATAAAACTTCTTAGGTTTTAGTAACAAGTATCTTCTAAGATTTTTATTCATATGCAGTTTATTTATTTTACTTGATTCTGTCTTTTCTAAGAGACCCTGATCCTACCTTCCATAACCATTCTCAGAAAGCCAGTCTCCACATGGTCAAGGAGCTGTGATCAGAGCGGCAAAGATGAGTTATATTTACACATTGCCATACCCTCCATGTCTGTCTAATGCTCATGACAGTACAGCAGCAGCCCCTCTCCTCAGTGAGCTCGAAAGTGACACTGGCCTTCTGATGATTGCTATGCTAGCGTGATGCGATTGAGGAGATACAGGTTAAGAATCAAAAGTTACATAGAGCTGGGCTGGGTTGCTAGGTGCAGGGCACCAGCACCACAGAGTTGGATGAGCTTGCACTGCCTTTCATGGGGGCAGGGCACATGCATGTTTCCTGCAGAGAAGATGTAGCCTGCAGTAATCATAGGGCCAGTGAGCCTTTGCAAGAGCGAAGGGAATCCTACAGGGACCTTGCATATCATGGGTGTGTAAGAAACCTGGGGACATCCAGGAGGCTGAAAAAGTAAAATGTAGAGCCTACCATTTGGATGAGGACTCCCAGAACGATCCATCAGAACCTCCACACTACAATCTGAAATGTCCAAGGATCTCAAAGCCAGGCCATGTCTGATCTAACTCCTGGCCCCTTGAACTCTTCACTGTGTGACCTCCTACAGGGCCATATGACTGACTACAGGGTCATGAAAAATATGGCAACAGGGTAGCATTTCTTAACATGCAGACACCAAAAGTTGAGTTGAAATCAAACACATAGTGAATCTAAAGAATTTCTGGAAGTCCTCTCCCATGGTGCATAGCATGACATCATTGCCATCCTGAGTCTGAATGTGAGACACACAGCTTCCAACAAGTGTGCCAACATGGTATTCACCACCAGTGAGTCCTGCCTCAGACAGTTTGGTGCAGATTCTAATTGTTGTTCATTATGATTACAGTGTTTTCCTTCCTATACACAAAGTCTCTTGCTTTCACAAAAACATGACAGTTTATAGGAAACAGGATTTGAATAACCTTCAGCACATATCAAATTAGAATGTCTATGTATTATGTTAGAATGTCTGATTTGAAAACTTACTGGTGAATTGAATTCATTCACTGAATTTTGTCTTGGGATTATGACAGAATTACTAAGAGCATCTGAAATTCCCCTAAACATGTATCTCCTGACTTACACTATACACTATTCAAATGCCACATTATTAGCATTGACAACTGTAAATGAAAATATTGATCAACTCCAAATGACATTGAAATTACTCAGTGTCCTGTAGTATTCAGGACAAATATTCAGTCAAGATTGAATTCTGTGTGTAAAAACCAGCAAGAAACTTTATCTCATCAGTGTGCAAATTTGTTTTAAATTTTAATAAATGATAAAATTATATGCACGCAAAAATTGTGTTAAAATATTCTTTAGATATTTAAGGGATTTTACTTGAGTGCTTAGATAGTCACAGAATGAGTACAAATGAAAATATATGTTATTAGAAAATAAAATGAATTTCTTTATGATGCAATATCAGTAAACATTTAATTTGCATGCCTGTTTTATATGCCAGGGTTATATAAGAACTTCTTTGACCAAAAGCAGTTGTGATGGGAACTATTTTAAGATGCTTTGATCTAACTCATATATAAGAACATTCTGTTTTCCTGTCCCTCTTCCTGTTGGTCTAAGTCAGGGAAATTTAAGGGTGATGGAGAGATGGGAAACTGGTCTTTGTGAGGTACACCCATAGTATTGCTAGCGAGGGAAGTTAGGCAAAAGGCTTCGAGCAAAGATGGAAGACACCCTCATTTCACTGGATTTGCATAAGATGCCTGGGGGAATTTCTGTGATGGATCATTGATCTGCAGTCTTGTATCCAATGCTCAGTCAATCAGTACAAAATACTTGTTGCCATCTTTAAAACTATGGTTTTGTGACATACGCTAACATTCTACAGTATGTTCCATCAGCTCAACTGTCACTTTGTTAAGTGATATCGAGCCATGCACTTCCCTGTGACTGGCATATTTCACTCAGTACCAGACAGCCAATGTCATCTGCGTTGAAACCTATAGCTGTAACTTCTTCACACTCACCACAGCATAGTATTTCCTGGTGGAGGCACGTAGAGCTGCAATGATTGATTTTCATGTCTGTAAATATTTGGATTACTGATGTTTTCTGCTGTGTACAATGAAATGCTGTTTTGAACTTTTTTTTCTAAAGGGGCTTACGTGCAAGCATTTTTTGAGGGTGTGTAACTGAGACCAGGATTGATGGATTTGGAACATCACTTTCAAAACCGCTTCCAACTCACTTTCCAAAGCAGTTGAGTTATAATTTCAACCTTCTTATTCATTTGTCATAGTTTGTGTTAAATAGAGGACCAAATGATCCTCCAAAGCACACAACAAATTCTTATGGGGCAAAGTCAGCATATGAGTTCTGGGACACATACAGTGATGCAGAAGACCTAGTTAGTAGTCTGTTGGTCCCACACCTGCCTGTGTCTTTACCCAGAGTTTTGTTCTCGGGTATCTGGGCCTGGGTGGCGTGACTGAAGCTTCTTTCCTGTTCAGCTTGCGAGGAATGGGAGCCATCTCTCAGGAAAGTATGTTGTTTAGAATCTGTTTAAATAAATAATACCATTCTGAGATGAGTTTGATTTCCTAGGCGAGGTTCTCCCCAGTACTTGCAGCAGGGATTTGGGTCTCCCCTCCTGGTTCGACTCTCTAGCCAGCACCAGTATCCTTCTGGAAGCCTTTTCCTCTTTTAACATTCACTCTGATTTATCTCCGTAAGGGTCACAGATAAAAGGCCTTTCAGGTAAGATCATATGAAGACTTTACACGTGTTTAATGCACATTTAATAACTTGAATAATTGTATTCTGTGCAAGGTCAAGTTCAACCTTCAAAAATCATGTTCCCTTTCCTTGATCAGTTACTCTGTGCATGTCAGTGTTGGGCTGAATAACAACCTATAAGGTTCCTAAGAGAGTTAAACCATCAGAAAAAACTGCCAATGTGGACCAAAAAGGACACAGAAAGGATGAGGGAAAGCAGGATCTCAGCTTCCTTAAATTCTACAGACAGGAAGTAGGCTGCGCAAGCTATCCCGCAGCAAACATGAGATGCCCTTCTAGAGAATGAGGGTGACTCAGAGAGGAGACGGAGGACCCAGAACCACAGAGCATCATCCTAGCCCTAGAACAGAGTACAGATAGCCTGCTCCATGTGGAAACTGTTTGGGACCAGAGGCTCTCTTTTTCCTTTTTCTTCTGCCCCTTGGACGGTGGCACTCAGGACTGTTGTCGTCTACCCGTCCTACTGTCTGTCTCCCCTTAAGGCAGGTACATTGTTCTGCAACTATGCAGTTTCACTTACAGAGAAGAATTTTCCTCTTCACATGGATTACATGCAGAGATACATCTACTCTCAGTTTAGATGAGGAGATTTGGAATATTTAGGCCAGTGAGAGTTGGATATGATTCATCCTTAAAGGTGTGATGGGTTCCAACTGGAGCACAGCAGGATGCTGAGGAGCACAGCAGCACGCTGAGGAGCACAGCAGCAGGCTGAGGAGCACGGCAGGGCGCTGAGGAGCACGGCAGCACGCTGAGGAGCACGGCAGCACGCTGAGGAGCACGGCAGCACGCTGAGGAGCACGGCAGCACGCTGAGGAGCACAGCAGCACGCTGAGGAGTACAGCAGCAGGCTGAGGAGTACAGCAGCAGGCTGAGGAGCACGGCAGCACGCTGAGGAGCACGGCAGCAGGCTGAGGAGCACGGCAGGACGCTGAGGAGCACGGCAGCACGCTGAGGAGCACGGCAGCACGCTGAGGAGCACGGCAGCACGCTGAGGAGCACGGCAGCAGGCTGAGGAGCACGGCAGCAGGTTGAGGAGCACGGCAGCAGGCTGAGGAGCACGGCAGCACGCTGAGGAGCACGGCAGCACGCTGAGGAGCACGGCAGCATGCTGAGGAGCACAGCAGCAGGCTGAGGAGCACGGCAGCACGCTGAGGAGCACGGCAGCACGCTGAGGAGCACAGCAGCAGGCTGAGGAGCACGGCAGGGCGCTGAGGAGCACGGCAGCACGCTGAGGAGTGACTCCCCAAGAGCCGGAGGGTAGACTGCAGACTGACTCACGAAAACACTCAGAGCCTGATCTCCGAAGCCATCACTGTTAGTTTCCTCCCACGGAAAAAGAGACTTCGCAGATGTAACTAAGTTAAAGGTCTTAGAGACTATCTGGAATTATTTAGATAGGACTGATGTGATAGCAATGGTCCTTATGAGAAGAAAGTAAGAGGAGTCAGAGATCGGAACGCTGTGGCTAGGAGCCAAAGAATCTTTGAATCCTCTCTAGAGTGTGGAAGAGATAAGAAACTTCCTTGGAGTCTTCAGAAATAACCAAGTTTTGTTTTGTTTTGTTATACACACACACACACACACACACACACACACACACACACACACACACATATACACCTGGCTGTTGCCAGGTAACTGTGGAGGTGGAGTCCAGCCAGAACACTAGGGGCCTGGAGCGCTGTCCTACTTGACTGATGGCCACAGGATTATGGAGTTGAGGGCCTCCTGTCAGGAGCCTAAATGTCTGGGAGTGTAGCTAACAACGTCCATCCCTTGCAGATTAGTCTACTGGGTCTCCGAAAGTTAAGCCTCGCTCAACCAGAACACAGACTGCCTTTCACGGTCCAACATATATATACATGTATATTCTATAATGCATATATATAAATTCTACATATGTGTATATATAAATATACAGTTATATATTATATATTAATAATGTATTATAAATATATATCATATAAGTATATGTAATAAATATAAATAATACATATATATATATAAAATATATATAAATATAATCTGCTCAGTCCATTGTTACTTATATATATGTTTTCAGTGCTGACTGTTTGCCAGTTTGTGTGGCCTTCCCTGGGGAGAACCACCTCTCCCACCGCCAGATTTCCTCCTTTGCTTACAGTTCTTTGTGTAGGCTTGGGGCCTCACGGGCTTCTCAGCATCCACATTGGCATGTCCCTTGGTGGTGTCCTTGTTTGACTCACGTTGGGTTAGTCATGCTGGTGATACATTATGAAATGTAACCTCTGATGTTACTAGGAGACACAGTCTCAGAGAAAACCCTTACAATCTTTCTGAAGTAACCAGTCTTGATTTCAGCCTTCTGAGATTTTGTTCCTCTGACTCCCAGAAGGCAATATACTGTGCTTTTTGGAAATTTGTTAGAGCAGCAGTCAGACACTGAACCAAGCTCATGAAATGCTTCTGTACATTCAAGAAATATAGCCAGGGGAGAGGAGTGAATGAGAAAAAAAACATTTTCCCAGTTGGATTCATTTCATTTGAACCTGTGGATCTGATACGTGGTATTCAATGTCCACCATCTTAAACAGAATAATGTCTTTACACAAATAGAAAGAAGAAGCTGGGTTGTTTAAAGTCATCATAAAAAGTATTTTAATTTCCTATCTGAGATAGAATACTTCTAATTTTATTAAAGTATTAAATTAAGACTTTTCTGTCTCAGTTGACAGAAACAAACAGACAAATAGACATTTCTTCCAAGAAAACCTAAGTTTTTAAGGAAAGAAATTAACCATGAGGCACAAGATGTTCTTTATCAAAACGGCAATGATATGTTATTAACGTTCCATGAAGGCATGCTTGGGAAAGGTTGCTACTGGCACGGCCCTGGGAGGCATGCCTTTGACAGGGCTTCTTCTTCCTTTTCCTCCTTCCTCTTCTTCTTCTTCTTCTTCTTCTTCTTCTTCTTCTTCTTCTTCTTCTTCTTCTTCTTCTGATTTATTTATTTCATGTATCTGAGTACACTGTTGCTATCTTCAGACACACCAGAAGAAGGCATTGGATCCCCATTACAGATGGTTGTGAGCTGCCATGTGGTTGCTGGGAATTGAACTCAGGACCTCTAGAAGAGCAGTCAGTGCTCTTAACTGCTGAGCCATTTCTCTAGCCCCCGACAGGGTCACTTCTATAGACCGGGTTTGGACTGTTATCATGAGGAAAGGGTGTGAGCTTTTGACTTCAGGGAGTTTGGAAACTCTTCAGCCTGTGGTCTACCCTCTGACCCTCAGAAATTCGAGTACATCCTGCAGACGATCCTGCGTGCTTCTTCCTTGTGTGCTTCCTCCTTGGTTGTATCAGATGTGCTGGAAACAGTGTCTGACTCATCTGATCTTAATGAGGATGCGTACCCTGGCGAATGGTTTTTACTTGAAAATCATGTGGAACCATTACAGACCTGATGCTCTAGAACTGACTAATGGGTATCATTGTTCTGGGTTGTTTTGTTTTCAGTTGGACAGTGGGTTGTATTTATGAGATGTGTGTGAGAAAGTCTAGAGAAGAAACCAGACATGTAGGCTATATATGTGATGACAAAGATTCTGAGCTGGACAGGCGGAGGGAATGTCTGTTTCCTTCTGCTGTTGTGATGAGTTATTGTGTGCTCAGTGGTGGCAAATAGCACTGGTTTACGCCTTCTAGTTCCAAAGTTAGAATTCAACCTGGAGCCCCTGGGTTGATAAGATTTTTATCTTTTCTGGCCATTCTAAGGGAAAGGATGTCATTTGCTTTTTCCAACCGTGAAAGCAATGACCTGACTTATGGGCCCTTCTCCATGTTTAAGGCCAGAAACCACAGGATAAGGGTTTCTTATATTAGACACACTAAACCTGATTCTTCCATCTTCCCTCCCACATCTGAGGTCCTTTGTGATTATCTGTAAAATCTGGAATAGTCTCCCCATGTTGAAACCCTGTCATCAAAACCCTTGTTTCCACATGTAACTTTAATTCCCTGTCTTTAGGGATCCAGACGTCAGCATCTTTGGGAGACTATTATTCTGCTTCTCAATGGTACTGCTGGAAGCAGCATCATTGGGCGGGAAAACCGGTGAGACGCAGGGGAAGCAGAGCCTGAGAGGTTATGGCAATGGATGGGGGTGGTGCTAGATAAGAAGTCTGAGCGTTAGGGAGAAATACCTACGTGCCTCACTGGAGCATGTGAAAGGGACCTGGGCACACTTGGTTTACGACAATCCAACTCTTTTGCTCATCAAAAATCTCAAAATTCTTCTAGGACATGCTGGACAATGTGTTTTTCCTTTGTGTATACCTTCTATATGCATAACGACTATGTATAGCTTTCTTAAAGTAAGTAAAGCAAGGCAGTCCGAAAACGACCTGCTATATTGAAGTTGGCATCTGGAGCCAGCTAACACTCTATCCCTAGCCCATGTGATAGCCTGAGTTATTTTAGTGGGAAAACCTTGTGGTTAGAGCTGTTTTGCATAAAGCCTTTCTAAGCAGTACACAGAGTGGCAGTTTGTGGTCCAGACTCTTCAGTGATTGCCTTCTTCCCGAAGACAGGCTAGGTGAGGGGAATGTGGGTGTAAAGCCTGCGGGTCTCATTCAGTCTTTCTCAAATCCTGAAAAAAAAGATAACTCATTATAATGTCCTCGCTGGTGGGGAGGGGAGTAGTCATTTTTCTGCCATTTGCTTGAGATTTACAGCAAATGGGATTCAGAGGATTACAGCATGAAGGAAATGTCAATTTTAAATCTATAGACAGTCCCTTTAGTGCCTCGTGTCATAAATTAAAAGCAAGCCCAAGTGAGAAGGCTCGGTGAAGGGGACACAGGGAAGTGCCAGGTGGATCTGTGTTTGCTTTTCTTTCTGGAACACACATGCTTGGCTGCCTCGGCTCATTGCCCCCTCTCCCCTCCCCCAGCAAGAAGCCACTGTGTCTGTGTGTCCTGGCTCGCTCTAGCTCCCTCGGCCACCGTAGTAAGGCTGTTTCTGCAGCTTACAGCAAGGCCAGCATCAGGTGTCAAAACTGCTAGGGTGAGTGGGTTAATGGCTGAGGCATTTTCCTTGGAGAAGCTGCGGCAGACAGGCTTGCCTTTGTTTGCTCTGAGAGAAGTCTGAATTTAAAACTTCGTCCCAGACAATGTGCTGGGACCCCTGGGGTTTGGTTGTTTGGCCTCCGCTGCTTCTCCGCAGTGCCACTAACTCTGTTAGGAGGAACTGGGTCCCTGGGCTCCTCTGGCTTTCATTCTGAACCCAAGTTTGATTGGAGTCCCTGAAGTCAGGCCTGTGAATGAACCCTTTCTATTGGACTCTCTTGTGACCTTTCTCTACACACACACACACACACACACACACACACACACACACACACACACACGGCCTAAAGAGGTTAGATAATGTATATGCTGAGTTACATTTTTCGTCAGCATTATGCACAGATGTCCTAACATCAGACTCTCTGTATCAGAAGACATGGTCCTTGATGCCAAAATGAAACCATGTGGGTGAACTGCACATGGACACCTGTCCTTTTTGGAAAAGATCAGGACACAGACACACACAGCAGGAAGACGGAAAAATGCAAGAAGACAGAGATCTGTCTGCAAGCCAAGGAGTGAGCTCTTACCAAAACCAAAAAACGACATACAAAACAAAACCAGTTCCGGCGACAGCTGGATCTGGATTCCGGCACCCAGAGTTGTGAGCTCAGAAATGCCTCTTATGTAAGCTACTTTGTCCTGGCAGCTGAGCAAACAAATAGGAGAGTCTCCCGAAGCTGCACTGAGGTGGGGAAGCCTGACTATGAAGCCCCACTGCTGTTCGTGACCTCTTTCCCTAACACATGTAAGCCTTAGCTCTCCTTCGGCCTTGTTTGTATTTACTGACAAACTCTGAAGTGGTCACCTCCAGAACTCCTTCATGCTTTCCTGACTGCTCTTGTCAGTTTTCAGGAGAGCTATGGAGTCTTTAAAGCTTACTCTTTCCTTTTCTTAATTAAAGAAAAAACAAACAAACAAACAAAAAACCCAACCTATGCAAAACAGCTTTTGGTTTTTAGAGGCAGAAGGAAGGTTTCAGGAAGCCAAACAAACAATAAGATTTGGAAACTCCCCAAGGAGTGGGGGTTTCTGACCCCAGGGCAGTGACCAGCACCCTCATCAGAGAAGTAGAACAATTCCCGAAGGGGCATCATCAGGTCTCAGTCCTGGGCCAGCACAGTGTGAATGGACCCAGTGAGAGGCAAGTACAGAGACTGCACTTTCTCTTCCTAACTGGAAACACAGGCTAGAAACCTGCTGATCCAGAGAGGGTGTGGGCAGCCCTGCCTTGGCTGCACCCCAGGTAAGCTAGGTGCCTGACTGGTTGACCCTGATCGACTGGCTGGGAATGTCTGCCCTAGAGGATCTTTCGCAACTTCATAGACTGTTTTCCTAAGGACAGAATCAAATGGCAATTGGAAGTTCATCTTCAATGAAGCTTCCTATCAATAAATTATGGTGGCTTCCTGCACAGAGACCAGATTGTTTGGCCTTTGCAGCCATACTTAGCCTATAAGGGATTTTTTTGTAAGTCTTTTTCCTAGTCTATAATAATATGCAGTATTAGTGTAGTGCCCTGATTTTTAGCTGTAAACACAGTACATAACTTTTTAAATGTTTTTTTACTGGATACAGTTAGCAGTTTCATCAATCTTTAAATCTTTAAAAACTACCTGGAAATGAAAAAAAGAATAGTCATAACCAGCTTATGTTGCTTTAACGTAGGTTTCAGGGCAGAAAGGGAAAAAAAAAAGATTGCATATCCGAGGAGGTGAGGGAATCTGATAGGCTGGCAATTCTGAGCCAGTTTTGACCTTGAGTGTGATCAATAGGCTGCTTCCTCTTTGTCAGGCAGAGCTGAATTCCAACTATTTTTCCCCAGCAGAGGCATTCATTTAATGATATTAAAATTTTCATTGATTATGCCCCATAGTTTGAAAATTGAAGCGGACCGAGTCAAACTCACTCAAGCCAGTCGTCCTCCAGCCGCCATTGAAAGGAGACGTGGACGCGCAGCTACAACTAAATGCTGCCACCTAGAGGACGGAGTCGGCATACCACCATCCCTGCAGCTGGTATTCTCCGGACTTCTGGAACCCAGTCTCTGCTGTTTTTTTCCTTCTGACCATTCTCCACGTGAATCAGATTGGAATCTCTGTGTTTGAAATACAAAATGGAAGTTTTTGTACTCTCTAGGAAATTATTCTAACGATCGTTTAAATTCTCCCAGATGAGTGTGTCCAAGAAGGAGAGACAGATACTTGAAAGAGGAGCCCCGAGAGGATTTGCCTCGCATGTAGCTTCTGAAGCGAGGATGCGAAGGCTCTACATGAGTCTTTAGTGTTATCTCCTCCTTACTGCAAAATATGATCCCGCAGTGCTTCCCCCTGTAAAAGGCCAATAGTTCAAATCCCACACAGACGCCTCTTTGCTCATGGCTGGGAAGCCGATGAACAGTCCATTTCCTCTCCTGTTAGTGCTGTTAGAAGTGGGCTTCTTGGGAGGAATTCCAGTTTCAAGCCATTTTCATGAAATTCCAGTTTCAAGCCAGAGGCTCCTGCATTCCTCTGAAGGCCCCGGTAGCCTAGATCTTTGTATGGAAGTCCTTTGCTGCTGCTCCCCACAAGAAATCCTTCTGTTCCTGTGTCGAATACAGACAGACATCTGTTCTAGGACTTGACGATTCTCGGGACCCTGTGCCTTGTTCTCCTCAACTCAGATTTGTGTTGACTGGGAGAGAGCACTTCACACAGACTGAGCTCCTAAGCTACCGGAGGAAAAGTAGCAGTGTATTGGATCATCAGGTAGAAGCATGCTGAGGGAGGTGGGCATGTTAGGCGCGCCACAACCCAAGCCTTTCCCTCCCTGGCGCTAGCCCGGTGACACAGGCTGTGGCTGTTTCACTCTGGAGAGATTCTGGGACCTGTGTCTTGAGTGCATGTCTGTAGGGTGGCACGAACACAGGCTGCTTTCTGGTAGGGAAGAAAGAGTTCTCTGTCTGGCGGAGTGTGGTGCAGGCAGGGCCTTGTGTCTGTTTGGGGTAGGGTGGGGGGGTTGGATCGCTACTTTTTGGTGTTCCGTCCATCTTGTTTGGGAAGTCCTAGTCTGCTTTACTGAATTCAATCCCCTCTTCCCATTCTGACTGAACTGTGCTGAGTGGAGCCTGCAACCTGTGCTCATTTATGTCCCTGTGGCGCTAATTTGCACAACCAATATTTTCCTTTACACTCTGTAGTTTAAAAGGTTTTCTTCTTTCTTCTAAATGGAGCAGCGTAGGGATTCGTGATCACACGGGGCCACAGGCAGATAGAAGTGGTTCTGCTTGGTGTCCTTAAAATTCTATAGAAAGGTAAAGGAATTCACCGGGCGGGCGAACACTAATTGCCCTTTGATTAACATATTTCAAGGGGCAGGGCAGTGGGCATCAGCTCAGGGTGATGGTGGTAATATAAGTTTCCCCACATTGTCTTGGAGGACTCTGCTCATGGGACATGAACATGACAGTTTAGTAGAATCACATGATGGGGTGAAAACTCCCAGGGGTTTGCACACTGGGTCCATTCTGAGTTCTCTTGTGGTAGCTTTGGGGGTAACTCAGATCAACCTTTCTACCAGAGCTTTAATTATGCATAATCACCAGCAGGCTTTGTTCTGTCTATCACTTTCATCTGAAGCTCAAAGAGCTCAAACATCATTAACTCATTAAACCTTGCAACACCCCTGGGAGATGAGGCGATTAACCCATTTTCCAGACGGGGACATAGAGGCACAGAGGGTGTCAATAACTGTCCTAATGTTATATGAATCAGAGTTAGGTAGACAACAGAGCCCACTCATGTTCCACCCCCAGTCTGCTTCTCAGAACCTTCCTTCCCCCATCACAGAAATAGTCACCCTCAGACCTTGGGAATCATCTCTGCCTGGTTGTGCTCAGTGTTGAGCAACATTCAGGACATCATACCTGGCATTAAATCAATACCAAGATTTAAAAAAAAAAAATAAAACCCATACCTTTTAAGGAAAATGGATGTGACAATAACCACTGAAGCAAAGTGGGAGTCTCCCAAAGCCCTCAGTGTCTTCTAATAGAGGCCCTTAGACTTTTCTTACACTGAACCAGGAAATTCCACTTGGCCAAGCAGAAACAAAACTTGAACTTTACAAGCCTCAGAACTCTGTTTAAATGGAGGCATGCTAATGTTTGTCTTTTAAGTTTGATAAACAACCGTTTCTCCTTGTCTTTGATTCAGCCCAGGCTGTCTTCACATGAACCTCGCTGCTGTTTTGTTGTGGAGTTAGGGGAGGGGCCTTGGTGCGATGGGGTGAGAGTCAAAGGGCGTTCTTGTTAATGTTGGTGGGACCACGGAAAACCTGAAACCTGGGGTCAAAGGGCAGAAAAGCAGTATTTGGTGAGAAGTCATGAGTCTCCCTGGGACTTTGCGTTTATTTATGATCTGTTTATTCCACAGACATTTACATGAAGCTACTGGCTAGGTGCAAAGCAGCTCTAAGGGGAGCAAAGTGGAATAATCATCCTTCAGCAATCTGTAATCAATGGGCAAAGATAAGCCAGCAGGGGAATATAAAGAGTAGCACCTGTGGAAATGTCAGGGGGATCTGCTCAAATGGCATGCCGAACTCTTCCAAAAGGTAATTCTTGGACATTGGAGGTAAGTCTGAAGGATGGAAGCGTCTCCTGATGAGGCTATCACCATCAAACTTCAAGGGTTGTGTGTCTGGAGAAACCTTTCACATGGATGTATGAGGGAATTATTCCTGGCTAGAGTACACAGATACATCAGAAACGGGGCTGGTCTTCAAGCAAATTATAACATGTTACAAAAAGCAGGATAAACTTAAAAAGACACGTAGTAATATAGCTTGACATGTAATCATTACCACTTTAGAATTTACACAGTAAGAAAAATAGAAATCCAGAGGGAAAGGGGGGCAGTAAGCCAGAATTCTAAAGTTTAGCTCAATTCTGGGGGAAATAGAAATTGACTTGAGCCCCCTGCTGTGTTCTGTCACTACAGGAAAATAGCACAAATCGATAACTTTATAGAGAAGAGGAATATATTTTGCTTAGTTCTGGGGGCTAGAAAATCTAAACTAATATAGTATCAGGGCTGGCCCACTTTCTCTGTCATGAAACAACGGCTATTGCACGGCAAGAGTCACAGAGTGTGTCCACTGGTGCTTTCCTCTTTGCCTTACAAAGTCATGAATCCCATCATGGAGGCCTTGACCTACAGGTTAAAATAATCCACTTTCATGCAGTTATCTAGTTCAATGACATTTGAAAAATGACAATCTTTTCTTTTAATTATTTAAATTATGTACACTATGTAAAAAAATCAGTTATTGGCCATGTGCAGACATTTTTAGAGCTCTCAATCAAGTTGACATTATTATGTCTATTATACTAATGCCATATCATTTTGATTAGTGTAGCTTTGTAATAAGTTTGAAAATTGGGACATGTGAGTCCTCCAACTTGGTTCCCAACCCCAAGATTGTTTTGACTATTCTAAGTCCCTTTGACTTCCCATACTAACTTTTGAATCATCTTATCAATTTCTGCAAAGAAATGAGCTAACTGGGACTAAGGATTACAAAGAAGCTATAGATCATTTGGGGAAGACTTTCCATACCAATGATAGTTTTAAGTCTTCCACCCTGTGAACAAAGCCTTACTATTTATTTATCTAATGATCTTCAACCATGATTTTCTGAGTAAAAGTTGTATAGCTACTTGTTAAATTTATTTCTAAGCATTTTGTTTTTGTTCGTGCACTTGTAAGTGGAATTCAAAACAAAAACAAAAAACAACAACAACCAGTTACGTGCATGCATGTGGAAGTCAGAGGACAACAGACAACATGCAAGAGTAATTTCTCGTCTTCTACCATGAAGATCTGGAAGACTGAACTCACGTCATCAGCTCGACAGGAATTGCTTTACATACTGACCTGTGAAATTCTTTTCTTATTTTCCTTTTAGAGTTTGTATCATCCAGACACAACTGGATTTTTAAAATATTATATTTTGATTACTAAAAGCCTTACTAAACTCATTTATTAGTTCTAATGGGAATTTTAAAACATGGGATCTTTAGGGATTTCTATGCCAGGCCATGTGTGAATCGAAGCAATTGTACTCCTTCTAGTCTACTCTGTTTTGGAGGCTGTACCATTGCTTTTATGAATAGACAGAGTTAGTCTTGAACCTGGGTATTTGAGGCTCTGTGTTTACTAGACCACTGTTCTACCCTAGACTGCAGTCCAACAGGATTGCCTTTACTTCAGTTGTTGCCTAGTTGCTCTAGCTAGGAATCACAGCTTCTTGAGAGATGTTGTGGTCTATAGTGAAAAGTTCTATGCCCCTCCTAAGCTATCCACTGCTAATGTGACCATAAATGTGCTAAGCTATGACCCTGGCACCAACTGCTAGAATCTTTCCCCCACTTTTATTGGATGTTTTCTTTATTTACATTTCAAATGTTATCCCCTTTCCAGGTCTCCCCTCTGGAAGCCTCCTATCCTATCCCCCCTCCACCTGCCTCTATGAGGGTGCTCTACCCACCCACCCACCCACTCCCACATACCTGCCCTGGCATTTTCCTATTCTGGGGCTTTGAATACCCTCAGGCCCAAGGACCACTCCTACCACTGATGTCCAACAAGGCCATCCTCTGCCACTATGTGACTGGAGCCATGGGTCCCTCCATGTGTACTTTTTGGTTGGTAGTCCAGTCCCCAAGAGTTCTGTGGGGAGGTCTGGCCAGTTGACACTGTTGCTCCCCCCATGGGGCTGCAAACCCCTTCAGCTCCTTCAGTCCTTTCTCTAGCTCCTCCATTGGGTACCTTGTGTTCAGACCAATGGTTGGCTGAGAGCATCCACCTCTGTATTTGTCAGACTCTGGCAGAGCCTCTCAGGAGACAGTTATATCAGGCTCCTGTCAGCAAGCATTTCCCAGCATCCACAATAGTGTCTGGGTTTGGTAACTGTATATGGGATGGATCCCCAGGTGGGGCAGTCTCTGGATGGCTTTTCCTTCAGTCTCTGCTCCACACTTTGTCTTTATCTTTCCTCCCTTTTTGTTCCCCCTTCTAAGAAGCACTGAAGCACCCACACTTTGGTCTTCCTTGTTCTTGAGCTTCATATGGTCTGTGAATTGTATCTTGGGTATTCCAAACTTTGGGGCTAATATCCACTTATCAGTGAGTGCATACCATGTGTGTTCTTTTGTGCTAGTCTTTTAAGATGTATGACAGGGAGAGTGGGAGGGTGAAGAGAGAGTAGTGAGAGGAGAAAGGACTGAAGCGGCAGGACCCAGGACTGAGGATGAGAAGGTGGAGCATAGACAAGGAAGCTGTACGTTCTTATGTGTGGAGCCCCTGCTGCTGTAAGAGCTTAGGCACAGTGTTCCTGCTCCATAAGGCGAGGCCGTGGTAGTGCAGCAGAGCAGAGGTGTCTTAGTCCTGCTCTGTCGCTATGAGGAAATACAGTGAGCAAGGCAATACAGTGAGCAAGGCAACTCCTATGAAAGAAACCATTTAACTGGGGGCTTTGCTTAGAGTTTCAGGTTTAGAGACCATTATTATCATGATGGAGTATGCTGGCATGCTGGCAGGTGCTGGAGCAGTAACAGAGAGTTACATCCTGATAAGTAGGCAGAAGGAGAGAGCCTCTAGCCTCTGGGCTTGGCATAAGCCTTTGAAACCTCAAAGCCCACCCCCAGTGACACACTTCCTTCAACAAGACCATACCTCTTCATCCTTCTAATCCTTTCAAATAGCACTGCCAAGCATTAAACTATATGAACCTGTGGGACCATTCTTATTCACAATACCACAGAAGACTTTCTGATTCTCTTTGTGCTGGCAGAGGGATTTTATCTCCCTGACTCAGGATAGACCCTGTTGTGGTTAGAGTACAAAGAAGCTCACTTGTTTTAATACTTCATCCCTGATTGGTGGCATTGTTCAAAAAAGTCTGTAGAACTTTTAGAAGGTGGAGCTTTGCTGCAGGAATTAGGCCACTGGGGATAGGACTTGATGTTTCATAATCCAGCCTGATGCTCTGTCTGATCTCTACTTCTTCACCATCTATTATACCCTCCTTCCCTCCATGACTTCCCAACCACAGTGTCACCGATCTCAAAGTAACACCCTTCCTCCCTTAAGCTTCCTCTTGTCAGGTATTTGGTGACAGCAATAAGAAGATGTAAAGTTCCACAAAAAAAAAGTGGTGACTCTGTTTTGTCAATGGGCCTTTAGGAATAACATTGACCGCATCATTGCTTGGTTTCCCTGGATTCTTGTGAAGGCTCAAGTGGAAGGAGAGGGTAGGAATGTAGATGTAAGTAATGGACATGGGCCCATTTCAAGAGTCCCCCTCCAAATGCTGTGGTGTGGTGAGGCCATAACACAGCCAGGAGAACAGCTGACTTGGGATGGATTTGTCAGTCTCGGAGTGAGCGTGCTTATTTTGACTTGGATGAACTGAGGGCTGTTCTATCCTGGTATCTGAAGGAAGTACGATTCTTCAGAGGGTTTGAGGTTTAAGTAAGTATCCTTGAGGTATACGACTTCTAAAGAAAATTAATCAGCAAATGAGCATGTATGAATGCAGGCAGCATGAGGCTATAGACCGTGCTACTTCTGGAATAACAAAAGGCGAGAAGGACCCTTAAGGAAATGGGTTGGCTCGGAATTATGAATCACAGGGCCCATTTCTTACAGTGATTAATGATGAATCACTCTTTTAACTTTGGATGGAATAATGGGCTGCATCTGAGGAGCTCCATTAGTCATCATGAGAATTAGACTTCTGCAGATTCATTACTGCAGGGTTGACATGTGCTAAACAGTTGAGCCATACTGCAGGAAAGGGTGAACTTTAGGCAAGGGTTGTCTTAAAGAATGCTAACATCCTGGGCCTTTTCTTGCTGCTGGGTGGGGTTGGGTGGAGAGGATGTCTCCCATGTCACCCCTCGTCGGCACGTCTTCTAGAGGTGCAACAAAACACCAGTCCTCAGGCTTTTATATCCAGGGTCAGGACACAATAGAAAATAATCGAAATGCATCGTAAAATCTGATACTTTTGTTCATTTCTCGCTTTGCACTAACAGTCTGCTGTACACTGGGCTGTCAGAAGACATGAACTCCAGCAAAATTAGCTTATCCTTCTTCTCAAAGAACAAAATCATCCCTGCGAATTTTCTTCTTTTCTGAAGATGTCTTAGTATAGATAATAAAAACCCAGGCTGCAGGCAACAGAAGGGAGAAACCTGGTCCATATAAAAGGAAGTCAGATCGGATTCATCGTTTGGCCAACTTCAAAGCCTCTGAGCTGAAAAGAGGGTTAAACAGTTGTTCCGACAGATTTAAACTGATGGACTTCAAAGGGACAGGCAGTATGCACGGCTCTTTGGATTGGGGCAGAAATGATGGGAAACCATAGGGAATGTCATGTAGTCCTTGACTCAAGTAGATGTGATTGTCATAGAATAAAAATCACACCTAGATCACAAAGGACACACGTTGCTTAATGTCCTTAGCCCCAGTAGTCTTGAGTCATGATGCCCATTCTAGTCGCCGTCTGGACACTTACCTTGCCTGGTAGAATACATTTTTTAATGATTATATAAAGCTTTAATTTTTTGTAGTAAAAGAATAATTGTAATAGACATATTTTAAACGTAAATGCTTCTGTCAGTACATTTAGGAATGAAGAACCACTTAGCACATGCAGAGATGCTGCCTACCATAGGCTTTGCAGACAGATGCTGTCACTGCTGTCACTGGACTTCAGTGGCTTCATAGCTGACTTCTCTGTCCCCAGCTTCCTTCTCACTCAGCCCATTTTTCATTCCTGACAGAAAGAACTTCTTAAGGCAGAAGACATGTCTGAATCCTGCCTGAAGGGAGACCCTAGTGAGGCCAAGATCCCAGATCGTCATCCCCAAGCATCTTAGGCAGTAGGAGTGGAGGAGGGGGACAAAGGTGACCTGTACAATCAAGCACACTGACCCCTTCAAGACAAGCTGCCTGGCTTGTGGAGAATGCTACTTGCAAGTGACCATCTGAAACATGCTTCAAGGCGTATCTAAAGGCATATTTTGCAAGGTGTGGTGGCATATGCCTTCCCTCTCCAGTATAAAACATTTCATGTTGAACTTTTAAATTATATCTGAAGCATGAGTTCATTCAGGGAAAAAAAAATCTCATTCAGATTCTTTCTTTTAAGCATTGACAAGAAGGAAATAAGAGCAGGACATCAGCTTATTGTATTGCAGAGGACACACGGCCATACACAAACACCAGCTTATTGTATTGCAGAGGACACATGACCATACACAAACACATAGCGATCGCATTGTCAGACATAATACAGAACAACAAGACTGTGAAGACAAGGAGAGAGCATCTCAGACGGATTGTTGTCTTCTTAGCTCAGGTAGGTGATATTCAGTAAGAAGGGATTCTGTGCAGCACCAGTAGGGTCTATCAGCGGTGAACACTATCTGGAAATGTGTGGTTCTTTATTTGTAGTAAAGCTTTTAAGCTTTCACCGCCACCTCAATAAAAACACACTGCCATTTTAAAAAGTATTTACAAATTTTTAGATTTTAATACAATTACATTATTCTTCTCTACTCTCTCCTATCTCCAAACCCTTCCACACACACCCCATCCCACTGTCAAAATCATGGCCTCTTTTTTCTTTGATTGTTGTTGTTGTTGTTGTGTGTATATTCCTAAATATATAATCAGTACCTTTAACCCCGGTACTTGGGAGGCAGAGGCATGCAGATTTCTGTGAGTTTGAGACAAGCCTACTCTACATGGAAAGTCTCAAGTCAGCCAAGGGTTCCACAGTGAGAACCAGCTTCAAACAAAACACAATGACAAGAAAAACCAAAATAAAAATTCAAAACAAAGAAATAGAAGCAAAACTAAGATTTATCTTATTTTTTGAGAGAGGGAAAGAGAGAGAGAGAGAGAGAGAGAGAGAGAGAGAGAGAGAGAGAGAGAGAGAGAGAGATCTTCAAACACTTTGGGATCAGCAGCAGCTCCAGGGCGACACCATAAGACAAAGTACAAGCAGCAGCCATGATGTATGACCCACAGCAACACAAACTCAATTATTTCTCCACTTCTAGTTTTAGTTCCTTCCACCTGAGGTTTAGGATGCTTTTCTGCTCCTGTTGCAATTCCTGCAGGTGAGCCGGCCTTCGCTTGCCGAGCCAGCAGCACCCCTGAGTTGTAGGTTAGAGCACTGTTGTATGTTGGCCCATTTGTCCTGTCTCTCCTTCCTTCTTTAGCCCCTCCCTTTAGCATCTGAGCAGAAGAATGTGCTCTGGGGAGGGGGCTTTGTGTGCTCTTGCTTGGTTAGGGTTTGTTTCGTTGAACTGTGTTCAAACATGAAGCTAATCCCGGGACTGACAAACAGTGAGGGTGGGGCATAAATACTTGTAGAAAAGTAACATAATCCCAACAACCCACAGGCACCACCATAGTGGGTGGCTAGCGCTTTAACAGCCAAGAGAAGGATCTCTGACAAAAGCAAGAAGGTGGATTCCTGGGAGAGAGAGCAAAATATTTAGAAAGGGCTTAACTTTAGAAGGTTGAAGTGTGGTTTGGAAGCCTACAAAAGGCAGTACTGGAGGAGGATTAGACACCTGGACAAAGAGCCCTGAGTTCAGGCCAGTGCATTAGACCAGGAAGCAGGCACCAGAAACTGAGTAGGCGTCGGATGGTGGCAGCTCCGAGCTCCGGGCAGGATGACAAGCATCTCAGGTGCAGATGGCTTGGACTGAAACCCACAGGGACAGCTGGGTTTCGTTGGTCTCTATTCTTCAGAGACTCGGCCGGGGAAGTTTTCTTGGCTAACCCTGCAGGTACTGTGGAGCTCTGAGATACACATCAGCCCCGCTCTGCTCTCTGGGCTTCTCCATTACACTGAGAAGAAAAGACAGGCTTTGGGGTTTGGAAGCCTGTCGCCGAGCAGAGGGCCAGGTTCCCAGGGCTCATTGGAAGGAACGGGTGTAAAGCTGGCTTGTGGCTGCATGGTTACCAGTGATAACACACCAGGCAGGAACGCTCAGGCCGCAACTGACGCTCAGTTCAGGGAAAGAGACCTCGGATGGCCCCTGAAATCAGGGGGAGTATCGCCTCTTAGAAAGTGTCCCGCTGGGCTTTAGGCACTGCTGCTGAATCTGTTATTTCCATAAAGCAGTACAGATAAAACTGTCAATTCAAGTCAATTCAAAACTCAAGTCGCAGACTAGCAAGTTAAAGACTTAAGACTAGACAGGTTTGTCGTCAGATTTTTTTTTTTAAACTTCCAAACCAAATTAAATTTAATCATTTTAGTCTATGATGACTGTCAGTTGCTTTGGGCTGCTTATACAAAATATCTTTGCTGAGTAATTGGTGAACGTCAGAAATCGTTGCTCACAAAATCAGAAGTCTCAGAAGTCCTCCATTAAGACACTGGCAGTATCTGTGTCTGATGAAGGCTCATCGCTCAGACACCGAGTCTTTTTCTGCTGGTGGAAGTGATGGCGCCTTTCCATCCTCTTTTGGAAGGACACTAGCCCTGTTCGTGGTGGATGCCCCTACTTGATCTAATCACTTTCTAAAGGTCCTGCCCCAATGTCATCACCTTGGGGCCTAGTTTCAACACGAGAGTTTGGTGTAAACAAGTGTAGCAAGGTCCAACCCAGACATGCAGGGCGTTTTCTATGAAGACAAGTATACCCTTGGTTTTTCCTATCTCCATTTTTCCAATGACTCGATTTGGTGCCAAAATTTTAGCAGGGGACTTGAGCAGGACCGTTACTTGAATGTCTTTGCAGCTTCTTCCCATTTTTTGCAGGTTCAGAGTTTAGCTCTTTAGCTTGTTCCTTTGAACTGAGCATCGCTGTGAACCAACAAGCTTTTAAATTCTCTTCCCTTATAGGCTAGAGTTTAAGTCATCCATTGAATAGTCATTGAGGGTCTATAGTAAGCACTCTTTCAGGTATTTAGAATTTATTAGGCAACAATACAGAATAAGTCCCTTTGCCCAATATTTAGTAAAATGAAATTTGTGATGTTAGCTGATAAATAGACTCCAACTAAATTCCTCCTTTCCTATGAAAGGGATGGGGTCTGGCTGAAATTTCCTGAGTCATTCATCATTGCTGAATTTGTAATTCTAGTATAAGACGGCTCCACAGAACTCTACGGCAGTTCATTTCAGTCTCAAGGTCTCTGTCTGTCTTAGCATCTGCCTCCTCCCCATCTTCTTCATGATCTGCCTATCACCGAGCAATATGTGCCTTCCTAAGAATATTTGGAAGAAAGCCTGAAGATTAAGCAGGATTGTTGTCAGAGACTTTTTTTTTGTTTTTACTTCCAAACCAAACTTAGTGATTTGGTTCTTAGTCTGTGAAGACTGTCACTTGCTGTGGGCTGCTTATACAAAATATCTTTGGTTATGCTTTCACGTGTAAGCCCAGGTGAAGCTGTTGGAACCTCAAAGACCATAAAGAATAAACACGAATCTGCATCCAAGGATTGTTGCTTTGTCCTAATTTAGCACTCCCTTCTTTCTGTTTGTAACCTTTCATGTAATATGTCTGCGTCTGTCTGTTTATTATAAGCCGAGTCTGGGCTTAATTTGTTAGAAAGACCTTTCTTCTTCACTGGGCAGGCAGTACCATTGAGTTAGGGGCTGAGTGTGCTCCCAAGTCAGCTTCTTATTCCAAGTGCTCATCTCTGTTGAGTCCTTGTTGTCTATGCAGGATCCCAGCGCATCCAGCAGATGCAGATGGTGGTCTGCTCCACCAGGCGCCTGAAGGAGGAGATGGGTAAGGAGAGATTCCCTCCACCTCTCTGGGATCTGCACACATCCTTTTTCCATTTGGGATTTCCTCTGGATGAGACCAAAGTGCTATGATGGAGCAGAGTGAAGGCCATATCTGATTCTCATTACTTCTTTAGTAACTTCTGTGAGACTCTCTTAGTCTCTTTTGAAACATAATGAAAACACTACTTTAAAGATCTAACCTAAGATATTGCCTTAAAAGTGCCTGGCACCTGGGACTGATTATGGCAGCTGGCTGTAGACTTCCTTCTAATTTAGGACCTGAGGATATGTCATCAACTGAACTTACAATGTTGGATGAGCAACAAGTATTTTTAGTTATACTACATAAATAGATCATAGAATGTAACATAAATATAAAGGGCATATCTCTACAGGTATAGATGCTTTAATATGTATTATTTAATAGATAATATATAATAATATATATTGCATGGGGATGTACTTCTACAAAAAATTACCTTATTGCTTACTTGAAATCTACGTTTCACAATATCAACTAACCAGACCCCCCAGAGCTTCCAGGGACCAAGCCATCAACCAAGGAGTAAACAAGGCTCCAGATGCATACGCAGGATTACCTTGTCAGGCATCAATGGGGGGAGAGATCCTTGGTCCTATGAAGGCTCAATAGATGCCCCAGTGTAGGGGAAGTGGGAGTGGGGTAGGTGGAGGAACACTCTCATAGAAGCAGGGGGAGGGAAGATGGGATAGGGAGTTTCAGGGAGGGGGGAAACCAGGAAAGGGGATAACGTTTTAAATATAAATAAAGAAAATATCCAATAAAAAAAATCTTTGTTTCAAAAGACACCAGAGCTCGCCTCACTGCCTCCTTTAACTCTGTTCTCTGTCCTGGGTGGGGACAGGGGTTGCTGCTCTTTTCTCTTCAGGCCTCCAAGAAAGGAGAAATAACTCACTTGCAAAGTTAATCCCTCCTCCCATCATTACATCACCAATGGGGCAGGGAGTGGTCCTGACAGCCAGTTCACAAAATTCATCCAGGAGAAACCAATATAGGCACAGTTGGTGAGCTGCCCTTAGGCCTAAGCTGTCAGCACACTCCACTAAGATGACTTCCTCCCAACTCTTCTGCTCATAGAATCTCCATGTCAAGCTTTAATTTGCCACGAAAACCAACTAAACTCAACCATCAATGGAGGTGGAATCCCTCTTTCTGTGATTAAAAATTTCTAAGGTTTAAAAACCTCCGATGGCATGATTATTTTTAATTTACAGAAGTTAAAACAACACAGCTTAAAATTTCCCTTGTTAACCACTTATTAAGTGTAAAGTTCATTTGTGTTATGTATATTGATGGTGTTGTGCAACTAGCGTCTAGACGGTTTTTTATCTTGCAAAACTGCTTCTCCGGACCCATTAGGCAAGCCTCTCTATTTCCTGCCTCCCCCACGGGCTGGCAACCATCCTAAATGCTTTGCATCTTTAGTAACTTGGCGACTCTAAGTGCCTTGCATAAGTACAACCATAAGATATTACAGCTATTAAAATATTTATATGGAATTTTGATTGAAGTTACATTAAATTTATAGACTTTAAAAGCGACTTGGTAATGAATTTGACTATAAGTTACCACAGAAGTCCCTTAAGGTCAACCCTGCAGATTTCTTATTGAATACCACCTAAGCATTTTGTGTTTTTGATTACTCTTTCTTCTCTCCTATGCTGGGGTTAAACCCAGACTTGAGCACTTGCTAGACCAGTATTCTTTTGAGGTAGGATATCATGCAGACTAGACCAGTTTCAAACTCCCCGTGGAGTTGAGGTTGGTCTTGAACTCTTAATCTTCCCACCTCTGACTCTCATATGCTGGGTGGGATTAGGAGTACACCAGAATGCCTGTCTCTCTCTTGCCTTTTATGACTGAAATCTTCTCATATTTTGAATTGCTTTTTTTTATAGGAACAAGAAAATGAAAATGATATTGTACAATCCTATTGCCAGTACAAGATGACTACCACTATTAAAAGTCCTCCCCTATCCAACACACACTCACATGTGCAGTTTCAAACAACACTAGTGAATTTCTGCTCTAATCATAAGGAAGTTTCCAGACAAAGTCACAAACTTGCTGTATTAGACTCATTGCTACATTCTTTATTACATTTGCTACATTTCACTATTAAATTTGCTAACACTGTGTGCAATTCTTTTCTGTTGCAGGTAAGAGTCAGACTATCATTTTCTCTCATGGTATTTGTAAGATAGTTTATTAGGGTTTGCTATGCTGGATGCACAGTAATGAACATTTCTACCATTTGAAAGCTTTGGAATAATTCAAGTAGGCAGAGAGATCAGACTACATTTTCTTTTTTTTTTCTTTCTTTTTTTTTTTTTTTTTTGGTTTTTCGAGACAGAGTTTCTCTGTATAGCCTTGGCTATCCTGGAACTCACTCTGTAGACCAGGCTGGCCTCGAACTCAGAAATTCACCTGTCTCTACCTCCCAAGTGCTGGGATTAAAGGCGTGCGCCACCACCGCCCGGCTTCAGACTACATTTTCTTTAAAGGCTTGAAATACTTGGCCAAGTGAAGCCCTGTAGATACACACACAGGCTGTGAATTAGAACCAATGCCCTGGCTGCCTCACTTTCTAAAAGAACTCAGGGAAGAGATCAGCTTCTCATAGATTTGAAAGATAGAAAAATATCTGAGACTGGAGAGGTAGCAGGCCCGGTAAGTTCTGGCTCGGGTCCGGGATCTACTGTTGCCAGATGACTTAGCTCACCTCTGTAAGGACCTCATTTCAATCTGTAAAGTGGGGATAACCATGGAACCGTCACACATGGCAGGGCTGGAGGTGCTGTCAGTGGCTATCATTCACCTAGCAAATGCAGGCACCAGGCCCAGCACTGAAACACAGCAAGAGAAATGGGGGTAGCCCACACAAGCAAGCGATACCCAAACAAGCTTGTTTAAAAACATATTTTTATTAATTCTTTGCAAATTTGATACATTGTATTTTGACCACTTCTGTTCCTTCTCTCATCTCCTCCCAGATCCACCCCTCATTTCATAGTTACCCAACCCCATGTCTTCATTCTTCTCCTTATTTGTTTGCTTGTTCTTTTGTTTTTTATTCATCCGGTATAATCAGTGCTGCCTGTGCACTCTTGAGTGTGTGACCATCCACTGGGGCATGTGAGACCTGCCAGGAGCTGAATCCTTTAAAAAAAATGTACCCAGTCTTATTTGAACAAGCTGTTTATCTGTCAGTCTCTGGGAGGCTCCAGACACTATCATCAGTAATTTTGGGCATCTGGTATGTGGAACATCACTTTGGGAAGATACCCATCCCTGCATCCTTCTGCACTGACTATAATGATATTTAGAGCATCTGACACTTTGCTAGCAGCTCTGGGACATGGGAGCATCCCCCAAACACCACCTTACAGGGGAAGCCTGTGGTTTTAGGAGAATGAGGTACTGCAGCAAACTGAGACAGAAGACAAGAAAACACATCAGATATCCGTATGACAAGAGATGATTCTTAGGGTCTTTTCCAATCTCAGAGGTTATTCCTCTGTAATTTGTATAACAGTGTGTATCCTAAAATTTTAGCCACTTAGCTCTAGAAAAAAGTAAGCTATGCCAAAGTGCGTACTTTGATGGGTCAGTGGTTAAGTGCGCTTGCTCTTTTTGAAGAGGATATGGTACATTGAGTGGCTCACAGTTGCTTATAACTCCAGTTCTAGAAGAAATTATACTCCCTTCTGGCCCCTATAGACAGACATCTGCACACATGTGCAGCACATATATATACCCAAGTACACAACACATACGTATGAAATAATAAATACATCCTTAAAGATTCTTAAGCACAAAGAACTAAAGGCCCCAGATTATAAAAGAGGCATTCATATAACTGTGTATGTACACACACACACACACACACACACACACACACACACACACACATCATTTCAGAAAATCTTGAAGCATCTTAGCCCTTGGTCAAAAGATCCAAAGGTACAAGGCACAGTGTGTGTGTGTGCGTGTGCGTGTGCGTGTGCGTGTGTGTGTGTGTGTGTGTGTGTGTGTGTGCATGTGTGTGTGTGTATGTGTGTGTGTGTGTGTATGCGTGTGTGTGTGTGTTATTTACACCAAGTGTCAGCTAACTCTCTGTGAAAAGGGCTAGGTAGTAAATATATTTGGTTTTGTGACTTTTAGGAGACATTCACCTTTGTCTCAGCCTGAAGAAGTTACCACACACTACACAGAAATGAATGATGATGGCTATGTTCCAAGAAAACTTTATGGATACTGCAGTGTGGGTAATTTTAACATGTCATGAAATTTATATTTGCCTTCTTCAATCATTATATAGGAGGTCAAAAGCCATTTGTAACTTGTAGGCCATGCAACAATAGATGTTGGAACACACTCTTGCTGCTCCCCACTTTACCAGCCACTACACAATTCTTTGGTAGAATAAACTGTACTCACTGATGTAAAAGAAGAGCTTTTACATCTCAATGGCAAAAGAGCTTGATGCAAATCCATCACTGAAGCAAGTTGCCTGGAAATCTCCTATGCTCTGAGCCAACTGAACCCTCTACACAGTTGCTCATAAGAAACGACTTCATCAGAAATGACAAATGCCCAAGTCACTTTGCAGTCAGGGAATGGGTCAGAAGAGAAAAACAAAAAAACCACCAGTCATCTTTTGGTTTTGTTTTGTGGTGTTGTGGATCAAATCCCGAGCCTTGTGCGACCATCAGTGAACCACATCATTCCTCAGTTGCCTTGAGTACTGATGAAGCCGCACATTTAGCAAGCTGCTTGCTAAACAGTGCTTCTTTCCCTTTGAGAAGGATGGTGACCACCTCATGCATCATTCTGAGGTCTTAGGAAAGAGTTGTAAATGAAACATATCTACCAAGAGGTCTAGGAATTGTCAAAAGAATTCCTGACATAGAGAGCATCATAGGAACATTTAACAAAAGCAGTTTGAAGAAAGCAGTTTGTAAATCTATTTGGAACATTAAACATGATAGAAGTAGAAAAATATCTCTTATGAAGACCTCTGTGAAAGGAAATTGTGACAGGTTCCTGATTAGAAAGAAACTGTTTCATCTCCAAGAGAGAATACGCAGCATAACTGTGGCTTCATAGAATGAGTTTGGCAGTGTTCCTTCTGTTTCTATTTTGTGGAATAGTTTGAAGAGTATTGGTATTAGGTCTTCTTTTAAGGTCTGATAGAATTCTGCACTAAACCTATCTGGTCCTGGGCTTTTTTGGTTGGGAGACCATCATCTTCATCACATCATCATCTTCATGAGATGTGATTTTAAATCAGTGTCTTGCTTTTCTGGTGTGTTGGGGTATCCAGGGCTCACTGTGGTGAGAGAACTGGTTTCTGATTATTCCAAGTAGCCTTGGTTTCTGCTGCTTATGTTCTTTCCCTTGCTTGCCTCTCGCCATCTGGTTATCTCTGGTGTTAGCTGTTCTTGCTGTCTCTGACCGTGCCTTGTTCCTCCTGCAGAGAAGACCAGTTCTCTCCAGGAGGAATTTGGGTGGCGTAGGGTCAGCTCCAGGGTGCAGACAGAAACTGGAAGGGTCCTGTCCCAGACTGCTCCTCAGTTCCTGTGTCCTGAGGGCTCCTGGCTATTCCCTCTGAGCAGAAGTGGTGGTCTTACCTATGTTCACAGACTTGTCAGCACTCCTGGGAGACTCTCTGTCTCCAGTTGGTGGTATTTGGGTTTGAAGCCCTGTGGCACAGGATCAGCTCCGGGCACAAGAAGAACCATTTCTTGTCTCTGTGCTTTGAGAGTTAGTTATCCGTTTAAGTCATTCTACATTAAAAAAAAAAATCAAAAGAACAGAAGTTCTGATGCCTTTATATGATGCTGAAAAGCCAAAGGTGCTTTTTGAGTGCCAAGAAGCATTATGCAGTCTTCTGGATTGTCATTTTTTATCACCGATGGCACAGGAGAACCTGGACAGTTGTAACCTTCTAAAAGAGCTACATAATTTCCCCAGTAGACAATTTTGGAAGCACCCCAGCCCTTGGTAGGAAACACATTACGGCATAAGGACACAGGAGCTGGCAGGACAGAGCCTTTGGCTAGGAATTCAGTTCTATTACATAGCTAGCACTCAGGCATTAGGACTAGTTAATCCACAGTGTTCTCATCAGTGAAATGAGGCTGACAGACTGATAGCTGTCTCTCACCAACGTCGTTAAAATGAGATATCCTTGGAAACTACTTAGAACAATGTCTGATGCCTGGTAAGAATGAAAATGACAGCTCTTATCATTTCAACAATTGGCCTTACTATGTGCATCCATGTGTATACGTATGTGTGCCTCTGTGTATGTGTACATTCATGCATGTGTTGAAATATGTTCTACAAAAGTCACTGAAACTTGAATCTTGTGACACTTAAACCAAATATGGAACTCCTCTGGGAAATAAAACTCTCATAAAGGTTTCATGATGCCTGTGGAGGAGACAGAATTTGAGTAAACAGCGGCCTCTGTGATCACGGAAAGAGGTGAGCTTGTAAGGCATGTTCTTTGTTGTCAAAGCAAACTGCATACAAAAGCATCAGAGCAGATCACAGCAGACACCATACCCACCCACTCGTATACATTAATGCACTTGGAAGCATATTCTGTGCTTATGTTGTTTAAGGTAGCGCAGCATGGGATTTCTTGAGGTTTATAGTGAAATAAAAATGCACAAATATATGGAGTGTACTCAGATAGGAAAAGTTGCCTTCTGGAAGAAGACTGGGGACATAGAGAAATGGGAATGCAGCAGCAACAGGAATACCTGATACTGTGAACGCTAAGGAATTGGAACTAAGACACTGCCACGCCCATGAGAAGTGAGGCACTTACCCTTGGCGCAGATCTCTTCTGGGTTAAATGCTAAGAACCTCAGAAGAGACCGAAGCCATTCATAATGGTGTAGTAGTCACCTTTCCACCTGAGAGAGCTTATAAAGGGGAGAGGTTCATTTTGAATTCCAGTCTTGGAGGTTCCAGTCTGTGGCCATTTGGCATTTGGTCTTGTTTGGAGTCCCTGATTTCCCAGTATGCAGGAGTTCAACAAAGTGGGTCCTCTCATGGCTGAGAGACCAACGAGGGAGAGCAAGGGGCTCGCATCCTCAGTGAGCTGAGGTCCGCTAGGCTCCACTCTTACAAGTTCTACCACCTTCCAAGAGTGCCACAGGCTAAGGGATGGGCTTCAGTCACACTTCCCAGGTTTCAGTATCTGATATCTAGCTGCAGTAGGACCAAATCAAGTTTCAGAGATGATCCAGGTAAAGGGAGATAATTTGAGTTACTCTTAGTGTGTGTCCCCTCCTAAGGGCAGAGCAGAGGAAGCAGAAAGACTGTGGGAAAGAATATGAGGACTCTGTCATAAGTTCCTGTCACTCAAAACCACTCACATGCCCACCATCATGATGGACTCATATGCAAGGTAGTCATCACCACGGATACTGTATGGGAGTAAGACCTGTTGTACTCATGGTCCTCAGAGTTGTGGCAAAATTCAGATTATTTCTAGGTGCTCAGGCTGGGAGTAGAACTTGCCTGTCAAGTGCATTTCTCTAGCAACTTAGTGGCAAACTTTCCAAATTCATCATCCGGCTCCCTTGAATCCTGAATCCTGCTTATAGATTTCTTACAAGTAAAAAATATTGACCTATATTGAGTCGGAAGAAGTTGGATGTCCTGACTCACACCTGCAATCTCAACCCTAAGAAGTCTGATTCTCGAGGGCTGTGGCAACTTTGAAGCCAGCCTGAGCTACGGAATGACACCTTAGGTGGGGGTGGGGGTGGAGCAGGGGGCCCGGAAGAGGAACAAAGAACAGCAAACTAGGAAATGAAAGGCGATGTAAGAGCGAAGAGTTTGATCTTATGACTTCTCAGAAGGCTGTGAACATGATAAGGCTTTCCCACCAGAGGAAGGGGCAGTTCAGAAAGAACGTGATTAGATGGTATTAGTCATCAAGGGAAGGCTCTTGAGAGGAGCCGCAGCCCCTCCCCCACATCTGTTGCCCTTTCTGAAAAAGACTCTGACCGTTCGAAGCACCAAAATGTAACTGTCTTCCCTTTTAACGTTTGTGGTTTCTTCTAGTTTTACATGTTTGTCTGCTTTTCACAAATTAGTAAAAACCAGAGAGATGCTTTAAAAAGTTTGTAATTCAGACCTCTTTGTCTAGGAAAAAAAAAGGTTAATTCCACCAGTGATTTTGTAACTTCCTTAAATCTCTTGTTCCTGATATAGAGCAAAAGTCACTGACATTTTATGACCAGAAAATTGCAACAAACACATTTTTATTATGGCAAACTAAAAAAGTATAAATAGTAATGCTTTAAGTTATTTCTCAAACTTTCATTTCTAATGAATAATGTTTTGAAGAAAAAAATTACATTTTAATTTTAAAAAGATTCATTTATTTATTTAATGTAAATGAGTATACTATAGCTGTCTTCAGACACACTAGAAGACACACATCAGATCCTGTTACAGATGGTTATGAGCCACCATGTGGTTGCTGGGAATTGAACTCAGGACTTCTGGAAGAACAGTCAGTGCTCTTAACTGCTGAGCAATCTCTGTAGCCCTACATTTTAGTTTTTTTTTAAAAAAATTTCTATGGTTTTGAAATTACTGGAAATAGTTCCTTTTTATTCGTTTAACAAGAATTTTTACACTCTCAAATTGGCAAAGTATCTGTCAGGGTGATTTGATCATTCCTTTGTAGGGTATAATGAATTTTATTCTTTCATTTTTATTAAAGAAATAATTTTAAATATAATCAAGTCACTTTTACCCCTGTCCTCCCTCCAATTCCTCCCATTTCCCCTCCCACTTCCTCTCAAATTGATGGCTTCTTCTTGATTATTATTGTTACATATACGTGCATAAATATATAAATATAACCTGCTAAATCCATGTGACTTGGATGTGTATGTTTTCATGATAGACTCACTTTGTATTGGATAACCCATTAGGGAGCTCATCCCAGGAAGAGGTTAATTCTCCCTCTCTCCACAGTCATGAGTTTCCTGGAGTTCTTTGTCTAGGAGGTGAAACACAGATCTCCCCCTTCCACTTACCGGGTCTATTGATATTTATTGTTCTTCAGGTCTCATTTTTACAGCCATATTGTTGAGGTATCGTTATGAAGCTTCCGTGCCATTTCTAGGAAGCACAAGCTCACAGCAGACTCTCTGGTCCTCTGGACCTAATAATGCTCAGGGATTAATCCTCACAGAGAACAGTCCAGTGCACGGCAGCAACCACAGCTGTATTTTGGCCAGCCTGGGATTCTAGTCTTTTGATCCATGTTTACACTAGAGCTTTGCCCTGATGCCGCAGTGGCCCCCATGACCACACCAGACAAAAAAGCAAGTTGGAGCAGGGCAAGGTGGGGCGAGGGTGAGGGAGTGGGGGGGATGAGGAGGTGGGTGTGGAGGTTGGGGGTGAGTGTGGGGGATGGGGGGGAAATGGTGCCTTTTTTTCTTCACTCCAAACATAAGAAAAACGGACTTTGCTTTGATTCTCCGAGACCTTTTTTTTTTTAAACATCTTGTTCTGATACAACAAAAGCAGAAACAAAAAGACTTACCTTCAGTGAAAATGTTACTTATCTTTAAAAAAAATGGATATAAGGCAGTCATTAAAAAACACTAAGCCAGTAAAATATCTCCAAGGCAAGTAGCAAGCAGAATGACTTTCTCCTGGGGGCTACCTTTCCACATTTAAATCTTCCTAAAAGAACAACACTGGAAAATCCTAAACTTTAAGACAGTGATTCTAACTAAAGTAGTGAACGTACAGGCTCGAGCCAATATTTACATTGAGAGCACCTCAGAGATTACCAGCCCTGATGCTGGTGTTGCAGGCAGTGGGGTGAGCTGTTTGTGGGTAGTCCTTGTCTGACTGGCCATGACTGTTGCTCCTTGTCTTAAAGAGCGGAACTTCCTTGCTTGTAAATGGAACATGCTATATTCGCATATCTGATCAAACTTAATTGTCTTTATTGTTTAAAAATCTGGTTTTAACTGTTGATCTTTTTTATTTTCTCTTAAATTTGTCTGTTTTCTCTAGGATCCTAGACTACAGTGAATTAATTTTGTTTATGGAAATCCTTTTGTGACCACCCAGACTCTGGTACGGAAAATGTCTCACTCCCAAGTAAGCAGGACTTGAATGAATGAGAGACAAGGGAAGCTTCTACAAAGGCTGACAGCGAACAGTGGCAGATGTTGGGTGAAATGCTGGCTCACTGTGACAGAAGTGGTGTGCAGAACACTTCAGGAACATTGCGTTTTAGCTCTCCAGCGTGCCTCTCCGCAGTTAACATTACACCTCCACATTGATGAGATGAAGCAAACCTCACAGGGTCATAGGGTCAAAGGACAACCTGGGCCAATAGAAAGTCAGGGCTCTCTCTGCAGCCAGTTTCCTCTGCTGCCATCCCCTTCCTGAGCCCCATAAAAAGCACTCTGTTTAGTATGGAAGTGACCCTTGTGGTTGTCAGGGAGAATGGGAGCAGGACGTGTCCTGGCAGTTAGGCTCAGAGAACCCCACACAAGACCTATGCAGAAAGGGTTATTCAAAACTAAAGGTAGAAAGGCAACAGCTGTTTCGCCTCACATTTTGGCTTGTTTGTTTTAGATATATTACTTTCCTCACTAAGTTCTAATGGAAAGAGACATCTCTGAGCTTTTCTCTCAAATCCCTTTAGAAGTCCAACATCCCATGTAAGACAGAGGCAAAAGCCTCTCTTTGTTGGGGGTGTCTGAAATAACAGTCAGAAACTTTTTTTAGTACATGCTTAATTTAGTCCAGAGGGATTGTTTTCTAATGAGAAAGACTCCATTGGCTCATTGTTTTATGTCAGGGTCAGAACAAGTTCCTACTTAGTACTTAGTACTTAGGCTTGCTAGGAGGGAATCTTAACAGGGGATATGCAAATACAGTGCAGAGATTAATAGTAAGACACAGCTCTGAGCCACACAAGATGAAATATGGTGACAGATAATATATTTCAGTTTGAATTTTCAACATTATACAAATGTTCTTAATTAATATTAAAACAACAATTAATGAAAAATAACCCTATTGGCTTGATAAATGGAGCAGTGTGTTTTTCAAGGGCATGAGTCCCCCACCCCCCATTCCAAAAGTAATAGAGATTAAGATTCAGTCATGAATTTCAGTATACAAGAAATTAGAGATTACCTGTGCAGAGAGATGCTTTTGTGAGCCTGTGGAGGTTTGCCTTTCCATACTGACAGAGACTTTCCTATATTTCCATCTCCCTGTCTCTCCTTTCTCCTTTTCTTTATCCCTCTCTTTTATGAGAATGCACACTATCAACACATAGCAAATAGTCAATAAATTACCAATATTGTCCAAACTGTTTTGTACAGCATCATTTTTTTCCAATATTGAGGCCATAGATGATAACTAGTTTTGTGTCCAGTGAAACTGGTAGTTCTTAGAAGCAGTGAAGTAGAATAGTCATATAACAATCACATAAGCTGTATTGATTTTTGTATTATAATAGCCAGAAACACAACTTCAAACAATGCTATCATGGTCAAGGTCTTGCTGATTGCTCTAGCTTGAAGTCCAGAGAAAGGTTCACTCTTCTGCTCCTCCGATGCTGGTGGTTAGAACCTGGCATCCCCTCCTACAGCATCCCCTCCTGTCTGTCTCTTCCTCCCATTTCCCTTCTCCACTTGCTTCTGTGTCTTTGTTTTACTTGTTAGACTTATCCTTCCATGCTTCCCTTTCTCTTTCTCTACATTGCTGAGCAATCTTGGGCTGATAGCTGTGCCTCCCAGGATCCAACAAGAGAGAAGGCAACTTCCTAGCAGCATAGAAGCTGACTACCTGAAGTTGCACATCCACTCTGAACTAATCCTGCTTCCTGAGTGTGGCTCTGACATTGGCTGGAGACTCTGTCTTCCTGACAGGAGGGTGTGGGCTGCTGGTGATCCTCCATTTTCTAGCAATGGCTAGAAAATGACCCTCCATTTCCTAGCAGTGACTTTGCCACAGTATATGTTCTTTCCATAGGAACCAAGAGAGAAGACTTGCAGGTCTATGGGCTCAACAGTGAACTGTTCCCCAAAGAGTTTTCTCCGACAGTGTTTATTCTTAAAAGGATTCAATTTAGGATTAAATCTCAGGTTGACCGGGTTTAAATAGAAGAGTAATTATGAAGTAAGGGAAACAGAATGGCTTTTAATTGTGGAACACTGCCTCTCGTCTTACCACTTGAAAATCCACTGACTACTCTCAGCTGAATTGATAACTCATTGAGCTATACTACAATGAAGATTTTATACCCAGTTCAACTGGCTATTCGTTTTCAGAAAGTGCCTCTGCCCAGTTCAGGCAATCATAGCTTCTTCTCACTGACTTTTCTGTGGGCATTAGTAGTGGGTGGGAGGGTTAAGAAACCTTTCTTGTGGAAGCCTTGTTGTGTCACTTCTCACAAATGTCCATTGTTCCCATCTGTCCATTGAGCTAGGAGACATTTGTCCTTTAGGATCTTCAACCTCGGGGCCAATTGACTGCCCACTGGGTGGGTCTCACTGGCCTTGAAAGAGATACAAAGAATAGATTTTTAAAGACACTAACCAGCACTCACATGATTGATTTCACTGTTTTTTTAAAATTCTTATTTAGCAATTGAGACCATGTTTGGTGTTTCTGCTGCATGACATTTTAGGTCTAGTGATCTGAAAGCTATTCCCTGGTAGTGGTACCATAGTCCTGCGAGCTAGTGTTCACTTGCTATGGCCTTTCATATTCTTTCAAATGAATGGTAGGTGCTCCTGGATTTATGGTGCTGTCACATCCCCAAAAACCTGTTGTAAGATGAAAAAATCTTACCTTGAAAAGAAAATATGTATAGTTTACTTAGTCAATTGTACATCCTGGCTTTGCCTAGCCTGTCTTAAACGCACTGTCTTAAACACTTTTGCTAGTCAACACCTCGGCCAAATCATGTGACACAGAGCCTGCGTCATAAAGAAATGTGACTCTCTTAATCAATTGATTGCTGGACGTAAAGTCAGAAGAATGGCCGCATGGGTGTGTGGTTACATCGAAGAAAAGTAAGAAGCCGAGTGTTGATCTATGACATTCAAGGGAGCATCTGTATTTTATAATGTCTCATAGTTGGAACTGGTTCCCTACTTTGCTTTCATCATCTCTGCCTTTTATTTTCCCTGAAAATCTGTTCCCCACTACTGTTCTGTGTATCCTTTTTGCCTTAGCTATTGTTACAGTCTGTTGTAGACTCCTGCAGTAAGAAGCCCCAGTTAGTAAGTTATATAACATGGCATGAAATCCAGGGCTCTGGACAAGGTCAGCATAGGCTTCCTGCCAGGGCAGGGGCTGGAGTGACCTTCTCCATCTGTGTTTCTCAGCCTGTTCCAACGCTTAGGTTAGGCTGGACATTTGAGGCTTCACTTAGACACAAATACGCTTTGAGTTTCTGCGGCATGGCCCTTTCTTTTCATTCTCCGGCCCAACCACTGAAAATACCAAGCCAGCGCCTTTCCTGTCCAGCTGCTCAGTGGGCTCATTTGTTTACTACTGTGGCAAGTTGGTTTGCTCCTAGAACCATTGCCTTTAGTCTTCCTGTGCTCTATTTTTTAGAGACTAAGCCCTCAGCTCTCCCCATTGGTTTTCTTGGTTGTTATTGGTATTTTCGATGCCTTTGAGATTTCTTTCTTTCTTTCTTTCTTTCTTTCTTTCTTTCTTTCTTTCTTTCTTTCTTTCTTTCTTTCTTTCTTTCTTTCTTTCTTTTAATTGCACTGAACACGGTTCCAGTGTTTTCTGGGACACTCCTTATCCACTTGTATTTCTGCACCAAGAAGTTCTCATTTCTGAAGCACATCAGATTTCCAAAGAATGATAGCCCTCAGCCGGTTCATTTGTTGGGAGGTACGCCACGGGCAAGTCATCTGGTGAAATGGAATTGTCTCCATCTAAATGGAACTACACTGATAGTAACTCATGCCTGTTGTTGCCCAGACACTCTAACAGCCATTTGTCAAGTCAGTCACTCTGTCTTTGAAAAGGAGAGGCAGAGCGAAGTGTTTCCTGTGGGGGGAAGAGAATGAAGGTTGGCTACGCAGGTTGTGCACTGATTAGTGAGCATTGATTTGTGTGCCTGCTGTGCTGCTGTTCTGCAGAGGACAAAGCACTCCAGGCTTGCTCGCTCGCTCTCTCTCTCTGTCTCTGTCTCTCTGTCTCTGTCTCTGTCTCTCTCTCTCTCTCTCTCTCTCTCTCTCTCTCTCTCTCTCTCTCTCTCTCTCTCTCTCTCCTTCTGGTCCAGTAGGAACTTGCTGGTCAGAATTGCAGTCACTGCTTTTTCCTCCCAATCTGTCTCTTCTTAAAATGCAAGCAGGTTGGATCCTGCCCCAGCCCATCTTGTTGCTACAATAATCTTCCAGACTCAGAATTGAGTGGTGTGCGTCCTGTGAGAGCCTGTTCTTCATGAAGTGAGGGCACCTTCGCCAGACAGTGTTCCTGTCAAGGCCAAGCAACACTCCGTGGGCACTTTATAGGGCATTAATTCTGTGCACCAAGGCCCCACCCTGGTGACCTCACTTTCTGAAGGTCCCCCCTCTTCTTACCATCATCCCAGGCATCAGGTTTCAGCTTATGAATTTAAGGACAATGTAGGCACATAGACCTTAACAGAGTCTTTCCTTGCTGTGAATACTTTTCTTAGATTCATGAATTAATAGAGGTCCTGTGTTACCTAAGGAGCAAAGAGCGTTACTCAGAAAAGAATCGTTCACATATTAGTAGAGAAGGTGGTGTGTTCTGTTTCAGTTAAGAGAAAACACTTTCTGGATCAATCCTGATGATCTCAAGGAAGAGTCACAGCCCCACACCCTCTCTGCTCTCTAGTGTAGATTTCCACGTGGCGAGCCACTCCCGAACGTAATGGCTCCTGATAATAATCACCTTATAAGCATTCACCGGCTGTGAAGGTCAAGGTTCAGGATGACTCAGGTAAATCTGGCCCAGGGCCCCAGTAGCCCAGTAGCCCAAAGCTGGAGTTAGAACAGAGGAGAGCTGGAAGGTGGGGGCTGCCAGGGCTGTCCTCTTTTGTCTCTCTCCCTTTGGGCAGTTTGAGACTCCCATGTAGTCTTCCTGTATAGGCCAGCTTGAATCTCCCTATAGCATGGTGGATTTTGGGTTGCTGGAATCATTAGGTGGACACTTGTCCCATCATGAGTGCTCCAGGGATCACCCAGAACTCCCTGCTTTCTAAGCCTCCCAAGCCCAAGTGCTTTTTCTGTCATAACCATTGGCTAGCCATGCAAGCCAGCCCTGTGTCAAGCTGTTAGGGGAACTGTCTATTGCTCAGTTCTCAGTGTTTGCAGAGATATGTGAAAAGTACCTAATCCCTTTAACACAATATTCATTTGTGTCTTGATTAGGGTTCTTATTGCTGTGACTAAAACACCATGACCAAAAAGCAAGTTGGGGAGGGAAGGGTTTATTTGTCTTACACTTCCACATTTCTGTTCATTACTGAAGGAAGTCAGGACAGGAACTCAGGCAGGGCAGGTTCCTGGAGGCAGGAGCTGATGCAGAGTCATGGAGGGTGCTGCTTACTGGCTTGCTCCCCTGGCTTGCTCGGCCTGCTTTCTAATAGAACCAGGGATACCTGCTCAGGGATGGCACCATCCAGAATGGACTGGGCCCTCCCCCATTGATCACTAATTGAGAAAACTCCTTGCAGCTGGATCTCATAGAGGCATTTCCTCAACTGAGGCTCCTTCTTTTCTGATGACTTTTACTTGTGTCAAGTTGACACAAAACCAGCCAGTACAATGTTCTTTATACTTTAATTTAATTAGCCAGTGTGTGTGTGTGTGTCCCTGTGCAGGAATTATTTAGGTGTAGGTGCCCATGGTCAAGGTTCCTATGTGGAGGTCAGAGGAGAATGCTGGAGAATCTGTTCTCTCCTGCCACCTTGTGGAGTGCAGGGATTGAACTCAGGTTGTCAGACTTGTGCTCCCATGTTGCTGTAAATACCCACTGAGCCACCTCACTGGCCTTATTCTTTCTATTTTAGTATAAATGTCCACAGACCCTCCTTTAAAAAAATCCCAGTGGATCACTTAAGAAGAGTTAAGAAAAAAGGCACATGCTTACGATAAGGTTCCAGCGTAGGTTGTTGGATCAGGGGCATGGCATGATATCACACAGCCCCTGTTCACGTCAGGCATTCTGTGGATAGTTAGTGAAAAATAACCCAATGAATGAATGAATGAATGAATATATAATGAATTAGTTCACAAATCTGCCATCAATCAAAGGAGCTTTAAAGTAAAAAAGATTAGAAGCCAACAGAATGAATTATAACTTGGCATCTTTGGTGAAAAAATATGTCTCTAAAACATAATTAGTACAGCATTTATTTTATTTTGTTTTGTTTTATTTGTATATATGATTTAGTTAAAAGGCAGTTAAATATACATATTTAAGTAACTGTCTGGTTTGGTGAGAGACACGAGGGTAGAGAATATTTTCTGAAGAGCATTCAGAGGCTCCCTGGCGAGGATCTGTAGTGTGCAGACTGCAGCTCTCCCACTGTTAAGGAGGGGAGTTTGGAATACTGATAATGGTGTAGGTTTCATGGAGTCCCCCATGGGCTTCTTCCTTCTCTGAAAAATTGATGGCAGAGCAGAGGACTATGGAGTTATTAAATTTATAGACATATAACATCCTATTTTCATTGGCCCTGAGGTTCAAAGGGGTTTTAGAGGATCTTTCTTTAGTCTGGCCTCCATTTACACATCATTGTCCTGGGTTCTTTTCTACACTGAGGTTATTCTTAGGATTTCCAAGTGGCACACCAGGGAATGTTCTGTGTGTGCAAGGGTCCTGTGTCTGGGCTCCCAGTGGCTGGTCCTTACCAGTATGTCCCTGTCTGAAGACACCCAGCATTGTTCTCTAGGGATATCTTCCCAACTGTGTTCCAACCCAAACTTGGGTTACAGTCTTATATATGAAAAGACTTTGCCACCAAACACATTTGACCTGAGCCTGTACACATTTCCGGTAAATTTCTCGGAAGCAGTGGGGAAAGTCTGGAGATGGGAAGGATGACACGTTGTCACCCCAGGCGGAGTCACTGCTGCAGTGTCCAGGTGGCACTGGTTCTGTAGGTGGCTGGCAGTGCACATTTTCAAGTCTCTGGGACAAATTTGAAGTGATATCAATTACATGGGGCCAAGGAAGGATGCTGGAGGGGAGAGATCTTCTATTTGAGAGTGTTTCTCTCTGGGCGGGGCAGAGTGCGGCCAACTGAATTAGATACCAGACAAAAAATGAAAGCGCTTAGGGTGGGAGAGACCAAAGGGTTACCTTAAATGTTTGTTACTGGTGGAGAAGAAACAGAGGGTCACAAAAATGCTTACTCATTGCTAAGGAGTTTCTTTCCTGTGCATCTGAGAAGATTCAGTGTCTTACCATTGTTCCGTGCATAACAAGAGTGAAGGAGTGCTACTCGTTGAGACCCATATATGATTCTTTTTAAAAAACAGGGTCTCATTGTGCAGCCATGGCGGGCCTAGAACTCATTTGTAGACTAGGCTGGCTTTGAACACACAAAGTCTTTACTGCCTCTATCTCACAAGTGCTGGGATTAAAGGTGTGCCCCATCTTACCTGACCTGGTTTTTAAAAAAGTTACTTCTTTCATTTTTTGAGACTATAATATAATTGCATCATATTTTTCCCTTTCTTTCTTTGAAATCCTCCCATATACCCCTCATTGCTCTCTTTCAAATTCATAGCCTCTTTTTTTTTAAAAAAGAGTTATTTATTTTATATATATGAATACACTGTAGACGTCCTCAAACATCTGAAGAGGAAATCGGATCCCATTACAGATGGTTGTGAGTCACCATGCGGTTGCTGGGAATTGAACTCAGGACCTCTGGAAGAGCAGTCAGTGTTCTTAACCACTGAGCCATCTCTGCAGCCCTCATGGACCCTTTTTGAATTGTTGTTATCTGTGTGTATATATATACACACACACACACACGTATTCCTATGCACAATCTACTCAGTCTTTAGACAATACCAAGAAGTGTTTCCCTCTTAGTGAGAGGGTCTTAACTCCATTTAGAGATCTGTTGGTTACTGCCAAGATATGAATACAACCAACATACCAGTGGAGTTATTGTGCTAGGCTGGTTGTTATTATGGCTCATAGACCTCATAGCTGGGTAGGCCTGTTAGTTGCTTGCATCCTTTGGAAGTTTAAATAGTGCCTTTGGTAACATGAAAGCTAGTCCTTATTGAGGAGACTTTCAGATCAGTTCCAGTTCATGGGCCTTTGGGCCTTGCTTCAGCAGTGTGTGGTGTCTTCAGAAATAGGGACTTAACTTCCGCCTCTGGGGGGCAATAACAAGTTTATAATGATTTTTAAAGTCTTTTGAACAACAACACCAAGAACTCAGAAGAAGGCTTCTCATGCCTGGTGTTGGGGTTTTTATTAAATAGGATTTTTTTTGGTCCTGATATTTTTCCTTTTAAATGAAGAATTTATAAAGGTGGTGGGGAAGAAAGATAAAAAATGAGTGATCCAACTTAAATAAAATTTTAGTTTGGGGGGAAATCCCACTGATTTGTTCTCTGTTGAAAGAATCAGAGCGTTCCAAGCTTTGCTTACAGGCAAAAGCACCTATACTGCGGAACAAGTAGAACAAGATGGGAAGGTTTCTTTTGGTGTGTGGTTGGCTGTTTCCAGGGATAACTAGGGAATGGTGAGTTCAACCGTGTTGGATGATGGGTAAGCATTTCTTCTGGCTGCTTGTTACTGGCACCTGAAATGGAGCAAAGACAAAAATCTAGAGAAAAAACTTACATTAGTTGTAAAAATCAAATCACTTTAGTTTTGGGAATTGTCATAGCTTATGCAAAGTGGGGGGACTTTACGAAAATGATGTAGCCCTGGCTAACAGAACCACCTTAGACGGTGAGAATTAAGGGAGGAGACAGCACATGGAGAGTTTACTTTTCATGGTAGATCAATTTTGCTCAGCCAGAAGAAATGCATGTGAATATGACCTAGAGGTTTCAAAACCATGTGGGCTTCATTTTAAGGAAGGATGACCTCCCCTAGCATGCTACAGGGTGCCTGGAGAAATGAATGGGTCATGAGTTTGCCACAGTGACTAGGTAAGGGTGTTGTCAGATCAAAAGTGATCTGGCCACTCATGAAGATCCATTGCATTTGTCAACAGAGAAAGAACAGGGCAGACTTGACCGAATGAACTCACCCTTAGGACCACTGTTGGCATCGCTTAAATAATAGGAAGATTTATTGCAAACATTTTTGAATTAGCAAGACCAAGATATAAAAAAAAAACCCTGAACTGGTCTAGTCTTAACTAATATTCCTTTTTTTGGAGGGGGGCAGTTTAAAACGTGACCAGGAAGGAGATTCAGTGTGGGGGAGGAAACACTGCCAATAGGCGCTAGAGTGTGTCACCAGGAAACCAGAGATGATATAGGAATTGTAGACAGCCAACAGGGTTTAGTGGGATTTCCAAAACTCCTTTATCCAGAAGTATGCATCCCCAGGGACATGTAGGCTGAGGATGAGGGCAGGACTCCTGAAGACCCCGCTTGAGGGGCAGGATGGACTATCAGGGCTGTTAGTACCTGCTCCCAAGATACAATCCCGAAATTTCACAAAATTGGAAGAAGAACTCTGTCTAATGGCTCCCTTCACCCATATATTTCAGCTCCTGCAGCATTTGCCCCTCTGTGTCTCAGAGTTCAGGTATTTTCTTCTTCATTTTTTCTTTTCTGGTTTCTTCAGGGGAACAGCCTTTCTCTTGGGATCAGTGAGTAATGAGCCTTGTGTGGCTGACTCAGTGCTGCCCTGGAGCTCAAAGCTGTTGAGACCTGCAGAACCTCAGATGCCCTCAGAGCAGGGAGTGGGCTGATTCAGTTGGTGAGTGACTGGGGCTCTGGTGTCCCTACTGGGACCCTGTGCCCAAGTCCACGAGTAAACAATACCAAAGGGATGGATTAGAATGCACACAGCTTGTCATCGTGTAAGGTGACACAGGGTGTTTGGTTTCATCTGTGTGGCAGGACCCAAGCGTCAGCCTGCTGCTTCACTGTAACCAGGCATGATATGGAGCCTTTAATGAGGAAGGCCCCATAGGGAGAACCTTCCCTTATCTGCAAACCCGGCCAACAGTCATCTCTTCATGATGCAAAACAGCAGGGATCTAGTTACAGGACATTGTGTGACAGTGTCTGGAGCGTGCTAGAACCAGAGTTCTTCCCTGACCCTACTGAGGACACTTCTGTGAATCCACAGCTTACATCATCAATACACACCAGGGAAGCATTATTGAAAGTGCGGGGCTTTGAGAACCCTGGGACAAACACTGTACATCTCCCTCAAGAGTCTCCCAGCCCCCTGGGAAGGCAGACAGGAGAGAAAACCATTTCAGTGGAGTCAAAGACTAAGCTATAATATATAAATTAAATAAATGCAACACACACATGTACACACACAGGCACACACACGCACATGCATGCACACACACATGCACATTCACATATGTACACACATGCACACACACATGTGCACACACACGCACACACATACACATACATGCACACACACATGCACATACACATGCATACTCACATATGTACACACACATGCACACTCACATATGTACACACACGCACACACATGCATGCACTCGCACACACACAATGCACTTATGTGCATAAAGAATGGAATCATCCATTCTACCTTCAGAGGAGCTAGGACCAGGGCCATGTCCCCATAGTGTTTTGTTTTTATGGTTCCAGTCATTGAGCCTAGGGCCTCATGAATGCTAGATCAGAGTTCTCCCTCTGAGCTGTATGCACAGGCCTCTCCACAGGGTCTTGAAGCATGAGCATAATTTAGCCACATAGGCAATTATCTGCCAAAGTCCAGAAGGAAGCCATGGTATAGATAATAAAGGATATAGTAGAATAATATTCATCTTGAAGTGGTGAGTGTCATGGTACCTTCACATGCATAGGGTCCACATACCTGAATTCAACCATAAGGACAAAAAATATTTTAAAATATACATCTATACTGAATCCATAGAGACTTTCCCCTCCTTAATCAGCACAGTGCAATAGTTGGGATGCATTTACACTGGAGTAAACATTATGAATAGCTTATAGCTTATTGAAAGCCTGTGGAGGGTGTGTGCAGGTCATTTGAGAACACTATACAGTTTTACATAAGGGCTGGAGCACCTGCAGAGTTGGTGTTTGTGGAGGTCCTGGCTCTAGTCACCCGTGCATAGAGAGAGCAACCATAGTCCCTCACTAGTCATAGTCTGTGAGGATGGAGCTGTAGGACTTTGCCAGCCAGTCAGACATGGCTCGGTCCTGGGGGATTTTGGTGCCCTCTAAGCAGCTGGAAACACTACCTCAAAGGCAGCAGGGTAAAGAACAATCTCTATTAGACCCACGGCAGTGCTAGAAAATGGGTTGGAAAAATTGGCGACAGGGAGATTGCAATTTGCAAGGCTGGTTTGGGAGCCACCTCAGTGGACAGTCGCATTGATGAAGGCAGGATTGAAGTTCGGGCCACAGGTCTGTGATAACTTGAAGGGCTATAACAGGCTCTTGTGGCTAGTTGAGACATCTTTGACAAAAAAGAAATAGTTGCTTTGAAGATTTGGAGTCCAGGATGGGCAGCCTCAGTATCTCTCAGGAGCTGCTCTGAAAGGAGAAGTCTTGTCATGAGACACAGAAGTCTGTGGTTTTAATGGGGCCCCTTCGCGATGTGTTATGCTCCAAAGCTTGAGAACCATGACTCTAGGCTGCCGTTTCTATTTCCAGATAAAGGAAATATTAGCACTATTAATAAAAGGCACGATTAACAGGCTTTATTAGATGCTCATGAAATCAAGTGGATTTTGAAGTCAAGATGGAGCTGAGATGTAATTTTCCAACTGAAAACTGCAAACACTCGAATTCATAGTTTCCAGGGCTTGCTTCACCACGAAATTGCAAGAACAAGATATACCTCCCCCTTTCCCCCTAGAAGTTAAAATGCCTATCAGGTCTCCCTAATCACCACTGTGGCATGGTGGTACAGAACAATGCTGCTCGCTCATCCCACTTGTGCCAGCAGAAGGTGGCGAGGGTGGAGCCTTCTGTGTAGGATGGGAAGCAAAGCCCTTTAATTGTCTCTCCCTATTCTGACTACAACCCAGTGAGGCTGGAAGCTCTAAGGGATCTGGATTGTAGGAGGGTCTCAGTATTAATGCAATGTCTTTGAGAGATGGAATGATCCACCAGGACCCCCAGTGGGGAAGTGCAAGCTCCTATATCCAGCAGTAGCCACACCCCTGCCCCTGCTGTCTTTGGCTCTCTTTTCACAGAAGAGGAAGCTTTCTAGTGTAGAAACAAAAACAGGGACGTCAGAGGCTGAGTCTGAGTGTTGGGTGTGTTCACAGGGGCGAGGGAACCTCAGATACAGAATGAGATTCATCTGAGCCGCTGGGTTCACACTTAGAAGCTGCCTGTCTTCCTGGTTTGTCACAGGCCTTAGAAGGAATATGTGCTAGTTGGACGTTGTTTTCCAAAGGTCAAGTGTTGGAAGCTCACATCCTAAATTCACATGTGGATATCCTTTAGATGTGGGGTCTTTGGGGGGGGGTGGATTACAGCAGAACGAGGACAAAAGGAAGGATCCTGTTATGGGAACATGTCTGCAGGGAAGATCTTCCAGTGAGCACTATGTTATTGCGTGCTCTTTCACCGTGTGATTTCCTCTACCACGTTGGAAGCAAGACAGCCCTTGCCAAATGCGGGCACTTTGACATTGATTGGACTTCCTAGCTTCTAGAACGCCAAGAAATGATTTTTTCTGCTGTTTATCAATCACCCACTCTGTCCTATTCAGTCATAGCAACAAAATGAGTCTGAAGCAGGATGTAAGAAGTTAGTACACAAAATACACTCAGTTACGTTTTCTTCTTCCTGAGCTATCCATTAACTTCTGCGGTAATTCTTTCGTTGTGTGCCCAGTGCACTGACGTGGCCCTCCTGGGTCTTCAGTATTGCCAATCTGTCAGCCTGGATCCCTACCACGCTTCCGAGCCTCTGCAATTGCTTTCCCCCTCTCCCCCAATGAGAGCCTTCTTTTTCAGGGCTAAGCTTGACGCTACCTTGCCATCTAATTAAAGTTTGATGCTCTAGGTGAACCTGACAGGCCAGAGACTTCCAAGTTTAATTGCTTTGCCCCTCCAGCTCCCAGTGGAGCCCAGCTCCAGCTACAGCTGGCAGGTGGAAGCAGACGGCCGGGGCTAGTAGCACGGCTGAGACTTCCTCCTATGAAACATTTTCCCCAGCCTTTATTTACTCTAGTGATGAAGATGTAGGGGTTGCTCGAGGATGACTCACGTTCTGTGCTAGTTACAGGAGCTACGAAGGTGAGTCAGACGGTGCCGACCCTCAAGAAGCTCAGAGGAGGAGAGCAGATGGACACATAAACAGACTGTCAAGCAACTCTGCAAAGTTATAAGGAAGAAAAGGGTATTTGGGGCATGCAGAATAGACATCTAAATCAATGGGACTAATAGAGAAGATGCTTCAGGGAGAGTCTGAGTCCTGAAAGACAAACTAATATGTGAGGTAAGAGAGGGCCAGCTCGATGCAAGGGCAGCATTGCTAACAGCAGCAATTCAGACCCAGGCATATTTTGGAAACCCAGAAAACCATAATCTAGCCTGTTGCTTTGAATGGGAATTTTCCCTGTAGCCTGGGCTATTTGAACACATGGTCCCCAGTTGACAATGCTATTTAGGGAGGTGTAGCCTTGCTGGGGGAAGTGTGTCATTGGGGGCAAGTGGTGAGTATTTATAGCCTTGCCCCACTTACAGTTTGCTTTCTCTGGTCCGTGCTTATGGTTGAAAATCCAGAATGCTGGCCACTTACAGCCATGCCTCCCACTCTAAAGAACTCCTATCCCTCTGGAACTATAGAAGCCAAGATAAACCCTTTTTTTAACCAGTTTTTCAGTCTTGATGCTTTATCCCGGCAACAGAGATCAAGAGTGTGGTGGCTTATATCTTTAATCTCAGACATTGGGATGCAGATGCAGATGGATCTTCATGAGTTCAAGGCCAGCTTGAACTACAGACTAGGTCCCAGGATAGCCAGGGCTACAACTTGAAACCTTACAGAAGCAAATGGAACAAAACAAAACAAGGCACGAGAACAGAAAAATACCTCATTTGTAGAGTTTGGAGAGTATTTAGGATGAGGCTGACGGCATGATTTTCATTTGTAATTGCTATTTTCATCTTTGTTAGACAGGTCTACAACTAGCCCAGGCTGACCTCTAAATTGCTATGAAACTGTGTCAATCTTGAGTTGTCTCAGGCCTTTACTACCCAAGTTCTGGGGTTATAGGCATGTGCTTCCATACTCATTTTATTCAGTTTATTAGGACTCCTTAAAAGTTCTCACTGGGTAACCAGATTTAGTTGAATGTATAAGGCTTTCTTCAATGTAATATTAAGAACATCATGTTAGTTAACTTATTCAGCGCAGATCTTTTTGCTGTAATGTGGAGGATGGGCCTGGGAAGGGCAGGGCTGAAGGCAGGGATGCTTGGTATGGTATCAGATTTGGCTATGGTTTGATATTGAATGGGAGAGGAAGAGGAGCTGGGATCTTCCCATAGCCCAGCTCCAATGGAGGCAGAGAGAACAGAGTATACTCCCTTATTCATAAAGAGTCTAAGATCCTCGGAGGAGGCCTGAAATATACATATATCCTTATGTATACTTGATATATTTCTATATATACACCGATGACAAAATTTAATTTATAAATTAATAAGTTAAATCTATAAGTTAACTTACAGTACAGTTCAGTAAAAGGTTAACAATGGTAATAATAAAACAGAAAATTGCAACAAACTATAATAGTCACTTTCTCTTTCTACTAAATGTCTTACTGAAAGTGTAGATCTTAACAATGTTACTAGACATTTTGTTCTCTTCTTATTATGCTTATTATTATGAGCATTTTACAGCTTGTCTTTGGCATGCCCAAATTTCTAGCATTGCCTTTCTTGCTCGAAGAGGCTCTCATAGAGGTAAATTTGGTTTATTTGAGCACAAACATTATGATATCGCAACAGTCAATCGAATGGTTGTGTGACTAATGGGAAGGTAACATATACAATGTGGATACACAGAATAAAGGTGTGATACAAATTCCAGATAGGATGGGGCTGGATACTGTGAAATTTCATTGCCCCACTTAGAACAGCATGCAATACAAAACTTACAATTTCCTTATGTCTGGAATTTTCCACATAATATTTTCAGAATGTGGTTGAGGGCAGATAATTGAAACCCAGAAAAGAAACACTACTGGAGTGAGGTGGGTTGGGCTAGCCAGAGTAGAGGGATTGAGTTCCCATTGTGAGGATTTTATGGGGCTGGTGGCTGGTGGCATACGTTTGTGTTTTATCCTCAGATCTGGCCGGCCTGTCTACCTTATGAACCTTCGCTTTTTTTCCCCATTTTTTAAATTAGATATTTTCTTTATTTTCATTTCAAATGTAATCCCCTTTCCTGGTTTCCCTATCCCATCTCCCCTCCCCCTGCTCACCAACACACCCACTCGCGCTCCCACCTGGGGATCCATCCCATACACAGTCACCAACCCAGACACTATTGTGGATGCCAACAGGGGCATGCTGACAGGAGCCTGATATGTCTGTCTCCTGAGAGGCTCTGCCAGTGCCTGACAAATACAGAGGTGGACACTCTCAGCCAACCATAGGACTGAGCAGAAGGTCCCCAATGGAGCAGCTAGAGAAAGAACCCAAGGAGCTGAAGGGGTTTGTAGCCCCATAGGAGGAACAACAATATGAATCGACCAGTAACCCCAGAACACCCAGGGACTAAACCACCAACCAAAGAATACACATGGAGGGACCCATGGCTCCAGCCGCATTGGTAACAGAGGATGGCCTTGTTGGACGTCAAAGGGAGGAGAGGCCCTTGGTCCTGAGAAGGCCTTCTATCTTTTCTACTTGGCCTCATTTGAGCTTGTCAAGCATTTTTCTTCCACATCCATCAGTCCTTCAGGGAGGAAAGCCTTTGGACACATGGCTTCTCTCCATTGTTGGTGTTCAGGCAATTTGAAAATTGTCAGAGGAATCCATGATGGCGAAAGAGCAGTTGAACTACCCTCAAAAGAGGTCGGGATGCCATCGGAGGAGGTAGAAAACTTCATGTGTTCCACATTTCACACAGCTACGCTGGGTTCCTGCGGTTTGCAAGGGTGGGGTCTCAGTCCCTCATTTCCAGACTATGCAGGTACGCCATTAACCAGCAGAGGGCAGTATTGAGACATCAACGAAGGCGAACTTGAGCTCGCAACAGCCGGGAAGCAGAGCTTCAGGACTGTTGCTTGTCGGAAGCTTTAACCTTTTAAGCAATTCTACGGGGAGCCCTTCCTGTCATGTGTGGGCTGCCCTAAAATGAGCAGGTGATAGAAATGAAATATTAAACAATTCTGTTCTGCAAAATGAAAATGAGTTGTCATTTAGCATTTTTATCAGTCGATGACTCATTCTTCCAGCTTCAGAAGGGTTTTGTGAAAATGCAGGAGATGGTGAACTCATGTGCCACTAAATTCTCAAGAATCACACGTAGGGGGCGCGGCCAGCAGCCGCAGGGGTGCAGGGAAGGCCAAGGCCGAGCCTGCAGGGCCGAGGGGCTGGAATCTGGGACTCATGAAGCAGGCCAAGGATGCAGCTGTATTGTACCGAGGAAGCAGGCTGTGTGGGGCCAGGCAGAAAGCAAGTGGCTCACAGAATAATGAAAGGAGCTGAAGGTGGCGAAGTGAGGGAGGCGGGCAAGCTTGCCGGTCACAGGAACCTTCTTGTGTGGCCTAAGGGAGGGAACGAGCCTTTTGGTCTCCACCCCCTCGCCCCCGCCCCCCCGTGGTGGTTTTAGCTTAGCGGTTTTCTTCGTGGCGATGATGTCCACTCTGAGCTCAAGCTGTCAAAAGGGAACCTTGTAGGAACCTCAGAGGGCAGCCTGCAGACTGCCAGGAAGGACTGGGCCTTCCCTGGGAAGCTCTAGAGCAGATTAAAGAAGGTTGTCTTTGGTAGAGGATTCCCGACTGCCACGCAAACAGTTCCCCCTCCCCCATTCCCAGTGCGATTTATTTCTCTACAGACAGTATTGATTCTTTCCTCTAACTGATCGCTCCTGGGCCTGTGTAAATGAAAGCTCTCTTGTGTAATAATGGTGCCTATAGCTGGGTGATTTGGGCAGGAAGCTGCGTGGTACATCCTCCCTGTGAGAAGAGATGCATTTTGCTGGATAGGAACCAGTGAATCAAATCTTTAGATTATGGACATCTTCAAATGGTCACACTTGTCATTAAAATGAGGGACGTGAGGCAGTCTGCTCATGGGAGCTCAGCTCGAAAGGAGACCTTTTATTATCACCACACGGTGGTTGAACTGTGTCCTTGCATCAGCAGCTGACTTCCACCCTCACTGTGGAGGGAAGGCAAGGACCAAGTAGATGGTTTAGTTTTGTTTTGTTCTGTTTAAATTATCAAATCAGATGTGGAAAGAAGTGAACAATGCCTCATATAATCCTGATACTATGTACAAGCAGAAAAACAAAGATAAGAATGTCCGTCAGTGTTTACCTGACCTGGGCTTCCCAAAGAGGAAGGAAAGGATGGGGAAGAAAGCCTGCCTCCTGCCTGGCAAATGAAGTTCATAGGTCACTAGGTTACTCTGCCCTCTCTCTTTCCTCCTGACTGTGAGTTGTGTCTGGTCCCGGCCTTGTGGGAAGATATGGGACTACATGTGCCTTCTCATTTCTAAATTAGAATATGAAACTTTCATGAGAGGTGAAGAGGTGGGACCTCTTTAATGTCAGGAAGGCTTGTTTCTGGATCTAGCAATACTTTCACAAATCAAGTGAGTTTATTCTTTAGATTATGGACATCTTCAAGTGGAAACACTTGTCATTAAAATGAGGAATATGAGGCTGTCTGCTCATGCCCGTCACATGACGCTGAAACATTTTACTGAAAGACTGCAATCAGTTGTTTTCTTTGTGTGAATACTTAACTGGTTGAGCTAACTGTAGGCTTATATTTTTCTTTAAGCCTACATTTTTTAAGGGTTTTTGAATGCTTTAGCCTCTCTTCTAGACTACCGACCAGAGGGAAAAAAGGTTTCTAGGAAAAGGAGATTGTGGACCTGGGTAGAAGTTGTTCTTTTGCCTACATGGGCTGAACCTGGACCTCCCCGCACTTATGTAGCAGATGTGCACCTTGTCTTTCATGTAAGTCCTAAATAACTGGAACCGGGCCTATCCCAAAAGCTGTTGCTTGTATGTGGGACATGTTCTACTAGCTGGGCTGCCTTGTCTGGCCTCAGTGGTAGAGGAAGCACCTAGCCTTGAAGAGACCTGAAGTGCAAGGGTGGGGGGATAACAAGGGGAGTCCCCGCCTGTTCAGAGGAGAAGGGGAGTGGGGATGGGAGAAGGATTGTTGAGAGAGAGTGACCAGGAGGTGGGCAGCAAACAGGATGTGAAGTGAATAAGTGAAAAAATATTTAAAAAAAAGTAGTTCCTTGGGGTGATTCCACTCTTTGTTGTCAGGATAACAGTAGTCCAGTCCAATAGCAAACACCAAGTATGAATCAGTAGCTGTGGTTCAATCCAGCAAAAACCACAAGGCTCTGCTGAGTCAGCATAAGTCAGTGAAAGTGTCAAGAATCAGCCGGAATACCACGAGAAGTCCTTTGGCGTGTTTCTCTCTATGAAGTGAAGACCAGCGAAGTATTGCAAGGTGTAGTCAATTTTCTAAAACAATGGGAAGCAGAGCTTCAGATTTGATGAGTACAAAGATTCATCAACTTTTCATATTTCAAAGCACTTTTAAACTCACAGCTTGTAAGCTTGTCAGTGGCCAGACAGATCCTAAGGGCATGTTCTGTTTGTCCTTTCACCCTTCACTACTCCCCAACATATCTAGGTTTTTCAGCAGTCAGCTTCTTGCTTCAGACAAGCCAACAAAGCACCCCCACTCCTGGAAAAAATTATTAGTAGATATGGTTAATGTTGTGAAACCTTTTCGAGAAGGGGCCCTTCATAGAATGTAATGGAGCCCACTGGGGTTTCTTTGTTCTTTTTTTTCCTCCTGATACACTTTCTAGTAGCTATCCATACTACTGTCCTCTCGAGGAAATTGTAGCAGAAAACCCAATAATTCCCAGAGTTTCTGTCCAGGGTTGGTGGAAGGGCATTTGATGTAGGTACAGGTTTCCCCTATCTCACCTGGTTTCCTGAGATCTGTTGATATTATTGTGAATTAAAACATTCATTGCCACATTTTTAATGTAAAGTTTCAGTGTTGTTCTGTAGAAGAAGGGATGGGTTGGTTACATGCTGGAGGTCATCTTCTGTGAGAGTGTGTCCAGGTTCTTTGCCTCAGAGAACAAAACAAGACACAGAGATCAGTAGTACTATAGTTCAGTTTCATAGAAGAGTGTGAAATCAGAGAGCATACTTCTCAGAGCAGGACACAGGCACACTGGTGGCTCAAAGCCCCATTCTCTTCAGACCCAGCATCTTTCAGTTCCAAAAGGAAAAGAGGAGTTTTCCAAAGGTGGAGGTCTTTCTCAGGCTGTGAGGATTTTTTGTTTCTTGGAGGGTGTGTACACATCCCTGTGGTGTTCCAGGGCTGTCCAATGGAAAGTCTTCTTCAGTTGTGGGGCCTCAAAGTTAACTTTCCTAAGCATCACGTTCACAGACTCCATCTTTCCAATTCAAAATGATAGTGTGAAGTCAGCCTCAACCTCCAGGAAAGGGCTATGAGTGACCTTAGACATCAGAGGGAAAGTCCTTGGAAGTGTGAGTTACTTATGGTATACTCCCCGCCCCCCTGCCCCCATACACATGCAAACCACCCTGGGCTCTCACTCTCTTGCTAGAGAACGAAAACATTCCCAACCATTACACCGAAGATTTGTGAGCAGCATTCAGGAGAACCCCACGGCAGTCTGCACAGACCTTTAACATCAGCTCCTCAGCAGACAGAGGAAGGAGAATTACAAGCCCAAGGAAGGCCCATTTCTTAGGTTTCTATTACTGTGCTAAAACACTATTACCAAAACCCATCTTGTGGAGGAAAAGGATTATTTCTTCTCACAGTTTTAGTCCATCATTCAGGGAACTCAGGTCAAGACCCCAAGGCAGGAATGGGGGGCAGGAACTGGCACAGAGGCCTTGGGAAGTACTGCTTTTCTCAGCATCTTCTTCCAAGCTCCCAAGAACCACCCCGTAAGTTCTGAGCACTCATTGGCTGATAGTCGCTGACTTTATTATAGAATCAGAAACCTAGTTAAAACAGTCTGCCCAGGCTCCAGGGAAATCAAGGCCATTTGGGCAACTTAGTGACAACCTGCCTCAAAATAAAACACATAACCAGAACTAGACATGTAATTCAGTGATGGAGTTCCTGCATCATTGTATGTGTGAGATTCAAAAAAGTCAAAATGGCAAAATAAAAAAAAAGAGAGAGAAGAAACATGTGCTATATTCATATTTAAGTGAGAGAACTTTCCTTGAAGGGTCACAGCTTCAGCAGGTGGAAGGTAAATGGGGTTCTGGGTTTGTTTGCATAAGCACACACGTAATAAATGCTTTCATTACGAAGTATACAGTTTAAATAGGTCCTGGCACCTTGTGAACTCACATCTAACCATCAGTATGACTCTCTCTCTCTCTCTCTCTCTCTCTCTCTCTCTCTCTCTCTCTGTCTCTCTCTCTGTCTCTCTCTCTCTCTCTCTGTGTGTGTGTGTGTGTATGATTATGGAGTCTTAGGTTTTGAACTAAGTACACTCAACTCACATGTAAGGTTACTCTTGGGGTGACAGGCTTGATCATGTTCCCAGGAGTCCTGGCCTTGCGTATATCAGAACCAGGACCTCTTGAGATGGACCCTCTTGAGATGGAGACCTTATCAGAAAACATGCAAAGAGGAAACAGAGAGACATTGTAAGTGCTGGTTGGAGTTTCAGCCTAAGACTTGAAGGGGATCCTGTCTTCAGTGAAAATCTGTGATCCAGAAGGCTTCAGACAGCCACATGGCCTCTGAAAAGCTCGTTCCTGTAGGACTTAGCAGCTGATAGGCTTTTTACTTGTTTGAAGAGCAGTTCTATGTCTCAGAAGTCAGAGGGAGGCACCATTGCTATTGCTATTCCAAGCCTATTGCAGGTCGAAAGGGACACCACCTGTTAGAAAACCCAGAGAAGAGACCTGTCACCTGAGCTGTGGCCAAGCGTCTGGGCTTGGTTTATATATGAGAGAACTAAGAGATCCAGTTTTCAAAATACTTTAAAAGGATAGAAGGTAGGAAGAGAAGGAAGGAGGCAGATCTGATGAATCCTGATGGGATTTGAGATAATACATCTGGAGATTGCACCTTCTGTTGCTGTTTTCTTTTTTTTCTTTCTTTCTTTCTTTCTTTCTTTCTTTCTTTCTTTCTTTCTTTCTTTCTTTCTTTCTTTCTTTCTTTCTTCCCCCCTCTTTCCTCCCTCCCTCCCTCCTTCCCTCCCCCTTCCTTCCTTCCTTCCTTCTTTCCTTTTTAAAGAGTCTTTATTGATTCCTTGTGAGAAGAATCACACCTCTGGGAATCTTCAGGCTTATGTTCTCCGATCCCATCCATCTTTCTGTCCCTCCATATTCGCTTTCCACCCTTGCGACTCCCCACCCCGAAAGAAGGCAAACATTTGTTGAGGCAGCGTCCCACAGTACACCTTTTTGTCTGAACAGCTTTATTTTTTTTAAAAGGTTCATTGCAGTGAGTCATTGTCTAGTTTGAGATGTCTGGATTCTGCTATACTCTCAGTTCTAGATCCTCACTGGGACGCCTCTTGGATGCCCTGCTGCTGTTCTGTGTTTTGGAGAACTGGCAGCTTTTGGTTCTGGAGGACTGGCCCTTCACGTGTTCCTAGATGGGGCAGATGTTGGGGTGGGACAATTCAAAGCCCTGCATCTGGGCCTGGGTGGTTGCTGAGCTGGTCAGCCTGACAGATCTCCCATGCACACGCTACCTGCACCAACTGTCTCATGATTACCCAGGTGGCAGCTCAGACTAGGGACATCCACATGGCCTTTGGTAGTAGCAGACCCGTGCTGCTGCAGGGCCAAAGACATGGAGTCAAGGCAGCACGGGCCAAGGACCCACCCATGGCCTCAGATAACATCACTGGCTACTAACATCAGGCTGTTCCTCACTGCTCTGGCGTCTCCAGTCCCATCTCTCCTCACTGTGCACACATCCTTCTGTGTCTCTTTCCCTTCCATCTCTCCACCACACCCTTGCTCATCTAGCTGGCACAAAGGCCTCTGGGTGTGTGCAGTGTGATGCCAGGTGCGGGTCGTCTCTAGTGGGCTCAGCCCTCCCAGGCCAGTTTTGCTTAGTTTTTAAGACAGGGTCTAATTCTGTAGAGTGCTCATCACACCAGCACAACCCCAGTGCTGGTGGTGTTGCAGGCATCCCCTGGGCTGCTAGCAGCTCTCTCTAACTGCCACCGAATGCAACTAATATAGTCAAAGAGAGTGTTGTAGTTTGAGACGAGACTGAGAAGAGGATCAGATGACCTTTACAATTTATCATAACCTTGAGCTGAAGCCGTATCTCGTGTTTCAAATGTCTCCTTCTCCATACGAATTTAACATGCCACAATGCACTGGAGCCTTATCAGCAGAAACCATGCGGACTTGGTGCTGGCTGTCTAGGACGGGGTGGGCTTGCAGGCGCAGGAGAGGTGGGATGGACTCAGGACCTGTGGCTGCCACACTGCTAATGACTCACTTCAGAGGAGCTTAGGGAAAGTCTTTCTGCCTTTTTGTTTTCGTTCATATTTTATGGATGCAAACACTGGCGTTCTTCCTTGCAGACACGTTTTGAGAGCTAATTAAATATTTTCAAAGTATCCCTGTGATCCAAGATAAAAGGTACCTAATACAAGCTCAAATACCCAGAAGCTGCGTGTGGGGGTGCATGCCTGAAACTGCGGCGCTTAGAAGGCTAAGGCAGGAAGATTGCCAGGAGTTTAAGACTAACCCAGCCTGAGCATCCAATGAACAGCGAACCCGTCAGGATTAAGGTGTGTCAGGATTAAGGTGTACCTCAAAACAAAACAAAAAAAGCCATATAGCCTGGCATTCTTTTTAATACCTGTGATAACTGTCTGAATCACTTGCTAACAAGTGTGTATCAATGCGTGGTGCACATGCCTATGGGAAAAGAGAAGCTGTCCACTGAATGAAAGCGAAGGACGCCAGCCAGGGGCGCCCCTGGTGGTGACATGGAAATACTTGGAAGACAGGGCTGAGTGTCCGACATTCCACTTCCACTCATCGTGGACCCCAGCAAGCTGCATTTCCCAACTAGAGAAAGCACGGATTTTGACCCCAGAAAACAGCAGATAGGACCGGAGTCATGGTTCTATCCAGACATTCAAGTGGTTTTTGGTGGTTTAGCTTTCCTTTCGTATATTTCTCAGCTCTGCCCTCTCAGGCCAGACACTGCCCTTGTTCTCTGCATTGGCTAACAGTTCGTGGGGAGCATGTGGGCCGCCAGGCCTCGTTTGGTTATATTCCCAGCCCAGGGCAGACCTAGGAGCTGGCTAGTTGCACCTCACTGCAGATCTCCAGGGCAGCAAGTCCTCCTCAGTGATGTCATGGTGCGGCTGTGTGTGGCTGTGGCTAGGGTTCTGTGCTGACACAGCATGGCATGTGTTCTCTTGTCTCAGTGACATCTGTCCTCTGGGATGTCACGACAGCTCGTTCTTTTGCTGTGGTACCTCAGGAAGCCCCTTCCCCACCCAGGTCCGCGGGGATTGGTTCTGCAGTGCCAGGCAGCACGTTATGGAAGCTGTGTTGAGATCTCACTGGGATCTGTTGTCAGTGACTCTCACTGTAAAGTCAGAAATTGCTCAGTATAAGACTTGCCCCAAGAGACTCCATTTTGCAAGGGCATTTCCTCCGTTTTGCAAGTGTTTTCCATTTTGAGGGCAGAGGACTTTATCTGCATGGGCATGTGAAGGGCGCCTTCTCGATGTACCATCTGTTTGGTACCATGCAGTACAGATTGATAAATGACTTACTCCTGGGAGTAGAAAGGGTCTCATAAATTCTGGGGGAGAAGTGGGACTGTAGGACATGTGGGTACATTAAAACCATATCAGAAAAAGCAGGCCTGAGAACTTGGCAAGCCTACAGACTGAGGAAAGGAGCAACTCCTTCATCTGGGCCTTATTAGGAAGACACCTAGCACCATGATGACAATGGCCTCACTGAACGGCTCTCTGCCCACCTGGTGTGTGCAACAAGGAACAGACAGGAAGGAAACTCTAGACTGTCTCAGGAGTTTCAGGTCAGTTGATTGCTGCTGTCCAAGTGACCCGCTTGATGTGTCTGCTTGTCCTCTTGCTTGCTTGTCTGGACCTGCTGTCCATCTGTCTGACCATTCACTAGCTTGGACACAAGACTGTACTATTCTTTATTGCATGCATGTAGGTCAGCTTTAACTCTAGTCTGACTAGAGACCAGCAGTAGCCACTTCCCCAGCTTTGTCATCTTACCCCTCAGACCTCTTTAAACCTCCTCCAAACTCTGCACACACACACACACACACACACACACACACACACACACACACACACGTAATATATTACATATATATTACTATATATAGTGTATAGTATGTGATTTGAGAATTAATATTAGCAATTAAAATAGAAATAAATAAACCTGTGTTTGCCTCAGCTTTGACTATCATGGGAAATGTCTGGCCAACTGCTGCTGTTGAAGTTGCTGTACCTTGGGAACTTTTTTGTTATTCAATAAATTCTGACACTGTAGAAAGATAAACGTGTTTGCCTGTTTTGACATCTGACATGTAGACTTGAAGAGTGACTGCTTCCCTTTGTATGGAGGTCTCTGTGCTGGGAGGATGTGAATCTGGAGCTCCTAGAAGCCTTCTTTTCTGACCATCAGCAAAAAGCTGTCTCTAGGAGGAGAAGGAGGCCAGTCCAAGAGGAAGACAGAAACAAGAATTGAGGCACAGTGCCTCCATGGATAATGTGAGGAGTGCCCTGGACTCTTTAAATCACAATCTCAACTGGGAAACTCACGGTCAGATGGGTTGGAGCAATCCGATCGCTGTCAGTGGAGAGAGAGGACTCCTGAAGAGTGAACTCACTGGTTGCTGCTGGTGGCAGGGACGAACTCCTGAATGTTTATATAGACAATGGGGGGAGGGGCAGCCATGAAACAACGGGAGGTGAGAGGCAGCTTCTGAGAGAACATTTCATAGCCCAGACAGCTTAGAAAAACTACTTGGTGGGGGTGGGTGGGAAGAATCCTAGAGCAACTAGACTTTAGAACCATAATGTTCTCCACATGTCCATGTGTTAAGGACATGGCCACTAGCTGTTGGTGCTCTGGGGATGTGAAGAAACTTCAAGATTATGGTGCCTCCTTGGGGTATGATAGGTCTATGCAGTGTGCTCTTGGGGAGACTATTGGGATTGGAGTGCCTTCCTCGTTGTTTTTGGTTGTCACGAAGAGAGCATCCTTTACCCCGACATGCTTTTACTTGGACGTTCTATGTAACCCATGCCTGGAATAACATGGTCAAACAGTCATAGACTGATGCCTCCAAATTGTGAGCCAAAAAGTTTCCTCTTTTTAAACTGATTTTCTCCCAGGGTTTTGTCATATCAATGAAAAGTATGTATATGCATTATATCATTATTAATTATTAATGTATACACACATTAATGTATGTATGTATATCAATATTTTACACACACACACACACACACACACACACACACACACACACAAATTAGGATCTAAATTGTTTGCCTGCCCTCTTCTTTGCTTGTCTGAACCTGCTGTCCAGCTGTCTGTCCATTCATCAGTTTTCTGTCTGTCTGTCTGCCCATTCATTATTCATTATCATGCTATTTATCCATCTGCTTATTCATTAGCTTGGACCCAGTGCTGTACTTTTGTTTTATTTTATGCCTGCAGGTCTGAATTAACTCTGTGGCCTAATATGTATGTATGTATGTATGTATGTATGTATGTATGTATGTGCACATATATGCATATGCATATGCACATGTGTGTGTGTTTCCACCCTATCTCACTGCTGGGGTGTTAGGATGCCACTTGGGGAGGCAAAACACAGAGGTGCTTAGCTCCATTCCTTTCTCCTGGTTGGGGTGCTGGGCTTGTGGGATGGCAACACCTGCTCAAGGGAGATGAAACACAGCCTAAGTCTACTTTTCTCCAGGTGAGAAATAGCGAAGGTGGTTCGGTTCTCACCTCAGTCCTTCCACACAGGGGGAAAGGGAGGACTTAGTCCTCACAGAGTGAGAAGTGGGCAAAGGACTATCTAGGTGGTTCTACTCTTTCATAAGGGGCTGATCAAGGTGCACAAGCCAATTGTGCCCCAAAGGTCCCTGTCCTTAGTCCTGTTGCCTTGGGATTAAGTTCCAAAGGGAATTTTCAGGCACAAAAGATCTGCAGCATCCCTCAAAGGCTCTACCTCCACACGGTCACACTGTGGCACTCTGTGGTCACACTGTGGCAGGTCGTCTCTTACTAACTTTAAAGGGATTGAGTTAGTTTCCTCAGGTAACTGAAAACAAGATAACTAACAAGATATTAAGACTAACCATTTACACAATGGAATACTACTCTGCAATTAAAAACAATGAATTCACGAAATTCCTAGGCAAATGGTCAGAACTTGAAAATATCATCCTTAGTGAGGTAACCCAATCACAAAAGATCACACATGGTATGCAGTCACTGATAAGGGGATATTGACCCAGAATCTCGGAATACCCTAGACACAATCCGCATATCAATAGATTTCTAAAAAGATGGAAGGAGAGACCCCTGGTCCTGGAAAGACTGGATGTAGGGGAACGCCAGGACAGAGTAATGAGAGGGGGTTGAATGGAGAAAAGAGGGAGGGAAGGGGGCTTATGGGACTTTCGGGGAGGGAGGAAACGGGAAAGGGGAAGTGATTTGGAATGTAAATTAAAAAAATAAAAAAAAAAAAAAGACTAACCACCCAAAATGCGGCTCACTGCTCAGCTAGGCAAATCTCAAAACGGGCAGTAACAAATTCAGTAGTCGAACTATCCAAGATAAGCCCCTAAAAGAGACAGATTTGCATTTTAGAATTGCCAGTTTGAATGCTCAAATTTAAATTTCTGATCCCGAATCAAGGAGCCACACTTAAAATGTGAAATCTCCATGTTTGGAGAACAACAGTCACAGCACTGTGTCAACGACTGCCTTCAGAGGCATTCTGACAATGTGTATAAGCCAGATGAAGGAAATGGCTTTCCCAGATGTTGGCTGTATGCAAGGCGTTTCTCCAGGGTCAGAAGGTGTGAAGAAAATCAGGAGTGCTGTTTAGTTTGGTTTGGGCAGCTGGCAAGGTAGATGGAAAATAAAACCCGTACTTAACAGGAAGAAGAAGCAAACAGGAGAGCAGAGTTGCACCACAGCGGAGAAGCTGGGAGACTGGGCCAAGTTGCCGCAGGTGCTCAGGGCTCCCAGTCAGCTCTAGTGAAGGTGCCCTGAGGCTTCGGGGCTTTGGAAGGAGTCTAGGGTTGCCTGGAAACTGAGAGCTGCCTACCGCATTCATCTTCCATCTGTCCCTGTAATTCGATGGTTTCATACTTTGTCTTGTGGTTCAGGTTACTCTCAAGGTTACTGGGAGGAGGGGCACATTCGAGCCGCCTGACTGTCCTGAAACTGGCCCGGCAGGACTGCACCCGGACCCCTGAGAAGGGGGCCCCAGGAAGAGGCGGCGCTAGATCTTTCTAGGCACTTCAGAAGTCTGTTTTTTTGTTTTTCTTTAAAGAGTAAATATCCTGGGAGCCAAAAGACAAATCTATAAATCAAACGTGACCTTCTTCCCCACAAAGAAAAGAAAGCCAAAAAGACAGAGGGCAGCCAGGAGCATAGGGCCCAGCTTCGCTCTAGTTTGCTGTTTCTCCCCTCTTCCCCCCCCCCGCCCCGCCTCCGCAGTTGGGATTTTCTTCCCCGTGGTCGTCTGTGCTGCAGACCATATTAACTTGAAACCAAGGTGATTTTTGCTTTGTTATGGTTTTGTTTCCCAAAGGAACTAGCCCACCCCCCCCCTGAAATTTATTTTTGTCTGCTCCACTTAAAGGTAAAAATTGAAGTGGTACTCTTCAAACACAAAATCAAAATCAGTGGAGTTAACATGTTAAAAAAAAAACCCAAACTAAAAAAAGGTTCCAGTTCAAACACCACAAGTGACCACGGCATTATTCTCGCTGAAGACCTGCAGCCGCTGCAGCTTTGGAAGATGCTTCATCTCTTTTGAGAGGGGTGGGGGCGGTGGGAGGGGTGTGAAGAGAGGAAGGCTCCCCTCTGCTTAACTTGTGGTTGGAGCTGCCTAAAGGATAAGGAAGTAGAGAAAATGTAAAGTCATAGCCCTGGAACCTAGACCAGGGGATTCCAGCAAACCTGCAAGCCTGACAGTCCTTTGTGGGAGCTCACAGTCATTCATTCAGCAGGATACTCTAGGGTGTGGTTGCTGTCCTTGTCTCCCTCTTAGATCCTTTCCTGGATGGCTGTGGGAACTAAGGTAGTCTTTCTTTAAGATCCATGACAACAGCCAGACATTAGGCAGACCTCAGGGAACTCTGTGAAAGACAGGCACCAGAGGCACCAAGGACTTCGCAAGGAAACCCACAGAAGCAACTAACCTGGGTTCATAGGGGACCACAGAGAATGGACAACCAGGGAGCCTGCACGGAACTGACTTAGGCCCTCTGCATATACGTTACAGCTGTGTAGCTTGGTTTTCTTGTAGAACTCCTAACAGTAAGATCAGAGGCTGTCTTTGACTCCATTGTTGGCTTTTGGGATCCTTTTCTCATTGTTGTCCAACAAAATGTAAAGAGGAGATATGTTCTGTATTGTTTTGGTTTGGAGAGCTATTTCTCACAATTACTAAACACTTACCATGCTTTTATAAAGTCCATGCACTATGACTTTGTCAATTAATGTTACTTCCAACCCCCCCCCACCAAAAAGGTGTATTTGCCATGGATTGAAGAAGTTCTTAAAGACGTTAAAGTGTCAGTTTACATGTGACGAGAAATCACTTCAGAATTTATGAAGGGGAAGTAGAGCAAAAAGTTAGGCTATTTTTTTTCTTTTTTTTTTACATGTTCCTTTTTTTTATTAGATATATTCTTTATTTACATTTCAAATAATTTCCCCTTTCCTGGATCCCCTCTTCTTGATTTTTTTTTTAATTAAAAAAAAATTTCTGTGTGTATTTGCTTGGGTGATGCAGGTATGAGTGCAGTACTCTCAGAGACCAGAGGGGGGGCAGTTGTTTCTCTGGAGCTGTAGATACAGACGGTTGTGAGCTACCCAATGTGGGTGCTGGGAACTGAATTTGGGTTCCCTGGAAGAGTAGTATGTGCTCTTACCCACTGGTCCTTCTCTCCAGCCCTATTACTTACTTCTTATTTCAGATTCAGGGCAGTAGTGATGAAGTTTGGAGCAATCCCCTAGATATGAGTCAACAGTCCCATGTTTCTGATGAGAAGGGCCCTTGCTTCAAAGCTGTTCTTTGATAAGGGGAAGAAGACAATGACCTGGGAGAACCTACCATGCAAATGCCAATAACTTTGCTGGCTTGATTGTTCTCACCAGAGACCTTGGCCACTGTGGAAATCAGGCATCGGCTGATTAAGGTCTCCTTTGCACCATCACTTACTGAGTGAGCAGGAAGCTGACACTTCAGCTGCTGGCTTCCTCCTTTAGTGACTGAGCTCCCAGCTTATGTCAGCTTACACTGGACTGGGCACTGTCCCGTTCCATAGGACACATTTCCCCATTCCTTCACTCCCCTCACACCTCTACTTGATGGAAATGGATATCTTCTTCCCATAAAACAACTGAAAGTAATGTTAACTCCACAGACAATATGTACTTCATATACAACCTAGTGATTATTTAAAAAGGCACCCTAACAATCACACTTGCTGAACACAGAAAAGAACTGAGTTGGAAGCTTGCTTTCTATTGGCTACATAGTACCCCAAGGCTGTTGGAGAAGAGCAAGTTATTGACAATCACACCTAGCTGTAGATCCTTCCTGCTACAAAACTGACCAATATGCCTGGACTGATATGCCCACTAGTGCAACAGTGGCATAGATGCTATACGTAATAACTGACAACTTCTTCACCGAATTTGAGGCATGCTCCATGGGAGAGAACACACGCCTGATACCATAGATTTGGTTGAAATCTTATGTTGGGTGGGCAAGATGGCTCAGTGGATGAAGGCACTAACTCCATAGACCTGATGACTTGAGTTCTCTTCCTGGAACCCATGATGGAAGGAGAAGGCTACACCTGTGCAAGAAAAGACCATAGATGTGCGTGATGCACGACTCACATACATCATACATGGACATATTTACAATTATAAATAAAACAAAAATCTTAAATTGATTGCTGATGTGTAACTGGCTTTAAAAAACCAAACCAAATCCCCAAAAGCTTATGGCTAAGGAGGTAACAGGCTCTATACTAAGTATTCCAAACAGTCATGTACTAAACTCCCTTCTAAATTTTTATATTGACACACACAATAGCATTGATCTCTGTCTTAGTCAGAAATCCCCTGTTGTAGTGGGCAATGGCAAAGCAGTGACTCATAATGGCCAAGTGACAAGAATAAGTGATTTCTGAGTGCTTGGTTCCAAACTGGACGCCCATGTCATTCTCTCTGAGGCTGCAGGAGCCTAACGATAGGGCAGAGTGCAGAAGTGCTGTCTTCTGGATAAGCCTTGGCTGCTGTAGTTACGAACATACAGGAGCTGTGCCTGGGTGTGGGAGGAGGATCCTGGAGAGTGAATATAGAAGTATTATATTGTCAAAATTATCTGATAAAAAAACTCAACAAATTGGTTGATGTAATGCAACATTCATACAAAGAATAAAGAAACCAATTATCTCACATCATCTACAAAAATCGTTTGAAGGAAAATCATGGACCCGCACAAAAATGTAAGGTGGTAAAGCTGCAGTTCTCAATGGAGAAGCATCTTCATTATAAGACACATATTTCCTGTTCAGGACCACAGGACCCACAAAGTGCTAGAGAACACACATGGATAAATTAAGCTGTCAAAATAAAAAAGTGAATCAAAAAACATATAAAATTAATATAGGAAATGCAGAGATTTGGAAAATAACCCACAACTGTGAGTGACATGTTTGGTACGTGGTGTATAAAGACTTGCTGTAATGATAAAGCAGGGCCAAAAGAAATAGTACAAAAATATAAATGAAAGGACAGATGACTCAAAGGCTCCTGGAAAGAGTGTGTAAGTAGCAGCACCTGGCAGGCTGCATAGCATCCTTCAGGGAAGGCAGAGGTTGACACACAGACAAACTCCACTCTAGGCGGAGGCTGCAGCTGCGTGAGGAGAGCACTGGGCTGGGCATTCTTGCTATAGGGACCTCGGCTGTGCACCTCACTCAGCGCTCTCTTTTTTCCTCCCCTTGCTCATTCTCCTTCATTTGTTTTTCTCCCCTCCTGTCTTCTTCCTCCTCCACTTCCTGTTTCCGGGTTTGTGAGCTTTTATGACATAGGGCCCCTTTATACTGCTCAGGCTAGCCTCAACCTCACAAAATCATTCTCCTTCTGAATGATAGGATTGCCAGAATGAGCCAACACATCTGGAACGTTTAGCACATTGCTAAAGATTAACATATGTCTACCCTATATGATCTAAGTATTTATCCAAAAGGAAGGAAAACAAAGTATTTGTAGCAGCTTTATACAGTTTTCCGCAACCTAAAACTTCTTGGGTGCTCATAAGTGGAATAAGTAAAGAGCTGTATACAAGGAAATGTTACTTGACAATGAAAAGGGAAAAAAAATCTTATTTTTCTCAAAAGCTTCTGAAGATGGCCTAGTGGCCCTGGTTTGTAATCTGATACTTTGGAAGCTGAAACAGGAGAATCATAGGTTCAAGGTCAGCCTGGGTTACTTAAGGATCTATAGTCTCACAATAAAAAGTAAAGAGAGGTGAGGACGTGTGTCATAGCTGGGGTCCTTGTGTAGAGTGTGTCAACCCTGAGTCCTCAGTACAGCCAACAGATCAACCAACAAAAGAACCACAACAAAACCAACCAACCAAAAGAAGTATACAAAAACTGTGCAAGAGAAACACTAAATTTCTTGTTTTTCTTTATACCGTCAATTCTGCTTATGTAAAATTCTACGTGAGACCAGACGGCATCCGTGATGATCAGAGGTCAGAGGTGGGGTCTGGAGGATAGAAGAGGTAAGGACACAGACTCCAGGGCAACAGAAATGTGGCATTCTTTCATATGTGTTATTCAAGACTCACAAGACTTAAGCTATGAGCCTTCTACTGTGAGTAAGTTCCACCTCAGTAAAAGGATGTGAAAATCTCTGCCTGAGGACGCTGAAGGATCAGCAATGGTAAACCAGCGTGTTTGAAGTGCTTCCGCACGAGGTTATGTATACCGAAGGAATAAAGACGCATGGCCTGGCTACAGGCAGTGTCAAGGAGTCTGTTTGTGATAAAGAAAAATATAAGATGGCATCCAAAACAGGTTTGGGAAGAGTGACTGATGATGCTGTCTTAGTCTGTTTCATGTTGCTATAATAAACTATTTGAGGCTGTGTGACTATAAAAGGTTTGTGTGACTTATGGTTCTGGTACTAGATAGCAAGCACTGGTGTTCTGGCTCATCAGTGCCCTCTGGATACATTACACTAAGTTAGAAAAGTGGCAAAGGAGCCAAGAGAAAGTAGAAGCAGCCAAAGTGCAGGGTAGCCTTAACTTATAGACTCTCCTCTCATGGGAAATAACCCATTCATGTAATAGCTGCGCCAGTCCTTTCACAAAAGAGGAGGGGTGGTCCCTGTGGCTTTAAATGTCTACTGGATTCCACTTTTTTTTTTTTGAAACAGGGTTTTTCTGTGTAGCCCTGGCTGTCCTGGAACTCACTCTGTAGACCAGGCTGGCCTTGAACTCAGAAATCCGACTGCCTCTGCCTCCCAAGTGCTGGGATTAAAGGCGTGCACCACCACTGCCTGGATAGATTCCTCTTTTAAAGGTTCCACTAAGCCAACCCTGCCACACTGGGACCAAGCTTCCAAGACATGGGGATGTGGGACCTTAATGAGACGTGTGGCCACGCCTCAGGTTCTAGCCTGACTCTGCCTAGGCAGTCACCTGCCTGCAGCCACACTGTCCCTGCCTCCTGGTTACCTGACCACCCAACTCACTATAAATAACACCCCTCAGCACGTGCTCTCTCTCTCTCCTCACTTGTTCTCTCCCAGCCCTCTCTTTGTCTATCTCTCTGTCTTCTCCCCTTTCCATGTGGTCATGGCTTTTCTTATCTATTTTTTCTTCTTTCTTTATCTTTTTACCTCTTTTCTCTTTCTATTTTCTTAATAATAAAACATCAAAGCTATGGGCTGCCTCTTATTAAATTGGCCACACGGAGCTAGCTGGTACGTGCTGTCTGAAACTCTGGGATTCAGTCACGTGGACAGTTTGAGCACAGGTAACCTGCAGAGAGATCCACACCAGAACACCTTCTGCGTGGCATTTCTTTTTTTTTTCTAAGTTTTTTTTTTATTTACATTCAAAATCATTTCCCCTTTCCTGTTCTTTGCACCCTCCGCGTGTCATGCACGGTGTGGCCGCCCACTCCCCGTTAGGCCGAGGCACGTGTGCATCTTGCCTGCTTCCCTAAAATCCCCTGTGGAACCATGTCCGCTTGCGTCCTCTGCATATGCACACTACCTTGGCTCGAGAGCGAGGCCCGCGCACTGCTGGCCCGGCCTGGCGTGTGCCCCTGTGTCCGTGCACGCCAGGCCCCGCGCCTTTTCTTTTTTTCCCCACAGATGGCGCCCAACGTGGGGCGCAAACCCGCCCACACAGGGACAGACCCAGAGTGCACACGCCTAATCCCCACAGCCCTCCCTTTCCCTCCAGCCCAAATCGGGTCGGTGGCTCTTTTTACCCATGGATGGGGTCTTGGAGCCTCTCATGGCCAGACACTCATCCTGTATCAGACCACCTTCCCCCTCCCCTCGTTCTCAGCTCTCTGCAAGAGCTAAGAACCAACCGAACTGCGCTCTCTTCACCCCCTGAGGTGGAATCCCGCAGACCTCCCACGGTCCATTCCGCTCTCACGGAGGTCCGTGAAGTGATGCTGCAGTCTCCCGTGTCCGCCCCACCAGCATTCCAATAAACCCTGGTGGGACCCCGACCTAACCTTTTGTTCCAAACCCTCGTGCTCTGGCCACCTCCCTCCCCTGGGTTCCTCTTGCCTCTCTAAACTGCCGCTACCTTCACTAACGGTTTTTTTTTAAATGTTAACTTTTCATCTCCTTTCCAAGAAAAAACAAATGGGGAAACCATCTCTCTGAGCCTGCTGCTTCGTGGCAAGCCAGGCCCCTCCCCCCACCTAAGACTCAGCTCCGGAACAACTAAACAATGCTTTTAAATCTAAGATTTTCTAGCTCCTTTATCTAAATACTTATTTCCTTTTCTAAAGACTCATTTCTTTCCCTATACACGCCTAAAATTTTTTCAACTTTTCTAAAATTTATTTTATACTTCCACAGATCCAATTAACTGTACTAAATAACAACCAATCTTCCTTTAGAGGTCTAACATAATATTTTTCTTCCTTAGACACCCAAAGCAGACCCCGGCTGGGATTCTGCTCCTCTGTTGTTTCCCTACAGGTTTACCTCTATACCTTGCCTGCTGCCATACATCCAACAGAGAGTGCCACCTCCTGAGACCCACATACAACAACAGGGCTGCCTTCACCCCATCTGACTGAAGACACCCCAAGACACGCGCTGAATTCTGCAGACACGCTACAGACTTGAGACCTTCCACCTATAGACAAACTCTCTTGCCACAGCCAAATGACTGTTGAACTTGGGAGAAATTATGTGATAGAAAAACAATGTCTATCTAGATTATTAATTGATTGCTGTTTAAAGCTACTTGCTGTTTACCCTCAAAGTATACTATCGATTCAATCATACCTTGTCTTCTCTCACCTCAACCCTCTTTACAATTCTAACTTTCTTCTGATACCTCCACCCCACCCAAAATTGTCATAATCTGTGAACAGGCAGCCTGGTTCTCAGGTGGAGCAAAGGACTTTGAACCCCGGGACCCAGTAGGGGGTGGCTTCTACCTACAACCTTGTGGGGGAGCTTCCACCTGCATGGGATAGTAGGAGTTCAGTCACCGCCCCCTAGAACCTAGCTCCTGCCACAGTTACAGCCCCCCCCAACACAGGTCAGTGACCCCTCTCCCTTTTAAAAAAGAAAACAAAAAGGGGGAGATGTGGGACCTTAATGAGACGTGTGGCCATGTCTCAGGTTCTAGCCTGACTCCGCCTAGGCAGTCACCTGCCTGCAGCCACACTGTCCCCGCCTCCTGGTTACCTGACCACCCTACTCACTATAAATAACATCCCTCAGCGCGTGCTCTCTCTCTCTCCTCGCTTGTTCTCTCCCGGCCCTCTTCTTTGTCTATCTCTCTGTCTTCTCCCCTTTCCATGTGGTCATGGCTTTTCTTATCTATTTTCTCTTCTTTCTTTATCTTTTTACCTCTTTTCTCTTTTTATTTTCTTAATAATAAAACATCAAAGCTATGGGCCGCCTCTTTTTAAATTTGCCACATGGAGCTAGCTGGTACGTGCCTTCTAAGACTCTGGGATTCAGTCACGCAAACAGTCTGAGCACAGGTAATGCACAGAGAGATCCACACCAGAACACCTTCTGCGTGGCATTTCTCTGCACCTCCGCGCGCCATGCATGGGACCGGCCGGCTGTGTGGCCACCCACTCCCCGTTAGGCCGAGGCACATGTGCATCTTGCCTGCTTCCCCACCCCCCACCCCCAACCCCCCGCGGAACCGTGTCTGCTTGTGTCCTCTGCATATGCATGCTACCTTGGCCCGAGAGCGAGGCCTGTGCACTGCTGGCCCGGCCTGGCGTGTGCCCCTGTGTCCATGCATGCCAGGCCCTGTGCCTTTTCTTTTTTTTTCTCACATGGGACCTTTGCAAAGATAAGCCAATATAGCAGACAGGTAGGTATACTTTCTGAGGAGCTGAGAGTTCTACATCTTGATCTGAAGGCAGCCAGAAGACTGATTTCTGCAGGCAGTCAGGAGGAGGATTTCTTCTGTACTGGATGGAGTTTGAGCACTAGGAGCCCTCGAAGCCCGCCTACACAGTGACACACTTCCTCCAACAAGGCCACGTTTCCTAATAGTGTCACTTCCCATGGGCCAGACATATTCAAACCACCACAGCTAGACTAGCTAGTCAGTAAGACCCTGGGATGCCCCTGTCTCTGTTTCCTAGCACTGGATTGGTGGGTTCACACTGCCATGTTTAGTCTTCTTACATGGATAGCAGGGGTTGGCCTCAGGCCCTCGTTCATATACAGCAAGTGCTTAACCCACAGGGCCATCACCTCAGCTGCTGAGGTGTATGTGAGACTGCTCTATCCAGAGAGAAGAGGAGCTGACGGGGAAGAGCACAAATGCCATCAATCTCCACAGCATAACTGACTGACAAACTAAAGTTTGCAGTCACTGATTTCCTTTGCTTTGTCTTCCCATGAAGCTGACAGGGTTTGACACAAAAAACATGCATCTGCCCTCAAAGGGAAGGAGTTTATTCTAGAGCCAATGGGAATGATCATGGCCTGGGAACATAGATTCTGGCTGTCCCAGGTCTATGTTCTGAATGGTAACAGTTTCCTGAGATTGTTTTTATAGTAACAGAACAGAAAAAAAATGTAAATTCAGGCTTTTTTTCAAACGCAGGAGTGGAACAATCAGGTAGGTGAATTACAGTGACGCTCTGAGAGTTTGACTTGGTCGAAGCTTAGGGTTGGTTTGTACATTTCAACTAACAGACACAAGGGTGTTAGTTCACACAAGAAGGTGCGCAAACACAGCCACCAAGGGGCTAAACATAGCCATGATAACTTTACTTTGGCCCCCAATTTGTAACACCCCCCCCGTCCAATCAATGTCATAGAAGTATTTTTTGTTTGAAACTTCAGTTTGCACTGGTGAGATACAGCTTAAGGATATCCACCCATTGTCTTCTCAGACTTCTGGCTGTCTGAATAAAGACATCGATAGCATTCAATGGCTGTCGCTGCTAATTGGCTTCTGTGACAGGTTGCATGGATAGAATTCTGGTTTCAAAATCACATCGAAACCCTATCCAATGATGAGGATACCAAAGAAGTGGTTAATACTGTGTAGCCATAATATGCTGATAATAGAAGCCATTGCTTTGTATTCCTAGGCTATGCTTACAAATGGATGGTTACCTAGGAGAAGGAATGCTCTGGAAGGTTCTTTGCTTCCCTTAATCTACCTTACTTGCCCCCTTAAACGCCTCTTGGTTTAGTTAGTTCTGGGGCCTGTATGGTTAACTCCAAGCTGCAAAGAAATGACAAGGGAGATACTGCTGGCAGACAAGGTGGAAAGAATCCTGCTGGAGAGAAGCCACTGAGAGGATTGCTGGGTGTGGGAGAGACTGACTCCTCCCTGGTGAGCGATTGGGACAATAGCTCGCTGTGTCCATTAGCCAAATTGCATTTGAACCAGAGAAAAGGACTTTGATTTCCCCAGCCTCCAGAACCATCTAGTCCTTCCCACCAGGTCTCTTCCTGACCAGGCACCTCAGTCATTTGTCATGAAGGAAATAACTTGCTGAGAATATGAAACGGTGGCTGTCCAGGCTCAGGTCTAAATCAATTAGAGAAAAACCGGGCCTTCATGCTCTTGATTTATTACCAGGAGGAGAGACAATGACCAGTGTGACATGCCTCTGGGGCTTTGTCTATGCTCAACAGAAAGTGAACTGTGTCCACAGCAAAACCCAGGGGACACAAGAATGAGGACACACAAGACCCTTGTCCTCAGAGCAGGAGTGTAGGGCCATCAGGGAGCCCCCTGCTTTTCCTGTGCCTTCTCACAGAACTTGTGAAGACTGCTGTACTTGCTTTCCACACCAGGACTAGCTGGCTTTTCCTGTGGATGATTTTTTTTTAAGAGTTTATTTTATATATGTGAATACTCTCTTCAGACACACCAGAAGAAGGCAGCAGATCCCATTACAGTTGGTTGTGAGCTGGGAACTGAACTTAGGACCTTTGGAAGAGCAGTCAGTGCTCTTAACAACTGAGCCATCTCTCAGCCCTGTGGATGAATTTTGATGCATGAGTTGAGAATGACAGGCACATTTCTCTTTTCTTTCTAGTCTGGGCTGCTTGATAAGAAAGTGCAGAGGACAGATGGAGCGTCAGACAGCTGAGCCAGGAGGATTCTGTTGGAATGGTTTCTCAGATTCAGCTGGATTTTAACCCTCTCTTGTCTGCTGATGAGAGGTATGGACAACATCATCTTCAGAATCACTATTAATAGCATCAGCCATTAGACTGACAGATGACAACTTGTGAGAAATGCTTTCTCTTTTAGCTTTTATTTTCTCATTATGATTCCTTCCCATGCAAAGGAATCTATATTTAGTCAACAAATAAAATAAACATCATTCCTAAATAAATATAATTCTATAGGGACCCCCCCCCCACCGTCTGACTGCCAAAGAGAATAACCTGGGAGAGCTTTGTAGGCCAGATTGCAGGAGCATCAGCAACATGGGAGAAGGAAGAGTATTTCTACTCTCAGGGCCTCTGAATACCACCGTCTATTTCCTGAGGACTGTGCTTCTGTTTATCTCCCACCCCTCCACTTTCTTTTCCCTTAGATGAATTAGAAACCAGGTACAAAGAGATAGAAATAAATGTCATTTTAGTGGACATTTGACTAGGAGATAGAGTACAGTAAAATGTCCATACCAATCAAAGTGGCAATTCCTGTCAAAATACCAATGGTGTTTTACAGACACAGGAAAAAAATTCTAAACTGTTATATTGAACCACAAAAGACTCAGAATCTCCAACTCAGAATATGAAACAAAACAACCCAAACAACAACATGAGCAGTATTACAAAATGGAATATTATTCTGCTCTAAAAGAAGAAAATCCTGCTATTTCCTTTTTTTAAAAAAATTCTATTTTTTATATATTTACTTTTAATCATTTAAAATTATGCATGTGTGTGCATACACACAGAAGTGAGGTATGTATGTGGTGTGATAGATTATGTGATATGTGTGTGTGTGTGTGTGTGTGTGTGTAGGGGTATCTGCATGTGAGTGCATATACCTTTGGAGGCCAGAAGAGTTGGTCCCTTTGGAGCTGGAGTTATAGATAATTGTAAGCCACTCAGTGTAGGTGCTAACTATTGAATTTGAATCCCTTCTAAGAACAGTATGTGGTTTTAACTGCTGAGCTGTCTCTCTAGTCCCTAATTCTGTGATTTAATAACACAGATGAACTTTGAGAAATGAATGTTAAGTGAAATAAGGCAGGTACAAAAAGACAACACCATGTGATCTTTTTTACTCATATAAGGAAGCTAAAAGAACCATATGCCATAAAATTTGAGAGTAAGGTTTTGCTTGCCAGGCACTTGGGGTGGTTGGTGCTGGGTAGTGAGAACATGCCACATAAAGAGTGTGATATTTATTACTCAATATTAAGTTCTGGACCCAATGTTCAGCACTGTGATTATAAGTAATTTTACTGAATTGTGTTTGCAATTCACTAAGAGGTCAGACTATGCACACGTGCCCACAGAGGTGACTATCTGATATAGATATGCTAATTCACTTGATGGTGTCCAGCACTTTACTTTGTACACACACACCAAAACATCAGTTCGCCTTCTGATTTCAGTCTGCACCCAGAGCTGACCCTGTGCCATAGCTTTCCATACCCAGGTCCTGCTGAGAGAGAGTTGGTCTCCCAGGAGTGCTTGCACACCTGTGAGCACAGGTAAGACTATCACCTCTGCTCAGAGGGACCTACCTGGAGCCATTAGAACACCGTAACTGAGGAGCAGCTTGGGACAGGATCCTTCCTTTTTTTTGTCTGCACCCAGGAGCTGATCCTGTGCCACAGCTCTTCCTACCCAAATTCCTCCCAGGAGTGCTGGCACACAGGCTTGCAGGAGGGATAAGCCACAGTCAGAGACAGCAAGAACAGCTAACACCAGAGATAACCATATGACAAGAACATAAGCAACAGAAACCAAGTTTACTTGGCATCATTAGAATCCAGTTCTCCCACCACAGCAAGCCCTGGATACCTCATCACACTGGAAAAGCAAGACTCTGATTTAAAAATCACAACTCATGGTGATAATAGAGGACTTTAAGAAGGACATAAAGAACTCTTTAAAGAAATACAGGAGAACACAGGTAAACAGCTGGAAGCCCTTAAAGAGGAAACACAAAAATCCCTTAAAGAATTACAAGAAAACACAATAAAACAGGTGAAGGAATTGAAAAAAACTATCCAGAATCTAAAATGGAAATAGTATCAATAAATAAATCACAAAAGGAGACAACCCTGGAGATAGAAAACCTAGGAAAGAGATCAGGAGTCATAGATGCAAGCATCAACAGCAGAATACAAGAGATAGAAGAGAGAGTCTCAGGTGCAGAAGATACCATAGAAAACATTGACACAACAGTCAAAGAAAATGCAAAATGCAAGAATCAAAACATCCAGAAAATCCAGGACACAATGAGAAGACCAAGCCTAAAAATAATAGGTATAGAAGAGAGCAAAGATTCCTAACTGAATGGGCCAGTAAATATCTTCAACAAAATTATAGAAGAAAACTTCCTTAACCTAAAGAAGGAGATGCCCACAAACATACAAGAAGGCTACAGAATTGCAAATAGATTGAACCAGAAAAGAAATTCCTCCCATAACATAATAGTCAAAACCCCAAATGCACAAAACAAAGACAGAATATTAAAAGCAGTAAGGGGAAAAGGTCAAGTAACATATACAAGCAGACCTATCAGAATTACACCAGACTTCTCACCAGAGACTTTGAAAGCTAGAAGATCCTGGGCAGATCTCAGACAAACATTAAGAGAAGACAAATGCCAGTCCAGGCTACTATACCCAGCAAAACTCTCAATTGCCATAGATGGAGAAATCAAGATATTCTGTAACAAAAACAAATTTACACAACATATTTCCACAAATTCAGCACTACAAAGGATAATAGACAGAAAACTCTAACACAAGGAGGGAAACTATACCCTAGAAAAAGCAAGAAATTAATCTTCTTTCAACCAACCCAAAAGAAGATAGCTACACAAACAAAAATAACATCAAAAATAACAGAAAGCAACAATCACTATTCCTTAATATCTCTTAACATCAATGGACTCAATTCCCCAATAAAAAGACATGGACTAACAGACTGGTTACATAAACAGGTCCCAGCATCTTGCTACATACAGGAAACACACCTCAGTGTCAAAGACAGACACTACTTCAGAGTAAAGGGCCGGAAAACTATTTTCCAAGCAAATGGTCACAAGAAACAAGCTGAAGTAGCCATTCTAATATTGAATAAAATCGACTTTCAACCAAAATTATGAAAAAGGATAAGGAAGGACACGTCATACTCAACAAAAGAAAAATCTACCAAGAAGAACTCTCAATTATGAACATCTATGCTCCAAATGCAAGGTCACCCACATTCACAAAAGAAACTTTACTAAAGCTCAAAGCACACATTGCACCTCACACAATAATAGTGGGAGTCTTCAATATGCCACTCTCAGCAATGGATAGATCATGGAAACAGAAACTAAACAGAGACACAATGAAACTAACAGGATTTATGGACCAAATGGATTTAATAGATATTTATAGAATATTTCATCCTAAAACAAAAGAATATACCTTGTTTTCAGCACTTCATGGTACCTTCTCCAAAATTAACCATATAATTGGTCAAAAAACAGACTTCAACAGATACAAGAAAATTGAAATAATCCCATGCATCTTATCAGGTTACCATGGACTAAGGTTGGTTTTCAGTAACAACAAAGACAACAGAAAGCCCACATACATGTGGAATATGTACAATGCCCTACTCAGTGATAACTTGGTCAAGGAAGAAATAAAAAAAATAAAGATTTTTTAGAATTTAATAAAAATGAAGGCATGTCATACCAAAACTTATGAGACACAATGAAAGCAGTGCCAAGAGGAAAACTCATAGCTCTGAGTGCCTCCCAAAAGAAACTGGAGAGAGCATACACTAGCAGTTTGACAGTACACCTGAAAACTCTACTACAAAAAGGAAAAAATACACTGAAGAGGAGTAGAAGGCAGGAAATAATCACACTCAGGGCCGAAATCAACCAAGCAGAAACAAAAAGAACTATACAAGGAATCAACAAAACCAGGAGCTAGTTTTTTGAGAAAATCAACCTGATAGATAAACCCTTAGACTAACCAGAGGGCACAGAGAGAGTATCCAAGTAAATAAAATAAGAAATGAAAAGGGAGATACAACAACCGAAACTGAAGAAATTAAAAATATCATCAGATCCTACTATAAAGCCTATACTCAACACAACTGGAAATTCTGGATGAAATGGACAATTTTCTGGACAGATACAAAATACCCAATTCAAATTAGGATCAGATAAACCATCTAAACAGTCCCATAACCCCTAAAGAAATAGAAGCAGTCATTAAAAGTCTCCCAAACAACAACAACAACAACAAAATCCCAGGACCAGATGGGTTTAGTGCAGAATTCTATGAGACCTTCAAAGAAGACCTAATACCAATACTCTTCAAACTTTTCCACGAAATAGAAACAGATGAAACACTACCCAATTTGTTCTATGAAGCCACAGCTCTGCTGATACCAAAACCACACAAAGACCCAAGAAAGAAATAGAACTTCAGACCAATTTCTCTTATGAATATTGATGCAAAAATACTCAGTAAAATTCTCACAAACCCAATCCAAGAACACATCAAAATGACCATTCATCAGGATTAAGTAGACTTTATCCCAGGGATGCAGGAATGGTTCAATATAAGGAAATCCATCAACGTAATCCACAAACTAGCATAAACAAACTCAAAGAAAAAAACCACATGAACATTTTCATTAGATGTTGAAAAAGCATTTGACAAAGTTCAACATCCCTTCATGTTAAAATTCTTGGAAAGATCAGGAATTCAAGGTCCATACCTAAACATAGTAGAAGCAATATACAGAAAACCAGTAGCCAATATCAATCTAAATGGAAACTTGAAGCAATTCAACTAAAATCAATGACTAGACAAGGCTGCCCACTCTTTCACTATCTATCCAATATAGTATTTGAAGTCCTAGCCAGAGCAATTAGGCAACAAAAGGAGGTCAAAGGGATGCAAATAAGAAAGGAAGAAGTCAAAATATCACTATTTGTAGATGATATGATAGTATACTTAAGTGATCCCTAAAACTCCACCAGAGTGGAGTGACGTGCCTGGATATAAAGTAACTCAAACAAATCAGTAGGCTTCTTCTACTCAAAGGATAAACAGGCTGAGAAAGAAATTATGGAAATGACACCCTACACAATAGTCACAAACAATATACAATATCTTGGTGTGACTCTAACCAAACAAGTGAAAAATCTGTACGACAAGAACTTCAAGTCTCTGAAGAAATTCTCTGAAGAAGATAGATTTCCCATGCTCATAGACTGGCATGATTAATATAGTAAAAATGGCCATCTTGTCAAAAGCAATCTACAGATTCAATGCAATCCCCACCAAAAATCCAAGTCAGTTCTTCATGGAGTTAGAAATAGCAATTTTAAATTCATTTGGAACAACAAAAAACCCAGGATAGTGAAAACTATTCCCAATAATAAAAGAACTTCTGGGGGAATCACCATCTGTTACCTTAAGCTGTACTACAGTGCAATAGTGATAAAAACTGCATGGTATTGGTACAGTGGTAGGAAGGTAGATCAATGGAATAGAATTAAAGATCCAGAAATGAACCTACACACCCAAGGTCACTTGATCTTTGACAAAGGAGTTAAAACCATCCAGTAGAAAAAAAGACAGCATTTTAAACAAATTGTGCTGGTTCAACTGGTGATCAACATGTAGAATGTAAATTTATCCATTCTTATCTCCCTGTACAAAGCTCAAGCCCAAGTGGATCGAAGACCTCCATATAATACCAGATATATTGAATCTAATAGAAAAGAATGTGGGGAAAAACATCAAACACATGGGCACAGGGGAAAATCTCCTGAACAGAACACCAAAAGCTAACTAATGCTCTAAGATCAAGAATTGACAAATGGGACCTCATAAAATTGCAAAGCTTCTGTAAGGCAAAGGACACTGTCAATAGGACAAAATGGCAACCAACAGACTAGGAAAAGATATTTACCAATCCTACATCTGATAGAGGGCTAATATTCAATATATAGAAAGAACTCAAGAAGTTAGACTCCAGAGAACCAAATAACCCTATTAAAATGGGGAACAGAACTAAATAGAGAATTCTCAACTGAGGAAACGCAAATGGCTGAGAAACACCTAAAGAAATGTTCAACATCATTAGTTATCAGGGAAATGCAAAACAAAATCACCTTGAGATTCTACCTCACACCAGTCAGAATGACCAGGATCAAAAATTCAGGGGACAGCAGATGCTGGAGAGGATGTGGAGAAAGGAACACTCTTCCATTGTTGGTGGGATCACAAACTGGTACAGCCACTCTGGAAATCAGTCTGGCGGTTCCTCAGAAAACTGGATATAGTACTACCTGAGGACCCAGCTATACCACTCCTGGGCATATACCCAGAAGATGCTCTAACCTGTAATAAGGACACATGCTCCACTATGTTCATAGCAGCCATATTTATAATAACCAGAAACTGGAAATAACCCAGATGTCCCTCAACAGAGAAATGGGTATAGAAAATGTGGTACATTTACACAATAGAACATTACTTAGCTATTAAAATCAATGACTTCATGAAATTCGCAGGCAAATGGATGGAACTTGAAAATATCCTGAGTGAGGTAACCTAGTCACAAACGTACACACTTGGTATCCACTCACTGATAAGTGGATGTTAGCCCCAAAGCTTGGAATACCCAACATACAGTTCACCAGCCATATGAAGTCTAAGGAGAAGGAAGGCCCAAGTGTGGATGCTTCAGTGTTTCTTAGAAGGGGGAACAAAATATTCACAGGAGGAAATCTGAAGACAAAGTGTGGAGCAGAGACTGAAGGAAAGGCCATCCAGAGACTGCCCCACCTGGGGATCCATCCTATATACAGTCGCCAAATCTGGACACTATTGAGGATGCCAAGAAGTGCTTGCTGACAGGAGCATGAGATAGCTGTCTCCTGAGAGGCTCTGCCAGAGCCTCACAAATACAGAGGTAAATGCTCAAGGATAACCATTGAACTGAGTGCGGAGGTCTCCAGTGGAGGAGTTGGAGCAGGGACTGAATGAGCTGAGGGGGTTTACAGCCCCATGAGGGGAGCAACAGTGTCAATTGGCCAGACGCCTGGAGCTCCCAGGGACTGGACCACCAACCAAAAAGTACACATGGAGGGACCCATGACTCTAGCCGCACATGTTTCAGAGGATGGCCTCATTGGACATCACTGGGAGGAGCAGCCCTTGGGCTTATGGGGGTTCAATACCCCAGTGCAGGGAAATGCCAGGGCAGGAAGGTTGGAGTGCGTGGGTGGATGGGGAAGCACCCTCATAGAGGCAGGGGGAAGGGGTATGGGATAGGGGGTTTCTGGAGGGGAGACCTGTAAAGGGGATTACATTTGAAATGTAAACAAAGAAAATATCCAAATGGTCAGTTCAAGTCCCTAAAGGATAGCAAGTTACATTTGTCAATTACTCTTCAGCAACCTTAAAGAGTCTTGAAAGAAAATAGAATGTTTATAGCCAAAATATTATTTGTTTCAAATAAAAAAGAAAAGGTAGGACAAAAGGAAGGGAGAAATGAGGGATGGAGGGAGGAAGGAAATGGAGAGAGGAGGAGGGAAAGAGGGAGGGAGGAAGGGAGGAAAGTGAGAAAGAGGAGGGAAGGAGGGAAGGAGGGAGAAAGGAAGGAAAGGGAGAGTGAAGAAGGAAAGGAGGAGGAAAGGGAGAAAGAGGAGGGAGGGAGGAAGGAAAAGGAGAGAGAAGGAGGGGAGAGAGTGGATGGAGATAAACATTGAAGAAATCTCCCGAAATCAGCAAGTGTTCTTCCTGACAGCTCCCCTCATATGAGCATCTATGTGTTTATTCACTCTGTCCTGTGTGATTCTTAGTGATGGCCAGGCTCCTGCAGCTCTCACTGTTTTGATAGCTTTATTGAAGTATAATTAGCACACAACAAACTGCACCCATGAAGAGTGCATTTGTAAATTTTGACATGTGTATATACTTGTGAAATATCTCTACAATCAGGATAATGAGTGTGCCATTGTTTCCTGAAGTAGCTATTATTATTAGTCACATCAATTTTACAGGTAAAATAGTTGCTTTCTTTTATTTGTTTGTCATGAAACAGGTGTAGAGAAGGGAGGATGGGGAGGCCTTGAGACTGGGTCTTTTACAAGATCAGGTAGTGTGTGTCTGTTGATGTTTGTCTGCCTGTCTGTCTGCTTGTCTGCTCTGCCCTACTTTCTTCCACCCTCCCCACGTCTGCTTCACATTCATGTAACTGGCCACCCACTGGATGTTAAAGGGCATATGTTTGTGTTACTCACAGCTACTTCCCTAAGCCTACATGAGAAGGACAGCTATAAACAATGTTTGACGAATCAGTCTCAGAAGCTCTTTATACGGAGCTGGATGGAAGCAATGTGATTTAAAAATTTGTGTAGGGGAATACCAGGAAGGGGAGGCGGGAGTGGGTTGGTTGGGGATCAGGGGGAGGGAAGAGGGTGTATGGGACTTTTGGGGAGGGGGGAACCAGTAAGAGGGAAATCATATGAAATGTAAATAAAGAATATACCTAATAAAAAAATTAAAAAAATATTTGGCCTCCCTGGCATCCTTGCTCAAGGAAGGAGAATAACAACCTCAACTCAGAAATGTTAGCACCTCACTGTTCAATCTACTTAGTATAACATTCTACAACAGCCATTGCTCTAAAAGGAGCTATGACATTAAATGCTTCCTAGCAATTTTGCAAAATGATGTATCTCCCCAAATGATTTTTTTTCTCCTTCAAGAGTGGAGCTGGTGCACCTTCGTGTACATGTGTGTGCATGTGTGTGGGCATTTGTCAGTAAGAGGTAAATTAATTCATCTCATCATTAGTTTTAATATTTGGACAAAAATATGACTTCTCAGACATTAGTTATTTGAACCAAGAGAAGAGAGAAAATGGCCACCACGGCACTGAGAGTGACCTTGTAGCCTCCTATCAGACCAATTCACTCATTCCAGGACCACAGCCATGTTTCAGTAGGGCACAGTCATCACTGAGTAGATCAACAAGAAATTGAATTTTTTCTGAGTTCTGTGTTCAATACAAAAATCACATTAATGAATTACTAGTGGAATCAATAGTGAATTGGAACGTTGACGAGACCATGGGGAGAAATGAATCAGCTGAAAACCCGCATTGGGGGAGAGCTAACTTCCTCTCTCTCCCATCCCCTTTCTTCTCTTCTTCCTTCCAAGTGAGGAATAATCACTGCCAGGGCTCCTCATCCCTTTTGGATGTCGCTGAAATGTCATCTTGGAAATGTAGACTTGCTGCAGGCACTGAGTGGGATGTACATAGTCCTACATACAGAGTTGAACATACAGAGAAGGAAAGCCCACTTCACATACAAGTTCTTGATGACCACACCCTCTACTCTGTGTCATGACTCCTTTCAAGCTACACCTAGTCCAGGACGGAAATATTAGATTTCACTCTTGTTCTGACTCGTCAGTAGACTTGTAGGCTTTTTGTATCATTGTTTTTAATTTCTAAAAATATCTCTTACATTCTAAGAGACTGGAAGTTTTGCTGGACTTCATAGCCAGAGTTAATAATACACCTTGAGGTTACTTAAGACTCAAGATTGCTGTCCTCCTCAGGCTCTTTATTTAGTCTGTGTTTAAGGGAACAATATGACAACTAGCCTCACTTGGCTTAGATTTCTCATGTAATCAGGTTTTACAACTCAAGCTAATGGACAGCTGCCATTTTAAGTTATGAGCTCTTCCTTTTCTCCAACACAGATGATACATGCATGCTCTGATAATCATTTGCTTAAAGCAGCAGCAATAGAGGTCAGAAACAATCTTATAAAACGAACTCACAATAATTGTTGAAAACATCATTTAGATATTGATTGATAAATGATATTTGTTTTTTTAATGTTTTATTGATTCGTTGTGAATCATGCACCCTAATCCCACTCATCTCCCTGTCCCTTTGTATCTGTCCTCTGCCATTGTGACATTCCCTGCAAAAGAAAACAAAAATTAAAAATTAAAAAAGAAAAATAAGTAAAAAACCCAAAATATCTTGCTGTGGAAGCTGCAGTGTGTCATGGTGTGTCCCACAGTGTACCTCTTGCCAAACGGCTTTTCTTGCAGATATTCATTTCAGTGAGTCATTGGTCTGGTTCCAATGGCTTCTGTTACACTATCAATATTGGATCCTCACTGGGACTCTTCTCAAATATCTTGTTGTTACCCTGGGTCAAGGAGATCTTGCAACTTCAGATCTGGATCTGTAGAACTGGCCCTTTCATATGCTCCAGCAGATGGTGCAGATGTTGGGGTTCGCCAGCTCAAAGCCCTGGATCTGGGCCCAGGTGGTAGCTGAGTTGGTCAGCCTGACAGATCTTCCTCACTCACCACCTGGGCCAGCTCTTCAGCACTGCCCAGTTGGGCGATGGGGCCAACTCGGTCACTTTCACACCCTTGGGCTGGCTCTCCCACTCACACGCCACCAGGGCCAGTTCTACTGTGCTGCTTAGGTGAGGTTTAGGGCCCTCACCCAAGTGCAGTAGCTGCTGAGGGTCAGGGCCAGCTCTCTCACAGTGCCCAGGCAAGGAGTAGGGCCAGCTCTCCCAAGTGCCACAGAGGGTGAGGAGTGGGGCCAGCTTTTCGCAGTTCTCAGACACCAACACGGCTCCAGGCAGCAACTAAGACCAGTGAGAAATCCACATAGCCTTTGGTGATGACAAGGGCAATGGACATCTAGCTAGACCTCTGCTGGTGCAGGGTCATGGACCTCACCATGGCCTTAGATGGCATCCTAGGCTAGTCACATCAGGCTGTTCCTCACTACCTTCTAGTTTCCAGTTCTGCCTCTATTCATTGTTCTCACACTGTTCTTCTTCTCTTTCTCTCCATCTCTTCACTACTTACTTATATTAGTGGCACCTGGAGCCTCTCTGTGTCTTCTGAGTGGCACTGGGCAGGGGTGTCTTGGGCATGTTCTGCTCCAACTATAATGTTTTATGATACTGTTTACATTTTGGGTCAGTAACTTAATCCCTTGTAAAACTGTTGAAGATTTCAGTAAACTAACTCATTCCTTACCCATGTGACACTTTCTGTTCTGTTCAATAAATACAGAGCAAATCTCTTTGTTAGACACAGACCACACTCAACCAAACAGCCACACAGAAACACAGGACATACAGGGTCAGACACAGCAACAAATTCATAAGATGTCCTTTAGGGCTATCCTCCAGGGGATCCTGTCTTGTTTGAGTTCCTATCCTGACTTCCTTCAATGGCGAACAGTGCTGAAGAAGTGTCAGCTGAATAAATCCTGTCTTCCCCAAGTTACTTTGATCATGGTGTTTTGTCATAGCAATAGAAATTCCCACTAAAACAACCACTCCATGGCTTTGAGTGTTTCCTAGTTGTTACCAGATCAGAAGCTGTGTCAAGAGAAATTAAGGGGTTGGGGGTTAGAGGTCAGACCACCAAAAAGTGGAGAATGGTATAGGGAGGAGAGTCTGGATATTGGGAGAGCATCCCCCAAACTATCCAGCACCACAGCACCAGCATATGTATGTAAGGAAACCACCCGAGTCTAGGGATGGACCTGAGAAGACCAGAGGCAACAGTATTTGATGCTCACATCTGAAGACAGTGTCTGTTTTTGCTATCCACACTAGAAAACCTCAAGATCACAGGGCATTGAAGAGTATAAATACAAAGGTCTCTCTTCTGAATGAGGATAATTAGCCTGGAGAGGCCAAGCGTCAGCTCTACATGATGAAACAAAAGGCAAAAATCTCAAATGATCATACAGCCTTCATGCAACTCGATTTCATTCTAGATCAAAGCTCAAACATGCTTGGAAGAAAATAAGATTATCTAATGCGCAGCATAGTAATAGCCACATTTTCTAGAATCCATCAAAAATTTCCCAGGTAGTCAAAAAAGCAAGATAATAAAACCTAATGACATTAAATCTATGAGGCTGGCAGAGATGTTATGTTAATAGGCAAAGTGGTTAAACTACTATTATCATTTTACTCTGCATGTCCAAAAGCTATGTAAAGGCATGAAAAAATATTTTTTAAGATCCAAATTTGACATTGAGGGACAAAGTCATAACACGTAATATGGAAGATCCACAGTATAACAATGGGAAGGGCTGTCATGCCTAGGGATTGTTCTTGAGGGAATCAAAATGACTCCCTGGCCACTGCAAGGGATCTGAGCTCATTGTGGACTTTAGAGTTGTTTGAGAATAATTAAAGTCAAGAATATTAATTTCTCAATGTGTAAGGCTCCATTTGTATTTACAAATATAAAATTGGACCTGACTTCATGGACTTACAATTTGAAAGACTGAACACTAATGGGACAAAAAGGAGACAACTACAGGACCATGGGATGACATGAATTGAGATGTCTGTCTTCTTATCAGCTTCCCTCCCCATCACCTGATTGCTCTAGTGAAGAGTTTTGAGGATAAAAAGTTTTGCTACTTTTCTAAAGAAATATAATTTCTAACTCTATTCCAAATCCTTATCCTTATACCTGCAGAGAAGTATAGGTCTCACCTCTCACCAAGGAAGCTTCTTTTTGCAGTAGACAGTCCATTCAGGATCCATTACTGGCCAAAATGAAGAGAATTAGTGACCACAGGCACCCAGTCCTACTTTCATATCTACAATGCTCCTCCACCAAAAAATTGCAGAGACGTTGTGGAAAGGGGAACAGAAAGATTGTAAGAGCCAGAGGACCAGAATGAATGCTGCTAATAGTGTCTTCTAGACATGATAGGGATACTGTATACTTGAAATCTCAATAATATCATTGCCTAAACAAGATTCTCACACTGCAACATCAGTAGATATGACAAAATGGACAAGGGAGTCTTCATAAAGCTCTACTCTTACAGCAGAAAAATAAAGCCCCTGATCAAGAAAATAGGATCTCTGGCCTGGGTGGAGACCTAACACTTCAGTTGGGTAGTTATGTTCATGTTGGTGGCTAAGGGACCACCCTTAGGAAGATAGACTTATCCTAAGCCATGCTAAAGACAGCAGAATAAGTATGTTTGAGAAAATGATATAATGTAATTTTCTTTCCCAGAATCACTGCCCCTAATGCAGAAACCACAGAACTCAGGTAGACAGAGTTGTAAGTCTACTTGTCTGAATTTATCAGCAAAGGGTAAAGTTCCCTTTTCTTCTTTTTATCTCTCTACAAAGCATGCTTCCCCCACTTTGGACTTTTCCCCCAAATTCTGGCTTTCTTACTCTTTTCTTTTTAGCTTCTCTCACTATTTTGTGGCCAGTTGCTGGCCCCGTGTCTGAGCTCCCTGCTAGTTTACATGACATGGTGTTTCCCTTTTTCTCCTCCATTCTCTTCCTTGGGCAGGAGTTGAAGACTTGCCTGCCCTGTGTTTTTATCCCTTAAGGTCTAAAAAAACTGTCTTTTTGCTTCCAGTAAGTTCCAATTTAAATTACTTTATTAATAATGCTAACCGACTCCCCCCCCCCAAAGAGGTACTCTAGTTTGTCTGTGTCACTACTCCTACAGGAAGAGGTTCAGGAAATCAATGGCTGCTGAGAGGGGGAGAAAAAGTCTTCTCGAAGAACAAGCCCCAAGAGGTGTCACCTAACCCCAAGTGGTCAACTCTGAACACATGCGCATATGAGCAATACTAAACACGCATTTGTGCACGTGCACACACACACATACACACACACAAACACAAGTGTGTGCATACTTGTTTGTGTGTGTATGTGTGTGTATGCCATTGTGTAACAATGTAATGTTAAGGATTATAGAATAAAAAGTTATGATTTTGAAAGGAGTAGGGCAGGGGGCAGAAGGGAGGTTGGAGATGATATAAATATGATACTCATGTATGGAATTCTAAAAAAATAAATAAAACCTTCAAATTATAGAAGTAAACTCTTTCCTTTCCTATTTACATGGGATGCTCTTTACATCTTTAGTTCAGAGAGGCAGGAATCAGCACATCATGCTTCGCCTTCTTACTCTTGAATATTCTCCACTGTTATTGGCTTGTAAGTCCTGTTGAACCATTGGTGCCCTGTATTGTCTTTGATTAGTAAATCACAGGTAGATGCTGTGGATTGAGTTATATTTTCCCAAAAAGGCATGCCGAAATCTTATTCCCCAGTACCAATGTTATATGGGCTGAATATTTCTGCTTCCCTCAAACTTTTATGTTGAAATGTAGTCACAAATATGATGGTTATGAGGAAGTAGGACTATTAGGTAGCAATTCTGTCCTGAGGAAGAAGACCTCATGCAAGGAATCAGTGCTCTTATAAAAGAAGCTGTGTTGTCTTTCTACTATCAAGTCATGACAAATTTTATATTGCAGAGAATATGTCCTTACTATATACTGAATCTATTGGTATCCTTGTTGCAAGTTCTCCAACCTAGAGAACTGAGAAAAAGGATTATTGCTCATAAGTCACTTGTTTTACCTCATTGTTATAGAAGCTTAAAGGCACTAGTGCAGTATGGCTAGGATTTATTTGGAACCATGATTCTGTAGTTGCCAGTAAGTCAGTACGGGGTGTTTTTGTTACACTATTCTTAGGGAGGCCTGAATGATTATCTACTCATCCCAGATAGGGAAATGTCTTAGGGTTTTATTGCTGTGAAGACACACTATAACCAAGATAACCCTTATAAAGGAAAACATTTAATTGGGGCTAGTTTACAGTTTCAGAGATTTACTCCATTGTTATCATGGCGAGAAAAATAGTGGTGTCCAGGCAGACATGGTGCTGGAGAAGAAGCTGACTGTTCCACATCATGATTAGCAGACAGCAGCAGAGACTGTGTACCATACTGGGTGTAGCTTGAGCATAGGAGACCTCAAAGCCCACCTCTACAGTAATATACTTCCTCCAATAAGGCCACGTGTACTTCAACAAGACCACACCTCCTAATAGTACTATTCCCTATGGGCCAAGCATTCAAACGCATGAGTCTGTGGGGGTCATACATGTTCCAGCCACCACAGGAACCAACAAGAGACCAAAGTATAGACACTATCAATGTTCAAGTTGTTAAACCAATGGGTTTATGGAGTGACTTTCATGAACGCAGAGGACTCAAAGACTGCTGTATCACCATAAGTTCACCCCAGGATGAAAAGTGGAAACGTGGATCACACCGCACAATCTGAAGGCATCTCAGAAGGTTGGAGAGTGTCCTAACCAGTAACTTAGTTGGTCTGAGACTCTTCCATGTAGCTAGGGTGGCCACTGCTTCATGTAGGAAGTTTGTCTGATTTCTGCTTCTTCCAGTTTGCTGGTTTGAGCCTCTTCTAGGCAGCTCAGCATATCTGAATATGTCTCTCAGCAATTCTCACAGCTTGTATATGCTTGGGAGAGAGGCCCTGGTGTATCTGGTCAGTTTCAAAGATTTCCTGGAGCCTTTGGATTGTTTACTCCTAGAGCTTAATGAGTTTCCCTGTAGGACTGAATGCATCATCTCCCCGTAGAATATACTGCTGCTCATCTTAACTGACATCCTATGTCTTAACAAGCTCCCCTCTGAGATGAATGGGTTTTAACCTTAAGGGAAAACTGCTACACAGCATGGGGTCATACTGGAGAACAGAGGCTCTTAAACACAGTGACAGGAGGCATTGGCCTTGTAAGAGGAGATTTCAAGATTCAAGGAACATGATGAAGATGGCTGACTAAAGGCAGAGGCAGAAATGGGAAACCACGGAATTCAAGGCTTGCCAGGAGGACCAGAAGTGAGAAGCTTTAGGAATGTGTCCCCTAGGGTTGCCAGAGGAAGCACAGTCTTATTGATGTTCTGAATTTCCTCACTGAACCTCTCGAACTGGGAGACAATAAGTTTCTGCTGTAAGTCAGCCAGCTAGTGTGACAACTTATCACAATGTTCCTAGAGAAAGAATCCCATGGAGAACGGTGACAATATAGTCCCACAGCTACCAAATCTACATTGCTTCTCCAAACTTGGAAGCAGGCAGAGAGTGTGGCAACTGCGCCTTTCCAAAGCACCTCTGGACTTAACAGCTATCTCCACATCCTTGGGGAGTGACACCTGTAGCTCCTTCATTCATTGGTACCTTTGAAAGAGTTCTGTCCTACTAGGTTTGGACTTGCAGTACAATTATGTCATTTCCCCCAAGTGATAGCAGCACACTGGGTGTGAGCAGAGTCAGGATATGCTTTGAGCACTGGATTTTGACTTTCTTTCTTTCTTTTTTTTATTTTCTATATTTTTTTATTTACATTCCAAATGATTTCCCCTTTCCCATTTCCTCCCTCCCTGAAAGCCCCATAAGCCCTCTTCCATTCCCCTGTTCCCCATTCAACCCCCTCTTGCTTCTCTGTCCTGGTATTCCTATATATCCAGTCTTTCCAGGACCAGGGGTCTCTCCTTCCATCTTCTTGGAAATCTATTGATATGTGAACTGTGTCTTGGGTATTTGGAGCTTCTGGGTTAATATCCCCTTATCAGTGACTGCATACCATGTGTGTTCTTTTGTGATTGGGTTACCTCACTAAGGATGATATTTTCCAGTTCTGACCATTTGCCTAAGAATTTCATGAATTCATTGTTTTTAATTGCAGAGTAGTATTCCATTGTGTAAATATACCACATCTTCTGTATCCATTCCTCCGTTGAGGGACATCTGGGTTCTTTCCAGCTTCTGGCTATTATAAATAAGGCTGCTATGAACATAGTGGAGCATGTGTCCTTATTGCATGCAGGTAAAGCCTCTGGGTATATGCCCAGGAGTGGTATAGCAGGTTCCTCCGGGAGTGTTATGCCCAGTTTTCTGAAGAACTGCCAGACTGCTTTCCAGAGTGGTTGTACCAGCTTGCAATTCCACCAGCAGTGGAGGAGTGTTCCTCTTTCTCCACATCCTCACCAACAACTGCTGTCTCCTGTGTTTTTGATCTTAGTCATTCTGACTGGTGTGAGGTAGAATCTCAGGGTTGTTTTGATTTGCATTTCCCTAATGACTAAGGATGATGAACATCTCTTTAGGTGCTTCTCAGCCATTAGATATTCTTCAGGTGAGAACTCTTTGTTTAGCTCTGTACCCCATTTTTAATAGGGTTATTTGGCTCTCTGGAGTCTAACTTCTTGAGTTCTTTGCATATATTGGATATTAGCCCTCTGTCGGATGTAGGGTTGGTAAAGATCATTTCCCAGTTAGTTGGCTGCCGCTTTGTCCTTTTGACAGTGTCCTTTGCCTTACAGAAACTTTGTAATTTAATGAGGTCCCATTTGTCAATTCTTGATCTTAGAACATAAGCTATTGGAGTTCTGTTCAGGAAATTTTCCCCTGTGCCCATATGTTCAAGGTTCTTCCCTAGTTTCCTTTCTATTAGTTTCAGTGTTACCTGGATCTGATTGCTGTGGAGGAAAACTTCATTGCCACCCAGAGGGGCTCCTGGGAAATAAAAGAGTACAGTGTGAGGTGGGGGTGGGTGGGGTGAAAGGAATGGAGGAGTGAGGGAATGGGAGGCAGCCCAGATGTTCCAGATAATGATTTTTCAAGCCATTCAACTTCAAGTTAATGTCTAAGCTACTCCTAGACTCATAATCAAGGCCATCCCAGCAGGGTGCGTTCCAGCCTAGACCACAGGAACTGTTTGGTTGACACTAGTCTAAGCACATTACATTAATACATAGATACTGAAAATGTAGCTACTATCAAGTGTGAATCTGGGAATTTTTAATTTTTTAACAGCAAATCCTCACATTAAAAAATTATTTATCCCATGAATTTCCATCATTGGATCCTTTTAAATTATTATTTTCTATTTTTGATGTTTCAGAATGGAATAGCTTCGACATTGCTACGTAGCTCAGGGTTGCCTTGAACTCACAATCTGTCCACTTCCACCTTCTCACTACTGGGATTACAGACATGCATCAATGCACTTGCACACATTGGCTATTGGTGGTCACTAATGATACACACACATACATGTATAAACATACACACACACATGTGTATTTTTGTCAGAATGGTAACTTACTTTACTGACTATAAACTTCCTAAGACACAAGATGAACAGACACCATTGGTATAAGCCTTTGGATTGGGGGTGGCTGTTATGTGGTAAGTACTCTTGACTAACTTAGAAAGGTTGGCAGATTTCAGAGAAGCTACAGTTACTCACACCGCACATAAACACACTGGGAAGACCTATAACTGTTTTTTCCCTCTTAGTATCTAGTTCTCCACATTATCAGGAAAGAGAGCTGAATATGAGGAAACTTAATTGTATCTAACCCCTCTTCTGCCACTAATGAGTAAGTAGGGGTTATGGGTGTTAAAACAGTTCCTGACACATCTGACAAGTTCAGGTGGCCTTTCCTACACCCGTGTCAGGGAACAGGAGATCTGCTAACAGGGAAACGTGTGTTTTCCTCACATAAGAACAAAGGGTGCTGCTTTCAAGAAGGTCCTGTTTTCTTTGAGGGAATGTGGTTGCTTCACACACGACTTCTAGACCAGTGGTTCTCAACCTTCCTCATGCTGAGACCCTTTAACACAGCTCCTCATGTTTTGGTGACCTCAAACCATAAAATTACTTTCATTACTACTCATAACTAATTTTGTTACTGTTGTGAATTGTACTGTAAATAGTTTTGAAGATGGAGGTTTTGACAAAGGGGCCATGACCCACAGGTTGAGAACCATTGTTCTAAAGGAAAGTCTCATTATTGCCAGAAGCAGAATGAGGCCTGACTACATCATCCACTCCCAAATAGTGCAGAGTCTACCTTGTGACCTTTGAACTCAGCAAAAGAGACATGGCTTCCAGTCCAAATGTGAGGACCTTAAGTTAGCAGGAGATGGGAGGGATCGAGATGCGGCCTCAATCTCTTGAGGAGAGGTGGAGTCAAAATACTGAGTGGAAGATACTGTGGAAGTGGAACTCTGAGGGACAAGGTTGATATCCGAAGAGAAGGAGCCTTTGGGAAGATGGCATCGTTCTACCTGAAGGCTCTCCTTCCATGGGAAGGTGTGAGGGACTGTATGTAAATCACATGTAAATTACATGTACAATAAAAGCCAGACCTCACAAAACTGCTTCTGTAGGGCACCTCAGGCACAAAGGTCATTCAGAGAAGGCTCAGAAAAGCTTTCTGTTTATTGGGTGTGATTTGTAATGGGGTAGAAGAGGGTGGGGCATGGAGTAGCTACGGGCGCTATGGTGGCTAGGCAGTCTCTACTGGAGAGAAGGCTGTGGTAGGGAGAGCTGGCAAAACACCACACCCCATGCCCATGCCTATGAGGCTGCCATAGAACGTGTCTGGGTGTGAGAAAAAGGAAGAGACGACAAAGCTAGGTCGTCATGTACTGGTGGACACCAGTTATAACAGGCCCTTGAAATAGTTAATTCGTAATACTGGCAGTAAAAAGGTGCTCAGCAAGACAGGAGTATTTGACAAGCATTTGGAAATCAATTTATTTTTGCTTGATAAAATTAAATTAACGCACATTAAAACTATATCATTTTAAAACTTCACATATTAAAGTTAAGATATAATTTGTAACATTTCCATGAATGTATGTGTGTATTTCTTTTTATTTGCGTAAGTACAAATGTGACAATATTTTCTGTCTTTCTTTGAGATGTGCTTGGCACACATTATTAGAAATCATGTCTAGAGTTCCAATATGTTTTCATTTTTATTTAATACACAGCACTCATCTTAAAATGTCATTGGAGACTAGTGTTAACAGCTCTGAGGTATCTCAGATTATGAAGATAGCCTAATATTTTACACTACCCTTTATGTTTAAACATCAGTTAGCTTGTAACTGTATCACATTCTCACATTACACTTAAAATTCCTGTACATAAATTTTATATAATTTATGATTTTTTTGGAATAAAACTTCTGGGAGGGTTCCACAATTGAACAAAGCACATATATGATTTTTAGGCTTCCATACTTGCCTAATTATTCTCCAACTAGGTTGAATGGAACTTAATGTCTAGGTAGGTAAAGGGGGTATACAGTAATTTGGGGGAAAAAAAGAGCTCCTTGTTAGAAGCCCTGGTTTTAAACTTAGTTGTTTATTTGCAGGGTAATTTCTAGTATCATTTCAGAGTTCAATTTCTCTATTTTCAAGTCGGAACAAATAATAGAAACCAGCTTCTAAAATGACTGTAACGATTCAATGAGTGCGGGCGAAAGCCCTTTGTAAGGTTTAAAGGCTATCCAAATGTTAGCTGTTTATACTACTGCTAAGCTTCCAAATTGTGTTTCCTCCCTAGCTGCCCCTTGAAAAATGACAGTCATAACTTGGTCTGGTGCCAGGCCATAGAGATAAGGACAGAGAAAAAGAAAGTCATTCCTCAGTGCTAACAGGAATGGGGGAGGAGGCTTCCAAGCCATCGCCTGGAAATCTCACTAATGAAAGTTTATGTCTCTGACACCTCACACTAACACCGTGGCCCTGTGGGGAAAAGGGTCATGGGAAGCCTGGAGCCAGGCTAACTCATTACCATAAGTGTGCTCAGAATTAGAGGAGAGAATCTGCAAGTGGGATGGAGTCACGCCACCATGCAGCATTTACCTTCTGTGAGATTAAAGTGCTTAGCTGAAAGGACCAATGTCTCTCTCTGCAGATGCGCAGGAACACATAATGAGATGAAAAGAAAATCAAACGAAAACTCTGTTCAGCAGAGGGCAGGGTTTCCCTCTCTGCTCTTTGTTTCCCAGGAACAGTAAACAGGGAGGAGGAAAGCAAAGTGAATAAGTGCTTCTGCTGCCAGCTTGATGGGCAGGTCGGCAAGGGAGGGACGCCAGCCGTGTCGGGCGGAGGGTGGAGGGTAGGAAGTGTAAAGAGGTAAACCAGATACTGGGAACAAACCAATAAGGAAAGAGGGTCAGGAAGAAATGGCATGGGGGTGGGGTGAACTGAGGCGTGTTAAACAGATGCCAAAAACAGTCTTGAGAGTCTGACAATTGATTTTTTTTTTTTTAAATGTAAAACTTAAACTACGTTTTATCTAGTTTGAAAATTTCAGGGAGGTGAATTCAGCTGATGCCAGAGGAAGTTTTTTGGCTAGAAAGGGCAGTGGATCTGAGGAAAATTTCTCTAAGACCTTCAGGTTGTCTAATGTTCCAGAATATTGAATGGGAATGTCTGTGTGTGTGGGAGGTCCTTCTGAACAACACCCCACAGCCAGGCTTTCTTATGTAAGCAGCGACGTGAAACAGAAACCTGACGTACAAACCCGAGGCCAAGCCAGAGACTCCAAGCCAGTGCTTGGAGTATATTCGGTTTCGAGGCAATAAAGTACCTCACCTCAGAAAATCAGCTGCTATAGCTTCATGCATTCAGTCATTTAATGAGCATTTTAACTGCGGTGACATTCCAACTAGTGAATAAAAGACAAAAATGACCATGCAAACAGGCAAAAAGAAGCAAGTTGCCCAGTCATCAGCAGGATGGGCAATTTTATGTCTATTATAGCCCCAGAATCAGACTGTTAAGACAAAATCCAGGGCTCCAGCAGCCTAAATAGGCTAGATTTGACCATCTGTCCTCAATACCAGTTAACAAAAGGTCTGCTCTCAGCGGCCTCGTTTCTTCATTCTCAGTATCCTGCATGCGCTTCCAAATCCAAACCACTTTTCTTCCCTTTCAATATTTGCTTTCTGCTAACATACGGTTATCACCTAAAGTGACTTGACATGAATAATTTTCTTTAATTATATTCACATTTTCTGTGCCAAATACTGTGAGATAGTTGTAATATAATTTTATTTTTATACAAACTTTACAACAAGTGAAATGCAGACGTTTGAACCACACTTCTGATACTACCTTTAGGCTTTTTTCAGTCCAGTTTATGTCTTGGAAGGCAGTCTAGGTTGTCTACAGTGTCTCACTGAAAATACCTTAAAACCTATACAATACAGATTATTCCTATATGTGATGTGTTCATATAACCTATGTTTAAAATATATCTTTGTAAATACTTTTAAGAGCTGGCAAAGTCTCAAACCAATAATGCACACAGCTCAGAGACAAATAGCTTCTGCATCATGGAGCCACTTTTGTCTTGAGATAATTTGCTGAGACTGATAAATTTAAATTTTGTTTTGATGGTCTTACAAAATATGAAGATGGGAAATATAACAAGGTGGTAGAAATAACAGAACAATCTTCCAAAATGAATGGTGGATATAAATGACTAGACTCTTAATATTATAGTATGAAGTAGACCAACCCTTCCAAAGCATTAAAGCCCATGTGTGGCTTGCCTGACTCTTGTGTAGAACTGCATATCTTTTTGATTAAGGCAGTCCTGAGTTCCTTTCCAGGCCCCAGGAAGAGGCAATGTCACACGCTTCACTTCTTAAAGTCTGTTTTTATACATTTTCCCATTTCATATCTAATATAAACACACACACACACGAACCATTTGAAATACAATAAACAGAAACAACAAAGAACATAATTATAGTTGAAAAGCAGCTACTGAAAGGATCAGAAACAGATCATAAAACAGTTACTGTTATGGTATTTGTATTAGGACAAGACGCAAGACTGATCTGTGACTGAGCTGGTGAAGACGGGTCTTGCCCATCACTGCCTAGGTCTGGTTCTGTCGGGCGGTGCAAAGAGTTCCTGATTGCTGGCATCACTTCAGGGGCTCAAGCTGCTCTGAACATTTATTAAACAAATACAAGCAAGCTAAAGAGAGTCAAGGAATTTACAGAATTGGAGTAATTTATAAAAGAAACTAAAACATCAGATAAATAGAATTGCCAGAAATAAAAATGAAAATTGCCAACATTAAAACTTAGGGGGATATTTAACAATAGTTAGGCAATAAAAGAAAATCAATGGGTTGTAAGCTAAATCAGACAAAATTTCCCTGCACATAATGCAGAGAAATAAAAGGAGGGAACACACACTTAAAGAGGGTAAGCAATACAGGAGACAGGAGAAAGGAAGCCTCATTGGGAATGCATTAAAGTTTCTTAAAGATCCCCCCTTTAAGTAGTAAACACAAGGGCAATAATATTTGACTATTCAAACTAGAGAATGAAAACAAATTACATTTGCAGAATACTAGGTGATCTCAAGGAAGAGGAACAAAAAGAGACATACATTTAGCTGTATCCCAGCAAGCTACAGAACTAGTGACAAGGAAAACACTCTCTAAGCCACTGCTGTTCAGCCTTCCTAATGCTGAGACCCTTTAGTACAGTTCCTCATGTTGTGGTGCCTCCCCAACCATAACAATATTGTCTTTACTACTTCACAGCTGTAGGTTACTGTTATGAATTGTAGTGTAAACATCTGTGTTTTCTGATGGTCATAAATGACCCTTGTGAAAGGCTCCTTCGACCCCAAAGGGTCATGAACTACTGCTGCAACGGGTCTCAAAACAGTAGACTCACCAGTGAAGAAAGTCAGAGACATAGAAACACAACAAAAACCTTCCAAACGGGATTTTCTACGAAGGAGGGACTCAGGTACCTCTACTGTTCACTGCTGAGCTACTTGCTACTTACAGATTGAGGGCAAGGGGAATCACGTACCCGCTGATGACTCCATTAGGCTCCAGTGGGTAGTGTCAATCTAATTGCCACATAGATGGACCTGGGTAAGCCAAATATGTTGCAAACAAAAAACAGGTGGGTGGATCCTGGAAAGAGCGTGTTAAAGATGGGAGGGTGTCAAGAAATGATTGACAGGTTTCAGAAAGAGATAAGTGAGGGTTGAAGGGAAAATAATCAGAATACTCTATATGCATGTATGTATAAAATTATGAACATAATTAATCAATAGAAAGATGAAATAAGACTATATGTTGACACTTGAAAATTATGTGAAATTAATGCTACTGGAAACCCAGATCCAGGTTCATTAAAGAGCATAAGTGTATATGAATATTTGTATATGTATGTGTTTAAAGTTAGATATAAAAATCAATACAAATACATTTCAAATAATTTGCATTTTTAATATTTTATTTATTTTTCTGATCATTTTTAAATCTTTTTTATTTTTAATTTTTATATCCCAATCACTGTCACTGCCAGTCCCCCCTCATAATGTCCCTCCCCCACCCTCCCTTCTCCTCTGAAAGGGTAGTTCCCCACCCCCCATATTTCCCCACCCTGACACATTAAACCTCTCCAGGGTTAGGTGTATCCTCTCCCACTGAGGTCAGACAAGGCCGCCCTGTTGGAGAACAGAACCACAGTGCCCCAAATTTCCTGAACATTTTGTATTAGAAACAGTTTTATATTTGACATTTTCTTTGACTGATTATTGAATTCTATCTTCTATCTCTTATATTCTGTTAGTGATGCCTGCATCTACAGCTCCTGTCCTCTTTCCAGGACAGGCCTCCATTGTGGTTGTCCCTGTCATTTGCATACACTGTCCTTGCTTCCATTTGTTTTCTTTATTGTTTCTCTTTCCGATTTTAAATCTTAAACAGTTTTATTCATTTCCTTCATCTATTTGATTTTTTTTCTTTATTTCTTTAAGGAATTTGTTTCCTCTTTAAGGGCTTCTACCTGTTTGATTTTATTTTCCTATATTTCTTTAAGGGATTTATTTATATCCTCTTTAAAGGCCTCTATCATCTTCATAAGATGACATTTAAGGTCATAGTTTTGCTCTTGAGTTGTGTTAGGATATCCAGGGCTTGCTGTAGTAGGAGAGCTAGGTTCTGATGGTGTCATATTGCACTTGCTTCTGTTGATTGTGTTCTTGTGCTTGCCTTTAGCCATTTGGTTGTTTCTGGTATTGGCTGTCCTGGTGGTCCCTGGGAGTAGCAAGCCTCTGGGATGGGTTTATCTGGGTGGCAGCAGGTCTCCTAAAATGTAGGCAGAGCTGTGGGCTGGGGTGTGGAGTACAGATCCTCAATTTCAGGTAGAGGTGTGGACCAGATGATGGAGCAGGTTGACCTGAGTGGGGGCAGCCCTCCCCAGAGCCAGGCAGAGTTGTGTGCTGGGGAGTGGGGCACTGATCTGAAATTGCAGGTAGAGGTGTGAACCAGAAGGAAGATGGAGCTCCTAAAGGATGGGGCAAAGCTCATGGCTGCTGAGATTGTTGTGGTCAAAGCAGGTGGGGGGGTTGGGGTATGGGTTTCTCACACGGGTGTCCCAGGTAGGAGCAGGCCTCCTGGGAGGCAGGCAGAGCTGTGGGCTGGGAGATGTAAGGTATTCATCCATGATTACAGTTAGAGGTTTGGACCAGAAGGAAGATAGAACTCCAAAAGTATTTGTATTTTTAATACAAATTCTGGCAGACAATCTCAACAACACGAATTCTACAGAATGCATTTTAAGTAGAAGAAAGTAGGTCTAGTTAGAAGCAAAGGAAAACTTATTAAATGTTAAACATTTGGGCTAATTTAAATGAATCATGTAGTCAACAATTGAACTGATACCTTGAGGGGTTGAAAAGAAGATACAAAGGTAAGATGTACAGAAGCAGAAGTAAGTAGAAAGCAGTGAATGAAACCAATCTATTTTCAGTTATGTGTTATGGAAGAACACAAAGGTATCAATTAATATTAAAATTTGGAAAAGATGTGTATAGATGTTTGTGATACAAACATAAATACTGAAAAATATTTGTGTTCATTTCAATAGGGGAGGAGGGAACTGACTAAGAACAGGTGCTCATTTCAAGGAAAGAAAGAAAGAAAAAGGACCAATGTGGTCAATGGAAAGTGAAGAATGCAATGGGGGAGGGTCATCCCCGTTTCCCCCACCATTATGAACTCTCCCTCTGGAACTGTAGGACACAATAGAGTCTTTCTCCCATATGTCACTTTTGGTCATTGGTTTTTATCAGAGCAACTGAAAGAGACTAATACATAGATGATTAGGAATTGTAGTGGAAGATTTTGACACACATGTCTAAGAAACTAGAAAATGCCAAAAATAGAACTAGTGAAACTACAGAAGATTTTAAGAAATCCAACAATTGATATACACTATTAACATCTTTTACTTGTGTGTATGTGTGTGTGTGTGTGTGTGTGTGTGTGTATGTGTGTGAACTCACCTTTGCATGTGTATGTAGAGGCTGGATTTCTTTATTGCTCTCTACCTTCTACCCACCTATTCTAATAATTAATTGAATGTTTTCTTTGTCAACTGCACACACATACATAATACACAATGAACACTCCCACCCCCACTCTCTTTCATCTCATACTCTTTCTGTCTCTCTGCATTCTTCCTTACAAATCTCTTTCTCATACCCATATCTACTTAGTTTGTTCATGATCCACAAAGTTTAATCAGGAACATCTGTGTGATCATGAGTTTGGGGTTACCTGTTAGAGACTGGTGGGGTACCAATAGGTGTACAACTAAAGATAATTTCTCCTCTTACTCAAGAATCTAACAATAACAAAGAGTTCAACAATAGGAGATAGGGTTCCAGGAGCTTCTTCATCCACCAAGGAAGGAGTAATAGCTCCAGTTTTATTTTTTGGGACAGAGTTAATAAGGCCAGTATTATTTTTTGAGACAGCATTTTACAGTGAATCTGAAACTCACAATTTTGGATAGGATAAATAAACCCCTGGTCAGTTCTTAGGTCAGGAGAGAGAGGAATGGGAATTGTCAACTTGAGGAATTCAAAAGCTGACATTATCACACATTTGGTTGGCATTGTGTTTGTCTCCTGTCATTTGCATACACTATCCTTGCAAATAAAATGTCTTTGCACCTAGCCCATTTCAGTGAGTGCTCACTTAATAGAATACACAGTCAGTGCTCATGTGGTCTGTGGTTTGACTCTTTCCCCTTTAGTATAAGTACTCAAAAGGAAAAGTTTCCCCCCACTCAGATTTTACTTAAAAGTGAGAATAAACTTAATTCATTGAATGATAGCTATGTAATAAAAAAATACTTGGTTTATCACTGCAGTCATGCATTCTTGAAGTTTTAGATGTGTTAGACAAGATACATTAAATATATTTAGTTCAGAATTGGTTAATAGAACTGATTGCATAAGGACTGGAAAGTGGAGAAGCCTAAAGCCGCTCACTGGGGTGAAGAAATGCAGTGGAGTGAAGACAGTGAGTGGGAGGGCTGCATGGACAGAAGGACAGCAAACTACGTCCTTTACAAGTAGATAATTAAAGCATTTGTAAACAGTAACTTCTACAGAGGGTGTCTCTTCAGGTTGTTTTTACTTTGGAACAATTAAACAACGATTTTGGGGTTTTAGTTTCTTTTCCACTATGTGATCTGACTGGGCAAGATAATTCCTGATCTTCAAAATACAATTCTGATATTAGAAAGGGAATATTCCAGACTGATGAAAGAATAGATTTGAGAGTCCTAAATATATTCATCTATTCAAATATTATTGAATAACAAGATATGGACAACACCCTTGCCATACAATTTCTCTTCCTCCAGATAGGCACTGAGCAGGTACATACTATATAAGAAATAGGGTATTGTCATCCAGATTAAAAGCATGTTTGAAGGTTCCTTTCTTTTGAGATGGGGACTCACTATGCTGCCCTGGAAGTCCTGGAATTCAGAATGTAGATGGGCTAACCTCAAACTTCCAGAGATCATCCTGTTTCTGCCTCCAGAGTGCTAGGGTGGCAAGTATGAGCCATCACACCCAAACTTCAAAGTTCTTATTGTGCTTGGCTCATTATAAACTTTTATTAAATGCTGACTGAGACTCTTGTTACAAATGACAAAAAAGTCCTATTATAATTTTATCTAAGTCTATAGAGCTTATGAACTGTATCAGAGTGGCCTTCTTGGCAGGACAATAGCATACAGAATGAGGCCTTCTCTGAAACAGCAGAGAAAGCTAGCTAACCACTAGAAACGTCTATAATGGATAGACCAGTCCTCATTTTACCTGAGTATGATCTTCCCAAATCAGGAGACAGGCACACTTTAGGCAAATTGTTCACTTAATCTCGAATTGCTCTTTAAACACATTTCTGTTCAGCCTGTGAAGATGAGCGTGTGATTGCTGTCTCAGCTGAACTGAGGACAGTGCCCAGGACTTCCTCTTTCTTTCTTTTCCCTGTAGAGGCAGTGTGACGGTAGAAACATGAAATTACACACGAATTTGATATCTTCTGTATCACATTTCTCAATTTCCTTTTCCACAGCGTTGTCTGGAGGAGTGCAGAGTGGCTTTAACAAGCCATGCATTTTCTATCCCCTCACTGTAACAGTCTTCCAGCCCCTCACGTGCTAGATGACGCCATTGCTCCCGTAGTCGTCTCGCTAGGCTTCATTTATCTCTAGCTCACATTTTTCTGTGAGTCATACTGATGGCGCCAGAGCCGAGTTCTGTGGCAGCCTGTCCCTGCAAGATCCTGACTCCCCAGAATGGAGGAGTGACAGGGATGCCTGCCTTTGCTTCTGAATGTATGGTGAACTAGGGTGGATCACACGGAGAAGCCAGCACAGTCTGGCACATCTGTGCAGAAGGGAGGCTGGAAGCAAAGCAGGGCTTTCTTAAGTGACTGTTTTAAGATGTGTGTGTGTGTGTGTGTGTGTGTGTGTGTGTACAGTCCTCAGCACAACCCAGCACTGAGCATTCATACTAAGATTGTAAATGAATTGTGTTTTATTTCCTCTTTTCATTTTGTTGCATAAACAGTATATTCCTTGTTTAAAAAAAAACCTAGAAAATTCAGTAAAATCCTTGAAAATTCTGTCATCCAGAGATTACCATTGGATATAATTTTGACTATAGGTCCTATTAGAATTTTGTTTATCCAAGTACATCTAAACATATTAGATGTTGTACTGTTTTGAAACATTTTAAAAATGCTTTCCAAAACTTTTCCCCAAATTGTAAGCCTAATCTATTTTAATAAAACTGAAAGGTCTATGGTCTTATGAGTGTGTTGCCTAAAGGTATGTAGTCCATTAAAGCCAAAGTACAGTCCCATGGTGCTCCCATTTGTGGGAGATACTAAAGGTTTCCAAGCCATGCCCTGGATGCAGTCTTGGCATCCCTTCTTCCATTGTTGGGCCCTTTACCTTGTCTGTGTACAGTGCTGGTTACTACCCAGGGTCCTTCATTTCCAAACCCACCTTTGGCAATGAATCCCCTTTCATGTGGAGCTGCTTTCTTGGGGGCTAAGCCCTTCCCTCACCATACACCCTCGTAGTCTGTCTCCTCTCTACCGTTACTTCACCTCCTGCAGGGTCCTGCACTTATTTTGGAGATAAGTGGCAGGGTGGGAAAGTTCAGCACACTCTGATGAATGAGATCAGGAAGCAGCGAGCAGGCAAGGGACAGGTCCATTAGCAGATGGAGCACAGGTTGTATAGGAGGCATGTGTTGTGGTTGATGGGCTGACTAGAGCATGTTTTAGAGAGTTTGTGCTTTACATACTGTACTTAGTGCCCTAGATAATGTAACCTGATGATTCAAGCCTAATTGGCTTTGTCTTGTGCCACCTAAGTCTCCTTCTCCTCCAAGAAGCCCTCTAGAAGACCTATTTCAACTGCTTGGACTTGTCTGTTGACAGTCGTACTCAAATTAACAAGGGAAACTTTTCCTATTTTCTTGCTTTCTGAATACCATTGCATGTTGTCTTTATTTGCTGATTATATACTGTCATATATGTTGTTCACCTTTAAGAAAAATTTCCCATACAAAGTAGGCACAGATCAGGGTTCATTGTCAATGGTAACTGAGTCCTCTAAACCAGCTCCAGGGAAGCTAACTAATATACATTGAACAACTGTTACATGCTGGGTACTTCCACACAAGGTATCTTATTTTGACTTTAAAAGCTTCTCCCAGTTAGGAAATATTGACTCATTTTTCAAACAAGAAACATGAGGCCAAGAAACCTAAAGTCAAGAAGAGTGGGACATTTTCTCAGGATCCCACTACTAGTGGGGCTAAAACCTGAGCTCCAGCTGGCCAGTTTAAGTTGGCGCTTTGGGATGCTCCATGTCCTACCTGGTATTAAGCCTACTCTGATTATAGTAAGAAGACCATTTGGAAAGCTCCAGAGAAGAGAAAATTATGATCATCTTCATGGTTATTGCTAACTAGACTCATGGTGCCTGTGTTCTTGAGGAAGGGCCTATCTTATAAAACAAATTTGAACAGGTTTATACAGGTTACTTTTCCACTGAGGGCACAATAGGTAGATGTTCAGGGAGGAAACTGCAGGTCATATGATCACATTATGCTAGAGAGATATCTGACTAGGTTTTCAAGTTTGTGTATACAAATTGTTTACAATATTAAGAACATAGCACATGGAGAGCTTTTCACTATGACTATACAATTTGACTCTTTTTGTAATAAGCTGTTAAATGTAGGAAGAGTCTAATGAGATCCCCTAAACCTTCCATTGATGGTCTTTACTATATTGTTGCCTTATTAAAAAGCAAAGATTCAAGTGCATCTAGCAAAATGAATGAGAGGCAACACAGAGCTGCTTTCCTATGCTGCTGCTCTCTCCGTGGAGGGGAACCCAGTTTCATTAAGTTTTCACGAGGTCAAGCAGTCCTGCTAACTGATCGCCCACAGAGCTTAGTATTTTCTTTGCTTCTTTCAAGAGCTTCTTGCTGCTAAAAATGACAGAAATGCCAGCCAGTGGAAGCCAAACAGGAACCGCCCACGGTTGTCGAAAACAGAAACTACAGCGAGGACATACCCGTGTTTTTGAATCTGTTCTCCAAGACAAGCCAGTGAATTTTCAAAGAAACTCATTGTTCACAGAAGAAAGCTTGAGGTGAACAGAATTGTTTAGCTCCTAGAAACAAATGGACAATCTACCAGATTCCAGGATTTAGACACAACAAGCAAATTTGACAAGGCATCCCTTCCTAAACTGGGTTATTAACTCCATATTGAATTTAACAAAAATATGGCAACAGTAAAGGTTTCTGAATGCACAGTGATGGATCCAGAGGGTCTCCAGTAGTGCTCACCTGTCCTGCATCAAGAGCCTCCACTGTGACTTTATCTTTGAACGTGCAACTTGGGCACTTTGTGCCTACCATCACACCACACAGTGCTATCACTGCCCGGAACTCCTGTGCTAGGATCGGAGGTTACTGTGTGCTATGAGTTGTGTTTTGACTGCATATGTGAAGTGTTTGCTCTTACAGAAACGTTTTGGTTTATTTAACTTTAGAAAATAACGGCGTTTAATATTTTCCTACCATCTCTCCATGTGGTAGGCAGTAAAGCAGTGTGCATTTGACAGTTATTGTACTTGAGTATTTTTCAAATTTGCTGTTTGAGTTTCTGATAAGTCGAAGAAAAATCAAAGATAATTTTGCGTTGCAATTACGACAGAAGTTTCGGGACATAGTTCTGCCGTTTTATGCTAAAAGTAGTTGTTCTCATTGTTGGTGGTAATAAAATCAAGATAGTGGCTGACTCCAAAATTTTTTGAAAGTAAGTTGTGTCCTGCAGTATTTAAAATGTTCCACGAAGATGGAATCCTTTACAAAGTAAAACAAGCATGCCCACCTCATGAGGGAGCAAATTTGCTTTCATTTTAATAAATGGTGAAATTTCATGTATATCAAAGAACTGTGTTAAAATAAATTTTATTACAATTTATCAGTAAATGTTTGATTTGTGTATTTATTTTATGTACCTGTGATGCCAGATATTGTATACAGATTTCTGAATGAGAAACTGAAGAAGGGAGGATGTGATTGCTCCCAAGTATGGCAGAGGAGAAGGCTTATTACAGGTATCAGGGAACGCATAACCATAGGCATCTGGAAGGGTTCAGAGCGAACATGACCCTGAGCCAGGCCGTACATGGAAAATGGTGAGAAGAGAGGGGAGACTGGCGCAGTGGCCGGAGAGGCACAGGGCCAAATGGACCAGTGTAGCTAAAATGGCCAAGTTACACCAAGAAAAGCACGTGGGCAGAGGGCAGCTCAGCCCATGGGCTAGAGAATTCAGGGTAGAGGCAGGGTATGGCAACAAGGAGGACTCTGTAACAGGTAGGGACTGAAGGATGCTGGGAGAACCTGGCCTAGCTGCCAAGTACACTTTGATATGTTAGCACACACCTCAGCCACTTGTCCTGGGTTTGAAACTTAATACTTTCTTTTTAAAAAAATATTATTTATTTAATGTATATGAGTACACTGTAGCTGTCTTCAGTCACACCAGAAGAGGGCATCAGATCCCATTACAGATGGCTGTGAGCCACCATGTGGTTGCTGGGAATTGAACTCAGGACCTCTGGAAGAGCAGTCAGTGCTCTTAACCACTGAGCCATCTCCCCAGCCCTGAAACTTAATACTTTCTTAGGTGAATAATGTCTTCAAGCTTATCCATGTTGTAGCATGTGTCAGGCTGTCCATCCATTCTTTTAGAAGCTGTATGATATTCCACTGTCTGTTCTTCAGTAAACATGCAGGTTGTTCCCATGTGCACTCCATAGGTATAGAGTTGTTATGAACAAGACAAATATTTATAGGAGTCTGGGCCTTCTATAAACCCTGACATTGGGGAGATAGCCACAAATGGAGCTACTGAATCTTATGGTCATTCTGGGTTTACTTTTTATTGATTTCTATAGAGATCACATGATCTTACATTTCCACCAGAAAAGAGCAGGCATTCTGACCTCCCTACATTCTTATCAACGTTTTCCCCTTAAAACAAAACCAAAATAAACAACAACAGCAGCAACAACAACAGCAACAACAAAAACCCTTATTCTTACAAGTGTGAAGAGTCTTTTAATACTAAAACTTCTGAGTTTTTAAAAGACAGTCTCTACTTGTCTTAATTCTGCTTTTTTTTTTCAGCTGTAGTTTTATGCTTTTGGTGTCTCAGTTTAATTAACCTCATCTCTCTCACTTTTCTGTAACCATAGCATGTACGCACTGGATCTAGTTCAAGCACAAAGTCTCATTGAAGTAGACACTTGATGGCTATACAGGTAAGTTAGCTTAATAAGTTATCGTGCCAGCATTTTATAATTGATTTGCGTTCTAGTTAGAAAAATTTATTATCACTTATTGTTTGTCAGACCTGGGGTTTGATCACATCTCTAGGGCACTGTTGACTACCCTTGCTCAGAGATTTTTTTCCCAGATATCCTGGTAGCACCTTAACCTCTACCATAGGAAACAAAAGCAGCTTAGAAAGTTATGTCCTAACTCAGGTCAATGAGCCAGTCCTGGGTATGAACAACAGATCTGCAGTAGGTTATAAGCAGGAGTCTCTCTCTCTCTCTCTCTCCCTCTGTGTGTGTGTGTGTGTGTGTGCGTCTATATGTCTGCATGTGTGTGTGTATTTGTATGTCTATGTGTCCGTGTGTGTGTGTGTCTGTGTCTCTGTGTGTCTATGTGTCTGTGTGTGAGTGTGTATATATGTCTCTCTTTCTGTGTGTGTTTGTGTATCTATATGTCTGTGTGAATATGTGTGTTTGTGGTCTGTGTTTGTGCATCTATATGTCTTTGTGTGTTTATGTGTCTATATGTCTGTGTTTATGTGTCTATGTGTCTGTGCATGCTTCTGTGTCTATGTGCATGTGTGTGTGTGTGTGTGTGTATGTATGTGTGTGTATGTACGTGTGCATGTGAGTGTGCATGCAGGCTTACAATAGACAGAGTGACTGGAAACAAGGCAGGCAGTTCTTGCTGCCTGGAGTGCTTGAGAATCTCCTATTCATGTACCACTCATCATTCAGGGTACAAATAACTGTCGCATCCACAGAGAAAACCTAGCATTCCAAGCTAGATTTGGCTTTTATATATTCTTCTTTGGGGCCCTGGACAGCTCCCTAACCCTGTTGTTAAGTGTCTTTGGCTATTGGATACTTTGCTCCCTATGATGGAGCCAGGCTGCACCGTACTTTATTTGTGGGGGTCTCTGTTGTCTGCACAGTGGGGAATGCTTTGATGAATGAAAGAGCTCACGAGGCATCTTAGGCCCCAGGGAGCCCGCTGTCTAATAGCACAGATACAAATGACTTGGCATCGCAAATATTGCCGTCAACAAATTGCTGTGTAAGCAAAGAAAGGGAAAATGTGAATCAGAAGGCTTCACAGTGGAAGGTGTTTCTGAGCTGGGCTGTAGGTGTGAGTTAAAGTGAATTGTGGAGTAAGGTACATGATGGGATGTGTTGGATTGGGAGGAGACAACTGGATCAATCCAGTCACACACGATACACGGACAGAGATCTGTAGGGCTAAGGAGACTCCATCTCTTGGGAATCCTGTATTTACTGTGCTGACTGTGCTCTTGTATTAGGCTGTCTTTAGTGGTGAGGCTTCTGTTAGTGTTAGAAAAATATCGATTGAGACGGATGATAAATGCTTTCTGAGATCAATGGCCTTGACCTTACTGGCCTGGAACCCATGCAGAAGGAAGAATCTGCCTCTGAGTACGGGGTCGTCTCAGCTGAACATCGCTATAGATCTAAGTTCTGACTGTGCCAAACAACAGCTGCCTACATAAACATGGTAGTTGATAATTCAGTTCTCAAAGAGTAAAATTTTCCTGAGAGAATTTCTTTGTAAAGAAGAATGACACGTGCGCCCACTGTCCTCGAATCCTGGGCCGTGGCACTTTCTGTGCCTTTCCTTCGCTCCACCATGTTTGCAAACAAAGTCTTGTGCTTTTTTTTTTTTTGTGGCTGAATTATATTCCATTAATTGACCTGGCATGGCCGGCTTGGCCATTGAACATCTTTGTTGAAGACATCAGACCCTTCCTTGTCCTGGTGGCTGTGAAACCTCAAAGCCCTGTCCTATCTCAGTTCTGTGCCCAGAATGTCAACTCCCCAGTGGTGGTGGTGGGGGGGGCACAGGGTTCGGGCAGCGGGAGAGCTCTGCTTCACATAAGCTGGTGTGAGAGCTGGCTTACTTGGATTGGTTGAATAAAAATGGCCGCTATTGGCCTATAGGGAGTGGCACTACTAGGAAGAGGGGCTTTGAGGTTTCAAGTGCTCAATCCAGTCCCAGTGTTGCCCATGGATCATGATGTAGATCTCTTGGGTACACTCTAGCACCATGTCTGTCTGTGTACCGCCATGACGATAATGAACGAAACTCCTGAACTATAAGTCAGTCCCGATTAAAAGCTTTTCTTTATAAGAGATGTCGTGGTCTCTTCAGAGCAATAGAACACTAAGAAAATTGTACATCACAATTTTCAGGGGACATGGTTAACAGTTACAGGTTGCAAGGTCTCCCATGTGCAGAGACCAAGCCAGGCAACTGGGATCCTAAAATCCCTTCATTTATACCGCTGTGTGTTTAGATCTGAAAATCCCTGATACATATGTCCGAGAGCCTGGTTCTACCATTGGTCAGGTATGTGACCACCAGGCTATCTCCTACGGATTCCACCTGTGTATTGGGTTTTTCCAAGGAAGGCATGGTGACCAAGTAGTTGTTTTGTAACACGGTAACTTGACACACTTTCCAGTCACATGGAACAAATGAAGCAAAGTTTTCTTGTAACATTTTCTGCCACAAGTCCCTACTTTCCTTCTGTGCATCCCCAGGGAAGGCAGGTGCTAGAGGAGAAAGCATTCTCCCTAGTGTCTTCTCAGAGAGCCTGTCTATCTCTGCCTTTGAAATAGAAACTTTCAGCCACTGGGTGTCCTTGAAATGGCTGCACTGATGGCTTAAAGAACTCGCTAGCAGTGTGGGTGGGGGAACCTCCCTGGAAACTGCAGGTAGATGGATGGGAGCAGAGAAGGCAGAACTGGGCAGCCACAGGTAGGGCTCCTACCTGACATTCCCATCCATCCCTTTACTTTCATCAGGGAGCAGAGTCTCAGCCTCAGCAATGAAACTAACAATGCAAAGTCAGAGAGTAGAAATACCTGGAATATTTTATTGCCTACTGATAGATGAGGCAGTTTCTCTTTGCGCTCCATCTCCTGTACGTTTACTGAGAAGGAATATTTATTGGTTTCATGAAATGATAGATTTCTTCCAAGCACACATGCTGATTTTTTTCAGGCATATGGCAGAATTCCTTAAAGACTCTATTTTTCACATACTTAGGAAACAAGATATCTAGATCATTAATTTTGGAGAAACCGGTCTGACAAACTAGGAGATAAATCAACATGCCGTTACATTCTTACCCTTTCCTGGCAGGGGCTGTGGTAGCTGAAAATATCAGCTTAAAGGAATTGCCGAGCTGAAGTGCATTTTCCGTCTTAGTTACTGGGGCGCTTTGTAGAGTTTTAATGTGAACATTAACTGGCTGTAAATGCTATCAGAACACACGTGCCATGCTGGGTGGGGGGAATGCTTAGAAACCACTGCTCCAAACAGATGAGTGTCTTGGCAACTCTAAGAACAGAGTCGGTGACGTCACAGCTCCCGACAAGCCCAATCTTTTGGCCTTTTCCCTTCTATCTTCCTATTATATGGTTTCAAGCATCTTTTCTATTTGAAAACAAGATATCTAGACCATTAATTTTGAAGTAATGGCTCCGACAAAATAGGCAATAAATGCTGTTACAATTCTTGCGCTTTCCTGGTAGGAGGCTGTGACAGCTGAAAGAGAGTCAGCTTAAGGGGATTGCCAAGCTGAGCTGAATTTTACTACTTAGGCTCTAGACTGACCTTGAAACGGTCATTCCTGCTGTAGCTCCTGAGTGCCACCACACTACCATAGTGTTGAATTTTAAGTGATTTGCTCAGCGTCCCCTCTGTTTCCCCACTCCCTGTCTCCTGCCATGTCCCTGTGTGATCATGCCAGATTGGTGTTTGTTTGTCGGGCAATGACACTTTGCATAATGCCCTAAATTGTCATAAATATCAGGAGTGCCTTCATTTATAATGCTGGATAATATTCTATCATAAGACTTAAATGCATATTCATGTATTATTAAGAGAACTCTTTTACTCCAATGTTACGAAGGCATCCTTCAGTATCTTAATACACTCTTTGGGACCTTGCAGTTATTTTCCTGCTTAGGGGTTTAAATGCAACATGAGAACCCTTTTGTATGTAGTATGCAGTAAGGATGTATTATCTTCACATTTTCTCTCTGAGTGGCAAGTCAGCGTTCTTGGTACTGTACAGAGTTGGTTCCCCTTTCCCTGTACATCTCCAATCCCTCTCTGACACCACAGCATTCATGAGCACATTCTCACACTGGCTTGAGGGCTTTGATCCATCCCTGAGGCTCTCATACCAGTTTTATATTATCATCTAAATGAAGTCTTCTCATCCTGGGTCTTCTAGTGTATACTCATCTATGTGAAAGCTGCAGTCAGTGTTTGTGGCTAGTGATGTTCAGTTTTATTGTATTGGAGTTAAAATGTTTAACTCCAGCACCCAGCTAAATGTCATACAGACCCTGATGATAATTTTACTGAGAAGTGGTATGCCTTGGACCATGGCATTCTAGAACTTTCCCGGGCAAGTGTATCAGTTGGTAAGTCAGGCCTGCAAGTGGTAGATGTTCTTGTTTGGAAATATCTCTTCTGTTTTCCAGTCTTACTTGCTGGGGTCAGATGTCTACTGTCACCAGTGATCCTTCAACCCACTTTTGCTGCTTGACTTTTGTCAGTTGAGAAGATGTCTCCATAAGATTGGCTTGTATGCAATTCTGTGAGATACTGTCCTGATTAATGATGTGGAGAGACTATCTCATTATTGGCAGTGCTATTCCTGCGCTGGTGAAGCTGGGTGCTATACGAAAATGGGTTGAGTAAGCCACAGGGAGCAGCCAGCAGTCAGTTCATGCCTTGATTTCCTGCCCTAACTTCCTTCAGGGATAGAAGACTTATAAGAAGAGATGAACCCTTTCCATGCCAAGTTGCTTTTGGTCATGGTGTTTTCATCACAGGAGTAGAAACCCTAAGACCCCATCAGATTTTGACTTCACTGATGTATTATTCTTGGTATCCTGTATGTTACAGGATAGCTTCTGTGTGAGGGTAGTGTCTTCCGCTCTCTTATTTACCGGGGCATGTTCCTTCTGACTCTCTGTTTTCACTCAAGGGCCCCTCCAGCAATGGATTCCTCTAAATCACTTGCTTTTGTGGCTTGTAAACTTGATGTCATCTTTTACCTAAATCTTGTTTGTGTTTAAACATATTAGGATAAAGTCATTGACTATTTTATTATTTTGGGGGGTAGGTTCATGACTTAGTTATTTTTCTATTGTTGTGATAAAATACTACTACTAAGGCAACTTACAAATGAAAGTATTTAATTGGGCATCTGGTTTCTGAGAGTTAGATTCCATGATGGTGGGTCACAGGCATGGAAGCAGAAACATACAAGAGTTCACATCTTAGTCTGCAAGTAGGAGGCAGATGTTGAGAATCACAGTGGAAATTGGCAGGACCTTCTCCAACAAGGCCACATCTCCTAATTCTTCCCAATTCCACCGAAGGAGACCAAGTATTCAAATAAGCCTAGTGGTGTGCCTCATTCAAACCACCAGTTTGTTAGACAAAAGGAGGAAAAATCAGATCAAGCAGTTAAATTCACATTTTAAAATCGACAGAGAACCAATATTTTAGTTTATGTACAGAATATTGAAATGTATGTGGGCTAATTTTTTTTTGTCTTTTTGCAATGGATCCGGAAGTTTGGGGCCTGCAGGGCACAGCTGGGAACCTGCGAGGTGCAATATGCACGTTTGACAGTCCAGAGCCACAGTTCTGGGTGGTGCTTCCTGGGCCATTTGTGCTTTGTTATCTAGCTAGCTCAATGCCCACTATTTATTGTCATTTTGGAAGCATAGTCTGCAGTTATATTATTTCTTTATTTATTGTTTGAGGCAAGGCCTCAGTACATAGCCCAGGCTAGTCTTGAACTTACTTTTATCCTGTCTGAGTGGCTGGAGTTCTGCAGGGATTATAGATGTGCACTCCCATAGCTGTATGGAGCTGAATTTAAGCATATTATTTTCAGAGTAATCCCTCTCTTTGTTTTTCTCCTTCTATTCTTGTGGTTTTACAGTTGTCCTCCCTCACCTGGTCTCTCATGCCTCCATTTAGAAGTTGCTCTTACGTTAATAGCTTTACACCCTTGGCAAATTGGAGAGACTGAAGATATAGTCATGGGAGCAGTGAGCACTTTGGCTCAGGACCAATATGGTAATTCTTTTCTACTTTACTTTGTATAACTTAAGCTTCATACAGGACTGTGATCATGTGATCATTATGATCTACATATTAATTCTTTTGTTTTTTAAGTGCAGCTAGGCTATTTAAACTCTCTTTCCTATTTAAGCTCTTTCCATATCTCTCTCTGATCATTAAAATATTTAAAACAAAGAAAGAAATGTGCAGCATCAATGCCACCCTTATGAAATGTCTTTTGAATATTTTGACAGAATAAAAAATACACCGTTGATCTTTAATTCTGAATTTCTGGCACAGATCTCTTAAAATTCTTGGAACGTCCAAGGTAACAGGCATGACAGAGGCATCTTCTGTTATACTTGGTCCTAGTTCCATGTTCTTTGGGATGAATGAATGTTTTGTATGTTAATGAGGTTATGGATGGCAAAGAGCCCAGAGATAGCTTCAGGATGGGGTCTTGTTCCAGAAAGACCCAGGAATGATTAAAGAGTTGGGCTTTCCCAATATTGAGAAAAGATGAATGCTGGAGAATGAATTAACTAGAAGACAGTTATGTAATTAATGAAAATAAAAATAGGAATTCAGAGAGCTTCCAGATTATGAGAATGCATTCCTGCGCAATGAGGTAGGAGTATTCATATCTTAATGGGACGCTCCCGTGCTTACCACATTTAAGTACTTATTGAATTTTTAACCATCATAATAGACCCATAAATTAAGTGCTGAGTTCTGTGAGGTGTTACAGTGAACTATTGCCCTGAAGTTGGGGCAACTCCAAATCTAGTCAACTTGTGCAGTGGTCACATGTGGAGATGCTATACTAGGTGGAACATTCCCCAAAGGTAGGTATTTTGTGTCCTTCCAAAATCCCTGTGTTTAAGTCCTAGCCCAAACATCTCACAATGTAGTTGCATTATAGAAAAATGCTTTAAAGGAATATTTAAAATGAAATGTGGTCATTAGGATAGATTCTTCTCCAACGTGATGTTTGTCCTTATAAGAAGATATTAGGACAGAATTGTGTATAGAGGTCAGACCATGTGAACACACAGAAGAGATGGATAGCCATAAGTCAGGAGAAGAAGACTCAGAAAAAGCAAACTACCAACACTTTCAACTTCAGCACTGTGAGAAAATGAGTTCTTCTGTTTAGGCCTACTAGTCTACAGTTCTTTATCATGACAGCCTGTGATAGTTAATATTCACTGCCAAGTTGACTGGGTTTAGAGCCATGTAGGAGACACTCCTCTGGGTGGCTTTGTGAGAGGTTCAGTTTTCCAGAGGTTCAGTTCAGGAGGGAACACTGCCTGGAACATGGATAGCTCTACCCCAGGGCTGAGGTCCTGAGCTAAATATAAAAGGGAAAAGGGGAAAGTCAGTGGAGTGCCTCCATCCACCTTGGTGATGTAGGGTGTATCAGGCAGGATTCTTCCTGATCCACCAAGATAAGAGCATGCAGCCTTATACACCTGCAGCAAAGCTGCCAGCCATTTTCCACTACTACGCCTTCTGCCACGAAGGCCTGCATCTTCAAACTGTGAACTGAAAGAAACTTCTCTCTTAAGGAGCTTCTGGCCAAGTATTTAGCCACAGTGATAAGAAAAGTAAGTAATAGTTCTAGCAAAATGAAGCCCATAGCATTCCCCTCACACTGTCTTTCAAACTCCAGGGGCAACTTTCTGCTTGGAGTTGGGCTTTCCCATGTGGAAAGAAGGTTTCCTGAGAACATTGGTATACTTGCCCGACCTGTTGTGAATTAGTTAGCTGGAATTCTGTTTAATGCACCCATCTTTAATATATTTAGGATGGTGCCACCTTTAAATTCTCATATTTGAGAGTGGTGTTAAAATTGAGTTTCTGGACATAGAGGGGCCTTAGTTTTTCACCTGAAATATTTTTACACTTACTGTAGTTGTGTACTGTGAAGTGCTCAGTTTATTTTATTAATGTTTCTTCCAAAGAAATAGGTACAACAGCTAGTTCTATTCTGTTTCCAGCGCCTTGAACTTACATGGACAAATAAAGGGAGAGGTTAAGATGTAGGTTGAAGGTATTACATATTTAAAGAACATCATTAAACACACCTTAGACTTCTTTTTTAAAGGATGTGTTAAAATGGCAGCAGTCACTTTAAATTGACAGTATAAAAGCAGTAGCATCACGTTGCTTCAACAAGACCCTGTGGTACAGTCATTGGGAGTGAACACTAACAGTAGACACGGTTAAATGTGCACCTGAATTTGACAGCTTGTGGGTTACATATCTTTACTATGATGGCCTCATGACAAAGCTTGTTTTCCAATGAACAAAGGTAAGGCTTAGTCATTGCCATTTTAGGTTTTTTTTCCCAATTAATACTATGGAGAAAAACCATTTATATTTGAATTTTCATTTATCTATAAATAGGATCTTCCAGGCTGAAAAAGATTTGAAATATCATATTTTTCCCTTTATGTTCAAATCGTGCCAAATGCATCATTATAGAACTGAGTCTGAAATCATGTATATCTTCCATCTTACTTACACATTCCAAAACTTACAAGTGACAAGGCTCTGTGGAGGAAGGTCGTGTTAGAATTGCGCTCTTGTCCGTCAGCTGGCCAGCTATTTATGCTTGCACATGCATTTGCAAAGATGTGGTTTGCTAGGCTGGTCCTGGAAAGAAATTCAATCCCTTGGAGGTGCCTACAGGTAAAGGAATGGAAATGCTGTTTCTCCCCAGGAAACTGACCTTGGATAGAAACTCAGTCCTATTGTCAGGGTCTTACGGGGTAGAGAGGAGACCGAGTCGCGTATTGTGAACAAGACAGGAAAATATCCTTTAATACAACTTCAGTCTGAGCCAGCTGTCTTGAGACAAAGCTAGCTACCACTGCTCATAGGTGAACAAATTACATATATCAACAGAGGAAGCAACAGACTTTTATTGATTTTTTTCCCTGGGGTGACTACAGTTTGGTAATTGTCTGTTGGTTGCAGGCATCATTTCCAGAGATGCTTTCCTGCTGCTTAGAGATTCTAAGCTCCAGGCATGTGGGCTGACAGGTGGTGATGGTCATAAGTAAGTTTCTATTGCTGTGATAAACACCATGACCACACACAACTTAAGGAGAAAATGAGTTTATTTGGCTTAGATATCCCAGGTCATAGTCTATTGAGGGAAGTCAGGTCAGTAACTCAAGGCAGGAATCTGGAAGTAGCTTTCTTATATAACATACGGCAGTGACTTAAGGCAGGAATCTGGAGGTAGCCTTCTTACATAACATACGGCAGTGACTTAAGTCATGAACTGGGTTATATCATGACGCTAGCATAATCATCTTTCATAAATGTTCTGGCCTCATGGTTTGGTTTCGGCTCTCTGGACAGGCTGATCTAGGTGCCTGAACTTCTGAGAAAGCACGGGAAGTGTAAGGAAGTGCATTTCTTAAGTTAGCAAAGTGTAAAGGAAGGCACTTCTGGTCTCCACATGCACAGGCACAAGTGAGCACAACCTCGTACTGCCCCGTCCCCAACCCCACACTCGCTTACTCAAAGAAAACAGGCCAGGTTAACTCTGTCTTATACTTTGGACAAAACATTCCTCAAATGATCAAGCTCTCTGCTGGTGGAAGAGAGGAGTATCAGACTCACAGGTTCAGGCAACAAAAAGTCAAACAGACGTGAAAAAGACCAGCCTTTCACCTTTGTTAGTACATCTATGGGCTGTGGTTAAGTGTCAGTTATTTTTAGCAAAAGTGACTTAAGTTTCTGTAAGGAAATGTAGGCAATTGCTCTGACATCCACTTATCAGGGATTCTGAGGTCAGGGAAGCCAATAACGGTTTTCTCAGTTATGTGACTTCAAATGTCAGCTATATGTAAGAACGGAGTAAGCAAAGCTGAAAGGAGTTATGTTTTTCTGTTCGGTAACAATTCTTCTTGTCCCTACTTGTCGCTTGTGTGGCCCTATTGACCAATACTTGTCTTAGCTTATGAGGGGCTCTTGGTCTTTCCACAACTAGTGCTTTATGGCAATAGTACTAATCCACCACATTCCCACCCTAAGATTCTCTTATTGTATTGGATCCTCACAATTACTTATAAGAAAAAAATCCTCACAGCACACTTGACAAGCAAGGTTTTAACCATAAGGAGATGGCTGTAGTCATTATCAGAACAAAGGAAAACATCTGAAGATATTCTAAAGTGGCATTTGGTGCTACCATTTGGTGACTGGAGAACATTTTTGTTTTCCACACCTGCATCTTCTTTATAATGTAGTTTATTTCATTTTTAGCTAAAGTATGGTTATACCATTACCTCCTCTTCTTCTCAATCCCCACTTCACCCCATCCCACTCCACACTCCCTCACAAATTGATGGTTTCTTGTTATATTTTTAATATTGTATAACACACACACACACACACACACACACACACACACACACACGCGCGCGCGCGCGCTAGAGGATTGTTCCTGTCTATTTCACCTGAGTCATCTCCATCATTCACTGTGTTTTCTGAGTCCTTTCTGAACTGAGAATTCAGGAGCTCAGTGATGCACAGTCCTTACTTGTGGGAAAGAGTTATAAAGACCAGGTCAGGCCAATGTGGTACAGTGCGAGGGGACACTCACTATTCCCTGACTTTATTTTCTCCTCACCCAGCCTATGTTGAGGCTAGAAATCCCTGTACTGCCATTCTGGATTTAGAGTTGTCTTACTAAAGAGCATGTGTAGCTGGTTTGTACACAGGCTTATATTAGCACAGGTTCCCTAGTCTTTATTGAGACCTCATTGTCACATGGCAGAAGGTGGGTAGCTTGGGAATGAGACTGAGAGGAAAGAAAGAAGAGTTCCAAAGCTTATTGATCAAAACTATGTTCTGGAAGCCACAGTTTGCTCTAAGAGGTTTGTTTAAAGTTCCTCTGCTCTGCCTGCACCCCAATCTCCATTATGCCTGCAGGGACTTGGGGAGCAGACTGAATCTTATAATTTCCCCAGAGAGATGGAGGTAAGTTCTGGGAAACTCAGCTCTGGGTCACAGATACTGCGACTCCAGTGTGTGTTAATGGAGAAGACAGGTTCTCTTTTCAGGATGAAGCTACAAAATTCAGATTTTTTTCCCACTTTCAAAGCAGAGTTGTAGGTCTTGGTTTAGGAATGATATTTGACCCAAGGTAATGGAAGACATGCAGACAATCTGAGGATTTAAACTCACAGGTCCTGTCTTTGCTATAATCTGGTTTTTGATCCTTGTTCAGCAGGGGACAGTTTATCAGAGTTCAGTTCCTGTCTCAGCTCAGCTTGAACAAATTTCTCATTGGAATTTTATTTCTTCATTGCATAGCGAACACGTGAATGTACACACACACACACACACACACAGCCACAACTAATGTAAAAAAGCACAGATTTAGGATCTTTTAGTTTCCTCATTTATATTATGCAAAATGTCTGCTCCTCCAAAATTTTATCATCTAAATCATATCATTTTAAAATTAGTTACATTTACATTGTGTGTGTGTGTGTGTGTGTGTGTGTGTGTGTGTGTGCAGGTTGTGGGAGTCAGTTCTCTCCTTCTACTGTGTGAGTCCTGACAAACTCCAATCATTTTATAGGTTTGTTAGCCATGTGTTTGGCCATTGTGCTACATAATTTTATGCCTACTTGACATAAACTAACGTCGTCTGAGATGAGGGAACCTCACCTGATAAAATGCCTACATGGGATCAGGTTGTAGGCAGGTCAGTAATTTAAAAAATGCCCTAGAGAACATGGTGGGTGGTGCCATCCCTGGGCTTATGGCTCTGGACTCTATAAGAAAGCAGACTGAGCATACCACGAGGAGCAAGCCAGTAAGCAGCACCCCTTCCATGGCCTCTGTATCTGCTCCTGCCTCTAGGTTCCTGCCCTGCTTGAGTTCCTGTCCTGACTTCTTCAATTATGAATAGTGATGTGGAAGTCTAAACTAAATAAACCGCTTTCTCCACAACTTGCTTTTGGTTCTGATGTTTTATTGAAGCAATAGAAACCCTAACTAAGACAGCCATCAGTTAAAAAACATAACAAAACAAAAACCATGGTGGGATGACTGAGTCCAAGTTTCTTGAAATTTTTACAGGTGAGAGAGCTGCACAGGCAAATAGGAAATGGCAGTGGAATGTGCCCATGCATAGGAACAATCCAGCTGTCACTGTGGGGGATTTTCTTTACATCTTTCTGCAGGGCTATGGATCCTGAGATTCAGGTCCGAGGACAGAGTTCATAGGGGTTCAGGACAAGAGAAGCTGCATCTAAGCTGAGTGTTAATCAGGCTCAAGTCAAAGATGTCAATCATGTACCCAAGAGGCACTGCGTCTGGTGTAAAGTCCTGGGTAGCACTCTCCTGATTTATTGGTCTTTTGCACACAGAGAAATTATGAGAAGGAAACTGGATAGGACTAGTCAGGTGCACAACTGGGATTTTGTCTCAGGTGGCTTCAGTCACGTCAGACTGAATGCATACATATCTGTATTCTACCAAAGTAATTTTGTAGTTTTGAATATGGAAATAAAAATATGAGTAAAAATGCTTCACTGTCTTTTATGCGTGGTATAGTCTTAAAGATTTATTTTAGTTTTAGGTGTGTGTATGTGTTTGTGTGTGTGTGTCCAAGGAAGCCAGAGACATTGGATTTCCCTGGAGCAGTAACAAGAGGTAATTAGGAACTGTCCAATGCAAGTACTGAGGACTGAATTCTAGTTCTCTAGAAGTAGAGCAACCACTCCTAACCACTGGGCCATCTCTCTAGCCCCTCCTGATGGTTATGTCTAATGGTGATCTTTCTCTGTTTATTGCTTACCAGATCCTAGGAAATGGTATTTTAGAAGAACCATTTTTATTCTCTCTCTTGGTGTGTATGTCTCTTTTTCTGTCTCTCTCTCCAAGACAGGAACTCTCTATGTAGTCAAAGCTGGCCACATACTTCTGCCTCAGTCTCCCAAGTTTTGGGATTATAAGTATGATTCGTCATGCCTACCAATAATCTTACATTCCTGTCAAGGGAAGTCCTTGGCTGGCTTTCAATACTCTGGAAGGTTCAGATCGGGAAATGAGATTTTCTTCAGAATTCTAAAATCTTGTTGAGCTAGTTTTTATTCAAAGGATTGTTCTAAATTCTCATCAGACATCTTTCCAGGTTTACAGGAACTGGATAAAGACCATGAGACTTGAACTAGAAGCAAAAATTCTGAGGGTTCTTCCCCCCCCCTCAAAATACAGTGTTCGGACAGTAAAAGGAAAATGCATTTGACAACAGTCATGTATTCCAGGCATTGTGTACAGCCTCCAGTGATCTGAGCCACTTAGCTGGACGTTGCCCACATTGTAGGACAAAATAATTAGTTAGACTCAAAGGGAACCAGGGCTTCAGCTGAGCCCACGGGCACCTCACACGCTGTGTTAATTCCATTTGCTCCTGTGATGGAGTGTCCTCCTGGCTGGAATAGCTCAATGTAGCGTATAGAAAAAGCAATGTCCACTCCTTCTAATTATCCTGTGGGATACACTGGCTTCTTTTCAGATTACATAAATTTTTAGTCTTTTACAGTTCCATCACAAAGCTTAGTGGAGCCACGGAATCCTGTATTATCCCCATGAAGTCACCTTTCCCTAGTTCTGAAGGCATTTATTTCATGCAGGCTTTCAGGAAGAAAATGAAAATTTCAGAGTCAGTTTTAGTTATAGATACAAGGGTGATAGCCACTAACTTTAACTGTGGTGAATATAATCACTAGGTTCATTTCAGCTTCAGAGCATTCAAATGGAGTAGAGATGCTCATTTGGGTAAAATTAATACATGTCAGAAATGAAGAACCAGATGTTGGTCATATCAATATAATTATTTTTTGAAACTCATTGAGTCTTTCAAGATGGGAGAGTCAATTAGTGAACAGTAAGTTACCTTCGAAAAGAAACTCTTCCCACAGTTTATTGTTCAAAGGTATTATTAGAAAATGTATTTTTGAACAGTGAATACATTCTTAGCTTAAAAATAAGACATTTGATTAGAAAAAAATTGAAACAAACTACCAGGTACAGTGATGTTTGCCTGTATTTAGCTCTCAGAGAGGGTGAAGAAGTTTGGTCGCTTAAACCCAGGGGATGAAGACTGACTCGAACAGCATAGTGAGTCTTTGTCTTTTACAAAAGAGGATGATTAACTTTTCAAACTTTTGAGTCACATGCAGTGTTCCAACTTGAAGCTCTCCATCAAAACAGGATGGCATTTTTCAGATAAAAAATGCTTTAATTTTGCACATAGCTGAGTTTGAACATCTTGATGTCTTAAGTTACATAAAATGAATAGTAATTCCAGAGCTGTCATCACCGTCATTGTTGTCTTCTTCCTCCTCTTCTTCCTCCTCCTTCTCGTCCTTCTCCTCCTCCTTCTCTTCATGCGGACTTAAAAAAATCAAAATCAGGTGCTGTCTTCAGCAGCACTTATTCTAAAACTGAAACAATACAGGGAAGGTGAGCATGACCCCCCCGCTCAAGGATGGCATGAAATCCATGAAGCGTTCCATATTTTAAAAATAAATAAATAATAAATCAAAGACAAAATATTAAACATCTCACAACAAAGCCAAAAGGAGAGAACCACAAGCACATAAAGCCACCTACAAAAACAAACATGTCAGGAACCAGCAGTCACCTGTCTTTAATATCTCTCAATATTAAAGGACTCAACTCACCCATAAAAAGATATAAGTTAACGGACTGGGTATGCAGACAAGCTCCAGAATTTTGCACCATACAAGAAACATACATCAAGGAGGTCAACATGCAGAAGAATGCAAATTGACCCATTCTTATCTCCTTGCACTAAGCTCAATTCTAAGTGGATCAAAGATCTCCACATAAAACCAGACACACTGAAACTAATAGAAGGGAAACTAGGGAAGAACCTTGAACATATGGGCACAGGGGAGAATTTCCTGAACAGAACTCCAATAGCTTATGCTCTAAGATCAAGAATAGACAAATGGGACCTCATTAAATTACAAAGTTTTTGCAAGGCAAAAGACACTGTCAAAAAGACAAAGCAGCAACCAACTAACTGGGAAATGATCTTTACCAACCTTACATCCGACAGAGGGCTAATATCCAATATATACAAAGAACTCAAGAAGTTAAACTCCAGAGAGACAAGTAACCCTATTAAAAAATGGGGTACAGAGCTACACAAAGAGTTCTCACCTGAAGAATATCTAATGGCTGAGAAGCACCTAAAGAGATGTCCATCATCCTTAGTCATTAGGGAAATGCAAATCAGAACAACCCTGAGATTCCATCTCACACCAGTCAGAATGGCTAAGATCAAAAACACAGGAGACAGCAGTTGTTGGCGAGGATGTGGAGAAAGAGGAACACTCCTCCACTGCTGGTGGAATTGCAAGCTGGTACAACCACTCTGGAAAGCAGTCTGGCGGTTCCTCCAAAAACTGGGCATGACACTCCCGGAGGATCCTGCTATACCACTCCTGGGCATATACCCAGAGGCTTTACCTGCATGCAATAAGGACACATGCTCCACTATGTTCATAGCAGCCTTATTTATAATAGCCAGAAGCTGGAAAGAACCCAGATGTCCCTCAATGGAGGAATGGATTCAGAAGATGTGGTATATCTACACAATGGAATACTACTCTGCAATTAAAAACGATGAATTCACGAAATTCCTAGGCAAATGGTCAGAACTTGAAAATATCATCCTTAGTGAGGTAACCCAATCACAAAAGAACACACATGGTATGCAGTCACTGATAAGGGGATATTAACCCAGAATCTCGGAATACCCTAGACACAATCCGCATATCAATAGATTTCTAAGAAGATGGAAGGAGAGACCCCTGGTCCTGGAAAGACTGGATGTAGGGGAACGCCAGGACAGAGAAACGAGAGGGGCTTGAATGGAGAAAAGAGGGAGGGAAGGGGGCTTATGGGACTTTCGGGGAGGGAGGAAACGGGAAAGGGGAAATGATTTGGAATGTAAATTAAAAAAAATAAAATAAATAATAAAAAAAATAACAAAGACAGCCATTATCTCAGAGTAAAAGGATAGAAAAAGGTTTTCCAAGCAAACGGTCCCAGAAAACAAGCTGGAGTTGCCATCCTAATATCCAATAAAATAGACTTTGAACCAAAAGTTATCAAGAGTGATGAGGAAGGACACTTCATATTCATCAAAGGAAAGATCTACGAAGAGAAAGTCTAAATTCTGAACATCTATGCCCCAAATGTAAGTGTGCCCACATTCATAAAAGAAACTTTACTAAAACTCAAAACACACATTGAACCCCACACAATAATATGGGAGACTTCAATACCCTACTTTCACTAATGGACAGGTTGTTGAAACAGAAACTAAACAGAGACACAGTAAAACTAATAGAGGTTATTAATTAAATGGATTTAACAGATATCTACAGAATATTTTACCCTAAAACAAAAGAATATACCTTCCTCTCAGCACCTCATAGTACTCTCTCCAAAATCGGCCATATAATTGGTCACAAAATAACACTCAATCAATACAAGAAGATTGAAATAATTCCATGCATCCTATCAGATCACCATGGCCTAAGGTTGGTCTTCAATAACATAAAACAAACAAACAAACAAAAAACAGAAAGCCCAGATAACGTAGAAACTGAACAACTCTCTAATCAATGATAACTTGGTTAGAGAAGAAAGAAAGAAAGAAAGAAAGAAAGAAAGAAAGAAAGAAAGAAAGAAAGAAAGAAAGAAAGAAAGAAAGAAAGAAAGAAAGAAAGAAAGAAAAAGAAAGAAAGAAAAAAGAAAGAAAGAAAGAAAGAAAGAAAGAAGGAAAGAAAGAAAGAAATTAAAGACTTCCTGGAACTTAATAAAAATGTTGACACATCATACCCAAACTTATAGGACACAATGAAAGCAGTGCTAAGAGGAAAATTCATAGCACTAATCACCCTGGTAAAGAAACTGGAGAGATCTTACACTAGCAACTTAATAGCACACCTGAGAGCTCTAGAACTAAAAGAAGCAAACACATCCAAGAGGAGTAGAAGGCAAGAAATAGTCAACCTCAGAGTGAAACCAACCAAATAGAAACAAAGAGAACAATACAAAGAATCAACAAAACCAAAAGCTGGTTCCTTGAAAGAATAAACAAGATAGCTAATCCCCTAGCAAAACTAACTAATGGGCCCAGAGGCAGTATCAAAACTAACAAAATCAGAAATGACAAGGGAGACATAACAACAGAAACAGAAAACATTCAAGACATCAGATCCCACTACAAAAGACTATACTCAACAAAATTGGAAAATCTAGATGAAATGGATGGTTTTCTAGACAGATACCACATACCAGAGTTAAATCAAGAGCAGATATAGTATCTAAACAGACTCATATTCCCTAAGGAAATAGAAGAAGTCATTAAAAACCTCCCAACCAAAAAAGATCAGGGATAGATGGTTTTAATGCAGAATTCTATCAGACCTTCAAAGAAGGTACCAATGTTCCTCAAAAAATTCCATAAAATAAAAACAGAAGGAACATTACCTAATTCATTCTATGAAACCACAATTACTTTAATACCTAAACCACACAAGGACCCAACCAAAAGAGAGAACTTCAGACCAATCTCACTTATGAATATCGATGCAAAAGTGCTCAATAAAATTCTTGCAAACCGAATCTATGAACACATCAAAACCATCATCCACCACGATCAAGTAGGCTTCATCCTGGGGATGCAAGGTTGGTTCAATATACAAAAATCCATTAATGTAATCCACTGTATAAAACAAACTCAAAGGAAAAAATAATAGGATCATTTCAGTAGATGCTGAAAAAGCATTTGACAGAATTCAACACCCCTTCATGTTAAAAGTATTGGAGAGACCAGGAATTCAAGATCCATACCTAAACATAATAAAAGCAATATACAGCAAGCCAACAGTCAATATCAACTTAAATGGAGAGACACTTGAAGCAGTTCCACTAAAATTGGGAACAAGGATGGCCACTCTCCCCATATCTATTCAATATAGTACTCAAAGTGCTAGCTAGAACAATAAGACAACAAAAAGAGATCAAGGAGATACAAATTGGCAAAGAAGAAATTGAGGTATCACTATTTGCAGATGATATGATAGTATACACAAGTGACCCCAAAAATTCTGCCAGAGAACTTCTCCAGCTGATAAACAACTTTAGCAAAGTGGCCAGATAGAAAATTAACTTAAATAAGTCAGTAGCTTTCCTTTATATAAATGATAAACAGGCTGAGAAAGAAATTAGGGAAACAACTTCCTTCATAATAACTACAAATAATATAAAATATCTTGGGATAACTCTAACCAAACAAGTGAAATATCTGTACAACAACAATTTCAAGTCTCTCAAGAAAGAAATCAAAGATCTCAGAAAATGGAGAGATCTCCCATGCTCATGGATTGGCAGAATTAATATAGTAAAAATGGCCATCCTACCAAAGGCAATCTACAGATTCATGGTAATCCCCATCAAAATCCCAACACAATTCTTCAAAGACATAGAAAGAACAATTTTCAAATTCATCTGGAAAGGAAAAAAAAACAGAATAGCAAAGGCAATACTTAACAATAAAATAATGACTGGGGGAATCACCATCCCTGACCTCAAGCTTTACTACAGAGCAATAGAGATAAAAACTGCATCGTATTGATACAGAGACAAGCACATTGATCAATGGAATAGAACTGTAGATCCAGAAATAAAACCACACACTTACGGGCACTTGATTTTTGACAAAGAAGTAAAACATATACAATGGAAAAAAGAGTGCTTCTTCAACAAATGGTCCTGGTCTAATTGACTGTTGATATGTAGGAAAGTGAAAATAGACCAATATTTGTCACCTTGCACAAAGTTCAAGTCCAAGAGAATCAAGGACCTCAACATAAAACCTGATACACTGAATCTAATAGAAGAGAAAGTGGGAAAAAGCCTTGAACTCATTGGCACAGGGGGAAATTTCCTAAACAGAATTCCAATAGCTCATGCTCTAAGATCACGAATTGATAAATGGGACCTCATGAAACTGGAAAGCTTCTGTAAGGAAAAAGACATAGCCAATAAGACAAATCAACAACCTACAGATTGGGAAAAAAATCTTCACTAACCCCACATTCGATAGAGGTCAAATATCCAAAATATATAAAGAACTCAAGAAGTTAACCACCAAAAACAAACAAACAAACAAAACAAAACGAAAGAAATAACCCAATCAAAAAAATGGGGTGTAGAAATAAACCAAGAATTCACAACAGAGGAATCTCGAATGACAGAGAAACACCTAAAGAAATGTTCAAAGTCCTTAGTGATCAGGGAAATGCAAATCAAAATAGCCCTGAGATTCCACCTTACACCAATCAGAATGGCTAAGATCAAAACCTCATGTTGGTGAGGATGTGAAGAAAGAAGAACACTCCTCCACTGCTGGTGGAACTGCGAACTGGTACAACCACTCTGGAAATCAATCTGGAGGTTCCTCAGAAAATTGGAAATAGATCTACCTGAAGACTCAGCAATACCACTCTTGGGAATATACCCAAAAGATGCCCTACCATGCCATAGGGGTGCATGTCTATATCTCTTCATCAGCTCATGGAAACCCCACTTGATTTCGCATCTCAGATATTGTGAATAATCATGAGTGTCAGATACCTGGATACACCCATGGGCAGAACCGCTGGATCACTTGGTAGTTTTAGATACAGGCCTATGAGAGTGTAGGGTTGTGAGTCCTACATCCGGTCTGCCACAGGGCATGGCTTCTTAGGGAGGCAGAAAGAGGGAAGTTTGACCACGCTTATCCCATGCCGTCCCAGTTGTTGGACCTCAGGGAAGTCCCGGGACACTGCTCCAGGTGGGAAAGCACAGTCTGTGGTTCAGGGTAGTCGGAGCTGTCTCGGGGGTCCTGGGCCTGCAGAGAGGCTGGGGCCATCTGGTTCTCAGGCTCTCAGACATCCAGGTGCTCCTGGGACCCACAGTCTGGATCTAGTCTGGTGCCAGGGAAATAGAGAAGGGCTCTGGCTGGTCCCACAGTGAGAGCCCTTGGCTTGACAGCAGCCGACTTGGCTAGGGCTTAAGGCGGTTGTGTCTGGGAGTGTAGAGAGGTCTTCTATGGGAGCTTATACGGCAGCTCTATAGGCCAAAGCCTTCTCCATTGCTCCCCAGTGGCGGACCTGATGAAAAGAGGCAGTCCATGGTTTTAAGGCATTTATTGTCACGGCAGAAAGTGGATGTGTAAAACCATACCCCACTTCTCAGGGTGGGCTTGTGATTAAATACCTTTTACAGGGAGGAAAGTCTGGGAAGGAAAGCTTATTGGCTGAGTCCTCCAGGCCTCTAGGTACCTCATTAGAATGGAGATCTGTCTTGAGCCTATGTGACCTGTAGTCATGTCTCTTCATCTAAATGTGGGGGGGTTTGGGGCATTGGCCTTATGTGACTGATGGCCACAAATCTATGGGGGACTGTGGCTAGTGACAGGGCCTGGTGCCTGGGAGCAGGTGAAGCTCTTACCATCCCTTCAAGGTCTCTGGCGCTTCTAGCCTTAGCTCAACTGAGGACCAGGCTGCCTTTCACAGTCTCACATGGGAGGACTGCATTTTTTATTTTTGGAGAAATGTCCCACTGCTTTCCACACAGCCCCACCTTCCCCCAGCCTCACCAGCAGTCCCCCCCCTCCCCAGTGGAGAGTGAACCCAGGTTCTCATACATGCTAGGCAAGTGCTCTACTTCAGAGTGACATCCCTAGCACCTCGTCTTTATATTTATTACTTTTTAATAGCAGTTTTTTTTTGGTAGGTGTGAGTTGATGGCTCATTGTGATTTTAATTTGTGTTTCCCTGGTGATTAACAATGTGGATCATTTTTTTTTCCATGTACCTGCTGGCCACTTATACGTCTTCTTTTGAGAAATGTCTGTTCAGGTCTGAGTTTCCTGAATTTCAATGAACGAGTTAAAGCTTGCAGCTAAGTGATTTGTCTTGTCTGCTCACTCATTAATTCATTAAAAATATTGAGCGCCTGCTCTGTGCCAAACACTGTCGAAAGAAATATATCCAAGGATGAAGCGGAGCCTCTCTTTTTGTGAGATTTATATTTAAAATGACAACATTGGCTCTTACTGAGCACTTGCCTCATGCAAGACACTTCTCTTGCGTTCTCATTTGCTGCCCACACCCACACCTCTGTGTGTCCCACTTTCTACATAGAGAATTAGAATTCCAGAGAGTACCTCGTCCAAAGCACAACAACAGATGCAAAAATCCTGAATCAGAATTCCCAATGAATCCCTATGTCATGATGGGGGAAGGGCAGTTCTAGTCCCCGAAACAAAGCCCCAGACTTAGGGAAAGCCAAGGAATACCTGCCTGTGTTGAGCACAGCTCACAGCCTTCATGTGGGTCCTCCTATCTGCTCATGTCAAATGGGAAGACATTGTGCTAGCTAACAGGAACTTTCATGTCCTGGTCAGTTTTTATTGTCCACTTGACATAATATAGAGCCATCTGGGAAAAGGCAACATCAACTGAAGACTTTTCCAGATCGTATTGTCCTGGACTGTCTTGGTTGATGCTTGACCCGGAATGGCCCATCCCACTGATGGTGGTACCATCCCAAGGCAGCTGGGCCTGAGCCAGGGACCCTGCTAGTGAGCACCTTCCTTGTGGCTCTTGTGGGATTCCTGCTCTGCAGAATAGTAACTCCACCTGCCTTCAGGCTCTTGCTAAGCTCCTACCTTGACTTTTCTCAGTGATGACCTATGATCTGGAATTGAAAGATATAAAACCTTTTTGGGGGGTGGGGGGTTGGGCGTGCAGTGGTTTCAAGGCAGAGTTTTTCTGTGTAGCCCTGGCTGTCATGAAACACAGTCTTTAGACCATATTGGCCTCAAAGTCAGAGATCCATCTGCCACTGCCTCCTGACTGCTGGGTCTAAAGGCGTGCACCACCACTACCCAGCTACCTTTCTAAGTTGCTTTTCCCTCAGTGTTTCATCACAGTCAGAAAAGTAAACTATAGAACACTTTCTCTAGGACCTGAGAATCTCTCTGTTAATGAGGATCTTTGAGGACTCAGACTTGACAGCCAAGAGGTGATGAGTGAGAAAGGAGAAAACAGCAGCAGCAACAGCAGGGGGAGGAGCAATGATGGGTGAGAATTTCAGGATGATTTGCTGGCCCCCAGCACACTCTCCCATTGCCCATTTCTGTTTTTGTTTGTTTGTTTTTGTTGTTTTTAATTGAGTGATCACACAAAATTTAAAAGCCAGATCTGCCCTGTGTGGCTGTGTGGTCTTGGGTCTGTGACTAACCTTTCTGAACATCAATAATGTAATTTATGTAACAATAACAATATCATATCTTTTAGTGTCATTAATAGGATCTTCTAATGCCATTGAAAGAAACAGAGATAACACTGAGAAAAGTCTCTGTCACACAGAATTATTAAAGACTAAAGCATATTTATTTTACTTATAGGGCAATACTCTATTATGTAGATGAGCATTAGTATACTATCTAAGGCTACAGTGTTTTTCCTGTACTTTCTCCGTTGCATGTCTAGCTGATCAAGCTTTGTGTTTGAGTTGAGAGGATTAGGTCTTGGGCTTAGTCTGTGTCCTAATTGGTTTGCATTGCTTCAACTAGTGTGACTTGAGTTCTACAGACTGAGTACATAGCAGAGCTTTATTTCTAGAGGCTGAGAATTCCTTTATAGAGATGCAGTTGATGGTGAAGGGCTGTGTCCTGGTTTATAAATGACTGCTTTTGCCTGTGTCCTCATGTAGTGCAAAGGGCAAAGATATGAAATCTCTCTATATCAGGTTAGTGATCCAGTTGATGAGGATCTCAGAGTCAGAATCTAATCATCTTACCAAAGCGCACATCTTCCTGCCACCCCATCAAGGGGTTAAAATAAAACTTATGAAGTGGTGGATACATCTAAGATATTTCTGAGTGAGAGAGAGCCTGCTACACCTTTAGTGTCAGCCTTTGTGTATGCTCTGCCCTGGATGATTTGACCAAACATCAAGGGAATAAATATCATGGCAACAACTTGGCCATGCCATTGTCTCCTTAGGACAAGCAGGGCCACTTGGGTAAACTTGACATTTGCTAAGACTTTATTTTGACATTTTCCACTGAAACCAGACATCTCTTTAATCACTTAATGTCTGGAATTTTCTTCACATTTAGTCTCAGTTTCCTAGATCAAAGGAGATCTGTATATATAGAGATCACATAAAATAAAGATAATCTAGTAGAAGGTAAACTGCTAATATATTTTATATTATGTGTGAAGAACAGTCCTGATAATGTCTTTACAAAATCACTATGTACTAATAAAATGAAGAATTTCTTGCTATCTGGAGCTCTGCATAGAAGGACTTTCTGAACTTAAAAAGAAATCACATAGAAGGGTATTGTACATGCTTCCCTCTTTCTAATAAATGAAAGATAATAGGGAATATTGGCTTATCTGCTAGACAAGCTAAGTGAGAGCCAGGCAATTTATATTCCCATAGGCTAAATGAGGATTTGAAGAGGGTGAATGTGGTAGTTTGAGTGAGGCTGTCCCTTTAGGCTCATGTATATGAACACTCTGTCTCCAGCTGGTGGTGATGTTAGAGGAGGCAAGGAGGCATGGCCTTGCATTGGGAATGGGCTTTGAGAGCTTTTAAGGCCTCACCCTACTCCCAGCTTTTTCTGTCTGCTTGGAGCTTGAGCTTGAGATAGGAGCTCTCAGTTTTCATTTTTTGCCACCATGTTTGCAGTCGCACCATGATTTCTGCCATGATGAATCTTATCTCTCTGGAACTATAAGCCCACACAAACCCATTCTATAAGCTGCCATGGTCATGGTGTTTTATCACAGCAACAGAAAGTTAAGTAATACAGTAACCATACCTGAACTCATTTTTATTGTAAGGGATACAAGCTAGCTACAAAGACTTGTACATGTATGAACAAGGAATGGATTAATGTCCCTCCATCTGCTGTTAGTCATTTTCTATCAACTGTCTGTTTCTCAATCCTTATTGTGGGACCATAAAATGAGTCTGTGTTCTGGTCGAGCTAGGTTTAAACCCCGGAGACCCAGCAGATAATTCCGAAAGGGACAGAAGGCCATTTGCCACACTCTCAGACATAGGCTCCTGACACAAGACCTCAGCTCTCCATAATTCTGTGACCATCATCAGTCACGTAGGGCAATTCCCCACGTCCCTGGTATTCTGTCTGCACTCCACCCCCATAGTTACCTGGCAACATCCAGGTAGGCCTAGCCTGCTATAAAAGGGGCTGCTTGTCCTGTCCTTTCTCTTTTGCCTCTCTTGCCTCTCTTACTCTCTTCTTTTTCCCTATTGCTCCTCTATTCTTTGCTTTCCCTCCCCCCTCTCTCCATGTGGCCATGGCCAGCCTCTACTTTTTACTTATCACAACTCTCTGCCAACAATAAACACTTTAAAACCATGGACTGTCTCTTTTCATTGGGATCTGCCATGCTGGAGCAGTGGAGCAGGCCTTCCTCTAAAGAGCCGTGTCTAGCATCTCGCAGAAAGCCTCTCTGTGTTTCCAGACGTGGTCTCCACCAAGCCAAGCAGCCGACGGAGCAAACCAAGAACTCTCAGACTCATGGGACCCAGCCGGAGCTCTTTTTTCCCTCTTTTCCCTTCAGTCCCAGGCTAGATCCAGCCCCATGGGCCCCCACTCCATTCTCAGCTCTTCTTCGACATCCAGTGGCATCCATGGTGTCCAAGAGCTAGAATCTGCCATCCAGAGACCACGAGCTGGCTTCTGCCAGTCCCCCACGTACCCCAGACTGTGCTTCCCCACCCATGGAGCGGGGTCCTATAGCTTCTTACAGCCCATCACCCACTCGGCAGTGGCGTGGGGTGTGTGCAGTCAAACTTCTCTCATCTGCCTCACCCAGTGGCCCGAGCCCTGGCCGGACATAGGCCACCATTTTAAACCACATTTAGTGAAGTCTCAAGAAGTATTCTTTGCTTTCTGTAATGTTGTTACTTAAAAGTCCAGGTCAGTCTTGTCTAGTTTATGTACTTAACTCTGGACTCTTTACTTTCTCCCTAAATCAGTCCTTTTGTGGTCCTGCTTCTTCCTTGCCTCTTCCTTAGGTGTACTCCTCAGTCTCTACTTGCTGAGGTCACCTCTCCTGGAATCTGACCTATTGTCTAGACACAGGGAATGCTCAGTTCAGGGAACATATATACCCTCACCATGTCCAACTCTGTTTTCTACCTGCCTGCCACCTTGATGCACAAAGCTGATGTCTACTCACAGGCAACGAACCCTGCCTCTTCTTTGTGCATACACTGTGGGTTAGTTTTCTTGTGGAATCTCCTTCATGTAGTCTCTCTTTGCTCCCCAAAGGAAGGACTGTATGATTAGAAAGAAAGGATTAGAGCTGTGAATCTTGTCCTTGGGTGTAAGTGGTCTTTCTCTCTATCCCCATCTTACTTCAGAATGGATAAGAGAAAGAAGTGACTTCCGAATGGGTATATGAATTGGACAATTATTTCATAGAAAGACATGGATAGGGTAACTACCTTGAAAAATGAGGGCAGGGCGTTGTGGGTTGTCCTGGTGCTGCTTGTATTCTGATGTTAATTCTCTTTCCTCAAGAGGGGCTGCCCTGATGAGGAGTAACTCAGGTGATTTCTCCCCACATAAGTTTCATATGAAACTTCTTCTGACTGGTCAAATAAAGGCTAGAGCCTGTGATTGGACAGTGGAAGGGAAAGGTGGGGCTGGAGGTTTTAGAGAGTAGAAGAAAAGAGGGGAAGAGAGGAAGAAAACAGAGGAAGAGGAGGTGCAAGGAGATGAAGCAGAATAACATGGCTTGGAGAAGCCGCAAGTAGCAAGGGATCTCAGAGCTGGGGAATAGAGTAGTGTAGTGGTCTAACTGCTCAATCTAGGTGTGCAGCTTATAAATATTGCAACCGAGTTGTGTTTTTGCATAGGCTTATTGGGGTTGGAGATTTACTGCAACAGGAGGGTAATAATACCACTTTGTATTTACTTCTGGACTCAGCCCCCCTCCTGAGGCAATAGTTAAGGTCTTCTCAGTAAGTACCTCTTTACCATTGCCCTGGAGCAGCCTCACTCCAGAATCTCACTGCAGACCATGCACCAAGGCACATTGGTCCAGAAGCAGGAATCTGCTTGGGTTAAGGTGTGGAGAACAAGGGTGTGTGGCATGGGTCCTTGGCTTGCTGAATAGTGTGCACAATGTGGTTGGAGGACAGCACCTGGCCTGACTAGCCCTTGCTGTGCTTCATTCCACTCTTCCTGCTGGAGTGGGTCAGCTTGGCAGAGGAGTCCTTTGTCTGTGCATAAGTCACTGTGCATAATTACTCTAAAGGAAAAGGTGAATTGTCCCTGCCAGGCCCATCTGTACAGGCAGGGCTTGTACATGTCTGTTATCTAAGTCTAGGCAGGTAAAGGCCAAACACATTGGAGCCTCGCTCTTGTTAGATATGGCAGCAAGAGGGAAGGCAGCTTCTCTGCCACCCCACATGCAATGAGAAGAGGCATGGCAATTTAGAAGTAAGACTTTCCCATCGGTGGCCAGTCACACAACTATCCACTGCCTTTGCCAGTGTAGACACACTGGCTCCTATCCAGAGCACTCTGACATGTTTGACATTTGTGAGTTGCCTTTTAATTATGGAGTTTTTTTTATGTGCAAAATTTTATGCTAGGTGTACAGAGTACAAAGTATAAAGACATAAGTTCCTGTTCCAAGTGAAGATAATATGAAACATGTTGCCCGTTATCATATTAATCCGGGGCTATCTAATCAAAATGGGCATAAGATACAGGGCACACAGTGCCCCTGTGACTTTTCATGCTCTAGCCCATGTAATAATAGCAACAATATTTGTATGAAATCATAGAATTAGCGTCTCCATCCTTCAGATGACAACTGAGTCTTAGTCATGACCATATAACTGCAGCATCCAGCTGGTGATCACTGCTGTTGACAGTTGCTACTAGCCTGCATGCAATGAACTGTTATCAGATCAGAAAACATGGGTTCCAGCAGTTAAATGAGGCATGATTAGAGCCACCAACTACAGATGGAATGACTTTGAATCTTTTTATAGTGGACTCTTCAAAAATGACTGAGCTGAAGGGTTTTGTGGTTATTTTCTACCCTAGGTCTCAAAAAGCAGGTGAGTATTTTCATGGCACGTATAATTTCACTGCCACTGGCCCCTAGCTTGCTGAAGTCATTTTCCTGAGTCATGGGCAATATATGGTCATGACTAAGCTTCTGCTGTCATCTAAAGGAGGGAGATTCTATGATTTCATACAAATATTGTTGCTATTATTACAGGCCACTGCCAAAGGATTGTTGTTACCCTAACCAGAGTAAGATCAGCATATTTCACAAGAGGCTCACTGCACTAAAGAGATGAATTTAGAGGCCACTTAAATAGAAAAATCTTTGGATCCTAGGACACAGAGGTGTGTGTGTATGTGTGTGTGTGTGTGTCAATGACTGGACTGTGCTGTAAGTGATTACTGCAGAGGCTGTGGAATAAATGTTTCAAAAGTCATAACTCAGAATGTGAGCTAAACACAAAACTGTTCAGCTGCCAAGGGAATGATCGGTGTCCCCAAAGGTGAAATGATTCCATAGCAATGCTTAGGCCCCGAGCACAGAGAACTTTCTTCAGTATCCTACCAGTTGCATGACTCCAAAATGCCTTAGTAAACCTGGTCTCAAAAGGCAAGATTCTTACATTACAGATATAGTTATCTAGTAGAACATGGTTAGCAACAACTACAAATATCTGAGAAAAATGAAAGTTAGCAGAACACATCTTACATGATTTCTAAAAATGATGCAAATGTAGTCTACAATAAAATTTTAATTCTTAAAAATTTGGAATGTGATCCCATAGACCAATGATACATTTTGAGGACTCTACAGATTAGAAAAACAGAGGAGAGTTCCTTGCTTGTATACACCACCTTCTCATGCTTTCTCATGCAAAGAAAAGGAGTCTTTATTTGTAAGGGTGTAGAAACTCACAAGTTTCTGGTGATTTGAATTGAAGGTCAGTATATAAACAGCTTCCTCTCTGGAACATCCTGTGTCTAATAGTTAAAACTGCATATACAAGCCACTTCTTGTTACTGGGAACATAGACTGTAAAGGCCAAGATTTTCTGACACTTCACCTCTGGGTTAATTGTCTCCTCCTGCAAACCCAAATGACAAAGGCACTGAGTCATTTGGGTCCTGGTCAGGTAGATGGCTCTGGCCCTACCAAGCAAACAGGTTTCAGAGCCATGAAATCAGAGGCTGGGGGCCAGCTGAGACTTGCTGTTCGCTCTCAGGATCCCTTGTGATGCTCCTGGCCTGCTTTCCATAGTCAGTGAGAAAGCAAGACCTGCTGGTAATGAGTTGGCTATGCCACGTAGCCCTTCCATCTATTTTGGCTGTGTTGACCTGATGCTGAAATGAGGCAGCATTCTGCCAGAATGAAGAGGAGACGGAGTTGGCCAAGTGCTCTGCACTCCTCAAGCTCAACAAAGGGTGAAGGAGAGTCGCAAAGAGTACACTCCAGATATTCAGATAGTCACGCGGTGGCTCAGGAAGGTGACAGCTGGCAATTAGCAATGAATGTGGGCAGCTCACACCCCACAGGGTCTTCAGTGAAACCTACGGACTCCATGTTTGATTTTTGTGGCAGCAGGCCCTGAGAAGGCTTCCTTCCAAAATGTGACCTTCAAGGGAGTGTGCAGTCCTCCCTCCACAAGTCTCCATTTCCTCAGGCCTCCCTCTGGGACTGAGAAATCTGACCCTCAAACAGCTTGGCTCAGGTCCTCCAAGCTGTCCAAGCGCAGCAGTGACACTTCCTGGCTGGGTGGCACCTTGGCTTTTTGTGAAATCTTATCTCTCCTTCCAACCTCCACATCTGCTCTGTTCTTTAACAGCTCCCTGGGGCCAACCTCCAGCTGGGCTTCATTTAGGAAAACAAGAAGGAGGACAGGTTTCTCCATAGAAATGACAGTAGGGTTCTCTTCGTTGACATTAAAAAAAAATGAAGAATGGTGGCTAAGGTTACTTCTTCCATTGGTCATGCAGCTAATGCAGGGAATTCATTCAAAGAAATGGGCCTGTTCTAAGCACCAGGTCAGCTAAGCCCATACCTGCTTCCCACCATCCATTCCTCCCCAATGCTCAGGGTTGAGGGAACAGAGGGCAATTCACAGGATGGACACAGTGAGCTATGTCAATATGGCAGGATGAGTAATTTGGCCAGAGAAGCCAGAACGCTTTAATTTTGCCCCCAGATTCGCTGGAGAAAAACCAATTCCAGTATTTTGGGCCAAATTTGATGTAAACTTTATTAAATATTAAGCCCTGACCAAGAGATGGACTTTGGTCCAGATCACTCCCTGGAATTTCTCAGCTGAGTGGTCCCAAGATACATACTGAAGGGTCTCTTAAGGAGAAAAGTTCATTGGCCTCTGTACTTTCCCATGAGTCTTTGTTATTCTCCCATGAACTACAACTCCCAGCATCCCAGAGGTTGCCTGGTCCTTGGACTGGTGGGGCTTACAAGTTAATTTGGGGGTCTTACAATGCCTACTTGGAAGAAGTGGATCCATGGGAACATGATCAGGAAGACAGAAGAGGATATTTTTCAAGTAGCTGGGGCTTGTCTCAAACCTATGAGAAATCTGTCAGGCTGAATTTGAGGCACAGCATGACAGGTATTTGAGCAGAGATCACCTGGCTACCTAGTTCTAACATTCAGCAAACCACTGGCCACAACAATAGAGTAAGCTTCAAGGAGGTTGTTCATAGTTCTGCAAGGGAGGAAATAGAAAAGGAGGGGATGGTCTGTGGAGAAGGCAGATTCTGTGATCTGAGACTCTTTAAGCTGCCCTTTCACCCCACCAAAGCTGGAAGAAGCTTCAAAAGTCATTTCTTGAGTCTTCAATTATTAATTCAAGTGCAAGGGTACTGAAATATTGACAAATAAGGCAAAATTGCTTCTATTCTGGCAAAAGTTTAGAACCTTGATGTAGACCCCGGCTCAGAATCCAGTGACTGCTGGTTTGAAGGAATCCTTCAGGGCCCAGAGCTCAACAAAGAAGTGTCACTCTATTTAGGAAGCTACAATATTGAGAATCTGTGGCAAATGGGAGATTTACCCATTGACAGAGTCTCCTAAACTCTGGTAGACTTTCTGATGGTTTTGTTCCCCACAATCTTTGTCTCTCCAAGAACTACTCCGAGGAGCAGAGACAGGACAGAACTCTGTGATGCCAAGAATCTACTAGATTCACATAATCAGGCTAAGCTACCAAAATGTTGCTTGGCTAGAGAGCCAAATATACTAAGAACCTAAGGAGATCTGAGGGCTGTTTCATATTTACTCCTCACAGGCATTGGTTTCTGCAAACAACACGGGCATGTGTAAAAGAACCAAACAGTGAAAAGAACTTTGAGATTAGACTGTAAATATTCTCAAAAGGAAACACATTTATACTTTGAACATGAAATGGGAGTCTTCAAACACTTCCTCTCCTCCCCCCCTTCCTCACACCTCCATCCTTTCTACTCTGAATCCTTTGCCTCCCCATCTCTGTTCTCTCTTCCTTCTTTCTTTTGTTCCTTCCATCTGTTTGTCTTTCATAAGAGGGTGTAATGGGGCGCAGAGAAAGCCCTGAGTCATTATGTTCTGGGTGAACATGCTGCTGACTTGAACATGACCATATCAAGGACCAAAAGCACAAGACCCATGGGAAAATGCGTGGCCAAACCTTTCTCTGGTCCATGTGTGGAGGTTGAGAGTGTTTGCAGAAAATGCCCACCACAGCTATACTCCCACACCCCATACTAACTATTTACAGCCCGGAGACTCTTCCTTTGCAGAGCCTGCTCCTACAGAGATTAGATAAACCCACCTCTTTGTCCAGCCATATGCAATACTCCTGCCTTTCCATTCAAGTGTATATAGTAAATGTATTGAGCTTCTGAGCACTGTGATTTGCTTCATCAGAGACACCTGATCTCAGCTTTTCTGTGTCTCTGCTTGTCTTTCGTTCTTTCTCTGGATCTGTGCCAGGTGTGGCCAGGTGTTCTATGGGGAAAAGATACCCGTGGAGTTTAGCAGCTCACTGTGGTTGGTATTCAGGAACAGATCTGAGGTGAGAGTAGCCCCAGAGTCCTGCACTTCACTTGGCAAATGTATCTCACTCCCATCCTTGAGTAGGTGGGATTTCACTGCTTGTCAATGCAAGTGACAGGTAGAGAGAAGGTCAATAAAAAGAGCTCGGAGTTCTGCCTGCAGCCAGTTCAGTCTATCAATTGGTATAATGCTGCCTATAATTATATTGTATCGTTTGCAGTTTCTCAAGTTTTTACATGTTCTTCAAGAGCATGCTTTAAGAATATTCCATCAACCAAAGGTAACTTAATTTGTTTAATCAGTCTGCTATTGAGGCCATTTATGTAGTTTCTAATTTTTTTTTATTCTGAGACACATTTTTGCATGCATGGTCCATACCAGCATTATTTCTGTGTAGTAAACTCCCACATGCTGAGAAGGAAGGCTTTGGTTTAAAGCTATGTGTATTCTAATGGTCTTGACATATTTTGCAGATGGTTTTTCTTAGAAGAAGCAAACTAATTCACAGCCTTTTGTTGCCAGCAGGGTACACATCCATCTACAGAGTCCTCAGAATTTTATCATTCTCATTTTGATAGTTGAAAAAATACTTAGTTTTGTTTCAATTTTTCCCATTTTTTGAGATTATATTTACATTATTACTGCCTTCCCTTTCTTCCCTCCAACCCCTTCTGTATACATCTCCTTGACATATATCAAATTCATGGCCTATCTTTTTATTAATTGTTATTACATGTGTGTGTGTGTACATACATATTCCTAAAATATGACCTGGTCAGACTGAATAATGTTATTCATATGTATGTGTCCAGGCTGACCATTTGGTTTTAGATAACTAGTTGGTGTACTCTTCCTTGGGCAAGATGATTTTTCCTGCTGTCAGTGTGCTTTAGCAGCCTGTAGATGTTTGTGTAGGGTAGAGCCCTTACAGGCTTTCCCCTTTCTACCAGACAATTCACCTTTTTTTTTTAAATCTTTTTTTTTTACGCTCCAGATTTTATCTCCCTCCTAGTCTACCCTCTGACTGTTTCACATCCCATACCTCCCCCTCGCCCCCCTCCACGAGGATGTCTCCTCCACCATACCCCACCCCCGCAACAGACCTTTCCACTCCCTGGGGTTTCCAGTCTCTTGAGGGTTAGGTACATCTTCTCTGACTGAGCCCAGATCTGACAGTCCTCTGCTGTATGTGTGTTGGGGGCCTCTTATCAGCTGGTGGATGTTGCCTGGCTGGTGTTCTGGTATCTGAGAGATCTCAGGGATCCAGGTTAATTGAGTCCTCCTACAGGGTCGCCCTCCTCCTCAGCTTCTTCTAGCTTTTCCCTAATTCAACCACACGGGTCACGAACTTCTGTCCATTGGTTGGCTATAAATATCTGCATCTGACTCTTTCAGCTGCCTGTTGGGTATTTCGGAGGGCAGTCATGATAGGCCCCTTTTTGTGAGTACTCCATAGCCTCAGTAATAGTATCTTGGTGCTACCCCTTGAGCTGGATCCCACTTTGGGCCTGTTGCTGGACCTCCTCTTCCTCACTCTTCTCCAATTTTGTCCCTGCAGTTCTTTCAAACAGGAACAATTATGGGTCAGAGTTTTTGACTGTGGGATGGCAACCCTATCTCTCACTTGATGCTCTGTCTTTTCTCTGGAGGTGGTCTCTACAAGTTCCTTCTCCCCACTGTAGGGCATTTTATCTGAGGTCCCTCCCTTTGAGTCCTGAGAATCTCTCACCTCCCAGGTCTCTGGTACATTCTGGAGGGTCCCCTCATCTCCTACCTCCCGAGGTAACCTGTTTCCCTTCTATTGGTTGTTGCTCTTTATTGTGTGGTTGTTTTTCTTGTGTTTTTTTCTTTTCTATATTTACTTTTTATTTTTATTGAAAATATTGGTTGGATACTTCCACAAGTTCTGCACTACCATTGCTACAGCACATCTTGCAGACAAGACAGATTGTAGGAAGAGGTTTTGTGGCTGGGTTTGTGTTCAGGTTTCTCCTTCCCTGGTCTTCAGAGTACTTTTTCCTGCCAAGGGTACTAGCTCACTCCTGCAGGTACCAACTTGACCTCAACACACTCGATGTGCTGTATGAATGTTTCCTCAGCAATGAAGTCCCACTGTAAGTTTTCAGAGAGTGACCTGTCTAGCATCAGCCTAGGTTGTTTAGGGATCTGCACAGGCCCCCTTGGCCAACAGCTCAGTCTGAGCAACCCAGTCCCCACCACTGGAAGCCTTGCTAGACTACGGCCGATGGCCAACTCAGGCTTCATATTCTCAATTACTAGGAATTTTCACTAGGGTCGCCCTCATGGATCTCTGGAAGTTTCCACTGCCCTAGGTTTTCACAACTCCCCAATACTCCCTAATTCCAGTGGTCTGATCTCCTACTCTCTTTCTCTCCATCCATCTCTCCCACTACCTGTCTGCAACCACCCCAAGTCCACCTGCAAAATTTGTTCTATTTCCCCTTCTTTACTTAATAACCTCTCTTGCTCTCTGGGTTGTAGCTCAATGATTATTTACTTAACAGTTAGAGCCCACTTATAAGTGAATACATGCTATATTTATGTTTAGGGATCTAGGTTTCTATGGGGCAAGTCGACTGTGCCACCAGACAGAAGACTGGTAAGGTTGAAGCAGGTTCAAAAACCCCAGAAATTCTCATAATTCAGAACAGTCCTGTAACACATAATCATGGCACCCCATTGAGAAGACCATGACAACTGGTCATGCAGCATACAAACCTAGAGTTCTCCTTGCTAATGAGGTATCTGGATAGGCCCCAAGTGTTTAGCCAATGAGCTTCCCTTCCTGGGCAAGGTATTTATTCCCTGATTCACCCTGAGTAAGACTTAAACATTCACCCTCCCCCATAAATAAAGCAGTTTGGACAAGAAAAAACTGTCTCCTTCATCAAGGATAGCTGCTGGGGGAGGTCTTTTTCATAAAGAGCTGTGCCTAAATCTCCCAGAGATTTCTCTCTTCCAGTCCCTCTGTACTTTCGATACTCATTCAGAACCAAATTGGATTCTGCTCCACCATCCCCTTCTTACCTTGTTTATAGAGGAAGTGCGCCTGAGGACCACTGTTCTCAACTCCTTGAGGTTCCCAGCAGCATGTGGGTACACACGAGATTGAGAACCACAGCATCTGTCCCAGATTTTGTTATTTCTCACCAAGAGGAAACATGGGTTGGGGCCCCCTATCTCAGATTGAATTCTGCAACATCCCAGCATCCCAGTGGTGAGGCAGAAACAGGCGAACCTGGCATGTTATCTCAACCCGGATCCATTTGTCTGTAAACTTCATAATGTCAGCAGCTGATTAATACTCAATTGTGTAAATGTGCCACATTTCTTTATCCATTCTTCTGTTAAGGGACATCTATGGTGTTTCCAGTTTCTAGCTATTAGGAATAAATAATGAACAAGTGGCCTTGTGGTAGAATGGAGCATCCTTTGGGTATATGCCCAAGAATGGTATAGCTGCATCTTGAGGTAGATCAATTCCCAACTTTCTGAGAAACTGCCATATTGATTTTCAGAGTGGCTATACAGTTTGCACATTCACCAGCAATGGATGAGTGTCTCCCTTATTCCACATCCTTGCCAGCATGAACTGTCACTTGTGTTATTAATCTTAAACATTATGACAGGTGTAAGATAGAATCTCAAAGTAGTTTTGATTTGCATTTCCCTGATGGTTAATGATGTAGAACATTTCTTAAAATGTTTTTCTAATTTCTTGAGTTCTTTATATAGTTTGGATATTAGTCCTCTATTAGATGTGGAGTTATCAAAACTCTTTTCCCATTCTGTAAGTTGCCTCCTTGTCCAATGATGGTGTCCATTGCCTTACAGAAGATTTTCAGTTTCATGAGGACCCTTTTACTAATCGCTAATCTTAGTGCCTGCACTATCAGTATTCTGTTCAGAAAGTTGTCTCCTGTCTTAATGTATTCAAGGTTGTTGCCCCACTTCCTCTTTTAACTTTTAACATAATCCAGTGTATCTGGATTTATGGTGAAGTCTTTGTTCCAGTTGGACTTGAGTTCTGGGCAGCGTGATAAATATGGATCTATTTGTATTCTTCTACACACAGACAATCCAGTTTGAACATTACCATTTGTTGAAGGTGCAGTCTTTTTTTCCAGTGTGTATTTCTGGCTTCTTTATCAGGTGTTCACGGATGTGTGGGTTTATATCTAGGTTTTCAATCAGATTCCGTTAATCAACCTATCTGTTTTATGCCAATATCATGCAGGTTTTATTACGATAGTTCTGCAGCACAGCTTGAACTCAGGGATGGTGATACCTCCAGCAGTTCTTTTATCGTTCAGGATTGTTTTAGCTAATTTTGGTTTTTTGTTTTTCCATATGAAGTTGACAATTGTTCTTTCAAGGTCTAGAAAGAATTGTCTTTGACTTTTGATGGGGATTGTGTTGAATCTGTAGATTGCTTTTGCTTCTGTGGCCATTTTTATTATGTCAATTCTGCCAATCCAGGAGCATGGGAGATCTTTCTGGCTTTTGATATCTTCTTCAATTTCTTTCATCAAATCCTTGAAACTTTTTTAAATTTTTTTATTGAATATAATCTTCATTTACATTTCAAATGCTAAAACCTTTCTCAGTTTCCCCCCCCTGAAAACCCCCAACCCCTCCTCCTACCCCCTGCCTCCAAGTACATACCCCTCTACCCGGCCCCCCCCTCGATTTCCCCTTGTTTGGGCATCTATTGAGCCTTCACCGGACAAAGGACCACTCCTCCCACTGATGCCCGACAAGGCATTCCTCTGTCACATTTTTAGCTGGAACCATGTGTACCCCTTGGTTGATGGTGTAGTCCCTGGAAGTCCTGGGGCATCTGGGTGGCCAACATCCTTGTTCTTCCCATGGGGCTATAAACCCCTTCAGCTTCTCTGGACTGCCCTCCAACTCCTCCATTGGGGACCCCACGCCCAGTCCAGTGGTTGGTTGCTAACATCTGCCTCTGTATATGTAAGGCTCTGGCAGGCCTCCTCTGGAGACAACCATGACATGCTCCTTTTGGTATGCACTTCTTGTCATCCATAATGGTGTTGGGATTTGGTGACTGTTTATAGGGTGAATCCCCAGGCAGGGCAGTCTCTGGGTGGCCTTTTCTTCAGTCTCTGCTCCACACTTTGTCTGCTTTATTGCTCCTGTGAGTATTTTGTTCCCTCTTTCAGAGGAACCAAAGCACCCACACTTTGATCTTCCTGCTTCTTGAGCTTCCTGAGGTCTGTGAATTGCAATTTGTTTATTTTGAGCTTTTGGGCTAACATCCACTTATCAGTGAGTATATACCATGTGTGTTCTTTTGTAATTGGATTACCTTGCTCAGGATGACACTTTCGAGATCTCCCATGCTCATGGATTGGCAGAATTAATATAGTAAAAATTGCCATCTTGCCAAAAGCAATCTACAGATTCAGTGCAATCCCCATCTAAATCCCAAATCAACTTCATAGATCTAGAAAGAGCAGTTCTCAAATTCATCTGGAATAACAAAAAACCAGGATAGCAAAAACTATTCTCCACAACAAAAGATCTTCTGGGGGAATCGCCATCCCTGACCTCAAGCTCTACTACAGAGCAATAGTGATAAAAACTGGTATTGGTACGGGTGACAGGCAGGAAGATCAATGGAATAGAATTGAAGACCCAGAAAAGAACCCACACACCTACGGTCACTTGATATTTGACAAAGGAGCTAAAAACATCCAGTGGAAAAAAGACAGCATTTTTAACAAATGGTGCTGGATCAACTGGAGGTCAACATGCAGAAAAATGCAAATTGACCCATTCTTAGCTCCTTGTACAAAGCTCAAGTTCAAGTGGATCAAGGACCTACACATAAAACCAGACGCACTGAAGCTTATAGAGGAGAAAGTGGGGAAGAATCTTGAACACATGGGTACAGGGGGAAATTTCCTGAATAGAACACCAATGGCTTATGCTCTAAGAACAAGAATCGACAAATGGGACCTCATAAAACTGCAAAGCTTCTGTAAGGCAAGAGACATGGTCAATAGGACAAAACATCAACCAACAAATTGGGAAATTTACCAATCCTACATCCGATAGAGGGCTAATATCCGATGTATACAAAGAATTCAAGAAGTTAGACTCCAGAGAGTCAAAGAACCCTGTTAAAAATGGGGTACAGAGCTAAACAGGGAATTCTCAACTGAGGAAACTCGAATGGCTCTGAAGCACCTAAAGAAATGTTCAGCATCCTTAGTTATCAGGGAAATGCAAATTAAAACAACACTGAGATTCCACCTCATACCAGTCAGAAGGGCTAAGATGAAAAACTCAGGGGACAGCAGATGTTGGAGAGGATGTGCGGAAAGGCGAACACTTCTCCATTGCTGGTGGGATTGCAAGCTGGCAAAAACACTCTGGAAATCAGTTTGGCAGTTCCTCATAAAATTAGCCATAGTACTACCTGAGGACCCAGCTATACTACTCCTGGGTATATACCCAGAAGATATTCCAACATGTAATAAGGACACATGTTCCACTATGTTCATAGCAGCCTTATTTATAATAGCCAGAAGCTGGAAAGAACCCAGATGTCCTTCAACAGAGGAATGGATACAGAAATTGTGGTATATATACACAATGGGAGTCCTATTCAGCTATTAAAAACAATGAATTCATGAAATTCTTAGGCAAATGGATGAAACTTTTGTCATACAAGTTTTTCACCAGTTGGTCAGAGTTTCCCCAAGATATTTTATATTATTTGAAGCTACTGTGAAAGGTGTTGTTTGCCTGATTTTTTTCAGTCCATTTATTTTTTGTATGTAGGAAGCTTATTGATTTTTTTTGTTGTTGTTTGTGAAGGATTCCTCTGCAGTTCCTATATGCATTCCTAAATTTTTTATTTCCTGAATTCCCTCTGTTTGTTTTTTCTTTATTGCTTCTACTTCCATTTTCAGGTCTTGAACAGTTTTATTTGTTTTTATCAAATGTTTGTTTTTTCTTTGCTTTCTTTAAGGTTTTTATGCATTTCCTCCAATTGTTTGTGTTTTCCTGGCTTTCTTTGAGGGATTTATTTATTTCCTTTTTAAGGACCTCTATCATCTTTATATAGTTAGTTTTAAAGTACTTTTCTTGGGTTTCAGTGACATTGGAATATTCATGGCCTGCGGTGATAGGATAGATGGACTCTAGTGAAGACACATTGCCCTGACTGTTACTGTGTTCTTATGCTGGCCTCTAGGCATCTGGGTTTGTGGTGAGTAAAGGTATAGCTGCTGATTTACTGGGTTTGTCTTTGTTGGGTGGATGTTTTGCTCCTTGCTTTCTGTTTCCTCTCTGGATTAGGCTGTTTGTTGCTTGTTTCACTAACCTGTTCAGCTGATGTGTTCAAGGGGAATGCTTGCTGGTACTAAGGCTGGGGTAAAGGGGAGGCCAGGGGAAGGTGGTCTCTTGCAGCACTAGGGGTGACCCTTAGAATTGGGTCTTGAGGATCACAGAGTGGAGAAGATCCATGGGCACCCTTCCTGGTTGTTTAGTAGGCATGACCTGTGGTTGAGCAGGGGTTGTCTGCCTGGGTTGGGGGCTGGTACACAGAGATGAAGCAGAGAGGGAATGCCAAGGTGGAATAGTCTGTGGAATCTACAGAGGGTGTGGTGGGGAAAGATTGAAGCTGAAGAGATATTCTCTTCTATCCCTAGGGGCAACCCTGAGAACTGTGTCTTGGGTAAAAGATAGAGTGCTTGTTCCTTTTCTTTCTTTTTTTTTTTGTCACTTTCTTGAACATTCCTTGACTTTAATTTGTAGTTAAGCCTCCAGCTTCCAAAAATGGATACTTGACTCATTCTTTTAAAGAACCCACCTATTGTGGTTTGTCCTTACTATTTGTAATCTCCCTATTCATCTGTCTGTTTGTCTGTCCACCTGACCACCTACCTGTCTGCCTGCCCATCCGTCTATCTATCTATCTATCTATCTATCTATCTATCTATCTATCTATCTATCTATCTATCTATGATCTATTTCAGTTTTTCAAGACAGTTCCTGTGTAGCTCTTGCTGTCTTAGAATTCACTCTGTATACCATGCTGACCTCAAACTCAGAGATCCACCTGCTGTGCCTCCTGTGCTGTGATTAGAGGCATGTTTAGTTTTAATTGCTTGTGTGAGGAATTGGGAAATCCCTCCCTTTCCAGTAGCCATTACCAGTACCTCCTGGATGGCACAGAAGGACTGTAATCCTGAACTTAGTGCACAGTACTTGTACAAGATAAAACCTGTTAACATTTCGTCCTACATGAATGAGAGACTCATGAGACTCCACTCTTCACTGAAGAACCATGGCGGCGGGAGGGGGGGGAATGTATGCTATCAGCACATAGAGTACTTCATTCTTTTGGAGGGAGGGGACAAGTGTCAATAGCAGATTATTTCTGTGGCTGGACTTTTGTGGGGGACAAATTTACCTGCAAGTCACAAGAGATTTCTTGTCTCTCAGGCAGAGGGATTTCTGGACATTGGTACATGTAACTATTTTGCTATGAATGCTTTATGGTGTGGAAAATTTTTAATTCATATATTTTCCTTTCATTCTACCATGAGTATATATTTAATTTACCCTTGAAACCAAAGACTTGAGCCATGAACTCCTAAAGTTGGTGTTTCTAGTATATCAGATGATTGGGATTGGGCCCTGATAACATGAATTTCTTCCTAAGATCAAAATACATTATGTATATGTATAAAAATGTTATGATGAAACCCAATACTATATATATACAACACATGCTAACAAAACCCACAAAAAGGTTATGGGTCTTCATATTCACAATTTTGCCATTTTTATTTTAGATTCTAGGTCATGGGCTTGTAAAATCTGTTAAGCAACATGGTGCATGGAACACATCAGTCTCTGCTCTAAGCTGTGCATGCTTAGAGTATCAAAAGAAGATTTTATTAGATTTTTTGGTAGCATTCAGATTTTTATATTCCATAAAGAGAGTGTTTGGATGTTGTGTATTATTAATGATAGTCTGTCTAGGGCCTCCTTGAGTGTCATGATTATGAAGATACCTTTAATAAATCTACATGTAGTTTGGCTTAAGAAAATTATTACCAAATTTGCCTTACTCTAATGAGTAATATGTTTTTCAAATCTAAACACCATCTTTGACTTAATAATATGTGATCCAACTTTCATTCACATATATTATATACTACTGCTTTGAGAGAAGATTAGCTAATATATTTTCAGGTTTAAAACTTATTGATTCTTTGTGAATTTCACATCATGTACTCTAATTCCACTTATCTCCCGACCCCCTCATACCCAACTTCCACCCTTGTAATCTCCCATCCAAAAGGAAAAAAAACTTGTTGTGTATACTGTAGTATGTCACAGTGTATCCCACAGTATACTTGATTTTCTATACTTCTTCACTTACGAATGTTCATTGCAATGAGTCATTGGTTTGGTTCGAAGCCTATGGTTTCTGCTACACTATCAATACTGGAATCTCACTGGAACTCCTCTTGCATTTCCTATTGTTGTCCCATGTATGGAGATCCTGGGGTTTTGGACATGTAGGACTGATCCCTTTGTGTGCCCCAACAGTTCATGAATGGGGTAGATGTGGGGGTAAGCCAACTCAAAGCCCTGGATCTGGGTCTGAGAGGTATCTGAGTTGATAATGCCACCAGCTCTCCCACACTCACACCCTCAGGGCTGCCTCACCTGCAACTCTACTATCAGAGCCAGCTCTATTGTTCCTGGGGGATGGGCTGCTCTCCAGAGTACTACAGCAGGTGAGGGATGGGATCAGCTCTTCCAGGATGCCCAGGGGAGGGGTACAGCCAGATCATCATAGCCATTAGACACCAATATGGCCCCGGGCAGCAGCCCAGGGCAATACATCAGCCTGGCCTTTGATGGTAATGGACCTCCACTGCTACAGGGTCATGAACCCAGACACTGCCCTCAGTAGCAGAACAGGCCAGGATCTCATCGTGATGTGAGTAGTCATATCAGGCTGTTCCTCACTACCCTCAAGTCTCCAGTTATGCCTCTCCTCATTGTGCACACATCCTTCTGCTTCTTTTTCTTCCATCTCTCCACCACTTACTTGGTCATCTTAGTAGTGCCTGTGGCCTCTGGATATCTGGGGTCATCTCAGAAGTGATCTCAGGAGTGCAATAATCAATTCATGCGGTGTGGCACCAGGCATGGTCTGCCAGTCCAGGCCTGCACAACGATAGACTGGTGGTTGTCTCAGGCTAACTCCTTGTCCAGAGCCCATGGTGCTAGACTCCTGATAATCTTGGGCGCACTCCCCACAGTCCCAGGTTGAGGTTGTCTTGTTTAAGGCCTCCTACCTAGGCTGCATGGTCCTAGGCAGGGGTCCCATATTTCCATGTTTTTTTAAGATTTATTTATTATGTGTCTTCAGACACACCAGAAGAGGACGTCAGATCTCATTATAGAAGGTTGTGAGCCACCATGTGGTTGTTGGGATTTGAACTTAGGACCTTTGGAAGAGGAGTCAGTGCTCTTAACCACTGAGCCATCTCTCCTGCCCCTATTTCCATTTTTTAACATAGTAAAACACAGCAAAATTTATCACCAAATTAATTTTTGAGTCTGAAGTATAACCTGACCTACAACATTCCCACTGTTGTACAACTGATCCTGTTATTATTCTCCAGAATTTTGCATCATTCCACACTGAACGGAACCTGTGACACAGCGACTTTTTCTAGCTCCTCACAATAGACTCCATTCTGCTTCCTTTTCGAGACAGGTTCTCATTATGCAGCCCTAGTTAACCTGCAGATTAAGCTAGTCTTGAACTCACAGAGATCCACCTGACTCTGACTTCTGAGTAGTGAGATCCATTCTATTTTCTGTCTCTATGAAGTAGCCTATTAGGCACTTTACATATGTGAAGGCATATGATATATTAAGATACTATTTCAAAGCTAAGGACTCGCATGGTATGAAACCACCAGAACCAGCTCTGGTCTGACATTGCTATTGACTGTGGTCTTTATGCATTCTGCTGATTAGATTTGAGAGGTGGTTTTAGCGAAGGAGGCAATTTTAGAAAATTTCAAATCAAATAAATCACTGCAGCCTTCTCATGTCACACAGAGCTTCTAAGTGGATTAAAGAAAGCAAGTTTCACTACCGGGCCTACTTATCTACTTAAACACTGTTGTTATTGATTTCCTAATTGGAAATGCAGGTTTCTAAAGACCTGCAGGGTTTGGGGTGATGGTCCTGATGCAGAGATGGTAACTTCCTTGCTCTTCAGCATGTTCTTTTCCCCTTGAACCATCACCAAAATGCATTTGATTGATCCTAACACAGACATTCCAAACTGACCAAAACCGATTACTGCTGCACTATTTGATTTAAACAGAAGGCATGTTGTGGGGCTAATTCCAACAAATGCATTAGCAGTGACACTTTCATTTACTGTCACTGTGCTAATTGAGCAGAGGAGAGACATTTCCTTTGCTGTTGTGTGCTATACTTTGCAGCAGACAAATATTGATAAAACATCTCTCGTAGTTCTCTCACCCGTTAAGTTGATGGTAGGCAGGTCTTCAAGGCCTATAAATTTGATATTTATTCCACAAAGCCCCACAGTTAAGATCTTGATGTTTAAGATTTTGTGAGTTTTAAATATGTCTTGACTCCAGACCATAAATACTTAAATTATATGTGACTTGTATATACTCGAAAAAGGTGGCAAAAATCATTTAGAAGCTTTCAGTTCTCTGTCTTCTGAGTAAATCAGCTTTGGAAATAGAATTTTTCCTGTCTAATGGCAAAGCTGGTTGTGGTTTGCTTACCTTAGGGCCCAGGCTGCAAGACCATCAAGATTTCTACCCGTGTCCTAAGGAGATCATAGAACATTGTGTGTATTCTATCAAATTAAGGGGATGAAGGCTGGGTGACTTAATTAGAGAACAAGGAGCAACAAAGGGTAGGAAGAGAAAAGAGAAAAGGGTAGGATGAGGCAAAGGGATAACTTAGGCTACAATGTTCTGGTTACAAATCAACACATCAACTTAGTTCTGCAGTTGAGAAGCCAAACATGACAGCTCACTCCAGAGTCACTGGGTACATTTTATTGTGTGTCCCCTTTCTACATCAACAGAGCTTGGTTTTGCATTGCTGTTTAGTGCATACATATTTATGGTTATTAGCATTAATGATGATGATGATCCAGGTTATAAGTTACCACAAAAGTCAGGAAAAGAAGGCAGGTCAAGACAAAAGGGAGGTATGGGTCAGGGTCTGGGGAAGAGTGAGGACAGACACTGGGAGGAGCAGCTGTCTCATCCCATCCTGTCCCACTCTTCTCCAGCTGTATTTCAGAGTTGGAAATGCTCAGGCCTTTCACTGTTTTAAGTTGGGAATACATGTCCCTTTAACTTCAAAACCCTTAATTCACAGTGAACTCAATAGGGACTACGGAGAAAGATTTTCAGAACTTTCTTTATAAGTCAAATGCATAAAAAATGCCTCAGCATTTAGGGAGTCAAGGCATTCAAACAATGTGCCCCATGGTTTACAAAGCACTGAATGCTTTATATCTTAACATTACAGTGCATCCCATTTGTAGACATCACAAAGCACACCAGAAACCCCCGCAAAAAGAAGAAACTGTTATCAAACAGCTGAGCAAGAGTGTGTGACCTGGACACTTTGAATCAAGCTTGACCCAGAAGGCCATAAAGGCAGCACAAGGGAGGAAGGGTACCACAAGGCAAGGCAATCTGTGCAGGGCCAGAGGAGACAGCCTGTGTCCCCAAAGCCCACCCAGCCTCTAGCACAGACTTGCTATGTTTTTCCTTCCTTGTCCAGGACAATTGAACAACTTTCACCTGAACTGCTTATTGTCCTTGACAAACAAATTCCAAACCACCTATGAGTTTCTGTGGGACGAGGAGATTCTGGTGAATTATTAAGACAACTTGACTAGTGAATTGTTGGCATGACTAGTATTCTGTTTCCATAGGTACTTACTCAGCACAACAGGAAGTGGTATGTGTGGGGAAGGTAATGTCTAATTGTAGTTTTGTTTTATACATTATAAGGACAATACAGAGCCTAATGCATAGGGCACGGTAGGTAAAATCTTTTCTCTAACTCTGTAGTCCCTTTGGTATAAAAAGTTTACAATCTCTTATGTCTGCAAAATGACATACTAAAGATTATGGCAAGGCCTAGTAAGAATGTCATAGCTGAACTCTCACAGTTGTCTACTCACAGCTTATGTTATGAACCACTCAGCAGGTGAGTCACTACACTCTCTGTTGAAAAAAAACCCCACAGAATATCATTAACAAATGGGTTACAAATGAAATACAATTCAACTATGTTGGCATAAGCCTATACCCAATACCTGGGAGGGTGAGACAGGAAGATTGTGAGTTCAGGGATAGACTGAGCCACATCATAAGGTGGAGACCAGTCTGAATTGTAGAGTGAGGTCCTGTCTCCAATAAGAAAGAAAGAAGAAGGGGAGAGAGGAAGGGGTGGGAAAATAAAGAATCATTGTTAGATTGCTAGGAAATGGAGCTGTCTGTCTGGGAAAGATGGATAGCAAGTGCCAATGTCCCTTTCTGTCATTCTTCACAGGGTATTACTTTATAGCAACAACCTCACAGTACACTCCTTGTAAACTATTTCAGCACATCAATATAAACTCAGGAAACATAGCCTTTCAGTAGCTCCTAAACCTCATGACAGTTCTATACAAATAGGAATATCTATAATCGTTGTCCGGCAGGGATATAATTAATTACAAGGCAGCTACCATATGTCATCTTGTGACACTTGGTTCAAAGTGCACAATTAAAACAAACAAACAAAAGACAAAGGTCTAGATTTTTGTCTCCCCCCAATTCCCCAGTACTGGGGATGGGATCCAGAGCTTCATGCCTGTGCCACGGGTTCTCCTACTGAACCAAATCCCTGCCTATCAAAGAATGAGATGATATACACCGGATGTTGCTCATGTGCCCTGCACCAACAGAGGTTCCAAGACTCAGCCCTGTGGAATCATCATGGCATTCAGTCAAGCCTGGCTGCACTTTGCGGGCGGATGCATTTGGCTCTCTAGAGTACTGAGTGCCTTGATTAATTCCACGCGTTCTCAGGGCGAACAGCTGGTACTGAGCAGGGCTCTGCCTATGTGTCAGGCTGCCTGGCTACAGCTGTTGGAAGAGCACAGTGTACAGAGTGTACCCCGACCTAGCTCTCCCAACTGAAGTAGAGCTTTTGCTCCACCATCCTGGATCTCCTCCTTGCCCATCCCCAGGGCCCAGCTGTTGCAGAACTCCAGGCTTCCTCCTTTACATAGACAGTCCCTCTGTCTCGAATGTGTGAGTCTCCTTTCAGCTTTCTCCCAGTTTGCTCTCAATTTCAATGTCACTTCTTTCTCTTGCCTCTCCGTCATTTAAAGTACAGTCCCACCCTATTAAAAAAATGGGGTACAGAGCTGAACAAAGAGTTCTCACCTGAAGAATATCTAATGGCTGAGAAGCACCTAAAGAGATGTTCATCCTCCTTAGTCATTACGGAAATGCAAATCAAAACAACCCTGAGATTCCATCTCACACCAGTCAGAATGGCTAACATCAAAAACACAGGAGACAGCAGTTGTTGGCGAGGATGTGGAGAAAGAGGAACACTCCTCCACTGCTGGTGGGATTGCAAGCTGGTACAACCACTCTGGAAAGCAGTCTGGCGGTTCCTCAGAAAACTGGGCATGACACTCCGGGAGGATCCAGCTATACCACTCCTGGGCATATACCCAGAGGCTTTACCTGCATGCAATAAGGACACATGCTCCGCTATGTTCATAGCAGCCTTATTTATAATAGCCAGAAGCTGGAAAGAACCCAGATATCCCTCAATGGAGGAATGGATTCAGAAGATGTGGTATATTTACACAATGGAATACTACTCTGCAATTAAAAACAATGAATTCATGAAATTCCTAGGCAAAGGGTCAGATCTGGAAAATATCATTCTTAGTGAGGTAACCCAATCACAAAAGAACACACATGGTATGCAGTCACTGATAAGGGGATATTAACCCAGAATCTCGGAATACCCTAGACACAATTCACATATCAATAGATTTCCAAGAAGATGGAAGGAGAGACCCCTGTTCCTGGAAAGACTGGATGTAGGGGAATGCCAGGACAGAGAAGGTAGAGGGGGTTGAATGGGGAACAGAGGGAGGGAAGGGAGCTTATGGGACTTTCAGGGAGGGAGGAACTGGGAAAGGGGAAATCATTTGGAATGTAAATAAAAAAACTTAGAAAGTAAAATAAAATTAAGTACAGTCCCTTCTTGGTGTCTTTCATCGTATTCATCTGCTATGTGTTATTGATGTGTCTATCATTCTACTTGCTCCCATTCTTTAATGAACAATAGTATTAATGGCCAAAAACTTAGAGGGGATGCTGGAGGCGGCTCAACTTCATTAACCATGGCAATGGGGCAGGAACATCAGAAAGTATGTTTGACTTCATATGCATCCACCCATTAAAGATGGAGCAAACACAGTCCATAGTGAGAGGCAGCACCTTTTGCTTTCTCTCCCTTTCTCTCTGTCTCTAGCAGAGCCTGCCATGGTGTCCTCTTTTTCTCGTATACCCACAGAGCAAGTGTTTCCCTCCTCTCTTCGGTCCTGCCAGGTCATTTCATTCCCTTACTTCCAGCCATGCTGTTGCCTAAGGGTGCTGGACTGAGACTGTAGAGTTTAGGGATCCTTCTTTTCACTCAGAGGAGGATGTAAGAAGATGGACCCTCCCTGGCCCAGGCGAAGTCCTGTGTTTGAAACTGACTATTTTATCCTTTTATTTGCTGTTATTTGTACTTGACAAGAGTCTGCTCCATACCAGAAGCTTCTCTTCCAGGAAGTGGCAAAGGAGAGAAAGACAGCAGTGCTGGAAAATTTCTGGTCATTGTGAATAAAACACAAAAATTTGCAAATATCAACAAAAACAGTTCCTCCCCCTTCTCTTTCTCTTCTTCTCTTCTTCTGCTCCTCTCCTTCCTCTTCCTCCTTCTTCAAAGAGCATTTTAGTACATTACCTAAGTCAACCATGAAATAGCAGTCACCTTGCTTCCTTCACCGACTGAGATTATAATGCGTACTACCACACTCAGTGAGGAGCTTTAAAAAAATACAAATTCCCAGGTTTTCCTAATCTCCTGGGTCTCAGATACAACTGGAGTAAGTACTATACAGGATGCCCTGCTCAATCCTCAGAATTAGAAGAACAAAAGATCCTATCCCCTCTTGAAGTTGAACTTACTAGGTCTATGCAGTTATAAATCAACCTTGATATCACAAAAGTCAGCCCATTATCTTCGACAGTCACAACGACTACAGCTTTGTGATCCGAGTCAGTTTCCATAACACAGTGCTCAGACAGTTTCCCAGAGATGGTTAAATGATTCCATGCACAAGGCTAGACCTTATGCAGCCTTGTTTATATACTTTGCTGTGTCTTACAAATACTATCTTTGGCTCTGAAAGTCCTGATGTGAAAAACTAAGTGCCAGTCCCCCAGAACCCAAGCAGGCCAACTATCCCCTAGAGAGGAATTGCAAAAAGAGGACATAGTCCTCCCACAGTGTCTACAGAACCTGGAGCCCCATGATCCCCACAGATAATCTAATTGTCATATATTCATGTTTCTGATATAAAGCAGTGTTGTGCTTACACACAGTCCAATACTTGAAGTCATCTTAGAGTACTCAGAGTATAGGATAAATGTGAATAGTGCATAAGCTGCGGCTATGCACAACTTCCTAGGGAACAGCAACACGAAAAATAAATAGCAGATTCATTATTTTTCAATGTTTTAATTTGCACTTGGTTAGTTTTTCTGATGTTGAGACAGTGCTGCTGTGATTTCAATCTGGGGGCGTTCAGCGAGTACCTCTTTCATATCTCCAAACTCTTTGCAAGTAGAGAGATGCAAAGGCTGAGGCAGGAGTGTAAGCTAGAGTTTGGATGGATGCTTGTGCTCTTGTTGAGTGTATATTCTAAAATCCTGACCCAAAATGAGATGATAGTCTTAGACGGTGGAGGAGACTTCAGGAGGTGATGGTTAGGAGAGTGGAGCCTTTTAGCATGGAATCAATGTTCCAGCATGAAATGATAGAATGTTCAACTCACTACATGGAGTTGGGACCACCTCTGAACCCTTAACAAACATCAAATCCATTTGCTGACTTAACCTTGAATATCTCAGCCTGTAGGACTGGTCAGGAACACATTTCTCTTATTCATGAGCCACTTAGTTGGTGATATTTCATTATATTTTCACCCACCAAGTGCCACAAGATATCTCTCCCTCTCCCTCCCCCCCACTTTCTCTCCCTCCCCTCGCTCTTCAAATTCCAGTGAATTTATCACTAAAGCATGCACTCATCTTTCTGTCTTGAGACAATGCCATGGTGCCCATGTATATAAATTCCCCTTAAATCACAGCATGCCCCACCCACTCCAATATCTCTAGGCCCTTAAATCAGAAGTTATCTCTGGGGGCCATGGAGCCCATGTTCCAAGGGAACTGTGGGAAGACTATGTCCTCTTTCTACAATTCCTCTCTAGGGGATAGTTGGCCTGTTTGGGTCCTGGAGGACTGACACTTAACCAACACTCATTCACATCAGGACTTTCAGAACCAAAGATAGTATTTGTAAGACATAGCAAAGTATATAAGCAAGGCTGGATATGGTCCAGGTTCATTTAGTCATCTCCGGGAAACTATTTGAGCACATGTGATATGGAAACTCTAACTCAGATCACAGAGCTGTAGTCATAGATGCTTTGTGACTGGCAAAGATAACAGACTGACTTTTGTGATATCGAGGGAGATTTATAACTTCATAGATCTCGTAAATTCCACTTTAAGAGGGGGCAGGTTTTTTTGCTGTTTTGATGTTGAGGACTGAGCAGGGATTGAAGATTGAGCTTAATCCCTGAGCCGAATAAGGCAATGGAGGACGTACAGTTCATATTCTTCTGGTAAAGTACTCTCTATTCATCTACATTTTGGCAGCTAGGATCATTGCCTTGTATTTTGAAAGTGTGCTGTTGGATGCTTCTTGGTAGTCTAAAGGAACAGTGTTCATGCTTCAAACACAGCGCTCCCTGACCATACCTGTTAAGAACTTCTTTTCCAATAGGGAATTGGTACCATTTCAATGAAAGCACATGAATAAGCTTTGATGTCAATTCCAGGAGAGATGGAGATTGAGTTTCCACCATGCCAGCCAAAACTTAATGTCATTCCCAGTCTCATCTGAGCACTTGTTTGCCCTTGACACAGAATATCCTGTCTCCTAAACTTCAGGCTGAGCATGCGCTGGTAGAGTGGCATCTCTTCATTCCAGTCTGTTCCCTCTCATGAACATGCCAGTTCCTGATGTCAATCTCAAGAAGCTTCAGGTGTACAGCAGCAAAATCCCTGTGTTGGTTTAGAAGCCAGCAAGCAGCACATGCTATAAAGCGCAGAGGCACTGGAGTGGGTGGGGCATGCTGTGATTTAAAGTGGGCTCCCTGGAAGTTTACATACATTAGCAGCACTGCATTGTCTCAAAGCAGAAAAATGAATGCATGTTTTAGTGATTAAATCCACTGGAATTTGAAGAGGGAGAGAAGGGGGAAGGAAGGGAGAAGGAGGGAGGGAGAGATAGATATTATTGGGGGACTTTCTGGGTAAAAAATGAAGTGCTTAAATGGTTCCTGGTTAAACAGTCAACTCAACTGTACAAGATGAGCAGTTCATACTTCCCTAGTTTACCGAAGATTCCTGCTACAACATTGTCCAGCATACAAAGCAAGACTTAAGTTTTACAATTCTTGCTTTTAAACCCACGCTCAGTTACTTATTGTCAGGACTGGTACTGGGAAAGGCAGGGTAAAAGCAGAGATGGAGCCCACCCGGAGATCAGCATCAGGGTGCAGACCTAATTTTTATCATTCCGTACAATTATTTACATACAACCTTTCAGCCAGTCAGGGTGCCAGTTACATAATCAGGGACCAAATGGGTCATTACACTGGTTGTCCTGTTGAATCCTGTTTGTTTGTCCATGTCCTCTCTATGGGAGGGGCTGAATCACCCCAGGGGGATTTCTGTGGAGGCAGAGGAAGTAGCTACTGCCCTGAGCTCCTTTGTTCTGTCTCACTTTTTTTGCTAGGAGTCATTTCAGATCACAACTGTGTGTGACTGGATCAAGATTCCTCAAGTAAACTCAGGAGATCAAGACAGTTTGTTTCTTTTGGTCTCCATTCCACTTTTTCATCTACCAGATTCCTTCCCACAATCCCCATAATTTATAACAGCTCAGTTATACAACTGTGGCTTTAAAAGCTGTTGATTAGTTTTGTCTGACTTTTGGGCATAGTTTTGTATTTGCAAAAGAAAGTGGGTTAGTTTCATGGTTTGAGAATTTGTAGTTTGCAGAGTGGCTCCCAGCAGAAGTGTGAGAAATTGCCTAGTCCCTGTCTGACTCCTTCTATGGGCTCTTATCTATAATCCATGTTGTCTCGGCATTAAATACCATCAACCCAGAGGCCTTTTAGGGCTTGTATTTCTACACTTCTCTCTTGGTAAAGGAGCGGGAGACCCAGACACAACCCTGGAGCACACTGGGGTGCTGAGTGAGCCCACTGCTGCAGACTGGGCAAGCAATGTGGGCTCCAAAGATGTAGCTAGGGACTCAATCTGTCTTGTCACACCCAGTCGAAAGCAGGTCATTTAGTGTCACTGAGCACCAAGTCAGTAGAAGGCTCTTGTCAGTATGCTGCTTACTTCAAGCATGGGTATAAAGCTCAAACAAACAAAGACACCTGGTAAATCGTAGGGTGTCCCTTCATATTTCAAAGTCTGGGGTTTCAACTTAAGCAGATATCTCAAGTGGAGAAATTGCAATTATCAGAATAATTGAGAAGATTTTCTATATTCTACAAGGAGAAAATGTGCTGACAGTCACTCCTGTACTCCCTCAGTGCCGTCAGCAATTTCTCTTCAAGTAGTATGAAAGTGATCTCTTATGCTTGGAGTTTAAGTGTCCCCAAGGAACATGTGTTGGAGGTTTGGTCACCAGTTTGTCACACTATTGGTTCAGCTTTTAGGAAGTGGGGCCTAGAGGAAGGAAGGTAGTCCACTTGGAGAGTTAGCCTTGAAAGACATGTTTGGACCCTAACACCTTCCTCTCTCTCTTTGCTCTTTGTCAATCATGTGATAAACAGACTCCATTTAACATGCTTCCATGGTGTTCTCCCCCACTACAGACCCAGCACATGGCAAGTGACCCATAACCCGTGAAGCCACCAAGCAAAGCGAACCATTCTTCCAGTTAATTTATTTTAGGCATATTATTACAGAAATGGAGAATCGGTTCACACAGAAGTGGTCAGGACATACAGTCTCATACTGCAGTCAAGAAATGTAGGACTGGAGGGGAAGGCAGGCAGCATCTCTGCTGAGCCTTGGAGTACACAGGGGACATTCGTTGTCTCTTCCTTTTTAGGTGATCTCATTTGGTCACATGCTGTTTAATGTTGTCTGTATACCAAACGCGTTGTAAGCTACAGTTTCAAGTTGAGACTTTCCTTGAGCACCAGAGCATGCCAAATGAGACCTTCAGCTCCATCATTTGGATGTTTTGTGAGCATTAGAAAATTAATAAAGCCATCCTGAGTGGTCACTGTCTCAAATCCACTCTCTACCATACCCTGACTACCTTAGCAAATAGTGCTACCATTCACTCCATGCCGTAGGTTCACATTATAAGAGCCGTTGATGCTAGACTTGGCACTTGGGTTATTTAATCTCCATGTGTTATAGTTTCCAGAAGAGAGAAAGAACAATGACATACATATCTGTTTGCATGGAATTTTGTGAAGACAGTGTGGCACATCAGTGCTGGGATTTCTCTCATCTCAAGACATCAGGATGCAGAGGACAGGATCCTCTATCAATCCACCACTTCCAGATAGATTTCATCTCATAACTTACCATAATTGCCCAAATAGCTCACAGGGTGGGGGCAAGTGCTGAAACAGCCACCCCATGAGGAATGTCACAGCCAAAGGTCATCTTGAATTTGATTACTTCCTACTATCCTGATATTACAGTCTCACTTAGATAGCTTTTGATCTCTGTTCAAGTCCTGGATGCTTTCTATTTCATCCCCGTCTTTGCTTTCCCTGACTATTGGAACAGCCAGAATCCAGTTCCTCACAATGCTTCTTCCTGTTTGGTTGTGACTTCCTTTCATCCTCAGTGCTGCCCTCTGTGCTAAGAATAAAACAGGTTGATATGAACCCAGAGATGGGATGTGATTGGTAGACTCGCCACTACAGAAGTCTCTTGGAAGTGGATGCATTTAAGCTGCGAAGTAACTGATGACCCGGAGTGGCATGGCGGCTTAGACCATGTAACAGAGAGCTGACAGAGTGCGTCCCTGGCTTGCACTGAGCGTCACATCAACAGTGTAATGGTGCACATCTATAATCCCACACTCAGGAGCTAGAGGTAGGAGGGACAGGACCACAATCATCTTCTGCTATAGAGCAAGTCATGCTACATGAGCACTGTTTCAAAATAGTTTTTAGAAACCATAGTCACCTTTATGCTCCATTGCTCATGAGGGAGACTAACCTTATGTTACCTAAAACAAAGAAACTCTAATTATGGTAGAAGATTACAGAGACGTGTTAGAAATGATTGTAGTATTTATGGTTATTATATATTGTTATTTCTCTTGGTTTTAACTTAAATACAACCAGAAATATAATACAATTTAATAGGTACATCTAAAAATGTCAAATCCTGCTTAAATAATAGATTTTCATTTTTAAAATTTTTACTAAAGATCTTTGATTGCATGGGGTATTTGGCCTTTTCTAGATATGAGGTTATACCACTCATGCCTTTTTCAGCTCTCTCACTGGGTATGCTATAACAGATGGGGTGATAAACATAAGAAATAAAGTTCCAGACAGCCAGAACATGTTTCTTTGCCCTGTAAGTGAATAAACATGAATGAGTTAATTCTTACCTAAGCGACCTATTTTTGGCAGAGTGACTATTTCCCCTGGTATTCTTCTACTTTTGCTCCCCAGAATCAGCACAAAGTGAAACTGTTTCTTCATGGAAGCCACAAAATGATGGAAGCCAAGCAATCGGTATTGGGATTCACCAGGTACAAGGACTGATATTCTATAGCTACAGTATTTTGGTTAGAATTTCACATAGCAATCTGCTTTTCCTGTATAATAATCATCCATTAGGAACTCATCATGTACCATGCAATGTTTGGACTCCAGGTATGGTACTTTGAACAGAAATATGCCCCATAGTCTTGGGCATTTGAACACTTGTTCCCCAGTTGGTGGTATAGGTAGGATGGTTATTTAGAGTACTCTCCCAACTGAGCCACACCCCCACATTAGATAAGAATGACTGTAAAAAGAATTATTTCTAATTAAATATAAACAATGAATTCATTGGATGGTTATATTTCTTTACTTTGCTAATTCCCAATAACAATACAGAGAAACTAAGACTTATTTAAAGCTGCACCTCAATATCTGGGCAGTTTAGTGATCTACTTTAACCCCCTATGCTAATCTGGCTATCTCCATGGTACAGCTTTATGATATATCTCTGCCTTGTCAATAAATGCTAATCACTCAATGGCTGCGCTAAAGAGCAAATACAGTGGAAACTTTTGCCAGTCAGGGGCAGAGAGACGGGGAGGAGGAGTTGGAATTGGAGTCACAAGGAGAGGATCCAAGAAGATATCATGAGAAGAAATAACTGTAGCAGAGAGAACTAGAACAATCTTTCAACTCCTCCTCCCTTTTTCTCTCCCCCTGACTGGCAGAGGTTTCTGTCCTATTCTTTTTTCTGCCCAGCCATTGGGTGTTTAGCATTTATTATCAAGGCAGAGAATAGATAGTAAGAACTGTTTACACAAACTTGAGACAGGAGATTCTTGACCTAAGCATTACAATCCTGTGTCTGCATTGAAACAAGATATGAGGGCAGAGAAATCAGCCTTTAAATAACACAAGGATAACATTTACCCAGTGAAAAAATCATTGTGCCTACAGATGACTTTATAGGAAAAAGTATCTGCAATCTTAAAAGACAGGCAGCTCATATTTTTCATATCCTGTTTAAACAACTGGTTAAAAATTACAAATTTTCATCCAAGTTTATCTTTTCCTCTTCTTGTGACTAAGCACCCTTGTCAACTGTACATAAATTAAATGATAATCATGACTGAGGTACATAGCTAATTTGGGTTTATTGCCTTTTTGTATGTATAACAAATATAAGCCTTCGCAGATAGTTTCATTTTATTTCAAGACCCATAAAATGTGCACCAATTTATTGTAACTTTATTGTCATCTTAAGTTAATTTACATAGGAAAATTCTGTTCACTGTGATTAAGGAATCTGTCTCAGGACTGAGGATGGAAAGGCCATTAATTAGATCTTTATTGATGGATTGATCAGAAGAAAAGACTGCCATTCACAGGTCTGGGATGATTTAACACAATGGAAAAGTCTTGATGGCAGGACTGGATGGCCATTTTAAATCTGCCAAAATTAGATATGGCTAATTATTCTGTCCATAATCCTTAAAGATAGCATTCAGAAGTGTTTTAAATGTTTTGACAAATATCAGAGACTCCACACTAATTTACTGATCAGCGACATTGTGCCCGCCCTATGTTAGCAGCTAAGGGGTGAGCAAAGAGGGTGGAATGTGCCTGTTCTCAATACTCATTCAGGAAAAGTGCTCTACTCTGTCATTGTCTGCTTCGATTACATTAAATACACGTTGGCTCCATTTCTCCCACATTGTTTCCTGATGGGCTTACTTATTTCAGGTGAAATTAGCTCTATTTGCCCAAGTCTAAATCTCCTTGATAGTTATTGATAATGCCATTTCTCTACCCTGATGAATCACTTAACCAAGGACATACTTAATTCTTGAGACTCTCTCCTCTCGTTATTTTTCCTTTTCTATCGTAACCAAACTCTGATGAGTGGGCTCATTGCTTCCTGTGCCTGGATGTCTTTACACACGTAACAAATTTGAGATATTTCATCAAAGCGGAGAAATTGCTATTTCCCTTTTTCATTGTGCTGAAATTGATTTTCAAGCCACAAGAATTTATCCTCATTTTGGAAATGCATCATAACAAAGGGTGTACGCAATCACTCATTAATTTTAAGTTTAGATGACTCAAAACATATCTTTTTTTCCAGATTAAGTTGCTTGAAATGTGATACCACTTTCTTTAATCGATTAACCACTGCAGTCTCTTCTGTTTCCATAATTAATATCGTCATGTTTCTATTTCTTCAAGTATAAATAGGCCTGTCAGACAGCAGCCTGCCACCATTGAGCAACGCACGAAGAGTGCCACTGATGTATGACTATGGTCTGTGGTGATGCAATGAATTAATTATCAAAGGTGCTTAATTTGCAGAGGATACCTCAGATCTTGAGAGATCAGAGCCAAAGAAATAATGCCTATAAAATTATTAGAAATGGAGTGGAAGAAAAACCAAATCTAACCAGGAGATTACAAGCATAAGGCCTCCAGGCTTGGTCTGCTATACAGACAGCTTGCTCTTCAGTTTTGATTTTGGGTGCCTTTAAAAAATGCAATTGAGCGCTAGTTTACTGTGCTCCACTGTCATCGCACACGCACAACTCTCTCATTTGCACCTACAGGTACTGGACTCTGAGACTTTGTTAACAGCCCAGGGAATGAGGAGACGATGACTTCAACAGGAGTTTGAGCTTGCATGTCGAAAGCTCCTTGACCCTCGGAGCTGACATCTGCATACATGAGAAGCCATTTCACACACAGCCTGGTTTCACATCCCGAGCCCTTTCCACCTTGTATACAGTTGTGTTTATCAGGATAGTTTAAAGTCGGAATGCACTAAAAAATCTGTGCCAAAATATAGCATCGATACTGCAAAGGTATTTTAGAAGAGCAACCAACAAAAAGGTAGCAGTTCCTCTTCATTCAGAGGTGGACTCAGATGATCAAACTGAGATGTGAACTGTGTCTTGAGTCATGTGTCTAATCCCTCTTATGGGCTGATGTTTGGTTCACTTGCACAGTGATGGTAAAGCCAATAATTTCTTATTAAATTTGGCATTTCTTCTTGCAACAGTAAGATCACAGCTTCCAAATAGATGTCTGTAAGACACTTGCTTTCAAAGTGCCATCAGTTGCAAAAAGCAACCCCACACCAAATTAAAACAAGTAAAACCCTTGTGGCAGTTGGTGAAATTATTTTCTTAGCTTCTGTGTTACTTATCAATTATTCCCTTATTTCAATATAAGCTTCCATTTTAAAAGATTGTTTGGGGATGGGGAAGATTGCTCACTTGGTAATGTTGTCTTACAAGCGTGCAGCTGAGTACCATCCCAGCAGCCACAGAAGATTTCTAGAGTTATGGTGTGCTTTTAATAATCCCATCTCTGGGGAGGCAGAGGCAAGAAGATCATTGGAGGCAAGGTGGTCACTGGCCAGAAAATATAGCTTAATTGATGAATCCCAGGCTAATGAGAGAATGACCCTCAACAGAGCAGATGTTTTTCCTGAGGATGACAAATGAGGGTGCTCTCTGGCCTCTATACATATGCACACAAACACACATCTCCACCAGACAAGCTCAGTGCCTCTCCTCCCCCACCCCAGAGCGCGCGCGCGCACACACACACACACACACACTAAAAAGATCATTTGTTTTGATATAAGAAGCAGAGGCATTTCTTTTTTTTCTTTTTTTATTATTTTTTTATTAGATATATTCTTTATTTACATTCAAAGATTTCCCCTTTCCTGGTTCCCTCCCTCCATGAAAGTCCCATAAGCCATCTCCCCTCCCCCTGTTCCCCAGTCAGCTCCCTCCTGCTTCCCTGTCCTGGTATTCCCCTACACTGCTGCATCGAGGCTTCCCAGGACCAAAGGCCTCTCCTTCCTTCTTCTTGGGCATCATTTGATATGTGAAGTGAGTCTTGGGTATTCCGAGCTTCTGGGCTAATATCCACTTATCAGTGACTGCATACCATGTGTGTTCTTTAGACTCCAGAGAGCCAAATAACCCTATTAAAAATGGGGTACAGAAGTAAGCAAATTTTCACCTGGCTGAGAAGCACCTAAATAAATGTTCAACATCTTTAGTCATCAGGGAAATGCAAATCCAAACAACCCTGAGATTTCACCTCACACCAGTCAGAATAGCTGAGATCAAAAACTCAGGAGACAGCAGGTGGTGGCTGTCAAGGATGTGGAGAAAGAGGAACACTTCTTCACTGCTGGTGGGATTGCAAGCTGGTACAACCACTCTGGAAAACAGTCTGGCGGTTCCTCAGAAAACTGGGTATGATACTCCCAGAGGACCCTGTTATACCACTCCTGTGCATATACCCAGAGTATTCCCCAGCATGTAATAAGGACACATTCTCCACTATGTTCATAGCAGCCCTAATTATAATAGTCAGAAGCTGGAAAGAACCCAGATGTCTCTCAACAGAGGAATGGATACAGAAAATGTGGTATATTTACACAATGGAATACTATTCAGCTATTAAAAGCAATGAATTCATGAAATTCTTAGGCAAATGGGTGGAACTAGAAAATGTCACCCTAAGTGAGCAGGATTTCTTAACCCATGCTGCCATTAATGTGGTCAACCAAAAGCCATCCTGCATCTTCAAAGACTAAAAGGGAACAAACAAGTTTGCATTGGGGACTACTAGGTTCCTTGAACTTTCCGATTCAGAGCTAAACACCATTAAGAAAATGATGCTTCCGTGACCTCAGAATTGGAACACACCACTAACGATCAGCAGGGTAGGTGACCACAGGATGAAGGACAAAGTTACAGTCTGCTAATTAGAAATGCTCTCCCATTATTCTTGACCCTAACAGGTGGCATCAATCACATTAGTTTACACTCCATCTCCAGTCTCTTCCCTTCCCTTCTCGTTTCTTAGTCACTGTGCAATTGATGAACTTAGAATTAGTCTCTTCTCATCATTCTGTTTTCTCTTCTACAAGGTGACCCTAAAGAGCCCCAGTAGGAGCTGCTTATGGGTTAGAAGATTGCCCAAGAAACCCTTGTGTGTATGTACTGTGAGGTTGCGTTTCTGGCAGTGTCCTCTGGTTTGTTTTGACATCTTCATTAAGCCAGGCTCTTGGTGTTTAAACCTCCTCTGTACACTACGTCTTTTCTTCACACCTGTAGTCTGCACTTTCTGATTGCCTTATAATTATTTTCTCACTTATTCAGTGCCTTCATTTTACTCTCCATGCCTCGAAGGTGAAGGATTACATCTCAATCAGTTTTATGTTCTTTACACCTAATGCAGTGTGTGTTAGGTTATTGAAAGAAGAAAGGGATGACTTAATAAAACCTCACAAGGTGAGTATCTGTGAAGAGTCCTATGTTCAACAATCTCCAAGTGTTAGTTAACATATTAAAACAGAAAAGAGACACAATGGTAGATTTGAGAGAATCAGAGAGGATGATTTATACAGGGGCTGGTACCACCAAGGGAAGGGAAGCTGACTCCAGGCCTGCGGCCCTAGCAGATAAGAGAGCAGAGAGAATACAGCCGTGCTCTTTTAAGTCCCCTTGCTATTCTGTGCCTTGCTCATTGCTCTCTCACCACCTCATTGGGTTTGGGTCGATCTGTTCAGTTTACCATTCAGATTTGCCCTCTTCTGTCTCATTATACCACCACCATTAGAAATGTAAATCTCTTTTATCCACAGTTCTGTTTTGTTCTTTTATTTGCTGTCTTGGTCTGTCTGTTTACCTCTCTCTCCCTCCTCAACCTGTCTCTCTTTCTCATTCTTTGTCTCTGTCAGTGTCCAACCCCCTATCATGAGTTACTAAGCACAGCTTTAAAATTGGATACTTAGGCACTGGAAGACTTGAGCACATTATTCCTCTGAGATGTTACTGTCCCCAGGGATATATCCAACCAGAATTTGAATCTTCTTTCCATGTTTTGAGGACCCAGCATATAAGAATTTTCTATCTAAATGGTTTCTAAATCTATGTTCAGAGCTTGTGTGCAGCTCTTTTAAAGGTCCTGATGACAGAGTATCTTTGTGCTGTTGGTTAGGGGTGAGCTTTGATATGCTTCCGTGTTTATTGCTCATATGCTGACATATGTGCTCTTCAAAGTTGCTATGAATAGCAACTTCTGTAGGAGGGACAAATAACTATTTTAATTTTAAAGGCTGAATTTACTTTTAGTTTTGTGTGTTGGGTGTGCCAGTATGGCTACAAGTATGCTGGTGCCTGTGGAGGCCAGAGGTACTGGACTCTCTGTAGCTGGGGTTACACACTGTTGGAAGCTGCTAGGTCCTGCTGAAACTATGTCCTCTTAACTGCTGAGTTGTCTCTCTGGAAAAAAACATACATAATTAGAGGGAAGCATGTCCATTTAGCAAAACAACAGTAGAAAGTTCTTCCAAAGGATAAATGACGTCTCTAGCCATTGGGTTTTTATCAGTTTTACAGTACCGGCATAAATTTCTGGTTGTGAAACCCAATGTCAAATCCAATAAAAATATGACTGTTTGCATCCACAACAGAAAGGCAACTATTGCACCAGTGAGCACACACTGGAAATCCTCTTTTCTTATAAAACTCATTACATCTACTAAATAAAACAGGAGAGATAATGTAATAAATACAGGAAATACTCCTTGTGGGCAAACGAATAAGAAATACTTCTTCCATTAGATTCAAAATATCTAGTTTTATGTTGATGTCCTTGATCCACTTGGACTTGAGCTTTGTGCAAAGTGACAAATATAGATCTATTTTCAGTTTTCTACAAACAGACAGTCAGTTAGACCAGCACCATTTATTGAAGATGTTTTCTTTGTTCCATTATATATTTTTGGCTTCTTTGTCAAAGAGCAAGTGTCTGTAGGTGTGTAATTTTATTTCTGGGTCTTCAGTTCTACTCCATTGATCAATGTGTTTGTCTCTGAAGAGAAAATGGGAAAGAGCCTTGAACTCATTTGCACAGGGGGAAATTTCCTAAACAGAATTCCAATGGCTCATGCTTTAAGATCAAGAATTGATAAATGGAACTTCATGAAACTGGAAGTCTTCTGTAAGGCAAAGGACATAGTCAATAAGACAAATCATCAATCTATAGATTGGGAAAAAAAATCTTCACTAATCCCACATCCGATAGAGGACTAATTCCAAAATATATAAAGAACTCCAGAAGCCAACCACCAAAAAACCAAACAACCCAATCAAAAATGGGGCATAGAACTAAACCCTGAATTCACAACAGAGGAATATTGAATGGCTGAGAAGCACCTAAAGAAATTTTCAAAGTTCTTAGTCATCACAGAAATGCCAATCAAAATAACTCTGAGGTTCCATCTTATACACATGTGGGGTGATGCTAGCTGAGACTCCTACCAGTTGGGATACAAAGACTGAAGTGGCCACTTCCTGTAGCCAGACAGGATTTCCAGTGGAAGGAGGGGGATATCAACCCACCTACAAAACCTTCAACTCCAAGTTTGTCCTGCCTACAAGATACGCATGGATAAAGATGGAGCAGAGACTGAAGGAATAGACAACTAATGATTACCCAACTTGAGACCCATACTATGTGATAGAGCCAACCTCTGACACTATTAATAATATTCTTTTATGCTTGCAGACAGAAGTCTAGCATAACTGTCTCTTGAGAGACTGGATCCAGCAGCAGATGTAAACAGATGCAGAGAAACACAGTCGAGCATCAGGTGGAGCTTGAGGAGTCTCGTTAAAGATTGGGTATAGAAGTGAGTGAGCCTGAGGGATCAAGGACACCATAAGAAGACCTACAGAATCAACTAGCTTGGGCCCAGGGGTGGGGGCGCTCACAGAGACAGAACCACCAACAAAAGAGCTTGCAGGGGCTGGACCTAGGCCCCCTATACATACATAGCAGATGTGCAGCTTGGTCTTCATGTGGGTCCCCTAACAATTGGAGCAGAGGCTGTCTCTGTCTCTGCTACCTGCCACCAGATCCCGTTCTCCTACCTGGACTTTGTGTTTGCTCCTCAGAGAGAGAGAGAGAGAGAGGATGTGACTAGTCCTGTTGGTACTAGATGTCACACTGTGGAGTGGTACCCAAGGGATGCTTCCCCTTCTCTGAGGAGAAGGGGAGGGAGGAATGGGTAGAGGGATTTGTGAGGGTGAGACTGGGAGGAGGATTTGGGAGGGTGAGAAGGTAGTGGGTCTGCAGTTGGGATGTAAAGTGAATTAAAAAATAAATGATTGAAAAAAAAGATGTAATAACCTTTTCTCCTCAAATTTCCTTTTTGTCTGTGCTTTACCACAGCAAATGCAAGCAAACCGTTTACCAGTCTTAGATTGCTAGAAAATCTTTAGGTTCATCTGCCTCTAAACTTTCAAATGATTCTTGTTTTAGGATAAGTCTTCATTTTTTGTAAACTTTTAATTGATTCTTTCCAAGTTTCACATCATGTACCTCAATACTACTCTAACTGTCCCTCCATATCTGCCCCCAGCCCTTGCAACCTCCCTCACAAAAGAAAGAAAAACGTAAAAATAGAAAAATAAATAAATAAGAAATCATCTTGCCATGGAAGATCTCTCTCTCTGTCTCTCTCTCTGTCTCGTTCTGTCTCTCTCTGTGTCTCTGTCTCTGTCTCTGTCTCTGTCTCTGTCTCTCTCTCTCTCTCTCTCTCTCTCTCTCTCTCTGTCTCTCTCTCTCTGTGTATGTGTGTGTGTGTGTGTGTAAGAGGGGTCAGAAAGCACACAAGAGCTAGCGTGGTGGATGACTGTAAGGAAATAGTGTCTCTGGATACACTACTGTAGCTGCACACACAAACTCCCAGCAGCACACACAGAGCCTGGACAAGCCCGAGGTGACTTTAGATGGAGACTCCAGGTATGGAAAAGGAAATTGGTCATGGAATTCTACCCCTTGTCATGAAGCTATTGGTAATTTATCGTTGCTGAGAGAGGAAAGGGCTAGAACCCATAGACCATATATGACTGACAGATGCACTGGGCCAATTGGACTACAGCTCTAGATTCCAGATATTGGCGCCATATTCCTGTAGACTTATCTAGCATCTGGGGTGTGGGTGCAAGACATGTTATGCTTGAAGAAACCTGAAGTGTTTCCCAGTTCTTCACCCTGCTTACAACACAATTCTCCTTCTACACTAACATGGAGAACTCTTGCTTCAGAGCTGACTCCTCTGCTACATCCCAGATTCACCTTCCATGTGGCAGGAGATCAAGGCCACTCTGTCTAGGGGGCCTTCTCATCCCCCTTTACAAGTCTTCATGCAAAACCCCATCTCTCTACTTTCTGTTTTGCCTCCTTTCTCTGCTCCCAGTGATGGTGGTATCCCTTTGTTTCTAATGACCTTTTAGAGTAATGACTCGCAAATGACCATTTTAGCAAAAACCCTCTTCTAGATGCTGAAATGACCTGCAGAAAATTTTTTACAAGATTTGAATAATAATAATATTCAAATTTTGCAGAAGCCAGAACTTGCAGTGGCTAGAATCAGTTAAAGCTAATTTGTGCCTTAATTTCCCAAGCCCTAACTCTAAATCCTTGCTATGTTATCCACTGAGCACTCTGGAAGGCTGGGAGGTTGTAAATTTAACCTATATCAAAAGAACATGAGTCTGTAATATTGACCCAATAAGATATGCATGTAAGTTTGATGTCCTATGAATTGGTTATTCATGAATATATGTATAGAATATACCCACATATATTATACAGATTTTTAAACCTGTAGAATATGTTGTCCAAGTTCAGGATCTCAGCAATAATTGTGGTAGATTGATGTGAAATTTAAAATTATGATAATAATTTTAACTTAATTATTTAGTGTAAAATTTCAACTTAATTCCTGGGGCTGGGAAGATAGCTCAGTGGATAAGAATTCCTGCTATACAAGCATGAGGACTCGAGTTCAAATCCCCAGTAACTATGTAAAACCATGAGACCAGACATCATGGTATATATGCCCATAACCTCAGTAGTGTGTGGGGAGGAGGTAGAAGGATCTTTTAGGCTTGCTGGCTGCTAGGCTAGCTCCAGGTTCAGTGAGACACCATGTATCAAGAGAACGAGGCGTGTGCGAGCACACACACACACACACACACACACACACACCAAACGAAATAGAAAATATCTGGCATGACAATGTTTTTATGAAGGTATAGTTTTATTATTTAAAAGACTTGAAGTTTTGAGGGAGATAAGAGATACGTTGGGAGGTGGGGAAGATGGAATGAGGGACAGGAGAATAGTCATGACCAAGATATATTGTATGCATGTATGGGATTTTCTGAAAGGAATCTGCCTGAAAAAAATTTTAGTGTAAATTATAAATATTTTATTTTTTATATGATAAAAATCAGCATAAACATTTTCTATTTATTATCAGTCACATTATTTAAGGTATAAAACAAAAAGTTTAATTTAGGCTTATAAGCAATAAGCCTAAAACCCAGTTTCCATAGTTTTTCTTCTATTTTAGGTAAACATTTCCTCTGGGATCAATTTGATCATTCATTTTAGATTTGAATATTGAAATTGAAAGTGAACATGTTAAGAATATTAAATATCTACATTGACATATGGCCACAGAGTGGCTTTTAAGAAACCAGGTCTTTTCTTCACCCAAATCACCTAATTTTAAATATAGCAGCTCAAAAGAGAAGGCTGAATTCTTAGAGTATCTCTATATTACAGTTTAACACAGTCAGTTACTTATTAGTCCACACACATACATTTTCATAGCTCTTCCCTCTAAAGGACATTATAATTCACTTGAGAAACGTATGCACTCTTCAGATATGGGGTCAGTAAGAAAAAAAGGTCCTCAAATGACTGCCTTTGAACATATTTGCTCCATTTATTTCATGCAGATTCTTCCTCTTGAGCAGAATCAACAGCAAGCACTGTCATTTTTTTGTTTTGTTTTGTTTTAATGTCCAAAACCTCCCAAGGAAATGCTAAGTTCAAAGTCTGTGAAAGACCCAATCTCAGATTTTAAAATCTTAACAAAAGTAGGGGGTAGGAGCTAGGAATACCTTCAGTGATAGAGTATATGTCCTAGGTTCAAGCTTCAGATAAGAGACAAGAACAAGGATGGGAGGCAAACCTCAAGATCTTTCATTAGTCCTGAAAATAATGAGTTGTGCTGAAAAGCTGTATCAACTAGTGAGCTGAACAAGAAGGAGGAGAGTGGATTGAGGGGGCATTGTGGATTTAACTACACCCCTTCCAAACCACATGCTGCATCACTGCTCCCCAATGGAAGAGTGAGAACAAAAGTCATTACAGCGTCTTTAGACAATCAGATCACAGGGGCTAGAGATGGAGTAGACAGAGTTCATGGAGCACTCGCCCACCTAGAACAAGAGCAGAGGTCCTTGCTTCAGTTCTGAACACATAAAGATGATCACAGAAGCTGGAACTGAGACATGGGACTTTTTACTTCTCCAGGAGCACTGATTAGTTCTTGCTTAGTTCTTCTGGTAGTCGTATACCCCGATAGTCATGGATATCAGGGTTTGGTGGGTAAGCACCATGATTCTTGTGTCCCAAGGCATGGAACTGGACAGAGGCACAAGGACAGCAGCAGGAATGATAATATTTTATCTGAAGAAGGAAACACTGTCTGCAAGAAGCAGACTGGAGCAAAGATAAACTTTTAAAGTTCAACTACAGTGCTGTACAGAGGATGGGAGCTTTTAGGTCACCTGGCATTGGTTTTGTGGTCCTCTGCTTAGGTAGGCATTCTTGAGCATGGTGTATCTGTTACATAGTTCTAATGCAATGCTTTGCATCATGTGTTTTAGTTGCATCTTAAAACTTTATTTACTCTATTGAAGATTTTGCATTTTTGGATTATAACAAACCACAGGGCCCCTTCAGACACTATGGGATTCCTCTGCACCTGTGCCAATGGTTGGCTTCTGTGGAGGGGAGGGGTCTACTTTTACTCTTTAACAAAGTAGTATTCTCATCTGCTACTTTGCAGCCTTTGAGTGAGGCTTTCAGGACCTTACCTCCTGTTCCACTCTACTGTCTCAGTAAAGCAGAAACATGGTTCAAGAATACTGGCCTTGGGACAGTCCTTGGTTGGCCATTCCCTCAGTCCCTGCACATCTGGTAGGCAGGGCACCTTTTGGGTCAAAGGCTTTTTGAGTGGGTTGCTGTCTTTATCCTACCATTGGGAGTTCTACCTGATTACAGGAAGTGGCCACAACAAGATCCATATCCCTCAATGCTAGGAGTCTCAGCTAGAGTCACCCCCATAGGCTCTCTAAGGCCTCACCCCATCCCAGCCAGGTCTCTGGCATGTCCTAGAGATTTTCTCCCACCACTGATCTCCCTTCTCTTTCCCCTGCTCTCCCTATATATGATTGTGCCCCCGCCCCACTCCTCTCCTTTCTTCCACCCAGTTCCCTCCTTCCATTGACCTCTGATATCTATTTTGTTTCCCCTTCTGAAAAAGATTCAACCATCCTCCCTTGGGCTCCTTTGTTATTCGGCTTCTTTGGATCTGTTGATTATAGTATGGTTATCCTGTACTTTATGGTCAACATCCACTCATCAGTGAGTACACTATATGCTCGTCCTTTTGGGTTTGAGTTACCTCACTCAGGATGATTCTTTTCTAGTTCCATCTATTTGTCTGCGAAATTCATAATGACCTTGTTTTTAATGGCTGAGTAGTATTCCATTGTGCAGATACAACATATTTTCTGTATTCATTCTTCAGTTGAGAGACATCTAGGTTGTTTTCGGTTTCTGACTATTACAAATAAAGCTGCTATGAACATAGAGGATCATGTGTCCTTGTGATATGGTGGAACATCTTTTGGGTATATGCCCAGGAGTGGTAGATCTGGCTGGTTTTTGAGGTAAAACTATTTCCAATCTTCTGAGAAACTGCTAAATTGATTTCCAGAGTGGCTATACAGCCTACACTCACACCAGCAGTGGAGGAGTATTTTCCTTGCTTCACAACTTTGCCAGCATGTGCTGTTCTTTGAGTTTTTGATCTTAGCCATTCTGATGAGTGTAAGGTGGAAGTCAGAGTCATTTTGACTTGCTTTTTCCTGATAACTAAGGATGCTGAACCCATCCCAAAAGCAAGAACCAGTCCCTGACACTATTATGATACTGTTATGCTTACAGGCAGGAACCTAGCATGACTATCCTCTGAGAAGCTCCACCCAGCAGTCAATGGAAAGAGATGCAGAGACTCATACCCAAAGATAAGATGGAGCTTGGAGTCTTATGGAAGAGTTGGGAGAAAGATTGAGGGGCTTGAGGAGGACAGGGACTCCACAGGAAGACCAACACAGTCAACTAACCTGAACCCTTGGGGACTCCCAGAGACTGAATTACCAACTAAAAAGTAAGCATGGGCTGAACCTAGGCACCCTGCACATATGTAGCAGATGAGCTGCTTGGTCTTCATGTGGGTCTCCCAACAACTGGAGCAGGGGCTGTCCCTGAGCCGACTGCCTGCCTGCCTGTGGATTCTGTGCCACTAAGTGGACTGCCTTGTCTGACCTCAGTGGGACAGGATGTGCCTAATCCTGAAGTGACTTGGTGGGGGCACGGAGGTTGGGGGACTGAGGGCATAGAGAGTGGGGTTAGTGGGGGGACTGACACCCAGAGGGAGGTTTCCCCTTCTCCAAAGAGAACAGAAAGGTGGAATGGGGGGAGCACTTGCATGAGGGGGTCCTAGGAGGAGAGGAAAGACTGATGTTGGGTGGAAAGTGAATAAGTAAATTAAAAACAAAACAAAACAAACAAAAAACCCTCACAAAGCAGTGGTTACAAAAAAAGACATCTTTTTGGCAGCTAGATTTGGCAAATTCCTGTAAAGGAACTTATTCATTGTATGTTTATGAGGTAGGAGAAAGAACAAGATGTATTTACATTTAAAAAAAAAGAATACTGTTCTTGGGAACAGACAGCTATGGATTATGACCCCAAGTGCCAAATTATTGAGGTATAGTACTTAAATTCCATGACTCAGTTTTCCTAACAAAATGGAAACAGTAAAAGTACCTGGCTCATGAAACTGCTGTGTGTGTCAGATGAAATAGTTTGTAAATTGCTATGTAGTTTATATATAGGAACTGCTGATAAAGTTGAGCTGTTAGCACTATGTATTGTTTATCTGTTTTACAAAAGCTTTCATTCAATGAATTAAATAAAATTCAGATACTTCTCATTATCTCAAAGAAACTAAAACATACCATGATGTAATAATTCCTCTCTAGAATGCACTTTCACTGGGAGTGGTTTCGTGGGAATATAAATTAGAATAGTTGAGATTTTTCCCCCTCACAATGTAAAATCTGCTTTAAGAAGAGTTAGAATTTCCCAGAGCATGTTGGCAAATCCCAGCAGGGGGTTGGTGCCCACTGTAGCTCAGTGCTCATTTCCTTCTCCTAGAGGTAGGCAGGGTCCATTTCCTCAAGAAGATGGCTTGCCACAGAGCCTGGCCAGTAAAACAGTTTCAGAAAAGTCAGTCAAATAGAGCTGACTATTGCAATATCAGTGTCAGAAATAATTTAAAATTAGTGTGATGGGCTGATCCACCTGGCTAGAATAATTAAAGAAAGAGCTATAGAAAGCAAATCCTTGGGACAGGAAATAAATCCCCCAGTAGTGTTCCTAGGTCTTAGAATCTTCTGCTTCCTGCTTTCTTCGTTTACTGTGATGCTCTACTAAAATGAGTGACAGCTGTCTAGGTCCTCTCCGGTCTGGAGAAGATATTTCTTCAAAGGAGTATTGGCGAGGTAGGAAACATGTGCTTGCCACTGTAATTAATTCATCTGGGATCTCTCAGCTAGAAGACATTTGAATGAGGGCTGTCTCTCCAGTTTTCATGCTCTGCCCTCACTCGTGCTGTTATGGATTGCTGAGCATGTCTGGTTGCAGGTTATAAAAGTGATAATTTTGGTAACTAACAGTGGTTGGGCTTCCTACTCTGATGCTTTGTGGATATGCGGGACAGACTGGATTACTTTATTCTTTCTTTCTGTAAAGAATTTCCAACCTTCAGCTGCCTGATGCCATGCTGCGATCCTCTGGGTGGGAATCAGTACATAATGATGCAGTATTAATCAGTGTTTTTAGCTTCTCCTAAATGAGTCTGTACTTCCTTTGGAGCCGCTCTTGCACATTGAACCACCTTGCCTGTCTCTGTGTGGTTAAGAAGAATGCAATGATTTATTTTGGACAAGATGACACAAGGAGTGAGCGAAAGTTTTCAAGCATCCGTTTCCCCCTCCATGATGACATTCACAAGGGTGGACCTTAGATCTGAGTTTGACTTTGAGGAGTACAGACTTCTTTCTTCCCCAGCTCTATCTCCATTCAAATTCTAACCTGAAATAAAATTTTGTTGGATTAAACTTCTGATATCTTTGGTGTTATTTATTGTTGTAACACAGATATAATGTCTTGAAAATGGTTTCTGAAGAAAAAGTCATGTACTGTTGGCCGTTGCTAGCGATATGTGGTTAGGAAGCGAACATGGAAAGCAGGGTGAGCTGCAGTCATTATGCAATGGTAAAACACTTCATAAAAACTGTCACTCCGGGTCCGGAGAAATGACTAAGCAGTTAGGACAGCTTGCTGGGCATAGCCATCTGAAACTTAATTCCAAGGATCTGACACCCTCTTTTGGCCTCTGGAGGCACCAGGCACATACATGGTGCAAAAACATATAATCAGGCAATCACTCACATATTTGAAGAAGGAGGAAGAGGAGGAGGAGGAGGAGAAGGAGGAGGAGGAGGTGGAAGAAGAAGAAGAAGAAGAAGAAGAAGAAGAAGAAGAAGAAGAAGAAGATTACAAAAAGCTTTTAAAAATCTTTTACATGCAATATCTTAGGAGTAAGATTGTGTGTTTATATAGTTTACATAATATCCTAACATTAATGTCATATTATTTACTGTACTTTTCAAGATAATAAAGAAAGAAATGGCCTGTTTTTTTTAAAAAAGAAATAAGACTACAAGCTTCTAGAAATCTAGAGTTTTGACATGTTGTAAAAACCAATTAATTTATGCTTTCAAAAGAGGAGGTAAATTAAGAAAGCATTTGAAGCCTATCCAATTGCTTAGGCTAGTGAAGTCATGGATCTTGGAGAAAAACGTACAAGCACCACTTTACTAAGCCAGCATAATCCCTAATTAGAGTGTATTCTTTGTCATTACACCACAAATAAATGTAGTCTTCATGTCAAGGACTTTTCACTAGAGACCATTATTGAAAAATCACAACCAAAATTCAGAGTTGTGCAGCCCAGTTCCAAAGGATTTGTCTAAAAATTATCTTGCACACCTAAACCTTGGGCAACATTATAGAAGGGTGGAAAGACTGTCAGAGTCAGAGGATCGGGAGTTTTCTGTGAGACTGTATCTCCTAGCACTATCAGAAGTGACAAAGTCTTGCTGACATGACTGCATAACCATGAGCTGAATATGAACAAGAATAAACATGCCAAAGGATGGAGCTAGGAGCATGAAGCCTCAATCACACACAAAAATCTACAGGGAACTAAGGAATGCTGGGAGAGGGATAAATAGTCTACCCAATGGAACAGTGCACCAATTAGATATCTAGCATCAATGTCCAGCCCTGAAAACATACATAAAGTTTACACAGCTAATCTACAGACTGAGAATGTTATATATAGTTATACATATATGTGTATGTGTGTGCATGTATATATGTATATATATACATGCATATAACAGCAATTAATGAAAAAAGAGGTCATGAATTTTGAAGAGATATGGACGAGGTTTATGAAAGGATTTGGAGGGAAGAGAAGAAAGGTAGAATTGATGCAATAATCGTATAATATCAAATATAAAATAAAATATTCAAAAAGAAAGAAAACACTTGAGAAAAACAATCTTGAAACCCCCATCCCCCATTTTTTCCCAAGAATCATATTTAAGATACATCATTTCCAGCAACTTAAAATCTCAAGGTAAGCTAGATTGTTTCAACAAAATGTGAAATTAATTTGATCTTAAACTTGGTGTCTGCAGATGGGATGGATTCTTAGGTGGCACAGTCTCTGGATGGCCTTTCCTTCAGTCTCTGCTACACTCTTTGTCCCTGCATTTCCTTTAGACAGGAACAATTCTGGGTTAATATTTTTGAGATGAATGGGTGCCCCCATCCTTCAACTGGGGGCCATGCGTATCTTCTAGATATGGTCTCTACAGGTTCTCTCTCCCCTTTGTTGAATATTTCAGCTGATGTCATCCCAGTTGGGTTCTGGGAGTCTATACTCAGGATACAACTCACAGACCATATGAAGCTCAAGAAGAAGGAAGACCAAAGTGTGAATACTTCAGTCTTTCTTAGAAGGGGAAGCAAAATAATCACATGAGGTAGAGGGAAGGAGGGAGGGACCTGGGAGGGAGAGGGAGGGGGAAGGAAAAGGGGGTCAGGATCAGGTGTGGTAGGAGACAAAGGACAAGAACAGAGGGTAAGGAAATTGAATAGAGGTGTGTAGCAGTGGGGGATGTGGAACTGGTGGTAGCCATTAATGTTGTGTTTTTTTTTAAGGAAAATGTTTATTTATTCATTTGTATGTGTGCATGTTTGCATGAGTATACATGCATTATATGCTTGCAGGTGCCTGCATGTGTCAGTATTGAACTTCTTGGAACTCAGGTTACAGAAGGTAATGAGCTGCCTGATGTGGGCTCTGAGAACCAAAACCAAGTCCTCTGCAAGAACAGCAAGTGCTCTTAACTATAAGTCATCTCTCCAGCCCCTAACCATTTGACTTCTGACTACGCAGTTCTCAAGGAATTTAGTGTTTGCTCTGATCTCAGTTCCACTGCAATTGAAATTCAACTTGGAAACTGGAATTCAGCTGAGGACATTTTACACAATTGCCATTCTATATATGTCTGAGTAGGGTGATAGAAGCCAAAAGATTCTCTCAGACCGTACTACCATACATCACAGAGAATAAGTGAACAGCATTGGGATCTTCTCCTACATAGGGATCTTCTCCTAACCTTCTGCACAGAAAGTCTTCCCTCAAACTTCCTGGTGAGATTTCGGAATCAAGAACTCAATGAGAACCAGATGTCTCCATCTTTTCCTTCTTGGATTGAAGTATTTATCATCACCTACTGTGCCATTGTCTGCTACTATGTGTTGGTCTGTGGTGGAAGAGGGTTGGGGATTATTGGTATTTTTAGATTCTACATCTTTAGAACAGGAAGTCCTACATTTGGGAACAGCAGGCATAAGGCAGTCACATAAGATCTAGAGATCTGGGATTGCAAATGGGTGTAGCTGTTGAAGGAATCTTTGGAGAAGCAGTCAGTATGCTCTGTTTGGTAAGAAAAAATGTTGAGATGTTTTACTAGCAGTTATAAGAACAGGCTGGTGTGTAAAGTGACTGGTCATGAATACCTTGATGATTGACAACACTTCCTAGCCTCCTTACCTGCAGGCAGGGCCATTAGCCTCAGTTTGGCCATGTGCCCTGTGCAGAAATGACTTGTGCTGGAGCATAAGAGCAGGTACAAGTTCTGCAGGCATTACTGTTCCCGATGCAATAGCTCCTTGAATTGTTCTCAGGTGATTATGCAGGGCAGGCCACCTTCTCCCTTCATCCCTTATCTTTAGTGAGAATAAGAAAGATGCCATTGTTTTGGGAAGCCACTAGGACTGCCAAGGTAGTTTTTACTTTCAGTATCTCATAGGCTATTCTGACTAGTATGAACTTTGGAACTTCAAAACTGGCCTATACACTTCATAATAAAAATATCAGTGACAATTTTTATGAGACTATATTGAGATATGCTACAGAACTATGACTGGAAGGAGATATGATCTAGCTAAATTAGAATGTTCTCATTGTCACCATTTGACCTTAGTCCTCATAAGTTCTTTCAGCACTTAAAAATTTAGCTAGGCAGATATCCAGAAACATGTTTCTTGGCCATTATAATATCATCATACTCTCTCTTTCATAAACAGCAGAATTCTGCTGGGTACTAATCCATTCTTGCATTCTTAACTTCAGATAGATAAATCTTTACATTTGCTGACCAACTCATGTCTAGATCATGGTGTACTGTAGATCATTTGGGAATCACATATCAAATATCCTGCATATCAGATATTTACATTATGATTCATAACAGCAACAAAATTACAGTTGCAAAGTAGCAACATAGTAATTTTATGATCACCACAACACGAGGAACTGTATTAAATAATTGCAGCATTATGAAGGCTGAGAACCACTGGAATAGAGAGATGGGGGTTATAAAAAAAATAAAGATGTAGCAAGCAGAGTGTGAAGGGAAAGTACACACTGCTGTTGCACTTTGGGGAAAAGAGCAAATGTTCACATATATCAAGTACATCTGGTTTAATTATCAGTGTTATTGACCTAGCTGACACCTATAATTCTAGCACTGAGGAGGCAGAGGAGAAGAATCATGAGTTCACAGCCATCTATTGGCACACTAGGATGCCCTGAGTACATGCAACTCTTGTCTCCCAAACTAATAGAACCAAAACAAAGGGCCCTTTTTATATTATTTTCAGTGAAGCTGAATTTTTAACCTTGTATGTTTAAACTTTATAAGATTGCACCCTTCCTTCTTCCTAGTACACATCTCTTCATCATGGATCTCTCTTGATGCATTATGGGGTTATGGTTTTCCCAATAAACAGAGTGTCAGCATTTATATGATCAGCATATTATGATCTCATGCATATGATTATCCCATCTCTTAGAATGTATATAAAACTCAGCTTTATTATCATTGGTGTTATTCAAATGTCTTGATCAGTATGCATCAAAGTACAGGTCAACTTCAAGCAAAACTTACTTTCTTTTTCAGAACTATACACTTCTGAAATGCCCATGTCTTGGCTTGCATTTTTCTTAGCAGAAATAGAATCAAGAAAGTGAAGTGTGTGTGTGTGTGTGTGTCTGTCTGTGTGTGTGTGTGTGTCTGTCTGTGTGTGTGTGTATGTGTGTGTGTGTGTGTGTGTGTGTGTGTGTGTGTGTGTGTGGAGGAGGAGGAGGAGGAGAACAGGTGTCAATCAATACTACACCTCAGAAGAAGGGAAAGTGTACAACACTTTTTTATAAATATGTAGTCCAGGCTGGCATTCCACGCAAACCTTCCCATGCTAGGTTCTTAAGGTATGAGATTTTATGAGATGTTCTGTGCCACTACATCCAGCCCACAGAAGTGTTAAAATGGCATAGATCAAGAATAAATGTACTGTTAGAATGGCTATGATTAAGAACACACAAGAAATGCTGACAAGGAAGAAAGAAATCTTTGTGCACGTTGGTGGGAATGTAAATTAGTCCAGTTTCTATGAAAATAAACATGAATATTACTCAAAAACCTAGCATAAAACTACCATGTGATCTAGCTTTACCTTTCCCAGAGATATACCTGAAGGGATCTAAGCCAGCATACCATAGGAATATCCATACAACCATGTTTATTGTGTCATTATTCACAATAACCAATATGTTCAACTGGCCTAGGTGTCCCTTAGGAGATTAATGGATAAAGAAAATCACATTATTTTAGCCATGAAGAAGAGTGAAGCTATGTCATTTGTCAGAAAATGGGTGCAACTGGAAATCACCATGTCGAGCAAAGTAAGTCAGGAAAGACAATACAAATATTACTTGTTTTTCTCATATGTAGACTCTAAAACAATGGAAAGAGAATGACATGAAAGAGGACAGGGACTACTACAGTACAGGAGGTAGATCAGGGGTGAAGAGAGGCAGAGAAATGATTAAAGTATGCATGTACATGACTGAAAACAACATAATGGGAATTAATTAGGGAAAGTGTTTTCCTTGGTCAAGTTCTCATTTAGTGTCTTTGCCTGTGTCTACAGTGAGCTGAGCTAATCATTTGAAGGCATCCCTCTAACTAAGCTTAAGCAATGAAAGCTCAGCATACCCTGCAGACCATTTTGATGTGCCCAGCCTGTTCAGATCGATTTCTATACAAAATTCGTAGCTTCATAAAATACTTTAAATACACATATATGTGTTGTGGGTTATGTCACTCATCCATTTACTCTTCCACTCAGGACATTTATTGAAGTGCTGTGAAGTTCCAGGCAGCCTTCCATATCTTACAAGCAGCAGTGAACCAAGTGGAGCTCTCCTCTGCCATAGGAGTTATATATAACACATATGGGGGGAGGGAAGATAGGGGAGGGGAGAGAGAGAGAGAGAGAGAGAGAGAGAGAGAGAGAGAGAGAGAGAGAGCGCAAGCAATAACATGTGGGTGCTGGAAGATTATTTAAAATTCATAATGAACTATATAATAGGAATATTGGAAAGAGACTCATCAACTTTCAGTTTTTAAATAAATGTGGCAAATTTAGGCAAATATATGGAAGAAGACTGAGTCACTTTAGCAGAAAGCATATTTACTTATCATGTCTTCATACTACCCAATGCTCCACCAACCTGAGGAGCAGAGGCTGGTGTTGGATGCTGCATTTGTGTCTTCTCTCCACCATTTCTATTTTGTAAACATTTCTCTTTGTCTTTCCTCTTTGGAAATGTAGCTTTTATCCAGAAAATCTTGCAGCCTGTATAAAATTAAGTTTATTGTTTTTGATAATTTCTATGATAGTAAATGACATTTATATGCTATTGCTGAGTAGAATTAGAAGACTGTGTCATACATATTTTTGGATTCTTGGAATACATTTTGAAGTGGGTCTGTAGGAAGAGTAAACTTTCTTACTAATATTTTAGGATATGGGATACTGTGTGGATTTATATGTTTTTGCCCCAAACCATACATCATTTCTCCTTTCCCTTCCTTCCTTCCTTCCTTCCTTTCTTCCTTTCTTTCTTTCTTTCTTTCTTTCTTTCTTTCTTTCTTTCTTTTGTTCTTTCTCTGTTTCTCTATCTCTCTTTCTTCTTTTAGCATGTCTTTGGTGCTTTATTAAATTATGCATTGTGTTATAGCGGTGAGGTTGACTTTTAAAATATTTGTTGGTTCTTCAGCGTTTTCTTTTTATTATGAGATAACTATGTATGAAACACATTATTTATTGTGATTTTTTCAAATAATAATTTATATGCACAATCTTTGAGATTAAGAAATATTTTATGCATTCAAATTTGTTGACCTGTTTCCTGTGATTTCTTTTATTATTCTGCTTAGAAAATATTTCTTATCCTGAGATCAATATAATATACATCTTGTACTTGTTGTTAAGCATTTTAATTTTCACTAATGTATTTAACTTACCTGTTTTTATTTTGACAAGACGGAGCCTTAATTTGAGCCTTTTCCAACAGCCCATTTTCTGAATGTTATTTGCTAATGAAAATAATTATTTTTCAATAGGCATATGGTACTTCACCATTTGTCTGGTTTATATACATGGGAGCTGGAACTTGAAATAATCTGCCTAAAAGAGTCTGCTTTAAATGTGGAGAGTGATTGTTTCCAGTACTTTTTGTCCCAGTTGTTAAGAGATTACAACAATCCTTATTACTGTATTGCTGGAATGGGTGAGATCAACCTGCGGAGGCATTTAGGACCCAGGGGAAAGCTAGGCTTGGTATAGAAGGACAGAGTCTCTGGCGCACACGCCTCCTACCCAAATCACAGCCCCGTGCAGCCCGGGCTCTCATTCACAGCTTTCTAGAGAAATCTGAGCTCCAACTGCAAGGATAGGGGATCTCACCCACCCAGTTCAGCCGCGAGGACACCTGCAGAAACACATTCTCAAAGTAAGCCTGGGCGGCGGTGTGAAGGTATTTGTTGCCTTTTTCTTCCTTCTGTGTTCGCAGAGCCTCCCCGCCTGTCCCCGCTCTAGCGGTGCCATGGCTGCGGCGTTTCAGCACTTCGGCGCGTGGACAGCTCCCATCTGCAATCCCACTGCACTCCATCCCTTCTGCACCCTACTCTTCACCGCCTCAGCGGTCCATCCTCTTGCCGCCGCACAGCCTGCGCTCCCCAGCCATCAGCACCCTATCTCCACCATCGCCGTCATCATCTCCACCAGCACCGGCGCGGTAACTACAGTCCACACAACTGTGTCTTGTCACTTAGACAAAGCCTGAGGTCGGCAAGGTAGAGAGGAAAGAGCTCAAGTTCTCAGGCATAGAAGGGAAAGTTCAGGTGGAGAGACCCCCTGAAAACAAAGAGAGACGCCTGCTCAAGAGAAAGGGGAAGTGGAGGCAGCAGGAAGAGACCCCAGCAAAGGGACAGATGGGGACTTGCCAGACACCAGCAGTTAGCCAGCTGCCTTTCAGTAGATTAGAGACTGTTTAGTTCAGGAAATTAACATGGCCTGAGGCATAGTGTGATTCCAGGAAGAAATGTTAGCTCAGCCCAGATATTCTGGTTTTCCAATGGAGAGTCACCAGGAAGCAGGGTGGGGGATGATGGGTGACTCATAGCACCCACATGGCTGTTTTTCTTCCTAAGCATTTACCGTAGAAACTCTGAAATTAAGTTTTCATTGAACTGTTCTATAAAATGAGAACCCCAAAGGTTTAACTGTGTCCAAAATGAAAATTAAAATGATGGTCAAATAAGGCTTTTCACTAAGAAATTCTATTTGCTCAAACGTCTTCTTTTCTTGTCTAGTTACTTCAATTACCCAATCTTAAACCTCTTCTGGAAGGAGAACAGATATATCCCTTGCCCAAATGGCCAAAGTGGTAATGATATTCAGAGCAGATGGCCTGGCTTTGTTCATTACTAGTCAAGGACTGGCTCAGATTTGGAAGGCGAGATTTTTGTGTGCTTTCTCAGTAATCAGGCGATAACACCATTTTCCTATAAATAGTAAAGGGTAATAGAGTGCAGAAATTGAAAAGACATTTTATGTAACTGGTTTGCCTGGCTCTGCTTTACAGTGCTATCATTTTCTATCAAAGCTGATGGGGAGTTGGAACATCTTTCAAATAGCCCATTAATTTGGACCTGATGGTCCCGACCTAGGTCATGGCACCTATTTGATTTAACCAGGATCATTTGTTTTATAAGAGCTAACAAAGTACAGCAAACAAGTGCTTGCACCTGTCATAAAGAAGTGTGTTGAAAGGGACTCTGCATTGATTTTACTGAACTGCAAAGTATTGTAGTTTCTTTTGCTGCTGTTTTTGTTTTGTATATTTTTATGTTTTTGTTTGTTTTTATCAACATAAAATCAGGATCTTAATTTAAATGTGTGTAATCTAAGTAGAAATGTAGTCAGGTCACAAGAACATTTAAACCAAAGCACAGAAAGCCCCACTCCACAGTACCCTTGTGTATTTAATCTGCCTCTTGGAGAAAGAACACTGAAGCTAGTTTTGTTCTTGCTTATCTTTAGAGGCGCCACCCAAAAGAAAGAGACTCACAAACAGATATGTTCTGGAAGCTTTGTGTAAAAATTCATGCTCAGTAATCTTTATGAATGAGGACTAGTTGTGTTGTAACTAAAGTTTACTTACTGTTACTAATTATATGAACTTAGGCTCAGTTCTATTTGTCTCTAAATTTTACTTATTTTTTTTAAGCTTAAAGCATGAAAATATTTGGCAAAGCCTACTGCATTTAGTCACCTTCCTACCTACTGTTCTTAGACTGATAATATGCACAACAACCAGGGGCTCTCAAGACTCTGGAAAGATTTTTAAAAACTCCCTTATCTGTGTGCAAACAATGGTCCAGACCAGGAGGTAGGAAAATGTGTACATGTTGCCAATTTGAGCTGCTTCACCAGAAACATAGGCCCAGAATGCAAAGCTTCCAAAGATGCTGTCTTCCTGTGCTTAATGCAATTTCCTGAGGCTGGTGAGATTTCAAAGCAGGGCTGCTTCAGGGAGATTTACAGGCACCTGTCTCAGAAGCAATGCTTCTCCTCCCTGTCTGAAATATGCCAAGCTTATTAATTTTTATAGAGTGCTACTGTTGTGGCTTTCGCATATTTCTTAGTTAGGGCTATTTACCTTGCATATTGATAACAACAAAACTTTCTTATTTAAAACCAGATTTAAAGGCAAAGGGAAACATTTTGTTTTCCAGCACAGAGCCCTTTTTGTGGATGTGCTTATGGAAGAGTACAGAATTTTAGAATATGAGTGTATAGCTGGGAGGTCCATTTCCTAAAGGATGAAATCTTGTACTCTTAGAACTGATCATGTCTGCTTACATCTTTGGGCTTGATAAGAGAAGTACCTTATTATCTCTGGGAAATCTGCCCCTGACTTCACAAACTCTATTGCTGCAGAACCACTCTTCATAAATGGATTCTGGCTGGCTTTGATCTTCTCTGCTCTTGTGACACTGTGACTTGGACAGAGGAGGTGATGAGCAGTACAAAGATAAAAAGCTTGGAGCTTGCATGAATATATTAATCCAGGAAAGCCCTCAGGGTCATCAAGAGAGCTGGTCCTGCCTTCTTACACCCTTTCCCAAATAGTCATTGTTTAGATAATTATCACTCATCCAGATTTCCCTGGAAAGAAGCTTTAAGAGAGGGCCCACAGTGTGAATAACCACAAGTCTGCAACCCTCATTAGCCCAACTGCTGTACCTCTTTAGAGAAAACTGAACTTGATTTCTAATTCAAGTTTTTTTGGCTTAAAAGAAACTTGATTCACCTGGATATATAAACCAGCTGGTCAGACACCGTCTGCCCCATAAAGAACCTTTATCTATTCAGATATAAGTTCATTATTTCCTCCACCTTCTCTCAGTTTTCTCCATTGGGTCACCCTGTGGTGTTTATTTTCTATAGACTTGTTTTATGTCAGTACATATGGAAAATGCCCTTTGTGGTAGGCTAATTTCCCAGGCACTTCTATTCTGCTTCACTTGTGTGCAAGGAAGAATGTTTCAGGGTGATGTATTCTGTGTCCTGGGCACTAACAGCTGGATCTCTGATGCTTAGATATCATCCAGATAACTAACTATCCCTCGCCCATTTCTGTTTCTTAAAATAGCATTGCCTAAATTCAGATTCTATTACTGCTCAAATGGTATTATGTAAACGTCCATACCTTTATGTGTGTCACATGCACAGGTTACTTGGTGTTCTGAATTTTACAGATTTGGAAGAAACAGGAACAAAGCGGTGGGTCAAGGGAAATCAGAGGGGCTCAAGTTACAGGCTTTATAAGCAAACTTCTCAAAATGGAGTCATCTGACATTTTTTTCACACTTTCTTTTTTTCATTCTCTTTATTTCTCCTCTTTATTTCTTTCTCTCTTCCTCTCTTCTTTCTCTCCTTCTTTCCCTCTTCCTCCTTCCCTCCTCATCTTTCTTCCTTCTCCCCATTTTTGCCTTTCGTCTTTTCTTCCTTTCATCCTTTCTTCCTCCCCCTTTCCTTCTTTTTAGGTGCTGTATAGAATGCAAACATATGTGGATGTAATTTATAGGGTGATATAGTAAGCTGCCATGAGAGCTGTTGCCCATGTGAACAGATATGCTAGTGACATGCTTATTTTTCTATTACTGGTACTGTTGTCCACAGACATTGTGAAATTTGCTTTGGAACAGGTCATCCATGCCAGCAATTTGAGGTCATTTCTTCTCAGGTCTGATTTTATTGTTCACTCAGTGAGCCAGGGGTGCACCTCAGTAGTCTGTGTTCCCAATAACCTATGAAGTTATGAGACTGCTTCTGATTAATGGGCTACTTTGGTGAAATTCTTGATTGATACATAATAGTTGCATATATTTGTGAGACATAGTATGATCTTTCAATGAATGTATATAATATGCAATGACCAAATCAGGTTAATTGTCAGTTCCTTTATTAAGAACCTTCCTACTTTTCTGCTGGTTTTAAGATATATAGTCATTGCAAGCTGTAGTTGATCCACAGTGCTCTGGTATAATGGAGCTTGTTGCTCAAGTCTAGCAATGTTCTGGTACTTCTCTCACTTCTTCTCCATCCTTCCTCTCTTTTGTAGCCTCTATTCCAATTCTCTTCTGCCAAATCAATATGTTTTGCTTCTTATATATGAGGGAAACCACAGTACTTGTTTTTCTGTGTTTGGCTTATTTCACTTAACATGATGAATGGAACTCCTTCAAAGAAGGAAGGACCACAGTCATCCTCTTATTTAAATTTCATACCACCAGGTATTAGTAATGGCCATTAACTAATTTAATTAGTTAATTAACTAATTTAATTACCATTAAAGGTAAGCCATTCCAGCTTCTGAGGCAATTCCTAGGTCAGTTGAGGGGAAAGTTGTTGGGACTCTTCTTTCCTCTCATCCAACTCCAGAGCAACTTTCTCCATTTCACTTTCAACCTGGCAGTTTTCTTCATTCTAATCTTTGCTGGGCCCATTGCTGTTCCAACTACATCCATGAGAAGAACCCCAGTTACTTAGATGTCCTGGAAAAGCAGAGTGAAAGGGACAATTTAATCCCAATGTGGGAAGCCTCATCCTTTGTACACCTCTAGATTATTTTTCACAAATCATGGGGTTTATTTGGGGAAACATCTTTTTCCTTTGAGACAAAATAGTCAAGCATTTCCACCTCCTCTCTTCCTCTCCAAGAGATAGGCCTACCAAACACTACTGATCCACTTTGGATATGGAGTGTCAACTGCTTGGGGCTTCTAATGGCAACAGAGCAACATCCTATGAGGATGTTTCAGTCTAATTTTCAACATGTGTATAACCCTCTCCCCCATGCACTGTTTTTCCCCAAGCTTAGAAAGAGAAAAGTACCCTAGTGAAAACTGTCCCACCCTAAGCAATGTAGAGGCAAAAGGAAGCTCTGTTGCTTTCCAGCTTGCCTAGCCTTCTTTTGCATTGGCACACAGCAAACCAAAACCATGAAAGATGACAAGAGTGTTCTAGAACTCAGGAGTCAACTGTTTGCCAGATTGCTTCAATGTACCTGAGGTCTAGCTTATTTTCACTCTGATCTGGCATCTATTTTGGGTAAGAAGTTCTCAGTGTCTCTATGTTGATGGAACTCCTTCCACTTTACTTTTAACCTTTCTCAAGAGCAAGAGCAAATGGAAGCACATGATGTGTTTGGTTACTATTTTAAAAGGATCCAAGGGAATCTACACAATGAATATTTATGGGGCAGGAGTAAGCCCTGGGTTAGGGATGAGCTAAAGGTGATGGAATGTTGACAGTGAGCCAGGACTGAATTCTGATCACCCTACACGTTTGAATGATTAAAGGTCTCCCCTCTTTCCTTTCAAACTCTCCCCACCCCTGGTATGGAGAATTCCTATCTGAAAGTTGACAAATATTTGATGAAAGTCAGTGCACACAGCAACAGAAGCAAACTCAGGGCTTTGGTCCCTTTGTCTGCATAAAGGAAGAAGTCCTACAAAACATATCCCCCCCACCGCTGCCCCCCAAAACGCAACAACTGCAAAGACCCATTTCAAAAACTGATACATTCTGAATGTGTAATTAACAACCCCTGGGGTTGAGGTGTGTTAGCATTCTGGGCTTGAAGTGTGTTAGCATATCTGAGAAAGATCTCAGATAGAATCGCCCAGAGGAAGAAGCTTTGTTCAGTATGATTGTAAACATTAGTCTAGTTGGTCCGGTGTCATCTACTTTAACCTCACTTGGTATAAAAATTCTTTGTACTGAATGTGGTAATGCGTGCCTATAATGTGAACAATCAGCCGAGGCAGGAGGATTGTGAACCCGAGGCCATCTGAGCTACACAGTAAAACCCCTTCTAAAAAAAAACCCGCAAAAATAACAATAAACAACTGAAAGATAAAACAATTAGAGCAAATAAATTAAAAATCTCTTTGGCATCCCTTGGTGAATACGTATGCAATTTACATATTTGGAATGGAGTTTTAAACAAAATATGTTTAAAATTTGTAAAAATTTACTTTTGTCTTAGTGGATGAAGTAGTTGATTAGACTTTAATAGGTAGCATTTATCATAAGATTTATTTTTTCTTTCTTTTGTAAAAGAAGAAAGCTCACAAAATAAATATAATTTTCTCATTTCATATTTACATTAATATACATGTGAAATTCTATTCATCACTAAGAACACACAGAAGTCATACTATTCTGAGATTTTATTTATTAATAATTTGTGTCCATATATCTCAAAGAATGTTAATGTTTTGTAGGTTCTGTTGTTACTGTTTTTTGGGACAGGGTCTAATTTTGAATCCCAAGTTGGCCTCAGATTCATAATTCTTCTGCTTCAGTCTCCTGAATCTTGTGATTACAAGTTTAGTCACTATGCATAGTGAAGTTTTATAAACATTATCTATCTGATCACAACAATATTTCCTTCTCTCTCCACATTTCATGCCTGATGTGTGAGTGTGTGAGTGAGTAAATGTGTGCGTGAATGAGTGAGTATGTGAGTATGAGTATGTGAGTGCGTGAGCAATTAAATGTGAGTAAGTGTGTGAATGAGAAAGTACGTGTGAATGAGTGAGTGTAAGTGTGTGGGTGAGTTTGTGATTACGTGAGGGAGTAAGTTGAATGAGTGTTTGATGAGCGTGTGAGTGAGTAAACATGAGTGAGTGTGTGTGAATGAGTGAGTGCATGAGTGTGTGTGTGCATGCATGTGTGTATGTGTGTGTGTGTGTGTGTGTCAATGAATGTGTGTTAGGATGCAGCTACCAAGAATGTGTTGTTAATGATGGCAACTCCTCAAAGTTAATGGAGAGTCATGAACAAAACACAAATATGTAATTTGTGGTATAAAGGCTTGTTTATATGTGTACATGTGTAAATGTGTATATGTGTACATGTGTACATGTGTACATGTGTATATGTGTACATGTGTAAATGTGTATATGTGTACATGTGTACATGTATACATGTGTATATGTGTATATGTGTATATATCCACATTTTGGTCTAAGCTCTCAGTCTCTCCTTTCACCTAATAATTAATAATTTGACTTTAGAGATTGTCTGGAAATTAGATAATGTAGTGTTAAGACCCTTGGGACATAACAAGCAGTCACAAGAATTTGTCTTTTCCCATGCCACCACTAGCACATTATTTGACTTTAAGCCAGCTCGGAAGCTAGTGTGCATCTCAACATCTTTTATTTATCAGGAGACAACATAATTATGATATTAACAAGAATACCACAGCTAATGGCAGATAGATTTTTTTTTCATTTCATAAGCATCTTCAATTGTCTCATTTTACATGATTTTACCTTAGCGTTTCCCAGGAAATTATATTTCTTTGACACATTGAAGGATCATTGTAACAAAGGAAACAATAATCAATGTAAAATGCTTCGAATGGTTACATAGTTTTAGAGAGGACATTGCTACAATTGTTCTAACCTCTTCCTGGTATTAATATGGGTTTCTGAAGATGATAATAAAATACATGGAAATAATTCATGATAAAGGACTTGAAATAGGTTAGACTTGAAAATTTCTGCTTCACTAAGGTGGCTTTTTTATTACTCTGCATATAGATAAAAATATGTTATGCATTTATAAGCCACTTCCTTAAGAATGAATTGTGTATGAGCAAATATATACATAGATTTATTTTTGTCTTACTAGAGATGAAATGCTCATCTGAAATCTATGGATGTCAGACATTTAAACTCCTAGCAGTAGAGACTTCTTTTTCTCCTCATTTATACAAAAATACTACAATCTGAATTTCTAGCTTATTAGAAAATTTCGCGGGTTATAAGCCCAAGCATTCTAGCTTGGCCTCCCAAGAGATACTCCTCTTTCAGAATGTGAAGCCCTGAGAGACCCTGTAGCACCAGGGAGAGCTACTTTCAGCATCTCTCTGCTTGGCCCTCTCTGAGGCTTGGTAAAGGGTAAGTCTTTCCGAGACAATGGCAGGGTCTTTGACCTGTTATATTGGCAAAGGAAAATATTAAAGAGAAGAACAAACCATTAGTGATAGATGGAAAGGCACAGTCAACTGAATCCTAAATAGCTCCAGCCATTTCCTAATGTTAAAAAGAGGATAGAGACAGTAGGTATCTAATCTGTAAGGTACAGCACAGTCTAAGGCTGTCTAAGACAACCCAGAGGCAGATTTGGGCTCACAGAAGGGTTAGTATGGGAGAGATATGAGGGAGGGAGAGTGGGGGTCTGGAGCATTGAAAGGAATGTCAAGCAGATGTTGAGTAGCAAATACTTAAACCTCTGTTCCACAGCAGAGGCAAACCAACACATGAATGAAGAACATAGCCCAGAGAGATTATTTGGACTATCATCCTATTTCTACGTCTTGGCAAGACATTTAAATTTTTTGCATCTCAGATTCTACTCATTTTGTCTAGTTGTTCTAAAATGTATTGCAGTATATAATATAAAGAGATCATGTGAGTGTCTGGGACATAATACATACAGCAATAATAAATAATGAATCATAGCTATTATCATTATTAAGGATACTATCAGGAAAGTGAACCACTTTTACTTATGAGTAGGACATCAAGTCCAATGCAACCTATTCATAATTCAGAAAAGCTGAGGGAGAAGAAAAGCCTGTGTTGATTGAAAATGCCACATTGTAATAAACCTTCTTTTTACAGCTTTTCTTGTGCCTTAACTAGCATTGATTGGTGTTATTTAAATAGCAGTTTGTTCAGGATTCCAGTATGAAAGATTTACCTTTAATGAAATATATATATATATATATATATATATATATATATATATATATATATATATATATCATATTAAGCATGAAATCCAGTGACCCTGACTGGACTGTTCTCACTAGAAGCTTCTACTGCATGCTGAGCACAGAATAAAGATGTAGATTGGAGCAAATTTATTTCAGATATTATAGATCGGAGGCATAGCTATGTATGGAGGCAGGGCATGAAATATGCAACCTCAATTCTCCCTTTGAACCCACAGTAATTTATCTAGGAAACATTGTTGAGTTCCTTGGACTGTGAGGTAAGTAACTTGCTCCAAAGCAGCTTTAAATCTTCTTCAGGGAACAAGCTGTTGCTATGCGTTGTGCTCTTAGTGCTTTGCTCCTTGGCTCGGAACTATGAACATTACCCAGAATGCTTCAGTGAGACTGGAATCTGAAATACAATGTGCCTAGAGGAAATTCTCTAGGGGGAAGGGAGGGGGATTCTTTACAGATAAGGGAGGGAATTAAAGGTTAGCTGCAAGGCTTTAAGAAAAACTAGCCTGCCCCAGATATGGGAGAATCACTTACTTGTAAAAACCGTGTTTTGATTGTTGTTTTCATTGATGCTTCTTTTATAACTGGTAGCATCTGCTGCATCATGTATACTGTCCTAGGCACTGAGAAAATGTCAGTGGTCACAATGAACTTTTTTGCTAACAGAGCTGACCCTCTTTATGTTGCCTATACTATAGATTCACAGATCAACAATAGACACCCTCCTTTTATGGGAGATTCTGAATAAAAGGGAGAGGGAAGATGCTGATAAGACATGGTATGGTTAGATGTGTGTGCATCATCTAATTTCTGATTTCTGAAGGTTGGGAAGGGTTTCCTGGGGAGAGTGACTTTCTGAACAATGAAGAGTTAGAAGATAATAATGGATGTTAATCACAGTGTGATATGAGTTTATTTCAGTTGTAATACAGAGAGTAATGGGAATGAAGAAAACAAATTGGCAACAAAGGCCATGGTAGAAAGTCTGTTTCCAATCTAAACACTGGAGTGGTAGATGGTCTCAGCTACATCAGCAACCGTAGATCTGGAAAGATGGGAAGATCTTAGAGCTAATAAAAATGTGACTGCCTGGTAGTGGATGCTGAAGGAGAGGGTATAATAATAGATGTCTCTCAGATTTCTAGAATGTGAACTTTCATGAGAGTTGTTGTCATTCACTAAGAGATGAAATTCAGGATGGAAACCTATGAATAGTTCAGTTTTGAACGTATGTGTTTGTAGTATCTGTAGGTTATCTTCAGGAAGATGCTCAGTGGACAACTGAATGAGGATCCTGGAGATCAGAAGAAAGCTAGGAACTGGAGCTATTTGCATGCATGATAGATCATGGGATAAGATCCTGAAAATTCTGGTATTGACTTGCACAGAGGGAGAAGCAGGGGGCAGGGATGGCCAGGGCATGTGGACAGAGAAAGAAATGAGGGAAAGAGAAGATGGTCTATGGAGGAAAAGGTCAGTGTCCAATACTAATGGATGTCACCTAAACTGGAAACTAAAAATTGACTTTTGGATGTAGCAACATGAATGCTATTTAATACTATCTGGACTGCTTGGTACCCTTCCAGTTTATATTTGTTCCAGCATCTTCATTGTTAGTGTCTATCTTAGCCAGGGTTACCAATGTTGTAACTATTGATGGAACACAATGGAAAAAAGCAACTTGGGGAAAAGGAAACCAAGGCAGGAACTCAAAGAAGACTTAAACTCAAAGAAGGTGTGTACCTGGAGTCAGGAGCTGATGTAGAGGCCGTGGAAGGGTGCTGCTTACTGGCTTTCTGCTCATGCTTTTCTAAGTCTGCTTTCTTATACCACTAGGACTATCAGCCTGGGTGTGGAACCACCCACAATGAGCTAGGCCCTCCTACATCAATTATTAAGAAAATTCTGTATAGACTTGCCTATAGTTTGAGCTTATGAAAGGAATTTCTCTGTTGATGTTCCTCCTCTCAGATGACTCTAGTTTGTGTCATTAGTGCCTGTGTTTCTATAACAGTGATACCTTCATCTTTGGTTTGTGTTGAGATGTTGATCAGGATGTTTAAGAGCATGGTGAGTGTAGGGATGAATCGGAGGAAGTACACAAAGAAAGATTCAAAGAATACAGGTGATTTTCTTCTTTTGTTTATCATTTATATGGAGAAATAAGATGATAATCACAACTCTATTATTTTCCTCTGTAAATCAGTATCTCAGGACAATAGAAAAGTTATAAAAAATAGACAGATTTAGAAACCCATATGGGTGAGGTAGAGAGCAGATTGAGAGCCTTGGGTGCCTGGAGATTTCTTAGCAGGAGTGGAAGAAGTCAAAACAACAACTTCCACATGAGCCTGCAAACCTTTCTCATGGCTCAGAATGTCCTTCTTGAAGGTCAAGCTTCCGGCCCTGAACTTGTCTGGCACAACCCAGCCCGTGGCAATACTCTTTCCATCAATTAGGTACCTTATGGTTAGGTTAGGGTGACTTTTAGTTTTCTCAAGCTTCAAAAGGCTGAATTTAAAAGATGTGAGGGGAAGTAAATTTATGTCTGGGATATTTGTTTGAGAAATGAGCCCAATGGGAAACAATCAATTGTATAGCAGCCATAATATCTCTGTTGTATCTAGGCCCATGAACAGCCACATAAGCATGCTTTAGCATCATCAACAACAAAACCATTCATTAATAAAATATCACTCTATCGCTAATCTGACTACAGACCATTATGTTACAGAGTCATTCACTGTAGCTAAAAATTTTGTGAATGTATTTCAAATATTTGTATATTAACTATTCAAGTTGTTAATGATAAGGCCAAATGTCCTATCTAAAGGACTACATGTGCTTAGTCACAAGGTATATGCTCATCAGACCCACACTTCAATGAACTCTTCTAAGTTTTAATGAATTTACCTGGATATTCTCTGCTTCATCTCTCTCTCTCTTGTTTCTCTTGTGTGCATCTGTTTTTCAGTAAGCAATGGCTTCGGTTTCCCTCCTCTTTTGGATGGCCACCACCACATAGGGCCTGAATGTCCTGCTGTTTTCCAAGGACAGAAAGAAGACTCTACCTGTCTGTTTGGGGGAGCAGTCTTGTAGGAGAGCCATCGAATGGGCCACGGATTTGGCGCACTTCCATGTGAATGGGACCAGTTTCTGTTCCTCCCAAACCTCAGAGCTTAAGCGCTTGGGAAGATTTGGCCAAGATGACGCATTTGCAGGCTGGGCTCAGTCCAGACACCATAGAGAAAGCTCGTCTGGAACTGAATGAAAACCCAGATGTTTTACATCAGGACATTCAACAAGTCAGAGACATGATCATCACCAGGCCAGACATTGGGTTTTTACGTACAGATGATGCCTTCATCCTTCGATTTCTGCGAGCCAGGAAGTTTCACCAACCCGATGCCTTCAGACTCCTGGCCCAGTACTTTCAGTACCGCCAGCTAAACTTGGACATGTTCAAAAACTTTAAGGCAGATGATCCCGGGATTAAGAGGGCTTTGATCGATGGATTCCCTGGAGTGCTGGAAAATCGTGACCACTATGGCAGGAAGATTCTCTTGCTGTTTGCTGCCAATTGGGATCAGAGTAGGTAAATGTAGATAGTGTCTTTACTTGGCTTTGCTTTGACATAGCATCATCAGTGCACGCTAGGGTTGTATCACTCCATAGGTCAAAATTCATTCCACAAGCCCTCAAGGAGATTTTAAGACCCAGGTGTAATGTCACACAAAAGTAAGACTACAAGAGGTTCACAGCCTCTGAGTTGTACTGGAATTTAGAAGTAAGCATTTCACTCATCAAATTGGGACATTTATTTTAATAAATCCAGAGCTGATGTCCTAGAAGTCCCACCTATTCTCTTTGGCATTATCACCTTTAGCAACAACAGTACAAAAAACAAAACAAAACAAAAAAAAAAAAAACCAGCTTTGGTAGATTGGTTTTCATGCATAAAATAGTTTTGTGGATGCTCTCTGTAACTTTAGTATTCTCCTCTTCTGTGTGGCGGATTTTCCATACAAATGAACTCCCTTGCTAAATGTCCTTTTCAAAGCCCCAAACTCTACATACCCATGTATCCTTCTTCATCTCTCTACCTAGTCCCTTATGCCAAAATATGGAATCATCTTTGGCATTGGTCCCAATATCTGACTTCTTCCCAAATTCCACCCACCTCCACTTTTTCCTTTAAAAATCATTCCCAGTGTCTTCATTTCACTTCACTGCCCCATCACTATCGACCAAGTTTGGGTTCACATTATTTTATGAAAACAATTATAACAGAAATGTAAGATCACACTGCTCAGCAGATAACCATTTTTTGGTGATTACCACATTTTCTGCTGGGTATTTATATGATCTCATCTAACCACCCAAAACCTTAGAATTATAAATGTTACTGCCATTTCCCATACTTCCCATTTGATGGCACAACAATCTGGAAGTTAGAGACCTGGATTCACTGTCACACAGCTAGTGAAGCCAGAATGGAAGTTGTGTCCTGGTTGTGTGACTTGAGAGTCATTTGTCATAACCCAGCTATGTAATACCACTTTGTGTTATGATATCAGGGAAGATGGAGCCTTTTGCATGTTTATCTCTTTGCTGGGTAGCACAATAATCAAGGTTGATTGGGTAAAAATGAAAGGAACCACTTGCTAGAATGTCTACTGTGGCTGGGGCTCCACAACAATATCATGGATAAAAATTTATGTTCATGGGAAGACACAGGCTTCATGGAAAAATATAACAAAACCTTCCCAATACTATTTAAAAGAAGAACCTCTGGTCTGTCTTTCCGTTGCCTCATGCCACTGTTTTTTCTAAGGACAACAGAAGTGCAGGGAGGCTTCACAATCAATGGCTATTTCCTGATTGATAAATCAAGGCAGGACCACATGCCTCTGGAAAAGTACACAAATGTCTCCACACAATCAACCTAGACTTGAGTCACATCTGCACCTGAACTGATATAGTGAGGTGAAATAGATATCATGTTTATCAAGTTCTTGCAGTTTATGGTGAGCCTTGCTTTATATTGCTCCTCTGATGAGAATGATGACTGGATTTTCCATTCATGCATCCATCATTTAATCAACAAGCATATAGAAGTGTGAGCTTGAGGCACTTAAGACTATGATGAGAATATGTGGTCTTCATCAGTGAAGACCCATGTGCAGGTCACAGTCCAATAAACGGTGCAGTATATAACCAGCTGGATGTTACCCTCTACTGAACAATTACTCTTGAGACACAGGAGCCATCTAAATGGAAGGGAACAGTCCAACTCCCAAGAATGGTGCACTTACAGTTTGGCTCTGGAAGCCAGACAGTTTTGATGATTCTGGAGAATAATCATGCTGATGTCATTGTGCTAAATTGCCAGTGTTCTGAGGCTTCCATCTGCTAGATGGACTGCGCGCTGAGCACCACTGAGCTGTGCTGGTCACATAAAGAAATGAACCACAGCCAAGATGTTTTATTTTGCTTTAAGATTTGGTCTGTAAATATCCCCAAAGAAGTAAGAGGTAACAAATCTCTGAGGAAATAATGAAAATGTTTATGATTATGATAACATTGGACAAGTTACTTCCTTCTCTGTTCTTTGAATTCCTCTTGTGTAAAATAAGATTCTAGCTCTAATGACTCATGAGTGAGAAGCCCATTCAGCCTCATCCGATGGATGAGAAGGGATTCTCAGATTCACTTTATAGGCTCCCCATGTGCTCAACTTTTAAAAAATAATCTCTCTCTTCTCCTCTTTCTCATAGTCCTATGACCTAATTTTCTTCTAACTATACAATTTACCCAAACCATTTTGCTTCTGACAAAGTGACATTGGTAAGCACTCAACATTAACTCAGATACAAACAAACGAGTTTGAACATGAATATGACCGTCCCACTTGTGGTTATATGCCCTCAGACAAGTGGCCTCCTTCAGACTGGTTCCTCTCCTGTGAGGCAGAGGATAAGAGCAATGCATTTATGTGGAGTGGGAGAGAGAGAGAGAGCAATGTCACACTGAAGTTCATTGGCCTACAGCAAGCATTCAGGAGACACTGGCTTCTGGTATTATCACTACTATTTTAAAAATCTGACTTCAAAAATAATGGCAGACAGATGGCAAATAAATTAGAACTGGATCCAGGAGGACACTATTTCAAAACAGGAGTGGGATTATACAAGAGATCCACCCACTTGACTGAAGCACCTGCTTGTTTTCCCCAGATACCTGCCACACAGGCCCTGCCCAGACAAGGTCCAAAAGGCCAGGGAAATTTTCACAGCCTTTCAACATGATTTCATCCCTCTGGGGGTGTCAAATGATCAGGGAGTGATTTGCATATCTCATGCGAAAGGTTTACTGAGATTAAGATGATTATTAATATCTATTAAAATGATGTAAACGTTCATCCATCTTGACCTGACACATGTATAAAAGTGATCAGCTGGGAGCAGGCACAGCAAAGGCATGAGAACGATTGAGCTACCAGAATTTAAGCTGGTCTTGCTGAGAGGTGGAGGCTCCAAGAGCAGACATCTGCGTGGTTTCTGTGCTTTCTGCAGCAGACAGGCTGAGCTGAATAAGTTAAATATAGACCCATTCATAAAGTGAACATGGCCGGTGCTTCTATAGCCAGCAGAGTCGTTATTCTAGTGAACACACTTGATGTACATTGGAACACAAGTTGACACCCTTCCTCAATGATTCCTCTGATTATTCACCTTATCTCGTAGCAGCATTGGCAAGACTTCACAATCTGCTCCTTTAAGATCCCTAAAGAAAATCCATTTCTTGCCATTTTTTTTCTGAGCTGCAAATTTTCATGTGAGTCTTTGCTGTCAGGAAAGGTGCTGCAGAGGGAAAGACAAACAGAGAGGCATGTGTGTATTTATTCCTGGATTTCACTTCAGTCAAAAACAAAAGTTAAGCTCGGGTCCCATTGCTTTATTGTTTCGAAACCCAATTTCTCAAGCGGAAACTACATAAGGTATCAGGCCTCTCAGGCTGCTGCAAGGACAACCTGATCTTGGGAGGGTCCCAGAGGCAGAAGAGACTGAATGACAATTCTGAAGTCAGGTGGCCACCTTAAATTCCAGCAGCCTCCTGAAGGTTCCACGCCTTAGGAAGTAGTTGAAATCGTATCATGCAGTCTCTCACCTGTAAAGCAGGGACGGTAACCTCAGGGTTACACTGGTTGATGTGCAGAAGTACTTCTTTCTTAAGAAAAAATAGGCCAAGCAGGTAAAGTACTGGGATACCAGGTCAAAAATACGTTCTAAACACAGAAGAAACCTTTGATAAAATTATCAACATTTTCCACTTAGAAAAACTAAAAAACATTAACTATGTCAGCCCAGAACTCCAAAATTATATTGGGCTAGAAGGCTCTGTTGTTCTTATATAGCTGGCTTAAAGGCCTCTTCCTATTGTTGATCATAGGTTGTAAGAACAACAATCAGGGGATTCCAGATACACACGTCCCATAACACACCATAACCACATCTACAGTACTATGTGCACACCAGCTGGTCCCACCCCAAGTTTTAGGATAGGGGAGCACGACAGAGGAACTATTACAAGTCAGAATGTATGGAGATGTAGAGAACATTCTTCTGTCAATATCATTGTCTCTCACAGATAAAGGTTCAGATATCAGCAAGCAAGCTGAAAACTAGCCTAAAACATTGTTTCTTCAGAGAAGTTGAGGCACTGTAAGAAACACTTAAATTTGGATAACTCCTAGAGTAAAGGAGGCTGGTGAGCAGCTTGTTTAATACCTTCAAGCGTCAGGGCAAGAAGAAGGCCAAACATCCAGCAGGCTGCTTCTCCCCACAACATTCAGTACAGAACAAAAGGTCTATACTGAACATCAGCTAACCCCTGGCAAGGCTTAAGACACAGAGCTGGGGCAAAGCTGAGAAAGTAGGGAAAAATTTAAATAGGGACCCAAAACCCCAGCAATTTACTCAAAGTAAATCATATTCCAATGAAATGATTTAGAAACTCACACTTAAGATAAAAATACATAGTTAATAAAATCAGCATTTCTAAAGGCTGGACAGCACATCTGTTTTGTTCTGGTTTGACTGAGCATGGCCCTGCTATCAAGCCAGCTATCTTGGGCAATGAGCCTTCATTAAGTTGAGTCCTGTTATTTCAGTTCCAGTCCCTATAACAACACACACAGAGACACAGCTGCAAGTGCCTTGCTTTTTCAGAGCATTTCTATGAGCATTTTCTCAGTTACTGCTAAGAGCTGTTGGGGACACAGAGCATCACTAACTCACTGATGGTGATGAAAGGGGTTTGGGAGGAGATGGTGCTATCTTCTTCAGGGAGCAATGTGACTCACCCATGGAAAAGCTGAGGCTCACAGCTTCCATTCCAAGTTCATTCCAAAGACATCTGGAACCAATTACTCAGTTTTGGCATTATTAGATGTTTCAAAAATACCATTGGAGCTTCTGCAAGCTGTGTGTGTGTGTGCATGTGCGTGTGCGCATGCATGCATGTGTGTGTCAGGAGTCAGCATTGGGGATTTTTCTGGGTCACTCTCCAGGGTCTCTCACTCAACCTGGAGCTTACTCATTCAGTTAAGTTGGATTCGCTGGGAACTCTATGAATCTACCTGTCTGCTACTCTCCAGCACCGGGATTATGAAATTGCATTACTATGCCTGGCTTTTATGTGAATTTTGGGTACTGAACCCAGGTTCATAACCTTGTGTAGCATGCACTTTACTGCCTGAGCATCTACTCACTCCCTAGACTTGGTATTCTTCAATGTGATAAGTAAGAATTCATTCCTCATGCATTCTATAGCAACCAGAATAGCAATTGTCTGGCCTGCTGTGCTTCCATAAGGTCCCAGTGTAGTCCTCCTGTTCTGGGCTCTATTCAAGAACCACATCTCCCAGCAGCACCCCAGTCATGCTATGTGAGGAAGATGAATGTTCAGGTGTTGAAGGTGAGGATATGATATTTCCTCCTGATGATAGATCCAAACTAAGACACTTGGATCTGTCTATGCTTAGAAGATGGTTGCCTTCTAACTCAGTATGGTTTCTTGAAAGGTGTTCAGTTGTTCCTTGTTCCCTGACACTGTGCAGTAATTTAATCTGTTGAATTTTCTAGAGCTAATCGCTCTCTCAAACCTCACTGGTGACTGCCTACCTGCAACAACCTCTCCAGAACTGGTGTAGAAAAGGTGCCAAGTTCATAGGGTGTAAGATGGCTGACATAGTCATGGGGATGAGTTTTAAGTCAGTTCTTTCTTCTGACTGAAACCCTGAGACCATAGATTGGGTGTTCCTCTTAAAGCTATAAATAAGCCAGCTGAGTGCAGCTCTCTTTAGCTATTACAAAAGCATTCAGGATTCTTTTATATCTGGCCCGAGTTCTGTGTTCAGTTTTATTTTCCTGAATGATAGGCTGTATTCTCACATATCCATGCTGAACACTTGTGAAGAAAGAACAAAAAGTGGTGGGCCTGATATCCCACTGGGGTCAGGTGAACCCTGTTCTCCAAATGCCAAAGGCTATTCAAAGGGAGGTCCACCAAAATGCTTAGTCCTCTATTCTTTACAGAACAACAACCCTAGAATTCCTATGGCAATGATCAATTCTCCAGTTGTTAGGAGTTTGAAGGTGAGCCAGAGGGTGAAAAATGACCAAAACACAAACTAAGCAATGCTGGGTATTTATTAAGTGCTTATCATATGCTCAGAAGAAATGCTCTTGGGTAGACACTAATAATAACTGTATCTAGCAGGTGATGAAATGAAAGCTCAAAAAAGTTAGATTGTCTATCTGAGGTCACAAAGCCACAAAGTGCTAACATGGGCAAAAGTCTCAGCCCCAATTCCTTAGGCACAATAACATACCACAGCTTGTCACTGGAACCCATCTGCCCATTTTGAGGCTGACTAGGCAGACCTTCAGGAAATTGTGAGGAAGCATTGTTAGTCACTTCTGCTCTCAAAGGACATGGAAGACCTCATGATTTGAAAGCAAAACCTTTACCATAATCTACTCTAATTCTATAGAAGCCTGGACGATCACAGGTTGAAAATCCTTACCTAATATATTAGTTTGATTTTCTCTTGCTGTGATAAACACCATGACTGAAAGTAACCTTGAGTGTGATGTTCTTGCTTGTTTGCTTGTTTTTTTTTGTTTTTGTTTTTTTTAACCTTAATGGTTATTGTCTACCATTGAGGAAAGAAAAGGCAGGAACTCAAGGCTGTAGACTGAAGGTAGTAATTGAAGGAGAACCTGTGGATGAATGTTGCTTATCCCTTGCCCTCCTGTCTTCCTCAGCTACCTTTCTTAAATGGTTCAGGCACACCTTCCCAGGGACGGCATCTCCCACAGGAAGCTGGGCCTTCTATGCCAATTAACAAGTAAGGAAATGTTTCAAAGACATGGCCACAGGTCATCTGGCCAGGACAATTCTTCAGTTGATATTCTCTCTACTCAGGTATGTCAGGTTGACTATGTCAGGTTGAGATCTTTAGACATCATACCCAATTTCTGCCAATAATACTTGACAAAGTCAACCATAACAACAGAAAAATAGAACAACTTTCATTTTCAAAAACCCATTGTTCAGTAAAGGCAAATTGACATTACTTGAAAATTAATACAGAACAAAAATGACCTCAATCTGAGCCAACAATAGGGGACAACTTTGCCTACCCACTCCTTTTAACTATTAAGTAAGTGTTCCTGTGTAGGTTCCCAGTTGACATCAGAATTTCAGCTCTTTGGCTTGCCTGTCTCTGGCCTCAGAAAGCTCTACTTTCTGCTCAGTGTAACAATAGCTTGTGCTCAGCAGAGCTGTCGGGATGAGACCAGGTGCAGTAGGAAGAGTTTCTCACACAGTGCAGCCTTCTTATTTTTTTTCAAAGTTAAGAAGCTTTCTTACTTTGACGTAACTCAGAGTCTCAAGTGTCCAAAACAAAATTTCTCACTCAATTGAAAGACAATAAAATGCATTATGCAATTCTAAAAAGCTACTAATTGATGAAGGCATGAAATTAAAAGGGCTTATAATATGACGTTACTGCCCCCTTCTTTAATGTAGCTTGATATACTAGATGATCAAGCAATTTCCTGTCTCATTCAGATCTCTTCCTACAAAAGTACTTGTTCATAGACACAACCCACCACTTTCATTGTAACCAGTAGTCAAATGTTCAGAGGATTCTGCTGTCAACACCTCTATGTCTGGTAGAAGCCATATCTTATGTAAACTAATGGACAAGAGAGCCATAGGTCTGAGTTTAGAGATATTGCAGTAATCATGTCTGTGTAAGTAGAGTGTTACTTCCCAGGAAGGCATTAGTGTCTTATGTCCCATGGCAATCACCTACACAGGTCAGTGGGTTTGAGCTTAAGGAGTTGTAAAGATTCAGTGAACAAAGGTTGATTGACAGAATGTCTTCCTCTGTCACTGCTCCAAATTCTCATCTTGTAGATAAAATACTCCTGAGTGTGGACATAAGAATAACTTCTTCCTTTTAAAGGCAGGTTCTGGTTAAGGCTACTTGAGGAAGCTTGGTGTCAGTTCCTCCATTTGAAATGGTCTGCCCTCTGAAAAATGGCTTTCGTTAAACTTGTCTTAGTTTGCTTTTCGTTGATTCGATGAAACACCAAGACTAAAAGCAACGTGGGTAGGGAAGGGTTTGTTTGGCTTATAAAATCCCTCCTGAAAGGAGGCACAGGCAAGAACCTGGAATAAGAGTCATGGGGGCATTTACTGGCCCTTTAAGTTAGAAATCTTCACTCTCTTCTATACCTATAATCCTTAGGTTTGGTCTTCTCATTTTGTCCTGGATTTCCTGGATATTCTGGGTTAGGTGCTTTTTGCATTTTTCATTTTCTTTGACTGTTGTTTCAATGTTTTCTATGTTATCTTCTGCCTCTGAGATTCTCTCTTCTAGCTCTTGTATTCTGTTGTTGATACTTGTATCCATGACTCCTGACTTCTTTCCTAGGTTTTTATGTCCAGAGTTGTTTCCCTTTATGATTTCTTTGTTGTTTATACTTCCATTTTTAGATCCTGGATGGTTTTTTTCAATTCCTTCACCTGTTTTGTTGTGCTTTCCTGTAGTTCTTTAAGGGCTTCTCCCTGTTTACTTATGTTCTCCTGTATTTCTTTAAGTGAGTTATTTATGTCCTTCTTGAAGCCCTCTATCAGCATCATGTTTTAGATTTTAAGTTCAAATCTTGCTTTTTGGGTGTGTTGGGGTATCCAGGACTTGCTGTTGTGGGAGAATTGGGGCAAATCTCTTCAGCTCCTTGGGTCCTCTCTCTAGCTGTTCCACTGGGGGACCCTATTCTCCTTCTATTGGTTAGCTGTGAGCCATGGGTGTTTTGATCCACTTTCCAATAAGGATCAAAGTATCCACACTTTGGTCTTCCTTCATCTTGAGCTTCATGTGATCTGTGAGTCGTATCATGGGTATTACGAGCTTTTGGGCTAATATCCACTTATCAGCGATTGCATACCCTGTCTATTCTTTTGTGATTGGGTTACCTCACTCAGGTTGATAGTTTCTAGCTCCTCCATTTGCCTAAGAATTTCATGAATTCATTGTTTTTAATAGCTGAATAGTACTCCATTGTGTAAATGTACCACATTTTCTGTATCTGTTCCTCTGTTGAGGGACATCTGGGTTCTTTTCAGCTTCTGGCTTTTATAAATAAGGCTGCTATGAACATAGTGAAGCATGTGTCCTTATTACATGTTGGAGCATCTTCTGGGTATATGCCCAGGAGTGGTATAGTTGGGTCCTCAGGTAGTGCTATGTCCAAGTTTCTGAGGAACCACCAAACTGATTTCCAGAGTGGTTTTCCCAGCTTGCAGATCTGCAGGAGGAACAATAATATGTACCAACCAGTACCTCCAGAGCTCCCAGGGACTAAACCACGAACCAAAGAGTACACGTGGAAGGTCCCACAGCTCTAGCTGCGTATTTAGCAGAAGATGACCATTTCAGACATCAATGAGAGGAGAGGCCATTGGTCTTGTGAAGGCTCGATTCCCCAGAATAGGAGAATGCAAGTCAGGAAATGGGGGGGGGAGATGAGCAGGGGAAGGGGGATGGGATGGGGGTTTTTGGTGGGGTAACACAGAAAGGGGTTAACATTTGAAATGTAAATAAAGCAAATATCTAATAAAAAAAGAAAAAAGAAGAATTCATGGGGGACCACCACTTGCTGGCTTGTTCTCCATGGCATGCTCGGGCTCCTTTATTATATAGCTCAGGACCACCTGACCAGGGGTGGCCCCACCACACCTATCATTAATCAAGCAAAATGTCCCACAGGTTTGCCTAAAGACCAATTTGATTGCAGACATTTTTCTCAATGGAACTTCCCTTCCCCTAGATGATCCAAACTTGTGTCAAACCAAGAAAAAATATTAATCAGCACAAGAATATTATCCTTAAAATTTTATTTATATTTGTTAGTGTATGTATATAAATGTGTATACTACAGTGTGTGTGTGTGTGTGTGTGTGTGTGTGTGTGTGTGTGTGTGTGTGTAGATCAGAGAGTTGATTGTGGGAATCAGTTTTCTTCTTCTATCATGCAGGTTCTGGGTATCAGGCTTAGCAGTAGAAACCTTTACCTTAGTCATCTTGCTGATTCTGGTGTTAGCATTTAAAACAAAACAAAACAAAAAACGCTGTCACTAAAAGAGAGCACATAGAAAGAGCGTTGCTCATCATGTGTCATGCATTCACCTGGAGATTTTCCAGGAGGTGCAGCAGGCACTTGCATACATGTGTTGCTCTCCTGTCCTATGTTGAAGTGTTTCAGATTTTCAAGAAACCTGGACAGCATTTTTGACCACTTGAGAAAGACAGTATCAAACTGAAGAAACCCCATGGCACAGGCCCAGCCTTACCACCCCATATTGGAGCACTGAGCTTCTACAATATCCAACCAGCCACTCTCTTGCCCTTTAAATATGGTTCCTAGATAATCACTCCCAAACGGTGATGTACAGAGCCTTAAGCAGCTGCTGGAGATGATTAAGTGGCCATGCTTAGCGGAAGCTGTGAATCAGGCCCAGAAGCCATTTATTGTGAGTGTGCTATAAAGCAGCTGAGGCTATTGCTGCTCTACTGCAAACTGTAACGTCGGGCTGGAAAGTAAAGAGAGGCTAAATTCTGTCGTGAAGGTTTTAAGGTGATGTGTTCTTCATTGGCTCATTCTCCTCCTGCTTCTTATCATCTTCTTTGCCTTTATTTCTTTCTGGTCACTCGTATTCCATGCTGAATGCACTATGCTGTAGTTTAAAATATAGTTCTCCTTGGAATAACAACCAATGTCATTCTGGGCTGAAGGAACTCCAATCAATAATGGTCTTGGACCTGTATGTCCAAATGTCCCGTTGTTTTAGTTAATATTCATGACAGTGTCTGCAGAAGCTGCTATTATCTCCATTTTATTTATTTCTTCCTTTTGTTGAAAATAGATTTTAATGGTAATATATTCTGATTATTGTTTTCCCTCTCTCTACTCCCCCCTCCAGTTTCTCTCCACCTCCCCTGTCATCTGTATACACCCCTTTCGTCTCCAATTAGAAAACCAACAGGCTTCTAAGTGATAATAATAAAATAAAATATGAAATAAAACAAAACCTAACACATCAGAATTTGATAAAACAATTATAAGGAAAAGACCCAAAAAAGATGCAAAGATACACAAGAATCAGATATAGACACCTCATTCGCACATTCAGGAATCCCATAAAAACATTAAACCAGAGTCTATATCGCATACTCAAAGACTCTCTAGGATAAAATAAGAGAGAGAGAAATATACATAAATAAAATAAAAAATTAATATATAATAAATAAGATAAAAAATTTTAAAAGACCTGACATGACATCATGAGACAAGAAAAATCCCCCAAAGATGCCTTTGAGTTCGTTTTCTGTTGGGCATCTACTGTTGGGCATATAACCTACCTGTAACAGTAGTTTGTGTCCTTAGTGAGACTCCTTTGGAAAAAACTAAATTTTAATTTGCAAGTGGTTATCAATTGAGGATTGTCTCTGAGTCAAGGATGAGGGACATGTGTCCATTTCTTCTTTCAGTTCTAGGATCCATGTGTTGTAAGCCTGTTCAGGCCCTGTGCATGCTGCTTCAGTCTCTATGAATTCACACTCGCATTCATCCTATAGATTTAGAGAGGCTTGTTTCCTTGGTGTCTTCCAAGTTCTCTGCCTCTTTCACTCTTTCTGCCTCCTCTTCTATAGGGTTCCCTTAGGTATGGAGGGAGAGGAAGACCCCACTGGGGATGAATGTTCCAAGGTCTCTAATTTCTGCACATTCTATGGCTGTTGGTCCCCATATTTGTTCCCATCTACTGTAGTTGCTTCTCTGATGATGGCTGATCAAGGCACTAATCTATGAGTATGGTAGAATGCCATTAGGAATCATTTTAGTGCTATGTTTTTAGTAGAACAGTAATATTAGGACTCTGGACTATCTAGTGTGCCAAGCAGAGCTGGGTATGGGTTCTATCTCATGGAATGAGCCTTAAATAAAATTAGATATTGATTAAACAATCAATATCTATACTGCACAGATATGAAGAGAATGGATAACTTTTCCTTGTTACTGATTTTAGTGGAATTGCTTTGTGTTTCTTTCCATTTAAATTGATGTTGGTTGTGGGCTTGCTGTAAACTGCCTTTATTATGTCCCTTATGTTCCTAATCTCTCTAGGAAGTTAATCATGAAAGGTGTTAGACATTGTCAAAGTCCTTTTCTGCATCTAATGAAATGATTATGTTGGTTTTCTCATTTCAGTTTGTTTATATGGAGGATTGCATTTGTCACTTTTTATGTATTGAAACATCCATCTCTGGGATAAAGGCTACTTGATCATAGTAGATGATCTTTTTGATGTATTCTTGGATTCAGGTTTCAAGTTTGGTTTTTTTTAGACATTTTGCATTTATGTTCATAAGGAAAATTATCTATAATTTTCTTTTGGGCCTTTATATGGTTTAGGTGTCAGGGTAACTGTGGCCTTGTCAAACAAACTGGGCAATGTTCCTTTTGTTTCTATTTTGTAAAATAACTTGAGTTTTGCCATTAACTCTTTTTTGAAAGTCTGGTAGAATTCTGCACTAAAACCATCTATCCCTGGGCTTTGTTGTTGTTGCAAGATACTTACTGACTGCTTCTATTTCACTAGAGATTATATGTCTGTTTAAATTGCTTACTTGAAGTGGTATGTATTGATAACATTTATCCATTTCTTTTAGATTTTCCAGTTTTGTAGAGTACAAGTTTTTAAAGTATATCCTTATGATTCTTTGCATTTCCTCACTGTGTGGTGTTATGTCCCCCTTTCATGTCTACGTTTGAATATTTTGACAGCCTTTCAACCATTTAGTGAATTTTGGATAAGAGCTTGACAGTTTTATTGGTTTTCTCCAAGAACCAACTCTTGGTTTCATTGATGCTTGGTATTTTGTTTTTATTTTATTGGCTTCATCCCGGCATCATTTGATTAGTTCTTGGCATCTAATTCATTTGGGTGTGACTTCTTCCTTTTGTTCTAGAGCATTCAGGTGTGTAATTAAGTTGCTGGTACAAGATTACTCCAACTTTTTTTTTTTAAATGGAGTCACTTAGTGCTACAAACTTGCCTCTAGAACCATCTTCATTGTGTTGCATAAGTTTGGGTATGCTGTGTATTCATTTTTCATTCCATTCTAGAAAGTATTTTATTTCTTTCTTAATTTCTGTCTTAACCTCTTTTTCATTCAGTAGTGAGTTGTTCAGTTTCTATGAGTGTGTACACTTTCTGTTGTTTCTGTTGTTATTGATATCCAGCTTTAATCCATGGTGGTCCGATTGGATTCCGGGCTTTATTTCAATTTTTTTGTATCTGTTAAGACTTGCTAATTTGTGCTCAGTATATGCTCATATTTAGAGAAAGTTTCATGTGGTACTGAAAAGATATATTCTTTTACATTTGGGTAAGATGTTTTGTAAATATGTGTTAGGCCCTTTTGATTTACAACATCAGTTAGCTCCAACATTTCTTTGTTTAGATTTTGTCTGGATGGCTTGTCTACTGGCCAGAGTTGGTACTGAAGTCTTTCACTGTCAGTGTGTGAGGATCAATATGTTGTTTAATTGTAGTAGTGTTTCTTTTACAAACTTGGGTGCATCGATGTTGGGAATTGCAGTGGTAGATTTTTTTTCCCTTTGGTGATTTTTTTCTATTTTTTTCTGATTTAGTTTTAGTTTGAAGTCTACTTTGTTAGATATGAAAATGGCTATACCAGCTTGCTTCTTAGGTCCATTTGCTTGGACTATCTTTTCCCAACCCTCTATCCTGAGGTAGTGTCTATCCTTGATGTTAAGGTGTGTTTTTTGGATGCAACAGAAGGATAGATTCTGTCCTCATACCCCATCTGTTAGTCTCTGTCTTTTTGTAAGGGAACTTAGACCATTTGTGGTGAGAAATATCAGTGATCAGTATATGTTAATTCATGTTATTTTGCTGTGGTGCATGTCCCCTCTTTTTATTTGCTGCTCCAAGGTTATTTACTCCTTATGTTTTCTTGGGTGTGACTAATCTCTTTGATTGGAGTTTTCCTTCTACTCAGCTGGATTTGTACATAGATGTTACCCAAATTTGGTTTTACAGGGAATGTCTTATATTTTTCATGTACTGCAATAAAAGGTTTTGCTGGGTTTAGTATTCTGGGCTTGCATCTATGGTCTATTAGAATTTTTGGAACATCTACCCAGGCCATTCTGGATTTTAAGTCTCCATTGAGAAATCACACATTAGTTTAAAAGATCTGCTTTTATATGTTACATGGTTTTTTCCCTTGCAGCTTTTAATATTCTTTCTTTGTTCTATATTATATACTATACACTAAACATATTTTACATGTTTAGTGTTTTGATTATTGTTTGCAGAGAGGACCTTCTTTTCTGGTCCAGTCTCTTTGTTATTCAATTTGCTCCTTGCACCTTAATAGGCATCTCCATCTTTAGGTTAGGGAAATTTTCTTCTATGACTTTGTTGAAAATATTTTCTGTGCCTTTAGTCTGTTTTTCTTCTCTTTCTTCCATTACTATCATTCTTAGGTTTTGTCTTTTAACATATCCCAGATTCGATGGGTGTTTTGCACTGGAGTTTTTTAGATTTAACATTTTCTATGACCCAGTATCCATTTCTTTTATCATGTCTTTGATGTCTGAGATTCTCTCTTCCATGTCTTATATTCTGTTGGGGAGGCTTGTTTCTGAGGTTCCTGTTTGAGTTCCTACATTTTTTTTATTTCCAGATTTTCCTTATTTTTTTTAATATAATTGATTCTATTTCAACTCTCAGATTTTGAAATATTTTATTCATTTCCTTCCACTGTTTGTATGTGTTGTTATAGATACTTAAGGTATTTATTATTTCCTCTTTAAGGACCTCTATGCTAGTCATAAAGTATATTTTAAGGTCTTTGTCTTGTGCTTCAGCTATGTTGTAATTTTCAGAGCCTGCTATGGTAGTATTGCTGGCCTCTAATGGAGATATATTGCTCTCATTGTAATTGATTGTACATTTATCCTGGCTCATAGCCATTTGGGTTTGGGAAAATTGTTCCAGGGACTGATATCTGGTCTTGTGTTTTGGGGGTGGGTATTTTGTTCCATGGTTTCTGTTTTTTCTCCATCTTAGGACGGTGTGGTAACTGTATTGCTTGGTGAGAAATTCTCTGGGATTCTGCTGGGTGTAGCTACTGAGGGTTCAGGGTAAAATGTGTTTCTAAGATTGGTAGCTGACAAGTACAACTGGGGATGGCATAGAAGGATGCTGAGTACTATAGTGGTCCACAGGAGGAAGGAAAACAGGGTGTTCCACCAGATGCTACTTGGTTCCCTGGAAATGGGGACTAAGACCATGAGGAGAGGCCATACAGGTAGTCCAATACTGAGCTGGGAATTATACTGGAATATGGGATTTGGAGAAGAAGAGGGAGGGGTGAAGGTCTGCACTTACTCTACATGGGAACTGAGTGGCCTATGAGTACTCAGGAAATGAATGTTGTAGTTGGAAGCTGGGAAAAGGAGATACATGGAGGGAAGGAAGATGGGAGGGAATGGTCTGTGTGATCCACTGGATATGGGAAGCAGGTGGTCTGCTAAATTGTTGGGTTGAGATTTGGGGGAGATCTTCAGGAAGTCTATGTGTTTCCCTTGCTGGTCAATTATCTCCATTTTAAACAGAGGATATTTGATCTGGACTTAATTCTGGTTAGAGTTTTTTTGTTTTGTTTTGTTTTTTTGTTTGTTTTTGTTTTTATTTTTTAAAAAGAAACAAGTCACATTTTTAATTGTATAATTTGTAACAGCTACTCAATCCTGTAAAAATTACAAATATCATCTTAATTAATATTTACATGCAATTCCATAAACAAAGTTGGCAAAAACAAAACAACCCCCCCAACTCCTAATTACATATATATTTATAAAAAAGCTTCAGGAATATAGCTGTCACTTCTGAAGAGTACATTAAATAATAAAATTCAATGAATGTAGAAGTTGAATGGGAAGAAAAAAAAACATTGACAGCAGGCTGCTTGAATTTTCTTCCTCCCAAATATCTAAAACATCACATATTCCACTGTTTTCAGTGTAGTTTGTAAAACCCCAAAATTCTGATTTCTCCCCACTTATCTGAAAAAGGTCCAAAAGAGACTGTACTGGTGAGCCACAAGTTCTGTCTTCAGATGTAGGAAGATACTCAGAGCTCTTACTATCCAACTCAGCACCCGGTGACACACTTGCTTTCTATTTATTTATTTATTTATTCATTTATGTATTTATTTATTTAATTGGATATATTCTTTATTTACATTTCAAATGTTATCCCCTTTCCCGGTTTCCTCCATTCCAGAAAACCCCTATCCCATCCTCCCTTCCCCTGCTTATATGGAGGTGTTCCTCCATCTACCCCACTCCCACCTCCCCACCCTCGAGTCCCCTATGTTGGGGTGTCTATTGAGCCTTCATAGGATCAAGGACCTCTTCTCCCATTGATGCCTGACAAGGCAATCCTCTGCTACAAATGCAGTTGGAGCCATGTGTACCCCTTGGTTTACGGCTTAGTCCCTGGGAATTTGGGGGGGGGTCTGGTTGGTTGATATTGTTGTTCTTCCTATGAGGTTGCAAACCCCTTTAGCTCCTTTAGTTCTTTCTCTAACTCCTCCATTGGGTACCCCGAGTTCAGTTCAATGGTTGGATGTGAGCATCTGCCTCTGTATCTGTAAGACTCTGACAGAGCCTCTCAGGAGACAGCCATATCAGGCTCCTTTTGGCAAGCATTTCTTGGCATCCATAATAGTGTTGGGGTTTGATGGCTCTTTATGGGATGAATCTCCAGATAGGGCAGTCTCTAGACGGCCTTTCCTTCAGTCTCTGCTCCACACTTTATCTCCATTTTTGTTCCTGTGAATATTTTGTTCCCCTTCTCAGAGAAACTGAAGCACCCACACTCTGGTGTTCCTTCTTCTTGAGCTTCATATGGTCTATGAATTGTATCTTGGGTATTTGGAGCTTTTGGGCTAAAATTCACTTATCAGTGAGTGCATACTATGTTGTGTTCTTTTGTGATTGGGTTACCTCACTCAGGATGATAGTTTCTAGTTCCATCCATTTGCCTGAGAATTTCATGAATTCATTGTATTTAATACCAGAGTAGTACTCCATTGTGTAAATGTACCACATTTTCTGTATCCATTCCTCTGTTGAAGGACATCTGGGTTCTTTTCAGCAGGTTATTATAAATAAGACTGCTATGAACATAGTGGAGCATGTGTCCTTATTACACATTGGAGCATCTTCTGGGTATATGCCCAGGAGTGGTATAGCTGGGTCCTCAGGTAGTGCTATGTCCAATTTTCTGAGGAGCTGCCATACTGATTTACAGAGTGGTTTTACCAGCTTGCAATCCCACCAGCAATGGAGGAGTATTCATCTTTCTCTACATCCTCACCACCAGTATCTCTTGTCACCTGAGTATTTGATCTTAGCCATTCTGACTTGTGTGAGGTGGAATCTCAGGGTTGTTTTGATTTGCATTTCCCTGATGACTAAGGTTGTTGAACATTTCTTTAGGTGCTTCTCAGCCATTCGATATTCTTCAGTTGAGAATTCTTTGTTTAGCTCTGTACCCCATTTTTTAATAGGGTTATTTGATTCTCTGGAGTCTAACTTCTGGAGTTCTTTGTATACATTGGATATTAGCCCTCTGTCGGATGTAGGGTTGGTAAAGATCTTTTCCCAATCTGTTGGTTTCCGTTTTGTCCTATTGACAGTGTCCTTTGCCTTACAGAAGCTTTTGAGAATCTCTCTTTCCTTCTCTCCCTCATCTATTTTCCTAAGTTTGGGATCTGCTATTAGAGAATGGGCCACCTAATCACTAGCTGTTCAAAATGTGTTGTAACTCTTTGCTCAGAAATCCATACCACTCCCTAATACTGTTGGTTCAGCCTCAGTGTCAGTGTCATACATTTTGCCTTCTGTAATCTGGCATCACTTTCCTGGGTATATGCCCAGTAGTGGTATATAGATAAAGGGCATATTCTGGTTGAGCTCAGTGAACCTCTCTCCCATACCCTGTCTCTTCCCCTCAGTCCTTCCCACTTTGCTTGTGTAGTTTCTCCATCTTTGCTCCCATGAGAAGGGCACGGGCCTTACCCAAGCAGAGAAGAAACACCTCACCCAACTGAGTACATTGGGGCCTCAAAGAGATCTTTCTCTAGAGGTTATCTAGGTTGAAAAAAAAAGCAAGAGCAAGCAGGTGAATGCATTGGAGGCCTGCTGGAGACAGAACTGCCAGAAACAACGATATGCAGGAACAGAGCTTTCCAATATAGGAAAACCTATACTGGTTCCATGGAGCATAGAAAAGCAAGGTTTGCCAGGAGAGAGGTGAGGCTTAGGAACTAATCTGAAGCCAGGAACAGGAAATCTAGTTTGATGCCAAGGACATATCAACTCCCATCTGTCTTTTAAGTCCCACATCTGCAGTGAGAAGCTTTGCTCTTCCAGTGTGTGCCATGATGATCTTCATTGTGCACTTGCTAAAGGAAGCTAGTGGAGGATGCTCCTCCCTGGTATATGTGGCTACAGGGCGGGCCCCAGAAGCATCCTGTCGGCTGCCTGACTTTATGGGAGAGTATTCAGAAGCAATGGAAAGCCTGGATGGGCCAGCACATCCTCAGTAACTTCATTACTAAGGTGATTGAGTTACGTGCAATTGGATTTGAGAATAAAGGAGAAAGAGTGTAGAATGCTCATGCAGATCCCAGGGCTTGTGATCCTTGGCAAAACCCAGTGGGCACAGAGTAGAAGCCACAGCAGGATGAGGGCAGGGGAGGGGGCAGGGGCGGGGGCAGGGGCAGGGGCAGGGGCAGGGAGTGGGTGGAGCAAAGTTGCTCAGGCTGTGCCCAATGAGCTCAGTTGCCTCACCGAATAATAAGTCTATGGAAGGATATTACCTGATTGTTTCTTTTCAGCTCCTAATTCGCATCCATACCCAGCGTCACTGTGTACCATACACACTTAAGCAAAGGCTTCATGTTGTAGATGCCACCATTGTTGGTGATGCTAAGTATGTCCAGAGAAGAGGGCATGTGGAAGTCCAGCTCTCCGTCTCGTTCTCAGTATACAGCTTCCTATTTCTACTCAGCATTCCCTTGCTCTGAAAGACTTGTGTAAATTCTGGCAAGAACCCACTCCCTCGCGTGTTTTGGAGAGGTTAATCCATCATGTAATTTCACTGCATGCATGCAAATGGGTTAACTGCAACTCCCACGGGCAGAGTGCCGCAGCTGGTATTTGATCTGTGGAATCTTCCCGTGCAATGCCTCGCTTGCTTTATATCTTTGGAAAGGAAAAGTGTATTCTGGACATATTGAGTTTCCAAATAATCAAGGGATGCCTTTGGAGACCCAATTTAAAATTTTATTTTATTCGCCTCAGTTTAAAGTAAACAAACCTTGTTACACAGTGCTTTGTGGAAAGCACTGTCTATGAGGACTGTGAATAATCGTGACAGGGACGGTAAACAACTATAATGATGGTTCCTCAGGCGTGGGCTTTGTCCCCTGCTATACTGCCCACCCCACCACACTTTCTGACTTAGATAATACTTTTAATAGTTTCTTCATTCTCTTTTAGCAGTAGTCATTAGTAGTTCTATTTCAAAACTCTTCTTCCATTTTATTTTCTGTGGTTTGGCAAGTCTGAAAACAAAATTTGCTGAAATATATTCTTTGGGTGTAGACTGATTGGGAATCCCAAGGAATGAAGTAAATCAACTGTAGCTTGGAATGGATTTACAGCCTCTCATCTGGATGCCCAGAAGTACAGTCTGCTCAGAGCAGACAGGGCAGGAGACATCCTCCACAGCCTCTATATTCTAAGCTCTAGATTCTAGAGATGTGCAGAACTGAGACCCTGGCCAGTTTTTCCCTGGGACTTTTTGTTCCTTGCACTTTGCCATCCAGGACATCTGCCTCTTTCTTCTTTTTAGTCATCTCCGTAGCCTTTCAGAAAGAGATCTATATTTTCTTTTAAACCTGGACTAAAGCTCATTTTTCCCTCAGGTGGTGACTACCTTTTGTCTCTTTATTTTCAGATTTTTCTCACTATTAAATATAGGACTTTGTCTCTCAATAAGGCTATATCTGGGGATGAGAATAAAGAACGTGGTGTTTGGTTTGGTACTGCTACCCACCTCGTTTGCCTTTTCCTTTGGTTCTTCATCAGGGCTCACAGCATCTCCTCTTTTCTGGGGGATCATCATGACATATGTGGCTGTGGCCTGCCACTGAAGCCACATCTTTTGTATTGGCAGCTTCATATTTGCACTGCTTTGATCCCTCCAGTACTGAGATGTCCACATGTAGAGTCAGAGAGCCCTAGCACAGCATAGAGAGAGAAACCTGAGTGATGCTTTCTTCTGTGGTGTGGACGGGTAGCGGATATTTTTGCATAAGTAGAGCACTTTAACTTCTTTTGTCACTGTTTGTTTGGTTTGGTTTGTTGTGTATAGGGTAGGGTCTTGAGAAATAGTCCATGCCAGCCCTGAACTTTGGATCCTCCTGCTTTAGCCTCCTGAGAGCTGGGATCACAGATACACATTATGGTCCTCGGCCTACCCTGTCTTTTTTTTTTTTTTCACCCTAGGACACATAACCTAGGGTCTATACTTGAACACTGAGAATATATAGATTTCTTGAAACTACAGATTCACATACATTCAATAGAGGAGAAAGTAGTTTGTAGTAGATTCTTATCAAGTCACATCCCAATAAAGTTTAAGAATCATCATCTATTACCCTACTAATGGTTAATGCAAATGTACAATTCTGCGATGTACTGAGGAGGTCATTGTTCTATTAGTATTATATGTATTAATTCTATTCTAAAAAGCAAAGTAACGTGTGAGTGTTCAAGGTAAATACTCTCCTAGAGGGAAATCCTGAAAATATAAAAAGCATTTGGATATTAAAGTTCACCTAAAATCTGGCCACTTTTATATAGCTGCCATTTTTATTAAGAACTAAGGTGTATTACACAGGAGGGTAGAGGAATTGTGACTTTGAATCTAGACATACCAACATTGTGGTAAAGACTACCACAATGCAGCAAGATTGTCAAGGTTGGAGTCCAGGGGAGACCAGCACCCTGTGCCTCTCCTGTTGATGAGAAGAAAGATGTCTTCTGTCTTGAAGAGAGATGGTGGGAGCTAAAGAGAGGAATGTGACTGAAAAAGAAAATATTGGCGCTCAATCAATGTCAGTGCTTTTATTCCCCTATTCTTCACTGAAAGCTATAGCAGAGTTACTTTAATAACTCTCTGAATAATTGTCTTATTGGGCCAGATCTTGGGATTACAAGGAAACATCCAAGCTGGGGTAGTGAGCTCCAGTACAGCCAGGCCTACAGAGAAACCCTGTTTCAAAAGCATTTACTGCATGATGCATGTTTGCTAGACCCTAGGGTATAGGGCCCAAGAGGGCTCACAGCTAGTTTTAAGGACCTTAAGAATGAGTAGACTCACATTCAGACTTTCAATCTCAGCACTCACAAATCCCTTTAATTTTTCAAATAAATTCTATTATTTCTTCAGCTATTGAATTATTCTCATTATTTTTATCATCTTCATATAAAACTCCCATTAATCTATTATCAGAAGTTCTCATTATATTTCTATGACATTGAACTTTTCCTTTATATTTTCTATATTTCTATCTTTTTAAAACAGATTTATGGAATAGGTTTTCAGTTCTATGTTCTAGTTTTTTAATGTTTCAAAAGCCGCATCTGCTGTTTTAATTTGGTATATCTTTTTTTTCTTATAATTTCTCTTTCATTTTTTCAAATTTGCCTCTCCTCCTCCTCTTCCTCTTCTTCGTTTTGACTTAGTCTCATTCTGTAGCCCTGGCTAGAACATTTAGTATGTCTTCTAAGGTATCCTTGAATTCAAAGCAATTCCCCTGCCTCAGGTTCCCAAGTACTAGGATTGTAGGCCTATGACCATGTCTTCCTTTTATCCAGTGTATCCCATTCTTGCTTCTGTGGATACTTAGGATTTTTTCTTCTGGATTCAATGAGCTAGAATTTCTAACAGCTTACTTGGGAAGGCAGCCCTTATTCAGGAATGAACAGCTCATTCCCTCAGGATGCTGAGCAAATGGCTCTTACTGTGTGTCGCACACAGTAGGGACCTGACTGGATTTGTCCTTATCTGCTAGCTGCCTCCCAGCACTCCTATTTCTAAGGACCCAGAACAAACTGATTTTGTCGCAGACTGCTTTCTGGATGACCTGGTTGCTTGCTTCTGCATGCTAGCACGCTCTCTCTTTTGGCTCATCATCTTCCTCCTCTTCTTCTTGCCAAGTCCTGGGAATTGCTCCCTGTTTGTGCTATTATGACATTTTATTTTCTTGAGACATAATCCACACTAAATGTTCTAAGTTGAACATTTCTCTGTGTCTGAGACAAGCTCCCATATTGTAACCACTGATTGCTCTCTTGTTTCCTATTATAACAATGAGGAGTTTTCTAACAATGCAGTTCTGCTTGCCAGACTGATGCCCTTTATCAGCTTCTTAACGTTCCAAAGATGAAATGTTCTGAGTTATTAAAAAGAGAAATTTCACTTTAGTTTCAAATATTGTTTTTCCTCATTTTGGATTTATCTTAGACATTCATTCAATATATCTGATATATTCAATATCTCTGACATCTCATTCTCAGTGAGGTTTCCCCTAAGCACCTAGCTTAGCACTACAATGTCTTCTTTGGCTTTTACTTTCTCATTCTGTTCTGTGCTTTTCTAAGACAATGCCTTTTATTAGCTTGTTTAATCTTCTCTTTATAGTTGCCCTTCCTTCATCCTAATTTCAATGCCACTAAAATATAAACTCCTAGAAGGAGAATAAAGATCTTCAGATTCCCCTCTCTTTTGGATCATGAGTAGGCAAACAGCCATGGGCAAACTCTATCATGTGCTCATTAAGGGAATGTTGGATGAATGATGGAGCTCTTCCACATGCGGTATGTTCTGCTCAAATTTACACAAGCAAAGATGCTCTTCTCTAATCTGCAGGCATGCAGGAGGGGGTATGGTATGCCTTTTTAGTAATTTTCAAGTCTTAATCACCTAAGAAGAAGAAACTATGCATTGATTGTGAATTGGAACCATCATCCCAAGGATGCTCACCCTGGGGTAAAGTACGAAAGAGTAACTACTACCTGGAGTCATCTCTCTTTTGAAAGTCTGCTCTTCTAGGGAAAAGTTTGCCATTGGTGTCCATGTCCCCCCATCCCACCTTAATATGATTTTTCTTTTCAAAGAGTAAAAATGAAGTAAGCTGGAAACAATGGGAAAATAGGGGGTATGGCAGCTGTTATGGTCTTCTGGGAACAGAAGAACAGTATTAATTACATAGAAATAATCTCATCTCTGTGAGCCAATTCTTCACTTTCCAAATAATCAGTAAGTAAACTCATGACTGTTAATGTTTTTTATACAGCTTGTCCCTACAGGTCCCACTGTGGCTATAGCATGGCACTTTTTAAAATGTGGAGACTTAGCAAAAGGAAATTACAATCATGGATTCTATGAAATGCTAGTTTTACAGAGAGAGACTTCATCTTTTCTTACAAGCAAGTTGTGATAGAGAGGTTACTCCATGTACTTGATTTCCTCTGTATCCAACCATTTCCCTTTCTGCTTCTCCATCAACCAAGCAAGGTCATTGCAGGGGTCAGCACCATTCTGCTCAGACCAACTGTTCTCCAGAGCTGAGTCAAAAAACCTCTCCACAGCATGCAGACTCAGGTTTTTTTTTTCTAACGCAGCAACAGTCATCCATGCTTTCAAGAACATTCTAGATTTCTGCTAATGATTTCCCTAATCTCAACACTCTTCAAAATTTAATATAAATATTGTCTTTACTATAGGTATTTCTCAGTGATTTTTAGACAAAATTGGGTTCTCACTTAGGTACACCCCACCTTAGTGCTGAATCTGTTACAACATGTAGCAAAAGCATCCTTGAATGTATTCTTAAGTGGCCATTTCTCTTTCCTAATACATTCCAAGTATTCAGAGAACAATGGCCATCTCTTCTATTCATGGCTGCATAAGAACCAACAAAACTTACTGTCTCAAAATGTGTTATTTCTTAACAATTCTGAGAGCTGGCTTCAAGCTTCTTCCATGGATTTATGTGAGCTTGTTCTGACAGATGTATTCAGTTGGAAGCAAGGGGTGTGTTGTTTGGTCAGTGAGTTCAGCTGGAACGGGTAACATTTGGACTTTTCTTTCATGTCAGGTTTCTTCAGTGGCTGGGTTTCCCAGGGAACTTCCTAAGAGGCCAAAGAAACCATCACTCTCAAGATCTGTGCACTAAATTGCCATGTTCTCTCTTCCTACTTTTCCATCATCCTCTCATGTAAATAATACAGTAGGCACTTGTAATCAAGACAGGGAGGAGTTGGTAGCACAAGGCAATCCATCATCTCCAGAAGACCTGAAATCTTACTGCTCACAGTCTGATCCTGGCTCTAGAGGCAGAGGATGTTGTTTAATATGAACTTATTTCTGATCTGTTAAGGTGATTTCCTTCTTTATTATTCTCTTTGAGATTTGCTCAGTCCCATGGCTTGATTCTTGATTCTTTCTTTCTTTCTCTGAGAGACAGGTTGGAGAGACGGCTTAGTAGTTAATAGAAATCTATTGTTTTGTAGAGGATCTAAGTTCAGTACCCAATACCCATATCAGCTCCTAGGGTTCTCAGTGTGCACCAGAGAAACATGTGGCACATATACATACATTCAAACAAACACTCATTCAAAAAAAAAATAAAATAAAATAAAATTAAAGTCTCATGTGACTGCATTGATCCACTGTAACTCAATGAAACAAAGAAAATAAATATTAGTAATGGGTTGGCAAATGAACAGTGTTTTTAAGTCTTCTTCCCATTCAACAATGGAGATGGGTTGGGGGAAGGATTCTCTTCACTTTGAACTTTGTTCATTTTTGTCCAATCTATGGTATTTTATTAATACAGGTTTCCTGAAAAACTTTGAATGCCTTGTGGACCCTCTCAGTGTTTGTCATGTGCTTTGTCAACCACATGAACTGTGTTTGAGGGACAGACATTGTCATTAGATAAGTAGCTGCTGTGTGGGAATACCTTGAGTTTCTGTCTACTGGGTATCATTCAAGCATTCCCAGGGTTTTAAGGAAAGCCTCCGAACCAAGTTCTTGCTTTGATCTTCATGTTGAGTCCGCATTGCACACTGATCATTCATTTGCTTTCAGGACAGATTGAGAATATGAAACAGTTCAGTTTTCCAACTCAACAAATCCTGGGCCCATTTATCTTTCTTTAAGTTATCCTCACAAGTTGAAATCTTCCTTCTTTAGTTCATCTCTCTCTTGACATAATTTATCATACACAGCAGAGTGCCAATTGACACTGTCAACTCTCTGCCAGATCCTTGAACTCATTAGGTAATGTTTTCGATGCTCTATAGCGTCTCAGAAAATAGTCTTGTAAATGTTCCATCATTCCATAAATGGATTGTCTTCCCAAAGCTTTTAATGCCAGTCTCCTTCCCACACTTCTAACCTAAAAAGCAGCCTTTCTACTGTCTTTTAGCTTTTGCCCCCACCCCCACCTGAACTAAAGCCAAGACCACGTGTTTCAAGGCATGGCTATCCTATGAAGGGTCCCTACTTCCTGGTACCAATGTGCATTTGGTTTGTTGTGGTTTTGGTATCATAATTTCTATCAAAACCGAAAGACTTATAGTAGCAGTGACTGAAGATTTCTTGTGATTCTGTGACTCAGTCGGGTGGTTCTTTGTTGGTTTTGCTTGGCTTTTCTCCCATGGCAGCATTCAGGTATAGTGTTAGCTGTGAGGTATAGCAGCTGGAGAGTTGGGCCCCTGTATCAATGATTTTATCATGTCTGTTTGTTGGGTAAGGTTGTACTGTGTAGCCACAGGTCAGCTTTAAAATTGCAATCCTCCTTCCTCAGGCTTCTAGGTGCTGGGATTATAGATGTATGTCACCATATCAGGCTTTTCTACGCTGTATGTCTGATTTCTTTGTGGAATGATGGCTACATGGTTCTAAGAAAGAAGGGGCAAAGGCTACCAGAGCAATTGAGGTCTGGAATCTAGAACTGAGCTGTTCCTTCTAGTATATCATATTTATCAATGCACGTCACACAGCCAGATTGACTGGAGGGAGTGACCGGAGACCAGACTTCTGTGTAGCCCAGTCACATTGGAGGTGGATGTGGCCTGAGATGGGAAGGCTTTGTAGCCATTGGATGGTGTATCACAGAAGCCAACTGCATTTAGTTTTATTCCTTATGCTATGAAGAAGATCATCTGGCATAAATATGTACTATAATAGGTACTTGTGGAAGAGAAGGAGGAAGAATTGAGGTCAAATCTGATGCTCTATTTACAGAAGGCTCAGCTTCTAATACTCTCAACGGCATTTTCTCCTGGTGATTTAGGGGATTTCTCTGCACATAATAAATGCAGCCGGAGAACTGCTGATTTTATCTTTTAATACTTGAAAACTCTAGAAACATGGCTCAGTTCAGCTACTAGATTTTCGATTTAACAGCTCTCATGAATATGATATTTGGGTGATTGCTGAGAATTGGATAAAATAGAATTCTAGGACCAGAGAAAAGGGAGATTTACACACATGTGAATCCACCGGTTTTTATGTGAGTGTGGTTGTAGGTAAATGTAGTAGGAAGAATTCAACATGAACCCTGTGATGGGTGAGTTTACTTCAACTTGGCACATGCTCAAGTCATCTTCGAGGAGGAAACCTCAGTCAAGAATATGCCTCCATGGAATTGGGTCCAGTAGGCAAGCATGTAAGCAATCTTCTTAATTGGTAATTGATGAAGGAAGGTACACCCTGGGCTGGTGGTCCTGGGTTCCTTAGAAAGCAGGCTGAGCAGGCCAAGAGCGTGAGCCAGTGAGCAGCTTTCCTCCATGGCTTCAGCATCAGCTCCCGCCTCCTGGCTTCTGCCTTCCTTGAGCTTCTGTCCTGACTTTCTTCAGTGATGAACACTGATGTATGGAAGTGTAAACCACATCAACCCTTTCCTCTCAGCTTGCTTTTAGGTCATGGTGCTTATCATAACAATTGAAACCTTAACTAAGACAAACCCTTCAAAGAATAGGACCTTTTTATTTTTCTCTTCAGCAAAGAAACCTCACCCATCATATATTGTGCACATTGTATTAAGCTGTATCCTGAAGCATCCTAACTGACTTGGCATTCAGCCATGAACACAATTGTGTAGATACTGATGGAGAGGTTCTTTTTGTTTTTTGTTTTTGTTTTTGTTTTTGTTTTTTATCGTGTCCATGTCTTTATGTTTCACATTCATTACCTTCTTTAACATTTCTACCCATCAATAAACAGATTAGTAAACGGACAATTTCTTTAGGTTTAGTGGCTCCCTCACCCATCAGAAAATAGAGCCAACTAAGATTGGAGCGTGGATTTCTTCTCTCATCTCTCATCGAGAGACTCTAGTGTCTTCCTTGATAGATTCCTCAACATGGCATCAGTATTGTTAACCATGTCCCGGACACTGTGACAATAAGAGAACGAGATGAGTCTCTTCTTCAGAATGCGTGTAGTTGAGTTGAAGAAGTCTGTTTCCGTTAGTGATGCAATCCTGATAGTAATCGCATCATGGTGCCTTGCTAGATTGCTCTTTGTCAAGAGAGTTTCATGTGTCGCCTTTCATTACCTACACCTCCCCCGCCAAACACTGTGAGTCAGACAGTTACTCTGCACAATTACCAAGTAGAGAAAATATAGACTTTGGAAATCTTGTAACTTGCCAAAGACTAGAACTCAGTGAGAGCGAATCGACTGTTCTAACCCTGCAGTCTAGTTAGTTTACCTGCCATCCCTGTCCACTTTGCTCTGGGTAGCCAGAATCTTGCCCTCTTCATCACTATTATCACCAAATGGTCTTTTGTTCCTTCATCCAAGGCATCATGCAAATCCTCCTGTCTTCACGTCCACAATGCCCAATGCAGAGTGATACCTCACTTCCTGATAGTCCGAAACTCCTGGCATAGATGTCCATTTCTAACTGGCCCTGGCTGAATTTCTGTGTTGCTTATCATCTGTGATTCCATCCACTTCTGTTGGTTCTGTGTCAGTGGGAGACAGAGTTCTTGAAAGTATAGGCTATCTTTTTCTATAGGTCCCCTTGTATCCTCCTCCTGCTTTCTGTTGACACTGAACATGAAATGAATCTTGCCACAGACTGACTCAGAGACACTTTGTGAGGAATAAATCATGGCAGAAACCTTAAGGGATCACAACCCAAGGAGCTTTCCTAGTGTGGAACTCTGCATTAATTTAGTTCCTGTTCACATTTCCATTCATTCCTAAAGAACTTTTGTTTCTGCTTTTATCTTTGCTATATTCTCTCATTATCTCTCCTCCTCCTTCTTCCCACTCCCATCCCTGGATATTACCTGGAAATGATCATTTGTCCTCCTGTGCTGCTGTGACCCATCACCCCTCCTCCGCCCACCATTGATTTCCTTTTTGTCTTCCCTAGGTGTCTTCCCAAAATGTAACCTCCCACTAAACTAGGTAGGAATTAGTAGATTGGCAGTTGGTGTCCCAGCGTTTTGAAGGCATTGCTTCATTATTAGGCTTCTAATATAACATTAAGTCTGGTGATCCTTTAATCCCTGGCCTTTCTCGTGCCTTCTGTTCCATTTCCATCTTTAATTCTCCTGGGAGCATCTCCTGCTGTTCTGTAATTCATATGGTTGTGCTTGCCATGGACCTTCTTTCATATTCTCAGCTGAGAGCTCAACGGCCCATCCATTTTGTAAAACCGGAATCACTAGTCAGGGGTTTTTCTTACCTTACACACTATTAAATTTCATCCAACATTTTCTCTGGCATTTACCTTTAAAAACTATTATTTGAATGTTTAAATTTTTATTTTTTCGTCTCTTTGCACTCTTTAATGGAGTCTTCCCCAATATGATGGCTCCTTCCCGTTTGGAGGTGGGGGAAACACAAAATACTGCATTTTTCTATTCTTGTTGGTGGTTGTATATATATCTTGTTTCTTCTTTTATTTACAGCTATGGTATCTTTTATTATCTTTTGGAGGATGTCAATTCTAGTTCCCAGTCCTGAGTTTTCTACAGACCTATTCTGTCTTCTTGTTTGAAAGAAGAGAACAAATTGTTACTGACTGTTGGTTGACGAATACGCAGGTGTAGAAAGGTTAAGGCTTTGATACTCTGGGAGTTTAAGACTTGTGCTCCGGGTAGGGTTTGTGTTATCTCACAGATGCATGGCTGTGGCTGTGGTGAGACAGGACTATCTCGCTGACTGAATCTCTTACCTTGAGTGATGCATAGCCCAGGAAGACTCTTCGATCTCCTGACTAGGGGAATAGATGGACTGCCAGGTTTCTGTGGACTGAATGGAAAAGGAGCAGCAAGTATGTGGGCTGAGTGATTTCTTTTTCAATTTAGGATGTAGATTTTTCACACTGTCTATTTGTAGCCTTGGTCTTGACTTCAGCTGGGGTTAGTTAAAGCTCCTCTTCCGCCCCCCCCCCCATAATTTAGGTACTGAACCGCCCTTTTGTTGGGCAGCTATCTAGATGTGAATCTGCTCCTTTAACATTTCTATGGAGTCCCCTGTTGCCCCCTGCCTTATTTTCATGAGTGTTCTATTTCCTGGGTACCCTCAGGAGTTTGTGGTGTCAATTGACAACTTTCTTCCTAGTTTGTTTTTTCTGGTCTGTTAGGGCAACACCGCTTGGCCATCTGGCTAACTCTCCAATTCTCCCACTATGCCTCACTGGCATTCTTTGTCCTATGGTATTGATCATTTAAAAAAAAGTAATTTGCTCTATGTTAATGACAATTTAGGTAAAGATGAGCTAAACTCACAAGTTCAGGCTGCCATCTGCGTTTGTTTGCTTAATCAGATCTCACAGCACAACCCAGGCAAGGCTCTTACCTCAGTGTCCCAAAAACTAAAATGATAGGCAAGAGTCAGCATGTCACCTATGTCAGCTCAATCAGCCATGTTTAGCTGAAAGTTTTATTAAAGTATAAATATAAATATATATTTCTTTATATGACCATATGATCTTCTATTAACTGTATGAGTTATTGAAATTATCTGTATGAATTATCTTTCTCAAATTTTAGATGTATTCATTTATTTTATGTGTATAAGTGTTTGACCTAAATGTATATATGTGAAACACATACATGCCTGTGCCATAGAGGTCAGAAGGGCTTTGGATTCCTGGGAACTGGAGTTAAAGATGGTCTTGAACCACCATATGGGTGCTGTTAATCAAACCCCTGTCTCCTATAAGAGCAACAAGTGCTCATAACTTCTGGGCTATCCCTCCAGCCCTGTATGATTTGTTTCTTAAGGCAACACATGTTCTAATTTATTTATTTTTATGAGATTATTAATTATAGTTTTGCTATATTGCTCAGGAAGTAAAATTGTTTAAGAATAATTTAGTTTGGGATGATTAGTGTAAATAAAAATATGGAATGCTTGCAGACAGGAGCCTAACCTAACTGTCCTCTGAGAGGCTCCATTCAGCAGCTGGCCGAAACAGATGTGGAGACCCACAGCTAAACATTAGACAGAGCTCAATGAGTCTTATGGAAGAGTTGGCAGAAGGACTGTGGGACCTGGAGGGAGTAGGGATTTCTCAAGAAGACAAACAGACTCAACTAACTTGTGCCCTTGGGGGCTCCTAGGGACCGAACCACCAACCAGAGTGCATACAATATGGAGAGGACCTAGCCACTCTCAACCTCCCCCCCCCTTACATATGTAGCAGATGTGCAGCTTGGTCTTCAGGCAGGTCCCCCAAATACTGGAGCAGGGTTTTTTTTTCCCTGACTCTGTTGCCTGCCCGTGGATCCTGTTCCCCTAAATGGGCTGCCTTGTCTAGCCTCAGTGGGAGACGATGTGCCTAGTCCTGCAGTGACTTCATGTGCCAGGGTGAGTTGGTACCTGGGGTGGGGGGGTTCCTCCCTCTCAGAGGAGAAGTGGAGGCAGAGATGTGGTGAGGGGCTGTGAAGGGGCTATGAGGAGGGGGTTGTCATAGAGATGTAAAGAAAAAAGTCAATAAATTAATGGAAAATAAATTAATATGGAGAAACTTAGAGGTTTAATTATTCTTTTACAGAAGGTACTTTCTGCAACAAGAAGTAATTATAAACAGAAAACCTTGTGTTGCAGGATTTTCCCTGTCCAATCACGTTAGGGCAGTGGGAGGCCTGTGATTGGACAGGAAAAGGGAGGCAGAGCTCGGAGTTGGGGGACAGAGGTCACAGGAGGAGAAGGGAAGAGAAAGAAGTACAGAAATGCCTTCGGATGTGAACCTGTGTTACATTTACTAGTCACAAATAGCCAAGTTTTTAAAAGGTTAAAAATATTAGGATAAAGCTTTTATCATTATCAATTGGCTCTAAAATGATCGCATTGACATCTTGTAAATTGCAATATTATTTATGCATAAATCTGATTGGCTAATTAAGCTTTAGGAGTTTTGGTTTACTTGGCTACTAGAATGTGTGTCCACCGATTAAAGAGGCTTATGGTGGGGAAAACACAGCTGGGATGCTGTGGGAGCTAGCTGGGAGAGAATAGCTCGGCAGCCAGACCCTGCCAGGACACGGTGCTGAGGCCTGGTGGCACAGGAGAGTTGATGGGTTCTCATTTTAAATATTTCCCACAACACCCTGAAAGAATCAAATTTCAGTTACCTAAGACTCTCTAGGATGTAGTGGCTCCAAGAATAACAGTAGCCCTCAGGAAGAAAAAGAAAATTTAGAATGAATTTCACAATTATCCAAAACAACTACAGTGGGTAGTAGAGGAGAGGGGCTGGTGCCATGGTAGGAAGACTGTGACCCCAAGATCTGCAAGGTCTCTGGAAATGGCTAAATAAGGCTGGAGAGAAGCACCATGGGAAGGAGGATGAGGGCCAGGCATTGTGACCCAGCACATCAGAGTTTGCTGCTGTGCCCTGTGTGGAGGCAGGAACTGCATACTGGCCTTGTCAAAAACAGAGGCTTAAAGAAAGACAGACTCTAATCCAGATTTCTTTAACAGGCCTTTTGTTCTGATTCATCTCTGGAGAAAAGCAGTTCATCTAACTATTAATGAGGCAAAGGACAAGCCTTTGAAGGGGCTGCCTCCAGCCTTGTTCTTTCTAAGCAAGGGGTTGTCTGTGGGAGCTTTATCCTGAGTCCTCTGGGACGGAGGTCCTTTGCAATCAACTGGTTCTCAGAACACAAACACTGGTGGGATTTCTAAATTGTTGCTATTTTTCTAGGATCTTAAAAATCAAGTCAATTGAGCATTGACAGTATAAACACGCAAGATGGCTATGCCTGAAAAGATAAGAGCCTGGAATGGGAGAAAACTGAGGAAAGTATCTCACTGTAAGGTAGTTAATGAAGGGACAAATAAATATGCAGGTTGCCATGGTGATACAGGGAAGAAGGGGAAGGCAGCCTAGGCTAAGCTAAGTCTTAATGGGTGACCATGAATCTATTCAGGTGGAGACTAGGCCATCAGCTCTAAATTAGAGAATGCGTGGAGGTCATGAAGGCAAATGTGTTTTGTAAACTTGGGGCAACCAAGCTTCCCTGAGACTGGATGAGGGAGAAAATAGGCTTTGCTGGCCGGTGGAAAATTTCCTTCTAGGGCTGCTACATCCATTTTCTTCACACCAAGTGTGTATTTGTAAACACCTACTAAAAACCCAGGGAATGCATGGGAGTTTATTTTGAGCTTATCTTCCAACACGAGGCCTTTCCTGTCTTTCTACATCAAACTCATTGTCTCAAAAGTATCAACTCTTGCTTTATCAAAGCAAATATCAAAGCAACACATCATCAAACTTTATTCTTTTTGAGCTTCAGACTGCTGTAAAAACAGATTTCTTCTTTGTACTGTGGAGGGAGTAAACAGGCCACTTCCCTTTGCTAGCTGCTGAGTACTGGCTAGAAAGAAACCTCTTTGTTTGACCCAGCAGGGGCATCCTATATAGCAGATAAGGGCACTTTGGCTTCCCCAAAGTGTGGGGATAAAAGGAGGGCTCGAGATGGAAGGCTATCCAGGTGGAGGAGCAATCTCTACGGTGATGGTGATAAGATTTCAATGAAGAAAATAAGGGAAGTCCGTATCCACCCACCTGCCCGACCCTCCTGTCTGCCTTCCATTATCCACCAGGGTCAGGAACCTAGTCAGCTGGTGCTGTAGTGCCACTCAATTTCTTCTAAGGACACTCTCACATTTGTCCCCCTTGAGAAAAGCCACATTTTCCCCAGTTGAGGCCCACTGCCCAACCTGGTGTGTGCTACTTGATCCTTATGGCATTTATTTCCATCTTAAAATGTGCTGTAAGGCTTATAACAGGAGGGGAAAATGTCCTTCCTGAAGCTAGAGGTAAAGCTACACTCTTTCTTGACAGTACTTCAGTGACCTTCCATTTGCTATCATGCCTCTTGTGCACCGTGGACAACTCTGTCTAGCACCTGGCTCAGTGAAGTGAGCAGAAACTTCAGTTGTCCTGTCTGTATGACAGGGAAGGTGTGTGTGTGTGTGTGTGTGTGTGTGTGTGTGTGTGTGTGTGTGTGTGTGTGTGTGTGAACAATGAGCGAGAAAGCAAAAACAGGATATTTGGAGACTTATGGGAGCTAAAAATCAACCATCCTAGTAAAATTAGTATGCAGCAGTAAAGGGAGGAAAGAAACAAAACTCCCCAAAACATCAGTAGTAGAGCCCAGGAGGAACCCATTAATGTGAAATCTCCCAAGCACTAGTTGAAATCAGCACTACAAACTGCAGACAACTAATGACACATTAAAGAATGAATGTTACCTACCTAGTAAATAGACCAGAGGAGGCAAAATAAACAAAAATACATCAGAATCTGAAGATATAATGAAAAGAAGATACAACAAGAAGAGCGGACCGGGAAACAGATGTTCAGTGTCAGCCTTGTCAGTGACTCTGGTTCCAGGGTGAAGCTTACATAGCTTGTGTCACTTCTCTCTCAGACTGAAACATCAGTCATTTAAAGTCAGCCTGTCTATGTTTGACTTCAGTTAGGAAAGATGATTGATTGATCACACTCCTGTGTGTTGACCACAGGACCACAGAGGCCAGAATACTTAATCCTTATCTACTCTAACCCCCTTCTGGCCCAAAGCAATGAGTAAGACTTGCTCCATTTTCCCTTCAGGTGGAGAACCTGTCGTTGCCCTGCTAGCCATCAGGTTTTCTGCAACTCTTCCTCTCCTTAACCCTAAAGGAGTCTGACACACTTGTCTTCTCATTTCTGATTCCTGATGCAGGCTCTCTTGGAGCCCTGAGCAGTCTCTCTGTCTTTTTTCAGATGAATTCCCCACTAGACTTCCCATCATTCCAGAACTACCAAGGCATCTTCCATCTTTTAGAAATTTCTAGTGTTCTGTCCCACTATTCAGATCTACCCCTACCTGATCTAACCAGTTGAATTTTCATAATCTGTGATGTGTTGTATGCAACCATTTATTCTGGAAAATAAACTTATGAGGTGGGATATGGTCTTTACTTTTAAAACGAGAGGACCAAAGACTAGACTCATTAAATAAATAACTCACCCATGGATAAGAGAGAGAGGCAGGATGGTTGGAGTGACACCTAGAAATTACTTGTAACATCATCTTCTTAATGGACCCTGCTTGAAGAATGCTCCTGTGTCTTTCCTTTTATAGAATATAGAACATGTAGGCTCAGAAATGTTACAGAAATTCTTAAGATCACCCAGCTAAATAAGGCAGGCTTCCAGTCCCAAACATTCTAGTTTCCAAATGATATCTTTGTTCATTCTCAAATTCATCCTCCCTCACAATGGATTCTTTTAGAAGGAGCTCCTTATCAGTGTCTCTGCCTCCTGCCTCTGGTGTAGAATGTACACATAGGTCTCTCTGGCTGAGTCCAGGCATAGGAAACATTCCCAGGGTCCTTAGCTAGGAGTTCCTACTGCCTGGACCATGAGTAGATGCTATTTGCTTAGCTTTCCGGTGTATTCATGCCCAGTTGCAGAACAGAGCCAGACAGGGTCTGATTTATTCACTGTAGCATTCCAGTGTTGCAGTGCAGGGGGACCTGGTGGTGAGAGGAACTGGCTGCCATTATTCTGAGGGGGCTGAAATGCTCTGGGGAAAGAAGAGGAGTGTGCCTGCTGTCCTCCCCTGGCTCAGGCATGCCCAGCATGAGGTTAGCCCTGCCCATCCCTTAGCCTATATAAGTAGGAATGAAGGGATTGTAGGAAACCAGAGAAAAACCTTGTCAAATCTCAGGCCCATGTGCACTCCAGCACCTAGCATGGTTGTCAGAGCTGCATAGACAGAGAGCTTCAAGGGACTTGGAATTTTGCTTAAGATGCTAGAGATTAATAATAATGATAATAATAATAATAATAATAATAATAATAATAATAATAATAATAATAATAAACAACTAAGCCTAGGCAGAGTCAGGCTATTGGTGGTCATTAGCATCCCTTTGTAAGGTATTCAAAGCCCTGAGCTGGGCCAGTGATCTGTGCCCTTAAAGGTCATCACATGTCCCTCAAGGGCTATGACAACCGAGCCAGTTACTAACCTATCCTCTGAGGGGACATATTGAGAATGCCTCCCCAATTTGAAGTGTTTGGCCACATCTTATCAGTAAACAGACATTCAGAAAAGCTAACCCTGAGGCAAGACTAAAATATTAAAATGCGAGAGGGGAGATTACCAATTTGTATTAGCGTTCTTGAAATGAATCTAACAGAATAACTACCTATATTAAAGCATATTTATTACACTGGCTTATAGGATATGTCTGGGTAGTCCAATGACAGCCATCTCACGCTGGAGAGGTCCAGAATCCAGGGGTTACCTAGCCCACAAGGCTAGTGGCATGAGCAATTCCAGTCTTGTGCTTGGGGCTCACCAGAGTCCTGGAGAGATTCTGATCTTCAGTCGACATTGAGAGTGCAAAGAAGTGGGTTCTAATATCAGCTAGGGAGTACCAGAATGAGAAAATGTAGAAACAGTGAGTGTGAGGGTAAGCAGGCAAGAAGCAGTTTCCTTCTTCCATGTTCTCTTACCTGGGCTACCACAAGAAGATGCACTTATGTTCAGGGCGAGTCTTTCTGCTTCAAACAATGTGTCTAAGAATATCTTGCACAGGAGAGCCCAGAAGCTTATGTTTCAATTGATTATAGATTCAGTCAAGCGGACGACCAAGATTAGCCACCACGTTCTCCTAAATTCTGGACTTCCTTCCTTCCTCTCTGGTTATTTTAATTGGTGAATTAAAATTGCAAGCATTTATGGCAAACAGCATGATTTTTTTTTTAAAAAATATGCATACATTACAGGATACTTAAATCATCTAATTAACATATTCATTATCTCACATACATAGTTTTATGAGGTGTAAACACTTAAAATCTGATCTCAGCAAAGTTTAAAATTACATTATTTAAATATAGTTAAGTGATAGTTATTAACTATAGTTATCATGATATATTGCAGACCTCTTATCTAACTAAAATTTTATAACCTTGACCAACATCTCTCCACTCCCCCTTCATTCTCCCCTCCTGGTAACACCATTCTCCTCTGCTTCTATATACACACACGAGTAAGGTAGTATTTACGGGGTTTGTCCTGTGTCTAGCACATTACAGTCTTATCATGTTCTACCAGTTCAATAATCCACGTTGTAAAAATAGATAGGATTCTTTTCTTTCTAAGGCACCCTTGGAGTCCATTCTCATACATACCAGGCTTTATTCTTTCATCCATTGATGGGAACTTGGTTTGATTCCACAATTTAGCTGTTGTGAGCAGAGCTACCATAAACATGGGCGTGCAGTGTCTCTGCATCATGCTGGTCCCTTTGTCTTGGTTATATACTCAGAAGTGGGCTTACTAGTCAAATGACATTTCCATTTTTAATGCATTTGAGGGATTCCCACACCATGATTGCTGTCTTATCACTGGGCACATTTTTAATTTGGACGAATTTCAATATTGTGCTCATTGGAAGCAAACAGGAGTTTTGTTCCTGAATTATCTTCCTGTTTTTAATTGCCTCAATAACTCTAATCTCTGCTTTGGGATGTTTTGGAGTTGGCACTCTGGGAAATGTGAAAACAATTTGGTACCCTGGGTCTGACCTGCTGTGTTTTGGGTGATAGGTATCCATGCTGTCAGCTCAGTGAAAGAGTTGTGGGCAAGATGCAGGCAGGAGGACAATAGGCTTAAAAGTATTGCTAATAAAAACATATAATTTCAAAACGCACTGAAAAGGATAAACAATTCCTAGTAGGAAAACAATAGAAAAATATCTCCTTTGCAGCTTCAAGTCACTTTGTTGTTAGTCATTTCCAGACACCGCAACAAATAGATTCCATCCCACACGTTGCTAAGCACGCCGTTCTGTGTAGAAAGAGCCAGGTTTGCAGATTGCTTCGAGCCTGAAATTGGATGGCAGCATGAAGCCTTTAAAGATAATAGACCTATGTTAAAATGCACAAATGAACATAGTCGTCCTCTGACTTGCCCAAGCAAGCTCTTTGTCATCCATTTTCCACATGTACAACATGTTCACAGCTGGCTGTCCAATCTCTTTTGGGGACCTTTGTGAATATGCGTGTTCAAATTATGGCCCTAGCTTCCAGACCAGGAATTCATGTCTCTGTGTATTTCCTCAAACATCTATCAGGAGGCTCCTAATCGATTTAGGACCTGCCATCTGGTGTGGTCATTCTGGTGGCCCTCCCTGCTGAGGCTGCCCACCCTGCAGACAGCAATCCAGCCTGATTTGTTCTGAGCAGTCACTTGGATGGACAGTTCCCTTGGGGTTGGGAACTTTGTTTCAGACAAAAAGGAGTATACACAAGAGACAGGCTGGCAATGTCTTCTCCCTTTTAAATTAAGGCTGGAGGGGAAAGCCGGTGTTGTACCGGCAGATGGAACAGTGCTACCTGAATCTGATTGACGGCTTTGAAGAGGACTCTGCGAGCTCCAGCGTGGTGTGAATGTTCCTGAGTCAACACAGATGCCGTCTCTTTTCTTTGAATGAACATTGAATCCACTGTCATGAGCCATGGAGGGCATTCAGTGCTCAGCAGGTTAAAAAAAAGCCATGAAGATTTGTTAATTAGTCCTTTCATAGAAAGCAATAGAATTTTTTCAACCTTCAGCAAGCCACCTGTGAGCTTCTAGATTTGTAAAGGATATTTGCAAGGCAGATACTTGGTGGCTTGGTGGTGTACCCAAGATCCCTGTGGTGGATCTGAAGGTGCTAATCATGGCTTTTCTTGCCCCCAACCCTTGGGGGTTTGCTACATTTCTCTGCTTTTCAGAACCCTATTTTATTTGCCTTGGGTCCAACATTGCTTCATTCTGTGAAGGGAACAAACACCCTCCCAGTTGGACCATCTTAGGATTCTTCTATTTGCACCATTGGATTGATAGGGAAAGGTCTTTATAAAGAGGACCCACTGAAGGAGAAAGATAAGCCAAGGAAGAGAGGGCTCAGTTCCTACAGTCTTTAGTTAATGACCTTGAATTTGGGCACTTGCTGCCTAGATTTCCTCTACCCTTAACTCCCTGAGGAGAAGAACCTGTATGATGTAGCCCATCTCAATAACCACTTGATTTTCCCACCCTGGTAGTGGCGTGTGTTTAATTCTATTCTTCCCGATTGGTGGAGTTAAGACCAGAAATGATGTTTTCCTTCATTCTGGGGCCTCTGCACCTGACATGGTGCTTGGCATACAGAACCCAGGCACCTCTTGATGGAAACTTAAGTGACAGTAGTCGTTCCTTTCAAAGTTTAGTTTTAAGAAGTCATCATGATGCAGTGGTTTATGAAGGCTGCTCTGTCCATCCAATGGAACCATCTAGATGGGCACTCTGCCATCCCTCCTAGAGCTGCAAACAATGAAGGGACACTTTTTGCAGAGCTCAGCAGTGTGGCAGGTAGATTTTTCTCTAGCCAGACTTCATTATTACGTGTTTTTAATTGAACTTTGGAAAGATGAAACAATATCCAGAAGAGGTATACTGGGTACCAATATGGTCAAAGGACACAGTGATTGATGGAAGGATAAAGAAGTGAGGGAAATGGAGACACAATATTGTAAAAGCCTTAATGCTTTCAAATATCCATCAATTTGAACTTAGGTTGTCTACACAGGGGCGAGAGAGAGACCTCAGTGTTCTACTCAATTAACAAGACTTCAAATGAATTTCACTAGTGTATCATGGGTCTCTTAAAGTGCATAAAGATGGGTCTGGGAGATGCCTCAGTTGGCCAAGTGACAGCCATGAGAACCTGAGTTCAGATTCCAAACACACACCTTAAAAAGTCAGATGTAGTGGCGCTGATTTCTAAGCCCTTTATAAGGAGGCAGAAACAGGAGGATTCCTGAACCTGCTGGTCAGTCAGTCTGGCCAAGCAGTGAGCTTCAGGTGTAGGGAAATGTCTGGTCTCAAATACAAGGCTGAGAGTGACTGAAAAAGACACCAAAATGGACCTATGGTCTCCATTTATGTGTACAACACTTTTTCATGTGTACCTTCATGCACTGGGCCTTGGTGGTTCTGATTTTCTGACTTATAATCAACTGTTTATCATATATGTATATGTATTTGTATATGTATATATATATGTATATGTGGATTTTATTGGTTTATGGTTTATCTTTGTATTAACAAATAAGGCTTACTGTGCTTCTAGGTGACTAGCAACATAAAGGATCTTACTTTTCATCAGATCTAGAGTAGAGATTATTAAATGTTGGCAGGTCTGTTGTTTAACAACAACCTAAGGATATGTGTCAGCCATAGCAGATACAGCCTGATTCATCTCTTGCTTTCTTCCCTGAGCATCATCAGGACAACATATCCAGAGACAAAGGCAATGTACTGGGTAATAAGAAAATCTGAACGAGCACAGACATCCACAAGCAAGGAAGTGAAAGCTCAAAATGTGTTTGCCTCCACGAAGACCTGGACAAACTGTAGGCCGATGGAGGTGTGTCTGGGTCTTGGGGCCAATTACAGAATTTAGACTTAGTTGAGTCTTCATCCCCTTTCCAATTACTCAGTGTCTCCAAAACAAAATTCTCCGAGGTCACTTCACTTCCTGGAGATGACAGATTTCATTTTGGTGATGCCTGTGGAACATCGCCAGCATCCTATGAGAAAGAAAAGACTGTATAAATAAAATTAGACATATATGCTGGTCTCTTCCTCAGTTGACTTCAAATCTCAACAGCAGGGCTGAGGGGCTAAACGAATATGCAGTGCTTGTTTTGAAGAACTATCAAACCATGATATATTACACAGATTAGTAATAAAGCCCACAATGTGGCCATCTCCAAAACAACAGCACACCCAATAGTAAAATGCTAACACTGTGTGCTCTATGCTAGGCCCTGCTCTGTAGGCATCTGAATGTATTATTTTCTCTGCAGTATCCTGGAGACTTAGTTCTATCCTCTTAATATACAAATGGAGAATGTGAATCACAGAGACATTCGAGACGGCGAAGCAGCAGTGATGATGTAAAAGCAAGTTAGGTCGGATGCGATCTTCAGACCCCGTGGGCTGCCCCCAAGCTGCAACATGCCCTGAAGACTGTCAAAAAACAGAAACAAGCAAACAAAAAACCCACCACAATAACAATCCTTCCTCAGCCAGCAGAATCAGGCAGAAAATCATGCTCAGTGAAGTATCATAGACAGCACTAGGCCCAAAGCAATCTAGTTCTCTCCCATTTCCATGATACACGAGCACTTGAAGTATAGACTGGAATTTGCACGGTTGTCCTACCTCAGCTGTCTCAGAAGGGGAAGGGAGCCTGGACAGAGTCCTTACCATGCAAATGAATGAGTAAATGGCAGTCCACATAGAACCTGAGATATTTTCCCCTACTAAAGGAACCAGCTTTACCCTGCCTTAGTTCCAAAACTTGCTATAACTCTTTTGGCTTCAAGACTAGCTTCTTTGGCCATTTGGCTCCTTTCCTCACTTTTAACTGTGGTTTAACAAAACGTGTACTATTCTGTGACTAAAATGAAGGGAAACAAAGTACTCTTTCAAAGAGTAGGAATGGATTAAAGTGGAAAATTGTGTGTGTGTCCTGCTGCGGTATCAAAAAGGAAATTCGTGTTGTGTTGGCCGAGGTTTGCTTATCTGGACTGTGCCTTCCTCCTAGGGCCTCTTTCATGGTAATAGGGGTGATTTTCTAAACTGTCCTTATGATAAAAATGATTCTTGTTTTGGAGAGTGTGTTACTGTGGACAGCAATGATACCAGACTGTAAATCCACAGCAGTTGAAGGGAATCAAGTTTAGAGTCATTACTCATGACCCCCTGCCCTGTGCATGCCTTACTTATTTCCTTTCGCTGTGTCCTGTGCTAATTACATTTTTCCATTACTGCTAATGGCACTTAGGGTACAGTCAGCCCTAAATGACATTTGTATTTGCATTTTTGTTCACAAAGGAAGTTAGTATGTATTCTGATATTTGCAATATCAGGAACATTTTGTGAAAGAAATTACTAGGAAGCTTCCAGGGGCTGAAGCACTGAGGGATACAGAACTGCAGCTGGCGACCTCTCCTCAAACACAAGGGTGTTCCCAGGCACAGAAGTGATGCTTAAAGAAACCCTGGAGAGAAACTCTTCTATCTGCCCATGGGCTGATACACACTAGGATGCTCTTTATGAAGCCTCCTTCCTTTGTGTGTGCATGTCTGTCTGTCTGCCTCTGTGTGTGTGTGTGTGTGTGTGTGTGTGTGTGTGTGTGTGTGCACTTGGGACTTTGACATCATGATATCATGCATGATAAATGAGGGGAGAGAGAGAGAGAGAGAGAAAGAGAGAGAGAGAGAGAGAGAGAGAGAGAGAGAGAGAGAGAGAGAGAGAGAGAGAGAGAAGCTTGTTTTCTTAGCAGGCAAGGTGGTAGTTATGAGGGGAGGACTTAGACCTAGTGGCTGGTTAGACAGGCTGGCTAGACAGTTAGAGGGGTTGGCTTGAGTTGCAGGGTATGTACTTAAGCAATTCAGACAGAATCACCAGGGAAGTGACTGAAAGGCTCCAAACATACCTGTACTTAATTGCTGTTTTAGAGACAATAAAGAGAGAGCGCATTTAGCTTTCTTCTGACTTACTTTAAAATTAGGATTTTGGTAGGCCTAATGGCCTAAATGGTATCTCTTTGTTCATCAGATCTTAACAAAAAAATATTGAAATGTGAGTACCCATTCAATTTCCCCAGAATAAAACACTCCCCGAAGACATCTTCATACCTGGTATAAAATATCAGTCAGCATTTCTTTGCTCAGGCAACCTGAGAACTCTAAAATGATTATACCAGTATATTTGGGGAAGAGAAAAGGGAATTTGTATTCTAGAAAACCTTCACATACACAAAAGCTGAGCTGAGCTCTAAGTCCCTAAGTAGATTCCCTATAGAAAAGCAGATGAGGAAGTGAAACAGTCAAAGAGTACGTAACAACGGGAATCTCTTGAGTACCCTTAAGGTGTGTATAGATAGATGTGTTATAGATAGGGCAGTATAATAAAAATCCCTACCAAACCCTAATGATAACCTTTTGTCTATCTCTAATTAGTTAAAAAGCAATGCATAATTAATTTCCATTTGACATCACCTCTCCCTAGGAAACCTACCAATACGGTGCCCTCTGGAAGTTTCTATGTGAATTGATTTTCCTTTCCCCCAGATAATGCATCCATTCATTTGGCAGGCATGGAGTACCTCCCATGTGTAAGGCACAGTGCCAGAACCTAGACAGATGATCGTTCTGTACTCATGGGGTTTCCCTGCTAATAGCAAAGGCAGTCACACAAACAACATCCATCTGTCCATGCTCTGGCTAATACGAGGTGAAAACCCAGCAGTTCTGGCCACTTACTATATATTAGTTAGAGGAAGAGATATTCAAGAATGCTCCTTGGATTTCTACATAGGAGCCATGTTTGAAGTGGTTCCATCTCCTCCAAAGGAGGAGGTCCAAATCTAGGTGGTCAGATATTTCAAGGCACACACCAAGAAACTTCATTTAGATTTATTCTCCCTCCCTCCCTCTCCCTCTCCCTCCCTCTCCCCCTCCCCCTCCCTCTCCCCCTCCCTCTCCCCCTCCCCCTCCCCCTCCCTCTCCCCCTCCCCCTCCCCCTCTGCCTCTCCCCTTCTCTGCACACACAAGTGTTCTGGTTGTTTTGTTTCATGTTGTTTTCCATTAGAGCCTCCATCTGAGTGCTGGGAATATCCTCAATTTCCCAACTGAAGTCAGTAAAAAACAATTTCATATGATTTGCAATTTCAATGTAATTGATCCCAAGTTCTCCTGGCTTGAAAATGCCAAAGAGAAAAATTATGTAAATAAGCCTAACGTATTAAAGATACCCACAGGAATGATCACTGCTGAGGAGGAGCAGACTCCAGGATCTAGGTACTCCCCAAGCACAATACAGTGTGCTATCTACTGGTCACTTTTGAGCCCCAATCAATCCTAGATCCTGTCATTGATTGATTTGCCATGCAAGGAATTTTTTCAGGAAGCTTTGGCTTTGTATCCTTCATAGACTAATAAATGTGTGGAGTAGAAAATTAAGCAGAACTCATTAAGAGGTTATTCCTATCTGCTTGCTGCCCTCCTGAGGGTTTTTGATCACTGAACGATGTGTCCCATGCAGGTCATCGCTTACCTCCCTCACCAGAGCTCTCCTTACCATACTCATCTAGTAATTTTGCTTCAGTTCCTCTATTTCCCCAGAGTACTTTCCTTCTCGAAAGTCCGCACTTGCCATTATCTGATGCTATTCTGGAACATATTTTTCTCCACATTGGAAAGTACTGTGATAGTGTGTCACAAGGGGGAAACCACTTCAATAAACCATTAGAAGACCATTGCTTCTGAATGATGGTTTTTATTACTCCAAGGATAAGCTTGTATTGTTATCCACCATCTTGTTAAATGCACATTCGGAATTGAACAGATTTTATTGAAATAGATTTCAGACTCCAGGCAGCTTAAAAAGTATTCTCTTTTCCTGTCTTCTAATGAACTGGTGGTGCACTGAGATCAAGGACAAAACACAAATGCACAGCTCCCATGTAGAGGACATGGAACTGAAAGTCTTTAATTCACTGGAGACTCTCAGTCACCCTCACTGTGATGCTGCATTGGGTCCAGCACTGGTTATTTCCTATGGAGTCACCACACCTCTTGCTCAGGCTGTGGATCTGAATAGAAATGATGCCCCACTTGTCTTTAAAAAGTTAGAAGGTTCAGGGGTGTTGGAAGAACATGGATGGGATGTTTTGGGTCTCCCAGGAATATATGACTAATTAATATGTCTATGAGGACATCGCCCATATAGAACACATCAGAGACTCATAAATCCTTTGTAATTGAACTATTGACTCAGATTAAAGTTCCAGGTTGCTGGTTGCTTTCAGTCTCCTTAAACTTGAGAGGGGAAACCTTGGAAAAAGCAGGCACACCAGTAAAAGGGAACAGCCAGGCCAAGCAGCCTTGACCAGGAAGCCTTTTTATACTTGTGGGTCCAAGTTTTGTTTTGTTTTGTTTTCTGCCTAAAATACTGTTGTAGCCTTTGAGCAACAATGAGGAAATCCCAACTCGCCTCTTTATATGGTCAATGCAACAGCCTATGAAAATCTCTTCCCAGTAAATTAGGAGTGGTCAGGACCAGTGGGGACTGCAGCCACACCAGGTAACACTGCAAGAGGCTCCATTGAGACCAGAAGTCAAAATATCAGCAAGCTTAACTAGGTGTGACAGCTAGGTGTGGTAGTTCATACGTGTCATTCCGTCATTCAGGAGAGTAAGACAGGAGACTTCTCGTGACTTCCACATCAGTGTGGGCTGCAGAGTAACAACTTGTCTCATATAATCCTGGGAACAAAACCAAACAGTACTGAAACTTAGGCAGGATATGGAGGTTGCCTGATAAAATAAATGACTTAATAATCTGTAGAGTCACATACCATAACAACCAGGATATTGCAGCATAAGAATAAAAAATGTGCGCAAGCATGTTTTTCAAGGGTGAGAAGGAAAGAACTCCCTGCTGTGGCCTTTACAGCTTTTGTAAGTGCTTTTCAAACATTACAGGACATGCAGATATATTCTCAACAAACACAACGGAAACTTTGCTCCCTGCAGATCTTCTCTTAAAAGCTGGCTTGCGAAATTTCATGCAACAGAAAGCAAATAGTAAAAGAGAGAACTGTGAGGTCTCACAAGATGGACAGAGAAGAGCAGAGGCAGGACACAGATAAAAGACTGGCTTCTATTTAATAAATCTTAGAAATCATGCTTCATGATTGATTCAAGGTTTTGTACTATCTGGGGTTCCAGATAACGAGTTAAGAGGTGAAAACACGAAGGATTTTGGGGTGATCATATTCATTCCCCCATTTTATTAAACATACATTATTTTCTCAAACAGTATAATCTGAATACAGTCCCCTCCCCTTTCTCCTTCCAGTTCCTCTCCACCTCCCCTCCTATTCAGATCCACCCCTTTCTCATTAGAAAAGAACAGGCTTCTAAGAGCTAACAACCAAACATAATGAAATAAATTATATGAAGACAAAACCCATCATATCGAAGTTGAACAAGCCAAGCTAAAAGAAGAGTAAAACAGCCCCAAGAGTAGGCACAAGAATGCCTGGAGTGGAACCAGGGTCTTCTAGAAGAGCAGCCAGTCCTCTACTTCTGAGTCATTTTGCCAGCCCTGTACAGTGCAATTTTTTAAACAGCTGAGAAATGCTCCATTGCATAAGTATACCACATTTTCTTAATTTATTCTTTTGTTGAGAGATATCTAGGTTGTTTCCAGTTTGTGTCTATTACGAATGAAACAGCAATAAACATGGTGAATCAAGTATTCTTGTGCTAGGATGGTGTGCCCCTTGGGTATAAGCACAAGGATTGTATAACTGGTCGTGAGGTAGATTGATTCCCTTCTTTCTGGGGGAACTGCCATACTTATTTCCACAGTGGTTGTACAAGTTTGCACTCCCACTGGCAATGAAGGCGTGTTCCCTGTGGCTCACATCCTCACCAGCATGGGCTGTCACTTGTGTTATTGATCTTAGTTGTAAGGTAGAATCTAAAGGAGTTTTGGTTTAAATTTCCCTGGGAGCTGATGATATTGAACATTTCTTTAGGTGTTTCTCAAACATTTGAGATTCCTCTGTTGAGAATTCTCTGTTCAAACCTGTACCCCATTTTTTAGTTGCAATATTTGTTTTGTTTTCTGACATCTAGTTTCTTGAATCCTTTATATATTCTGAATATAATTCATTTGTTGGACGTGGAGTTGGTAAAAACCTTTTCCCATTTGTGGTCTGCTGCATTGTCTGATTGATTGTATCCTTTTCCTTAAAGAAGCTTTTCAGTTCAATGGAATCCCATTTATTAATTGGTCTTAGCACCTGCATGAATTCTGTTCTGTTCAGAAAGGCTTCTCCTGTGCCAATGCATTCAAGGCTATTCCCCCTCTTTTCCTCTTTTACCAGGTTGAGTGTATCTCTTTTGATGTTGAGGTTTTTGATCCACTTGGACTTTATTTTTGTGCAGGGAGAAAAATATGGATTCATTCGTATTCGTCTACAGCAGACATTCACTTTGACAAGCACCATTTGTTGAAGATGCTTTTTTATCCAAAGTGTATTTCTGGCTTCTTTATTTAAAAAAAAAAACAAAAACAGGTGTCCATATATGTATGGACTTAGGTCTGGGTCTTCAATTTTATTTCATTGGTCAACATGTCTGCTTTATGCTAATGCAATGTGGTTTTTATTACTGTCGCTCTGTAGTACAATATGAAATTACGAATAGTGATAGCTCCAGCAGTTCTTTTATTCTTCAGGATTGTTCTGCCTATCCTGGATTTCTTGTGTTTCCATATGAAATAGAGACTTTTCCTTTCAAGGTCTGTGAAGAATTCTGTTGAAATTTTAATAGGGGAATTGCATTGACTCCATAGATTTCTTTTAGTAGCCATTTTTACTATATTAATTTTACTAGTCCATGAGCATGGGAGATCTTTCCATGTTCTGATACCTTCTTTAATTTCTTACTTCAAAGACTTGAAATTTTTATCATACAGGAATTTCGCTTTCTTGGTTATAGTTACCCCCAAGATATTTCATATTATTTGAGGCTATTGTGAAAGGTATTGTTTTTCTGAATTCTTTCTCAGTTAGTTTGCTTTTGGTATATAGTAGGACTACTGATTTTTGTGAGTTTATCTTGTATCCATCCACTTTGCTGAAAATGTTTATCAGTTCTAGGAACTTCCTGGTAGAATTTTTAAAGGTGACTTAAGTATACTAGCATATTATCTGGAAATAAAGATACATTGAATTCTTTCTTTCCATTTGTATTCCCTTGATTTCTTTTAGCTGTTTTACTGTTCTAGCTAGAACATCAAGTACTGTATTGCATAGATATGAAGAGAATCGACAGCCTTATTTTGTTCCTAGTTTTTGTGGAATCATTTTGACTTTCTCTCCAGTTAATTTGATGTTGACTGTGGTTTGCTGCAAACTGATTTTTATTATGTTAGGTATGTCCCATGTATCCCTAATCTCTCCAGGACTTTTATCATGAAGGGGCATTTGATTTATCAAAGGTTTTTCCTGCATCTAATGAGATGATCATGTGCTTTGTTTTGTTTGTCAGTTTGTTTATATGATACATTACAATTACTGATTTTCATATATTAAACCATTACTGAATCTCTGTTAGGAAGCCTACTTGATTATGATGGATGATCTTCTTGATGTGTTCTTAGATTCGGTTTCCAAGTATTTTTGCATCTATGTTCATAAGGGATTTTTGTTTCCTGCAGGTGTGGCCTATGGATTATTAGTGGGTGCCTGTTTGAGTTGGGGGTTAGAATAGAGGAACAAATAGGTTAAGGGAGGTTAGGAGGAAATGATCTGTGAGAACCACGAGAGATGTGGACCAACAAGGGGAATTAAGTGTTATCATTATTATGTTGTAGTTACTGTAACACAGCCACAAACAAATATACAAATCATAAAGAAGGACAATGAATTCCACTGTAAAAGAATCAAGACACAATTCTAAAAGGTATCTAAGACTCTAAGGAGCACAGAGGAAAATAAGAGAGGGAAAACTGAGAAGTGATAAACAGAGAAATTAAACAGGAAACAATCAGTAAAATGACAAGGAAGTACAAGTATGCCAATAATTACATTAAATGTCAGTAGTCTAAAGCTCTCATTAAAAGATGGAGATTTTCAGTGAATTTTTAAAATGCTCTAATATTTTGGTTATAAAAAATTCTCTTGAAATTTAGTCATACTGATGAATTTAAAGAGAAAAGATGAAAAATGTGTCATATGAAGATGATTAAACATTTAAAAAATGGCTAGATTAAGATAAATTAGATGAGAGTAAAGGATATTACTGTAAACAAAAGAGAGGTTTAATAATTACAGAAGGATTAATCTATTTGGGCTGTTAATCATTTCAGTAACCTAAGTGTGTGCAAACTGAATGAGCACCTCAGGATACACAAGGCAAAGATTCAGAAGCTTAGAGATGTGGATACATCTGTAGTCATACCTGGGGATTTCAGCGTCTCTTCCCAGGAAATGCTACAGGCACATTTGGGAATTCTGAACCTCACCATTAACCAAGGCTTCATTAACAAACATAACAGAGAACATTCTTCCCAACAACAGTATGATACACATTTTAGAAATTTGTTTTATTTTAATTAAAATATAATTTATATCACTTCTCTCACATCCCTCCAACTAAAACTGTGTTTCCAATATTGTCTAAAGTTCATTTTTTCTTTAGTTATTTTGTACACACACACACACACACACACACACACACACACACAACTTGCTGAGTCTGTTTAGTATTGCTTGTATCTATGTTCTTAAGGATGACCACTTGGTATTAGAAAACCAATTTTCAAATGTTTATGGGACATTCATCAAGAAAGACTATATGTAAGGGCATAAAGTAAGCCTTAACAAACTCAAAACTTATATTGTGCAAGTATGCCCTTTGCCATGGTATAACTGAACTACAAATGAGTTGAAATATTATAAAGAAAAATGTAAAACATAAAAATTAAGCAACATAATTGTACGTAGTTCCATAGAGCAAAGGACAAACTCAAAGAAAATTTAAAAAGTTACACACAACTAATTAAAGGAAAATAGACTATATCCACAAATGCAAATACTGGGAAAATACGCCTGAGAGGGGGCTGGGGATGTAACTTAGCTTATACAAGTGCTTTCTGCCAAGCTGGAGGACCTGAGTTAAAATCCCCAGAAATAAAGCAAACCAAAGGCAGATAGAGCCCCACATACACACCTGTAATCCCAGCACTGAGGAGTCGTTAGACTAGTTCTAGGTTTAGTGAAAGAGCCTGCCTCAAAGGAATACAGTAGAGCGTGACACTTGATTTCCTCATCTGACCTCCATGTATGCAGGAGAGCATGCATACACATATGCTGATATCACACGTGTGTACATGCATGCACATGTGCGTGCACATGCACACACACACTGCTGAGAGTCAACCAGTATGATATATTAATGGAAAAATGAGGAAGGATGCAAAGACAAAATTTTAAGTTCCCTCAAGAAATTAAAGGGGAGAATGGAGTGAAAATAAACCCAAGAAAGCTGGAGAGATATAATGATGGAGAAAACTTCTTGAAATGAAAAGAACTATAGAAAAACCAACACAAAAAGGTAGCTTCAGAAGTTAATAATATCAGAGCTGGAGAGATGGCTGAGCAGTTAAGAGCACTAGCTGTTCTCCCAGATGACTGAGATTTGATTTCCAATGTCTACATGGTGGTTCACAACCATTAATAATTCCAGTTCCAGGGGATCTAGTATTCTCTTCTGACCTCCAAGGGCAACAGACATGCAATGATGTACAGACATACATGAAGGCAAAGCACTCAAACACATAAAATAAATGCCACTACAGAATATAAGTAAAGGTGTCAGTGAAAGAACACTACTCATCTATCAGAGGGCCTGGAATAAAATGCATTAGGCTGAGGATACAGCTCAGCGTCAGATGCTCAAGTCTCTACTTTGAGGACCCAGCTCTAAAGAGAAGGAAGGGCAGAGCCAGTGACACATACTGGTGAAGGTGCAACAGGACCAGGGTACAGTGAGATGCAAAGTGCTCTCTCAGCTTGACAGTTTCTTAAATGTAACAAACATTCAACTATTATAAGGTACAAAAGTTTTACCCTTGGATGCGCAGCTCAGATAAATTACAACCTATACTCACATTAACCCCATGTACAATCAGTTGGTTTTGCTTGTAACAATCCAAAAATTAAATCATTTCAGTCCCTGTCTATAGGTTTAATGATTCAACTCCTTGCATATCAGCAGCATGGAACACGACTCAGCAATAAAAGGAACAAGGTTATTACATGTGCACCAGCTTGGATGGAATTTAGTTAACTATGCTAAGTGCAAGAAAAAGCCAATCTGGAAAGGTTTAATCACATTAATTACATATGCCAAGGATGATACCACTTTAGAAATGAGGAACAGAGTAGTAATTGCCAGGCTTTACGGGACACAGTAAAGAATCTGGCAAGTGAGTACAAAGTACAACTTCATCTTGTCTTGCAGCAGTTGATACTCAGCTTTGATGCTGCCTTTGACTTCCTTGGGTAGAGTTCTTGCAACAGCTCCCCACTAGTTGGGGTGAGCAGTGAATTCAAGTACTGACACATTACCATTTAGAGAGAAAACATTTTTCCAGAAAGAGTCCACCTGAATGTATGTTAGCCTCTGGAACCCACTCCAGTTCAAAATGAACAAGTTCAGGAGCATCAAGGGAAAATGACAAGCTGATCTAAACACGCTCTGAGGAACATATTGAAAAGGCTGTGCTATGCAGGGCTTTTGATCAGCTTCCTTTCAACTGTATCCACACAGCGATGTATCTGCACATGCAAGATGCACCAAGAAGCTCTACAAAATGTTGACAATTTTTTGAATAAAATGCTAACTGTGTTGTTGTACTGTCCTTTCAACTTTTCTGTTTGCCTGCACATTTTTTTAATAAAAAAGTTGGCAAGAATAAACCCTGCTGCCTGCCTGGGGATTATAGGATCTTTTCTGTCCCTTCCCACAGTGATATTCAGACACTAAAGTTCAAACTGTGGCCCTGATATTTATTAGCTGTGTCCTCTGGGTCTTAGTTTTTCTCATGTATAAAGATGAAAGCTTTAAAAGAGCTCTAAAATTCTGTATATCTTAAGGTCACCAGAGAAATTGATTTGAAATCCCCGGGTAACCCATTCACATTATGAATAGCCCTTTGTGACAGTACACTCTTGCTTCCAATCTGTATCTCTCAAACAGTAATTTGTTAACTTCCTTCTTCTCAATTTATAAAGGAAAGGAGGAAGATGAGCAAGTCTTCTTCGAATGCTTGGGAATCAGTCATCCCTCCCTGCTGCCTGCTTCTCTCCTAAGTTAGTTGTTCGCAGCTGGTCGCATCAATGTGTCATACCAGTGCTGTGTGCCAGACCCAGTTGCCTATTCACTGGCCATAGTTTACTTTCCTCCAAATCTTTTCCACAGTGTGTCAGTCCAAAGCCCAGTTAATCCTAGTTAATTTACATCTATTTCTCTGAACCGCCCACTCTAAGTTCTCAAGTTATAAGTTCATATTTGTTTATGATTCCAGGCATCCTAATTTGTTTTCTTCCAAAGCAAGATCATGAAGACTTACACCAAAGAATGTGTTCATCCCGTACAACAGCAGTATCAGATCCATAGATGCTAAAGTCACTGCGACATAGTGCCATAGTATTTACACATGGTCCAAGTGCAACCTTAAAGGTCTTTAAACCATCTCTTAACTGATTACTATACCTAGTGCAGTGTAAATAGATGAGTACTGTGTTGTTTAGGGAGCCATGACAGAAAAAGGACAGTTCATTCTCAGTGCAGATGTATTTTTTTCTCTTTTTTTGAACAATTTTGCACTGTAATTGGCTGAAATAAAGATACAAAATTTGTAGGTACCCCCTAGATTCAGTTTTCTGCATTTATTTCAAGCAACCTGGAAATTTTGTACTATAATAATTTAAAATGTCAGCTCTTTTAACTTACATTCTTTCTTAGAGGAATATCACATTTATAGGTTTACATTTCCCGAAACTATGCTTTGGGTACAAAAATTAATGCATAAGTGTTGCTTTGAAAAATGTTTCCATTTGCTGGATGTTGCTGACTGCAACAAATCAAACCATCATCATTTGAAAAACTGAGTCCCAAGACCGTGTCTTCTTGTAACCTGATTGAGTCTACCACACAGGATCAAGTTTAGAGACTGTAAAACCATCATCTGCTAAAAAATTAAAAAGAAAAACGAGTTTGTTTCTGTAATGCAAATAGAAAGGATCTCTCTGATTAACGACACCAAAAATTAATAGATCTAGAAAGAACTTTGGACTCAGATAAGCATCACTTCCTCCAGTCAGGAGTAAGCACCATAGCTTCCTCGGTATAAACAGTTAGCCTGAGATGATTTAATTCTTTATTCCCAGCTCAATGTTCTGCCTAGACCAGCAGTAACCAACTGCTGGCCTGTGCTCTGGTGTGCTGTGTTTAGTTACATGTGCTAGCTGGCCCTTTAAGAGTTGTCATTGGCTAAGTCCTGTTTCCAAAACTAAATGTCCTTTAGTTTTGCTGAACACTACCTCTGGGCCTGTACTGAACCTTGGGGATGACATATATTCCAGCCTCTGAGATACACGGACATGCTACAGAGCCATTATGGACAGTTCTGGGAGAGCTGGCAGGGGGAAAGTCATGTGGACTGAGATCTAGAAGAAATAATGGGAGCCCAGGTCCTTCTCCAGAAGGCATTCTTCCCACTTGCTATTCCTCTCAGAGTGGGGCTTGCTATGGGTGGGTGAAGAGGAGGTCCTTATTAATTACCAACCGAAAGCTAAACCCAAGTTATATTTATGACATGGGTGGTGCTGAATGTACTCCTTCTTAGCCCCCACCTCCACCCCCAAGAAAAGCATCTCAGAGTCAGAGTTAGGTTAGGCACTTCTTTTCAGACCTGGTTAAGCAAACATTTGTGTGAATGCATTCAAAACAGAAATGCAAATCCATCTATCACACAATGCACCCTTCTCATTGCTGTGTACTCTCCTAGAGAATAGGAAGGACAGCACATCTGAGACACAGAAGTTAGCAGGCAGCCAAAAGAAGAAATTTGGTTTGAGAGACAAGCTTAGCTAATATCAATGTCTCATCTACCTGGACCCTGCTTATTCCTTTAATTTTGGAACTAAAGACTACTGGGCTACAAACTGCTTAGGAGTGTTAAGACACATTTGACAAGGGATGACTGGAGGTAGATCCACAAATCCTGCTTGTGAGATTCCTGATGCACAGATGAATAGCACAGTTCCTCACTGGGCCATTCTCTCTGTACTTGTGTGTTCTTATAGTCACTCCAGTGGGTGGTTGTGAGAGCTAATCAAATGGGGTGTGTGGAACATGGGATATGTGGTACCTGGCATAAAGAAGGTAATCATTAGATATTGTCCTTGATCTTTCTTCTAAGGTCCAGCTAAGTTAAGTTTACCCTGGATGAGGGCATATCTTGTGCTTATATAATCACTGTCTTGTGAGATGGCTGTGCTCTAACATGGTACCTTGCACACAGAAAGAAAAGACTCTGTGTACGATGTTTCAAAAGGAGCCTGGAGAGCAACAAAGAAGAGTGGTTTTCTTCTTCTTGGTGGTGGTGGTTTTGCATTAGGTGGAAATAAGAAATGTATGCATTGTCTCTTCAAGGTATCTAGTGTGGAGCATCAAAACCCTTCCAATGATTCTTGAAAAATCTGTAATTTTTTCTTAAATATTAATGCTATAGTTGAGTTTCTCTCAGAACATCATTTTGGATTCCAGTGATGACAAATGTGTTGGCAAGGCATCCTCAGATGAGGAGAAGTGAGTATGCCCATTCTCTGAATAAGGAATAGTTAAAGAAAAGCTTGGCCCATTTATTTCACCTGTGTAATCCTAAACTACTCTAGTCAACCAATTTACTCAAAGTATCTTCTCTGAAGCTCAAAGAAACTTAGCTCTTTCCTGTCTCAGAGATTGATTTAACTGATGACCTCAATCTACATAAGGCTCATTAACCCAAACAAGTACAACAAATCCTCCTTGGTGTCAGTCCCTGGAGAAAGCTGCTCTGTGTTAATGGCAGACAGAACAATCCAGTCTCTACTATTTGCAGTCTATGAGTGATGCCTAGATGTCATCCACAGGAAAGAGAACTTCTCTGTCTCCACCCAAGCCAACTTGCCCATTTAGGGAAATTTATTTACAAGACTTGTGCCATGGACTTGTCTATTTGATATTAATCTATTGTACTCTAAAAGAAAAATTGTTCACTAGATACTTGTTAAGTATGGTAAAAAAAGATCATGTAGAATTACTGCAGTGGGGGTTAAGGCTATTATAATAGAAGAGGAAGGTTGAATTTGACTCTGAAAGCAAGGAAAGCTAGTGACCATTTGTACAGAGCAGTACAGCGAAGGAGATGAACATTTGCTAGGAAGAACTTGGTTAGGAGTTCAAAGATGGAGTGAGGGAGATTAGGAATTCAATTATCTATCCACAGTGGAAGATTCTCAGTGAATAGCTTTTCAGAATTCTTCAAAAAAACTGGTGTTGGTGTCAGAGAGCACAGGCATAGAGGGGTACCAAGGTGGGATTCAAGGTGAATTCCTGAATGTAGAAGCCTCCTTAAGAAAATGAAAAATTTCTCAAGACTGAAAACGTGATGAGAGTCAGTACTACAAAAAGAAGAATGTCCTAAATGGGTGGGAAGAAAGAGAAGAAATGGTCTTGATTCCATGCGTTGCTCAGTCTCCCCTTTCAGTTAATATTTCTTCCCTGAATTGTCTGAGCTTCAGGAACACTAGTCAGTAGGCACAGGAGCCATGATCCTTGTTCCAGTTGAGCAATGAATCGTTCCTTACAGTTTCATTGAGCTTATCTGAAACTGGACTTCATCACGTTATCTAGGATAAGAGTTTGTTGACATTTGGGATCTTTTTTTTTTAACTTATTATACTTTGCAGGTTATTATTCATTACTGGCTTCAGTGAAACAAATGCTGGGAACATTCTCAGTATTGTGAAAGCCTTCAATGCCCTTTCTGTCTATGCACAGTAGCAGATGAACCCTAAGTGGGGAGGGGAGGGAAGAGGAAGGGAGAGAAGAGGACAGGAGGGGAGGGAGGAGGACTGGAGGGGAGGGAGGAGGAGGAGGAGGGGAGGAATGGGGGGGAGAGGAGGAAGGAGGGAGGAGGGGAGTCTGGCTCCTTTTAAGAGTCACTGTTATCATAAATTTTTAACTGCTTCATTCTATTTTAATTGCAAAGCCATTCTGTAAGAACCAATCTTAGTCACGATCCCCAACCTCCCTACTTCCCCAGTCCTTGAGATTTCTATAGTCAGCGATTATTTAGAGTATTCATATGTTGTCTCAGGATGCAGAGAATTATACCGGGGTTAGAGAAATCAATGACTCCTGAATGCAGAAGAGAGACAGAAAGATCTAGTGTGCTCTTTTGGAAATGGACTGTGTGAACAGTTAGGAAACGGATCCTTGTGGTTGGATAAACAGACAATGACTTGTCTATCTTAGTATTCAAGTATTAAAACAGGAAAGACAATTGAGGATAGACTTTTCCAGAGGCAAAACATTAACATTTTCCCTCTTTGGACAGTAAACAGCTTATTTTTTAATGTAAGTCCCAAGTTTTTAGTATTTTGCAGTTGTTATCAATCTCTGATTTTGTTATGTGAAGGCACCCAGTTTCTTCTATGGAACAATCCCAAGTTGGAAGATGTACTTTCTCTTTTTGTGAGAATTTAAGATGTAGATGCATTTATATGCATATGCAATGCATTTCCCAAGCTCTGTTTTGCTCTTCAGGGGGTGGAATATTTGGGACCTGTTTTGAAGGTAAGGCAAATGTTATTGGGGTTTCACAATGTCTCCTACAGGGTAAATGGCAGCAACAAATGATAACTACTGGCTCTAATTGCTTAGAGAGCTTCGAAGTGATAATCTATGACGTAATCAAAGGAAAGAAACCAATGTTGTCTTTAACCACTCCTATAATATAATTTCCAAGAGAGGCATGAAAGTTTTCATGGGAAAAAGTTACCTGTAGGACCAAATGACCCTGGGGCAGGAGTCGCTGAGTGTTCCTTTAGTTTTAATATTTACTTTCTGTTGATAGTATTGCCCCATGTCCATCATTTTATGTTAGAATTTTGATATTAAACATTCTCTCTCCTGTCTCCGTCTGTCTCTGTCTCTCTGTCTGTCTGTCTCTCTGTCTGTCCCTCTGTCTCTGTCTCTGTCTCTGTCTCTGTCTCTGTCTCTGTCTCTGTCTCTCTCTCTCTCTCTCTCTCTCTGACATACAAAGAGACAGGGGCAGAAAGCAGAGCCACAGAACTCCCCAGCACACTGGTTTATGAGACAGTGCAGAGAACCAATATGGCCAACGATGAGTAGAAGACACCCAAATCCTTCAAGATATCTACCGACCTCCTCCACATATGCATCCCTCCCACACACAAGAAAATGAACTGATGAACAAATAGTATCAATTTAAAAAGTCAAATTGTCACTTTTATTTAATCTGCTTGGCTCAACTGGGTGTAGTGGGTATCTCGGGCTCCTTTTTATGGTAAAGCTAAGATTTCCATATATCTGACTTAATGTAAAAATGCAGATCATTTATGTTTGTGTGTGCCAATTGACTCTCCTAGTGACAGTATTCTGGGCTCTACGAGTTTATCATGTTTCCAATTAAAAAAGATAAGCTTCCATTCCTAAAGCAATAGTGGAGTTTGCCAGACACTTTTTTTTCCTACATCCTATGAAAGCACATGCAGTTTGGCTTCAGGGGACAGCCAAGTCATGGGTGACAGTTGTTATTTGTGAAATATTAAGCACGAGAGATGATCAAAAAAAAAAGGATTCTCCATCAGTCTTGCTTCCTGGCACCATAACTTGGACACGGTATACTCAGAGAGCAGCATTGCTCAGCATCTGAGAAGGTCACACAAATCTCGAGGTGTCTTGAAGGAGATACAGTCACTGAGAAGTGGCAGCAGGTAGAAAATGGCAACTTACAAAGGAGCAAACAAGCTGTATTCATTAATGAAGACTGTGAAACTAGCCACATGATATAAATAGGCTAATACTGCCCTGTGGCTTCTTTTGCTGTCTCTTATGAATGCATTGATTGCTGTTGATTCCTTGGCTTGTGATTGAAAAGGCTTAATGTTTTAGAAATGAGACACGACAAACTAATTTTGTAAACTTTATTCAGATGGCAGAGTCTCTAAGTTCAGTGCCTAATTATTCTTATTCTGGGAATTACAGTTTGGAGGCTCAGATATTTAGACAACTAATATTAGAGCCTGTGTTTTTCTTGATTTTTAGATCTTGTGACTCTTCCAGAATGTATTGATCTCTTTACTGAGGACAAAACTTTGGAGTTTTTGTTTTCAGTAAGCAATTTTCTGAACTAATTAAAATTATGAGATACAATATACTCTCAACTCCTTACTTGAGTGCCTTCCATGACAGTCTGTATTATAGGTCATTTTTCTAATACACTATTTAATTTGAGTTGCCTTGCACACTATTTTCAAAATTGGTTACATTGAGAAGCTATTTCCTGATTGCTGATTACAAGCAACTGCAAAGTGCCATCAAGAGGGAAGGATCTCAGAGTGTGGAATCGTTCAAAGCACCGTGGTCCCATCTGACTGAGTATTTTCCTCACATGCCTTCTCGCTTATTATCAGGTCTCTTGACTTGAAAGCGACTTTATGGTTCTGAGTCAGATCAACTCAGGAAAAACAATATGCCATTTTAAGGAGTGACTGGTACATTATCGTAAACACAGTACTAGACCTGGAAATGAACACTGAATTCCACCAGTGTCTACATGGGCAGTGAGTGATGTTTGTGACTCTGATCTGGTGAATATCTAGCTGTATATGTAATGCTCAGTAAAGTTTTGTGGAGTATCAGTGAAGAAGTATGTAAACTTAATTAATAATGGTGGTGGTGCTAGTGGTGACGGTGGTGGTGGTGGTGGTGGTGGTGGTGGTGACTGGTGTGTGTGTGTGTGTGTGTGTGTGTGTGTGTGTGTGTGTGTGTATGAGAGAGAGAGAGAGACAGAGACAGAGAGACACACAGAGAAAGACAGAGCTCTCCACTGTGAGATCACTCACAGTGATTGTACAGGAAGACTGAGGAACTTGGAAAGTGGCCCTGTGCTTTTGGATAATAAATGTAGGAAAGCCTTCGTTTGAGAAGCTCTGGTTAGAGGTAGAGTGGCCAGAGCAGAGGAACTAAAAGCAGCGCTTATTTAACTATATTAAGTGCTGATTTGCATTCTTGACATCATTCCTTATTCTTACTTGTATGATACTTCTCAGCCAAGGGAGTTACCAAAATAGACAAGCATGAAATCAATTTTTCATCCTAATTTAGTAATGGATAGAATGCTCACTTCCGTGGAAGCTTTTATTTTTTATTTATTTTTTTAATTCTCTCTGCTTAAGAAACATTGCTGAGTGAAGTTAACCCCATCCTCAGTTTCATTCCAGGTGTCATGAAGGGGTCTTTGGGGGAACTAGCTCTTTCTCATCAAACAAAATACTATGACACACCAGCCTTCTTGTCTATAAAAATGTACAAAGCATTTGCTATTAACTGTTCTATAGTATTGGTTCCTCAGTGACCCCGTTCACCCCCACACAAACCTTGTGTGAATGTAAGGACAGTCATTTTAATCAAAATCAAACTCAAGCCAAGTATAGTGGCTCACTCATGTCGTCTGAGCTACTGAGAGACAGAGATGAGAAAATCTCCAGAATGAAAAGGTTTGGGAACAGCCAAGCAACTTAAGGGAAAACAAAAAAAGACTTGTAAAAATTCAACCAAGCAATGCACACCTGAAAGACCTGCTTCCCTTCTTCTGCTTGTGCATGTGGTGCTCTGTAGTACATCACTCTCCACTAATCTGACCCAGGATAGGGAAAACACTGGAAGACATGCATCAGACATCAGTCATAGGCAAGGATGGAGAATGGAGCTGCCGTGGGTACCCTGTGGGCTCACTCCGTCTGCAGTGTCTTGAAATATGTGTGCATGCTGCTTGTCTTACCTTCCTTCCTTCCGTCACTAGTAATTATTTATTGAGCTTCCACTATGTGAGAGAACTGTGATTGCTCAGGATTTAGAGGGGATACACAAGGCCTCCAACTCTGCTAGAGCCCATAGGGCAGAGGCAGGAATGCTTACGCACAAGGACAATAAATGATTTTCCTTGAAGGCAATGCCGACTCACAGGGGCTTTCATCTCCTGTGACAGGAATGCCTCCTGGCCACATTAATACTAAAGTAGCATAGTGTGCTGCAGCCATTCTGACTGTCTTCCTGCCTCCTGGAGCTCCTCTCCTCCTCGGCAGTACCACCGTGCTTCTCTCTGCATAGAGAGTCCTGTGACTGTCTTAGAGTGTCTTACATCTCCCATTTCCTCTGGTTCTTAGCCTTTGTATAACTATCACCTCTTCTAATTTGGCTTGTCTCTAGACCCTGCTCCTATCCAAGTCCCAGTTGACCAAGTCTGGATCTTTATGTGCCCAGCTGTCAGCATCGCTCTTCTCCTTATTTGCTCACTCATGAGTAGTCCCAGAAGGCAAATGGATCCCAGCACGATTTCTTTTCTTTTCTTTTCTATATTTTTTTATTTACATTCCGAATGATTTCCCCTTTCCTGGTTCCTCCCTCCCCGAAAGACCCATAAGCCCTCTTCCCTTCCCCTGTTCCCCATACAACCCCCTCCCACTTCTCTGTCCTGGCATTCCCCTACATCCAGTCTTTCCAGGACCGGGGTCTCTCCTTCCATCTTCTTGGAAATCTATTGATATGTGAATTGTGTCTTGGGTATTCCGAGTTCCTGGGTTAATATCCTCTTATCAGTGACTGCATGCCATGTGTGTTCTTTGGTGATTGGGTTACCTCGTGTTCATAGCAACCTTATTTATAATAGCCAGAAGCTGGAAAGAACCCAGATGTCTCTCAACGGAGGAATGGATTCAGAAGATGTGGTATATTTACACAATGGAATACTACTTTTATTAAATTAGTATCAATTAAAAACAATGAATTCACGAAATTCTTAGGCAAATGGTCAGAACTGGAAAATATCCTTAGTGAGGTAACCCAGCACAATTTCTGACTTACTTTTAGTAAGCGTTTGTCTCATTTCACAGGACCATGTTGTTCCAAACAAAGAACAATGTTCTCACTGTACACTCATTAATATAGCTCTTTCTGCCCTTTGCTTTTCAAGTCCAGTGTCTAAAACTTCCCATTCTTCCTGGACCAATTAAATAATTTCTGAAAACTCTCAGTCTGAAGGGAACTCTTCTTTTTATTACCCCAAGCAGATTGCAAGCCACTGATACTTCCTGTCTGTTCCCATATTTGTTCATGCAAAGTGAAAAGCCGTCATGACCATCAGCATCTTCCAAGCATCATTTGGGGCCAGTCAGTCACTCTATGTTGGCTTTATGTGCTTTGTCTCATTTTATTGGTGCTAGGGCATTGGGTGGTGTGATCTTTCCTCAGAGATGCAGCTAAGCCAGACAGAAACTTACCAAGCTCAAGAGGAGTACTGTGACTCAAATCTGAATCCACCAAACTCTCAACATATTTGTTATCCTTCATGCCCAATGGCTTTCTGATCCCTTATACAGATTCAGTTTTTCCAGTTTTATCTCATATTGCTTTAGTTTGGGCCTTTTTTTGGTATTATGGGTAATTTATGCTTATATATTATAGTATAAACCATAATATACAGATCTTGTGTTTTATAAGCTTGGTATTTGTTCTTTTGGTGTGTGTGTCTGTGTGTGCATCTGTATGCATGTTCTTCCTTTTTAAAAAATTTCTGATTTGTTTGATTTATTTTTGTTGTTTTCCTGTTTATTTCTTAAAGAGAGAGAAAGAAAGGACATGGAGTTGGGTTGATAGGAAGATGGGGAGGATCTGGGAGCAGTTGAGAAGAGGAAAGCCATAATGAGAATGTATGGTATGGAAAACAGTTTTATGGTAAAAGACATTGACTAATCATGCATTGAGCTATTGAATAAGAAGGCTATGCACTCATTATGCATTGGACAGGCTACTAAAGTAAGTGGGCAAATGCACTTAATGGTCATAATCTTCTCTGAAATTCAAGGAAGGGTTAGAAGACTAGGGCCAAAAGTGACACAATGCTGTGTATTTATTTATTCAACCCTGTTTTCATTTAAACCAAAGGAGAATTAACTATAAGTGAAGTTATCTTGCATGCCATGCATGCACACACCCGCCCACCCACACAATTTGTATTATTGTTCTGTAAACAAATACACAGAAGGAAACAGCAGGTTAGAATCGAAGTGCTTCACTTCAAGTGCTTTTGAATGGCAGGTGTGAACGCTGTGCTTTCTGCTGTCTGTACAGCAGACAGAAAGCCTGCCAGGGTGGTCTGCAGAAACTTTTTCTTAACCCTTGTCTTACTTTAATGAAGGAGTATTTTCCTTACCATTTGTTTTCCATAGCAGAGTTTTATCATGATATTGCTTAGTATCATTTTATGCCTTTTCATATAAAACTTTAAAAATAAAAATTCTCTTTTGTCTTAGTTTGGGTCATTGCTGTGAAGAGACACCATGACCTAGGCAATTCTTATAAAGACAAACATTTAATTGGGGCTGACTTACAATTTCAGAGGTTTAGTCCATTATCATCATGGTGGGAAGCATGGCGGCATGCAGGCAGACATGGTGCTGGGCGGAGCTGAGAGTTCTACATCTTGACCTGAAGGCAGTCAGAAGGAGGCTTTCTTCCACACTGGGTGAACCCTGAGCAGAGTGGTCTCAAAGTCCACCTGTGGCATGACACACTTCCTCCAACAAGGCCACACCTCCTAATAATGCCACTCTCTATGGCCAAGCACTCAAGTACATGAAGTTATGAGGGTATTCCTACTCAAACCACTACAATATTGAAAATTTCATACTTGAATATTGTGATTATATAATTACCATCTTCCCCTCTTAACTCCTTGGTCCTCTTCCTCTCTTCCAAATTTATGACCTTTTAAATAATTATTCTTTTGCACATGCACACTTTTTTCCTTATCCTGATGAGCTCATTTAGTGCTGTTCTTGTGTATATATGTTTAGAGATGACTGCTATGGTTTGGATAATCCATCATGAGGTTTGTGTCTGGAGAAAGACTCAGACTCCTGTTGATAGCCATTGACTGCCTATAGCTCTTCATTTACAGTTGGCTTGTGAAATCTTCCCCATCTACACCGGCATAGTAACTGGGAGTGTCATTATTTTGGTCTTGTTTAGGTAACCATAGTGTAGAAATTTTGTGATTGCACTCACTACCCCTGTCATGCTATTTCCCACTTTCTGTCTGATTAGATTTCATGTACATAGTTTTACATTGAGGTCTTTGATCCACTTGGACTTGAGGTGCAGGGTGATAAATATGGATCTATTTGCATTCTTCAATGACTCGCCCAAATTAAGACCCATCCCATCCCATCAGCAAGAACCAATCCATGACACTATTGATGGTGCTCTATTATATTTGCAGACAGGAACCTAACCTACCTCTTGGAGGCTATACAGCAGCATATGGGAACAGATGTAGAAACTCACAGCCAAACACTAGAGTCTTGAGGAAGCATTGGGGGAAAGATGCAGGACCCGAAGAGGACAGGAACTCCACAGGAAGATGAACAGAATCAACTAGCTTGGATATTTGAGGGCTCCCAGAGACTGAACTACCAACCAAAGAGCAGGCAAGGGCTGGATCTAGGCCCCTGGATGTATGTAAAGATGTGCAGCTAGGTTTTCATGCAGAATCTTCGACAACTGGAGTGGGGACTGTTCCTGAATCTGTTGCCTGCCTGTGGATTCCACTCTCCTAACTGTGCTTCCTTGTCTGGCCTCAGTGGGAGAGGAAGTGCCTAATCCTGCAGTAACTTGATATGCTGCAGGTGGGGGATGTGAGATACCAGGGCAGGGACCTCTCCCTTCTCAGAAGAGAAGGTGAGGGGTAAGGGAAATGATCTGTGTGAAGAGGCACTACAAGGAAGGGGTGTAAAGTAAATGACTGACTGAATGAATGAATGAGTGAATGAATGAATAAATCAATAAATCAATCAATCAATCAATCAATAAATAAATGGAAAATGCCTGGTTTTGTTTTTTTGTTTTGTTTTGTTTTACCTATTTCTGTCTTCTTTATAACAGGTGCCATAGGTTTATGGATTTACTTCTATTCAATCCCATTGATCCACATGTTTGTTTTTATGCCAATGATATGCAGTGGTTTCTACTATTGCTCTGTAATACAGCTTTAAATAAGGGATGGTGATATCTCCAGATGTTCTTTTATTGTACAGACTTGTTTTAGCTATCCTGGAGGTTTTGTTTTTCCGTGTAAAGTTGAGTTTTATTTTTTCAAGGGCTATAAAGTATTATATTGGAAGTTCAGTGGGGGATTGTGTTGAGTCATAGACTGCTTTTTAATAGATGACTATGTTATATTGATCTTACCGATTAATAGGCATGGAACATTTTTCTATTTTCTGATATACCTTCTTTGCTTTCCTTCTTCAAATACTTGATGGTTTAATCATACAGGTCTTTCACTTGCTTGATTAGAGTTACCACAAGGTATTTTCTACTATTTGTGGCGTGTTATTTCCTTGACTTCTTTCTCAGCCCCTTTGTCATTTGTTTATAAGAGGGCTACTGACTTTTTTGAGTTAATCTTTTGTCCAGCCACTTCACTAAAGGTGTTCATCAGTTATAGGAATTCCTTGGTAGAACTTTTGGGGTCCCTTATGTATACTATCACATTATCTGCAAATAGCAATATTTTGACTTCTTCCTTCCCAATTTGACTCCCCTTGATTTCCTTTAGTCGTCTTATTCCTGTAGATAACACTTCAAATACTATTCTGAATAGATGTGGAGAGAGTGGACAGCCTTGTCTTGTTTCTAATTTTTGTAAAATTGTTTTGAGTTTCTCTATGTTTAATTTGATGTTGTCTATGGGCCTACTATGAATTACCTTTGTTATGTTTAGGTATAATATTCCTTGTATCCCTGATCTCTCCAAGACTTTTATCATGAAGGGATGTTGGGTTTTGTCAAAGGCTTCTTCAGCATCCAATGAGATTATCATGTGTGTTTTTATTTCTTTCAGTTTGTTTATATGGTGGATTTCATTAACACATTGTTATATGTTGAACTATTCTTGCATTTCTAGGATAAAGCCTACTTGATCATGGTAGATGATCTTCAGTTTGCAAGTATTTTATTGAGTATTTTTACATCTATGTTCATGAAGGGAATTGGTTTGTAATTTTTTTTTGTTGAATCTTTGTGTGGTTTAGGTATTAGGGTGACTGTGGCCTCACAAAGTGAATTTGGCAATGTTCTGTCTGTATTTTGTGGGATAGTTTGAGGAGTATTGGTATTAACTCTTCTTTGAAAGTCTGGTATAATTCTGTACTAAAACCATCTGGCTCTGGGTTTTTTGGTTGAGAGATTTTTAATGATACCTTGTATTTTCTTGGGCATTATAGGTCAATTTAAATTGTTTATATGAATTTGATTTAGCTTTGGTAAGTTGTATCTATCAACAAAATTGTTCATTCTTTTAGATTTTTCAATTGTATGGAGTATAGGTTTTTGAAGTATGACCTAATCGTTTTTTTGGATTTCCTTGGTGTCTATTGCTGTGTCCTCCTTTTTGTTTTTATTTTGTTAACTTGGATATTTTCTCTGTGTCTTTTAGTTAGTTTAGAAAATGATTTAGATATACTTTTTTTTTTCAAAGAACCAACTCTTTGCTTCACTGATTCTTCTTTCCGTTCTTCTCTTTGTTTCTATTTTATTGATTTCATCACTCAGTTTGACTATTTGCTATAGTCTACTCATCTTGGTTGTGTTTGCTTCTTTTTGTTCTAGACCTTTCAGGTGTGCTGTGAAGTTGCTCATATGAGATCTCTCCAATTTCTTTATGAAGGCACCTAGTGCTATGAACTTAGCATAGCTTTCATCTTGTCCCATAAGTTTAAGTATGTTGTACATTCATTTTCATTGAATTTTAGGAAGTTTTTAATCTCCTTCTTTATTTCTTCCTTGACCCAGTAGTCATTCAGTATACAGTTGTTCAGTTTCCATGACTTTGTAATCTTTCCATTGTTTCTGACATTGTTGCAATCTAGCTTTACTCTGTGGTGGTCTGATAGGACACAGCAGGGTTTTTGAGAATGTTCCATAAATTGCTGAGAAGATATAATCTGTTGTCTTTAGGTGAAATGTTTTGCAGATATCTGTTAGGTCCATTTGGCTCATAATATTTGTTAACTCAATTATTTTTCTGTTTAGCTTCTGTCTGGATAACTTTCCCACTGGTGAGAGTGAGGTTTGGGGTGTCCTTACATTTGGGGCATAGATGTTGAAAATTGAAACATCTCTTGGTGGATTTTTCCTTTGATGAATATGAATTATCTTTTCCCATTTCTTTTCATTAGTTTTGGTTTGAAGTCTATTTTGTTAGATATTAGAATAGTTCTATCAACTTGTTTCAAGGGTGCATTTGCTTGGGAAATCTTTTTCCAATCTTTTACTCTGAGGTAATATCTACCTTTGAGTGGCCAGGGATTGAGTAGAGAGTATCTGTCCAAGTTGGGTGTTGGACTTCTAATGACCTGTAAAATTCAACCGGGGTTTGCTGCCAAAGTTGGGAATTGGAGTTGGGCAGAGGTCCTCTAAGATTCGGAATGTTGGCCAGGCTTCTAGTGTGGTAGGAGTTTTCTGCCTGAATTTCAGGGAATTGGTCTGGTCCCTGAGGTCTGGCCTCTGGTGGAATAGGAGGCTTCTGTCAAGTGTGGGCCAGAAAACTGTGATGAAGAGCAGAGGGGAAGTTGGAGTTATGCTGGGTGTTCATGGGTGGGCTGGGGGTGGTTTTATTGGGGGTTCATGGCTCTGGCCTGTCCTCTAGTGAGGTAGAAATGATCTTTAAAATTCTTAAGGAAAATATTCATAGATATTTAATCACACTGGTAAATATTAGAATTGACATGAGAGATTTAACTAAAAATATTAATGGCTTCTTACTACATATGGAAAAATTACTGCAGGAATATGCACGATGGTTTTGGAACTGGATGAGAACTGTACCATTATTCCCAAGAAAAGTATTACTTATAATGTCATCATGCTCCTACATGGTCATCTGTTCACATATGATCTCTTTTTCTTAAATGGGTCAAGCCTTGGGGTTCAAGTCTTAGAATCTCTCCTACAAAGTCAAAACAAATGAGTCAGTTCTTAAAAGTTAAACACCAGTTTCTTTTTGGAGGTACTCAGAGCAATGAGTTTTCCTCTTAGCACTGCTTTCATTGTGTCCCATAGTTTGGGTATGTTGTGCCTTCATTTTCATCAAATTCTAAAAAGTCTTTGATTTCTTTTTTTATTTCTTCCTTGATCAAGGTATCATTGAGTAGAGCATTGTTCAACTTTCTGTTGTTGAAGACCAGCCTTATTCCATAGTGATCTGATAGAAGACATGGAATAATTTCAATCTTCTCATATCTATTGAGGTGTGTTTTGTGACCAATTATATGGTCAGTTTTGAAGAAGGTACCATAAGGTGCTGAGAAGAAGGTATATTCTTTTGATTTAGAATGAAATGTTCTATAGATATCTGTTAAATACATTTGGTTCATAACTTCTGTTAGGTTCACTGTGTCTCTGTTTAGTTTGTGTTTCTCTGATCTGTCCATTCAGGAGAGTGGGGTGTTGAAGTCACCCAGAATTATTGTGTGAGGTGCAATGTGTTCTTTGAGCTTTAGTAAAGTTTCTTTTATGAATGTGGGTGCCCTTGAATTTGTAGTATAGATGTTAAGAATCAAGAGTTCTTCTTGGTAGATTTTTCCTTTGATGAGTATGAAGTGTCCTTCCGTGTTTTTTTCGATGACTTTGGTTGAAAGTTGATTTTATCCAATATTAGAATGGCTACTCCAGCCCACTCCCTGGGCTCATTTGCTTGGAAAATTGCTTTCCAGTCTTTTACTCTGAGATAGTGTTTGTCTTTGACATTGAGGTGCATTTCCTGTATGCAGCAAAATGCTGGGTCCTGTTTATGTATCCAGTCTGTTAGTCTACGTCTTTTTATTGGGGAATTGAGTCCATTGATGTTAAGAGATATTAAGGAATAGTGATTGTTGCTTCCTATCATTTTTGATGCTATTTTTATGTTTGTATGGTTATCTTCTTTTGGGTTTGTTGAAAGAAGATTACTTTCTTGCTTTTTCTAGGGTGTAGTTTCCTTCCCTGTGTTGGCGTTTTCCATCTATTATCCTTTGTAGGACTTGATTTGTGGAAAGATATTGTGTAAATTTGGTTTTATCATGGAATATTTTGGTTTCTCCATCTATGGTGACTCAGAGTTTTGCTGGGTATAGTAGTCTGGACTGGCATTTGTGTTCTCTTAGGGTCTGTATGAGATCTGCCAAGGATCTTCTAGCTTTCATGGTCTCTGGTGAGAAATCTGATATAATTCTGATAGGTCTGTCTTTATAAGTTACTTGACCTTCGTCATTAGAGAAATCCAAACCAAAACAACCCTGAGATTTCACCTCACACCAGTCAGAATGGCTAAGATCAAAAACTCAGGAGACAGCAGGTGCTGGTGAGGATGTGGAGAAAGAGGAATATTTCTCCACTGCTGGTGGGATTGCAAACCATTATAAGCACTCTGGAAACCAGTTCAGCAGTTCCTCAGAAAATGGGGCATGTTACTACTAGAGGACCCTGCTATACCACTCCTGGGCATATACCCAGAAGATTCTCCAGCATTTAATAAGGACACATGCTCCACTATGCTCATAGCAGTCTTATTTATAATAGCCAGAAACTGGAAAGAACTCAGATGTCCCTCAACAGAGGAATGGATACAGAAAATGTGGTACGTTTACACAATGGAATACTATTCAACTATTAAAAACAATGAATTTATGAAATTCTTAAGCAAATGGAGGGAACTATAAAATATCATCCTGAGTGAGGTAACCCAATCAGAAAAGAACACACATGGTATTCACTCACTGATAAGTGGATATTAGCCCAGAAGCTCAGAATACCCAAGATATAATTCACAGACCAAATGAAGCTCAAGAAGAAGGAAGAACAAAGTATGGATACTCTGGTCCTTCTTAGAAGGGGGAACAAAATATCCACAGGAAGAGATACAGAGACAAAATGTGGAGTAGAGACTAAGGGAAATATCATCCAGAAACTGCCCGTCCCAGGGATCCATCCCATATACAGTCACAAAACCCAGACACTATTGTGGATGCCCACAAGTACTTGCTGACAGGAGCCTGATATAGCTGTCACCTGGGAGACTCTGCTAGTGCATGACAAATACAGAGGGGGACACTCTCAGCCAACCATTGAACTGAGCATAGGGTCCCCAATGGAGGAGCTAGAGAAAGGATCCAAGGAGCTGAAGAGGTTTGCAGCCCCATAGGAGAAAGAACAATTTGAACCACCCAGTACCCCCAGAGCTCTCAGGGACTAAACCACCAACCAAAGAATACACATGGAGGGACCCATGGCTCCAGATGCACATGCAGCAGAGGATGGCCTTGTTGGACATCAAAGGGAGGAGATGCCCTTGGTCCTGAGAAGGCTCGATGCTCCAGTATAAGGGAATGCCAGGACAGGGAAGCAGTAGTGGGTAGATTGGTGAGCAGGGGAAGAGGGTGGGTTAAGGGATTTTTTTGGGGGGCGGGACCAGGAAAGGTGACAACATTTGAAATGTAAATAAAGAATATATCTAATTAAAAAAGTTAAACACCTTCTAATTGGTAAATCGTAGTTTATACCATTCCCACTTGTATTAGATTTTAAAACCTTAAAGTGTGATGTTAAACACCAATACAACTATAAACACAAGACAACCTTAAAATAATCTGTATTCATAGTCTCTATGTGGTCTCAGTTGGATGATGAAAGTTCTGCTAAAACCCACTGCTAAGTCCTAGTTAATTAAAATCCTCATGGGAAAATTCCAAATGGTACCCTTTTAAGGGTAATTCCTCACATATCTTTGGCAATTTACAGTTCACGTGGTGCTTTCACATGAGGTTAGAAAGTTTTGCACTAAATTCTGAAATTACAAAATCTATGCAAATTATGGAGAGAATGGATGAAATGTAAATACCCTCTTTCATCTGTTTTTTTCATTCTGAGACACATGCTAAAATATTCTGATCTAATTGTGACTTGCAGGCAAAATGTAGTCTTTTTCCTCTGGGTTATTGGAGTTAAGCACCCCATGTCTATGTCAGTTCATCTGGTGTAGACACTCTGAAAATGGCTTCTGTTCTTCCAACCACAATTTGATTTAGGTTGAATTGCCAATGACCATTTTGGTTTGTCTAAACACCGTTTTAAAGCATGTAGACTCATGGCAACAGGATACAAGGTACAGCAGGTCCATTTAATTGAAAAATGGCAATATTTGCAACAATTTTTGAGTTACAAATTATGGTGACTATGCCATAGAAACATATTTCCTGTTCTGCATGAAACTGGTTCATCGGGATTAGTGTCTAAAATTAGTTTACAGAATTTGTCACAACGAAATAACTAAATTAAGCTACTAATATTCACTATGTTCCATAGATCTTCTTGGTTCTTTTTAAAATTTTGTCTCAGACTCTCATTCAAGAAATTGTGTTACATGTAGCTGTCATATTCCTTAGAGTCCTTTAGACTGTGACACTTGCTCAGAATTTTCCCATGTTTTGACATAGTTCACAACTGTGAGCTATACTGATCATCTGTTTTGGGGAATGTCCTTCAAATAAAATGTGTTTAGTGCTTGCCTCACTATTGTGCTGACTGTATGATGTGTGTGTGTGTCGGGGGGGAGGACAGTTCTAGAAATAAAGTACCATTTTTAACACCATGGCAAGAAAATACTCTGTATGGTTGCTCTCTGGTGATGTCACCTTTGGTCCCCTGGCTTTGCCTGTCCCCAGCTTTCTCCACTGAATGGTGACTCTTCCCCTTGCTCTACCCTTTGGAGGGTGTCAACATGTCCAACCCATATTTATGGAGTGAGAAGTTACACTCCAAATCTTTCAGGGTGGATTACCTACATAAATTATTTAGTTTAATGGCTATTTTAATTTTCAAATAGCCAGGAGCATATTACCCAAAGGAAAGAGGAAGAAGGTGTGGGAGGACTTGTATGAGGAAGCCAATGATGCAGGAAATGAAGGGTATATTTCCACTAAAGGTACACAGCAAGGCTTCTGTTCCATACCAATGAGCGCTCATAACACCTGCTCCATCTGGCCTCTCCCTGCTCAGCAGTTCATCCAGGGAAATGAAGCACTGATGTAGAGGTGAGTTTATGCTTCACTGCTTTGGCTCCCTGCGGATCACACTCGTGAGCTATCTTTCAATGAAACACATACACACACACTCTCTCTCTCTCTCTCTCTCTCTCTCTCTCTCTCTCTCTCTCTCTCTCTCTCTCTCTCGCTTATTTTTAAAATGCCTTGGCTACCTTAAAGGCTGAGCTACTTCAGGCCCAGTCAGGGAAGTGACCAGTGGCCACTTTCCTAAAGTCTCACCTGGCCGGTGGCTTTATTTTCTGCCAATCCTGCATCCCATCCTTCTACCCTGTCTGGCGATTCTGTCCTGTCTTCACCCATGCAACTCTAAGTATCCCACGCTGTGCCTAACCATTAGCCCTTGGCATCTTTATTGATTGATAAAAATAGTCAATTGGGGACAAGGACCTTCAGTGTCTAGACATGCAGATTCCCTATGGAATCACAGCCTTAGAACCAATCTCCAACAACCTGAACGTTTGAAAGGGAAAACGAGTCTAAGTTTCTTTTACTATCTCAGGGTTCATCTCATGGGTGTAACATTTTTCTTCCTGCTGATGTCTGCTCTAAATTCTGGTCTTCAGATAGGTTTAGAGGTTTCTAGACAGAATTCAGTGTCTTTTCTTAAAAGTGGACACAAGTGACTAAGTTATAGGAAGAGACACAGCTCTTATTTAAGTAAAATAAGGTAGAGAATAGTGAATTCATTAATATCTTTATAATAGTCATTATCTCCAAGTGTCAATCGAAGTGTTTTCTCAAAACTTGTTCAAGACAAACTCTGTTGCTGGGAATCATGGTCCACACATTTATTCCCAGCACTTAGGAGAGTGAGATAATAGGAGTAGAAATTTGAGTCTATTCTGAGATTCATAGTGGAACAGTCTCAGGAACTTAATCAACCAAAACAACTATACAACAACATCTACTTGTGAACCTGTTGGTTACTTCTCCTTCCCAATTCCCTTAACCTTGATGTTGCCCTGACTGTGAAAACCATCCTCTTGTCTTGGACAATTGCTGATGCATAACAAACTATACCAACACTAAAAAGCAATTGTTTATTCCTGCTCTTCTGTCTAGGCAAGGTTTAGATAGGTATCTCTACTTCCTATAGAGACTGAGAGTCAGCTGGGTATCACCTCCCTGTGAATGTATATTTCTCAATCCATCATTCTAGCTGTGTTATGGTATGGTATGGTATGACCATGGGCATTAGTAAAAGGGTAAGAGACCAGGATGATATGGCATGTTCTTGAAGAACAAGACTAAAAACTTGAACTATTTTGTTTCTGTCTACATAACATTAATCGAGACAAGTCACATAGATAAGGAACTATGCCATTACATGAATTTGACATGAGAATTTGAGGTCAATTATACAGAAATAAATGAAGTTTACCTTGCACTAAAGCATTTTCTTCTTTTTCTTAAACTATCCTTTCTTGATCTTTTCACCTTTAGTTATTTATTTAATACTTCTTCCTTCACTTTCAATGCTGTCTGTAGAGTTTATGTAAAACTCAGATCTCAGCTCTGGTGTATTTCTATATTTGCTTTTACTACAAATGCTTATCCAAGCTCAGATTCCCAGGTATCCCAATGGTTATTTCTAGCTTAACACCAAATATTTCCATATTACCATTTGAAATCCCTAAGTATGTACTTTTTGGTTCCATGTTCCCCTGAAATCAATATTTCTTCACAGGACAGAGCTGTATTTCTGATTTGAGTAAGTTGTCTGGTAACTATATAAACTTCAATCCAAGCCACAATCAAAACTAGCGCCTTAAAACTTACCCTAAGTTTGTAAGACCACAGCATATCTGAAATAGGCAATAGTTTTAGAAGAAACAATAATGATGAAAAGAATCTTCAAGAGCCACCATTTCCATCTACAGGTCATACGGGTCTATGAGCATCATGTTTGCAGAGTTGAGGATGTATGATGTCGGTAGCTCTGAGTGCTTCCCTGCTCCCATATATCAGGTCTAATCTAAGTAGGTATACTAAGGGAAGGAAAATTTTAATTTGATAACAGGGAAAGAGAACTTGACATGGATAGCAGAAACAGAGTAAGCTGATTATTTTTTATATTTACTTAGGTCTCTCTTCTCTCCTAAAAGACCCCACTCTCTATTATTTGAGTTACTCATCCAAAGCCTGCTCACCCAAGGCTTATCCAAAATCATTGTCTCCTCTTATACTCTTTCCAGATTGAACGAGTGGTATCAATCCCTCTCAACACATGTAGCACATTTCTAGCCTCCCTCTTACTATTATCTTTAAAAGTAGAAACAGGGTATACTAACTTATAAATGCAAGCATGAAACAGAACTCTGAGCTTGCAATCAGTGTGCACTAAGTCACCAGCCTCTTATTCAATCATAGATGCTCAAACTCTAGTCTGAAGACGTTATGGCTAGGGTTCTAAACCAGACTGATCATCTTAGGGATCCAACCCTTAGACAGTGAGTTCACATAGTGAGGTTTTTGATTTTAATGAAAGTCTGAAGGAAGTCACAGAATTTACAGATACTCGCCATCCAGGCTTACATCTTCCAGTTCATCAAAAACCCCAATTATGAAACTCTTGCAATAAGTTAAATCCGCAGTTAGATATACCAGTTAGATCATTTGCAAGTGTTTCTGTCACCATTTCCTCATGCCTGAAAACTATAGAAATGAAAGTCAGCCAGTGATTTGGATCAGTGATGTGGAGGCTTATGCATAACCCTGGAGAACTATCCTCCTAGTTTGTATTCAAGTCAGCCTGTTGTCATAGTTACTGATGTACTCAAAGTGATTTCCCCTCTGAATCACAACCTGTAGACCTTCAGTGAAAATAAGCTGTTCTTCTGGCTTTATTTATTTATTTTTTCTACCCATGAATCAGATCTAAAACCATAGCAACAATAACATGGGTGTTTTTACACTCTCTACAAGGTTCTAAGAAAAGGAATAAAAGATTCTTAATCCAAATAAGGATCCATGACTGAGGTTTCACTCCTTTTGTTCAATAAAGATTCGTTGAGCACCTGGGTACTGAAGATACTACCGAGGTTTGTAGTGTAGCCCCTGCCCTGTGAATATCAGAGCCTGCTTGTGTGTGTGTGTGTGTGTGTGTGTGTGTGTGTGTGTGTGCATGCTTGTGCCAGACATCTTTCTACAAGGTGTATACAGTGATGCAGAGGGAGCACAATACAGAACCACAGAGTGCAAGAGTGACATCTCACTAAACTTGAGGTGCTGTGAGGGCCAAGTTAAAAGAAGCATCCATCCTGGCCATCTTGGAGCATTGGTTTTAGATGTTTAGCAATAGTATTGTCATTCGTTCTGCGTTGAGAACCTTAGTATGACTCCACACGAAGGATTCACAGAGCAGCAGGTACAGCAGAGACACTGCACAGTGTACTCTCTGTCAACTGTGGAGACTCACATCCTTTCTTCTCTTCTGGCTGCAGGAACTCCTTCACAGACATCCTCCGCGCCATTCTCTTGTCCTTGGAAGTCCTTATTGAAGATCCCGAGCTCCAGATAAATGGTTTCATTTTAATTATAGACTGGAGTAATTTTTCCTTCAAGCAAGCTTCCAAGCTGACACCTTCTATCCTGAAACTGGCCATCGAAGGCCTGCAGGTATGTTTGACAACTCTGCAATGCAGATGCGCCTGACTGTACTTTTACCTGGTTATTGCAACCAAGCTCTTATCTGTCCTTTAGAGTATATAAGGGAACATGAGTAAAAATCACCCGTGCATGCGTGCTCCATGTCTTCACTTCAGCCGGAGCGTAAGTGCTTGTTGTTTTTCCTTCAATTGCCTTCATTTTCATTAACAATATTAAATTGCTGTTACTACAGGCACAAATTACCTGCCTGAGCAATAATGACTAAGGTCTGAAGATGTTTGGCTGAGTCCCAGAGTTCACAAAATGGCAACTAGGAAGCACCTGCTTCATAATTTTTTCCTACAGTGGAGGCTGGATCTCTAGGAGCATTTTTGAGCCCTGGCAATGCACTCTTTCGATCTTTACTTCCCAAAGCTCGCTATGCTGAATTCCTGTGAAAGTAGACTGCTTCCCTGTGAACAAAGGAAGTCAATGGAGCTCAGCAGGCAGTTGCCAGAATGGGCCCTTTGAGGGAGAGATTTTTATGTTTAGGGCAGTTTTCAAGGACCTTCTGTAGCCCTCTCATCTCCCAGAGCAGTGGGCCTTTTAAGGGTCAGTGGTTCTATGAAAAGTAGCTAACTCAGAAATGTTGCTTGGTGTCCTGAGTTGACACATGTTCGAGTACAGAATTAGAGGCATGCTTTGGGGGTGTTAAAAATCAATATAGGTAAAGCGCACCTCCCTTCTTAATGTGATAACAAGATTTACTTAAGGGGGTGACCAGCTTAATGTGTAGCCACACACCAAAACATGGACAGTGAATAATCATGCTCTTCTGAACTCGAGTCCCACCACCCACAGTATCTGCACACCACAAGAGACGATGGATGGTTCCATTTCTTAAGTGGTGGCTTGTTCTCTCCCAGGCCTCTGAGGAACATATGCCTATTGAATGGATATTATGACATTAACATGGTTTCCTGTTTCCCAGGGGAGTAGAGCTGACATTTTAGAAGAGAAACATCCCATTCACATGGTCCCCGGAACATTAAGCTGTCCTTGGGCATTGTGGGCACAGCTTAGTTACTTTCGTACGTACAGACTTCTCAGCTTAAATGAACAGACTTCAAGTTCTTGACTGTCAGTTGCCCTTCCTGTAACACCTTTCCTTATCTTTTCTCTTCTCAGTCCTTGAACATAGCTTCTCTCTCTAATCTTTTGTTAAGAGAGTTAAAAAAGCTTCTCACGCTCACAATTAGGCTGACCATTATTTCTAGGAATTTCTTCACAGGCTTCTATATTTTCTTTTTAAAAATGATTTTAAATATGTAAGTTGCTATGAATTAACTTATGTACCTTTTCTATCTAGGAACTCAACCACTTTTCATACCAGGCTCTCCCCTCCCTAACTTTGGGATCATTTAGATACTGTTACCTCTATCTCTTCTAGGGATCTTTCTTTATCACAAGAGTCATCCTCATTTCTAAGTGGCTAAGAACCCTTCTGATACCTTGAAAAGATTACAACTAGGACCAAACAGAATTCAGTCATTTTTAGTCAATGGTGCTATATAGCAACAATTCCACATAGGTCTCTAATTGTTGCCTACAATGACTCAAGAAAAAAATTACACAACAGTGTTATAGTGGAGACAAGAAAAGCTTCACAAAGCCATCATCAGCAACAGAAGAGAAGCCATATGCTGCCTTCTTTCCTATCACCTTGAAAGATGCTATAAGAGACCAGGTATCTGTTGGACACTTAGGAGCTTGTAAGAGGGAAAGCCTCTGTTCCAACATACAAAACTTAGGTTGTCTGCCCTCTTCCCTAGAGTCAGTTTGAGAAGTGGCCTTCTCAGGGGAATGTCCAGCCCCCCCAGTGCTTGACTACCTGGTTTGGAACTTTAGCTGTTTTCAAGATGAATCTAGGATTTCCTGCTCCTCTACCCCTGGAGAATTTAGGGGCCTGGCATGTGATGCCATTTCTACATACATAGGTAATAAATGCAGTAATTCCAATAGAAAAAGAAATGGGTTAGGTCAAATAGTTCACTCTTGAGGTGATGCGAACTTGTCATTAGTTTTGGTCAGTCCTGTATCTATATTCCAACCTGGTTCAAGAGGCCTGAGGTTTTGTTTTGTTTAACTCTCTATAAAGAGACATTTAAAAAGGTTGTTGATTATTCCAGGCTTGGTTTTTATGGCAAGAAGGGCTATGATGTGTGCTTATCATGAAGGGAAGTCATGAGACAGGCTTTCTGGCTAGCATACAAAAGGGAAGCGACAGGTCTTATAGCAGAATTCAGTTACTTTTATTGAAGGCCTCAGGTGTTTTGAACCTGGATGACCCACTCAGTGTCATCCTCACATTGGACTCAAGGATCTGACTATTAAAATTCCTGTATTGTCTACTTTCTGTGTGCTGGCTGCCCGGGACAGACCTGAAAACCTGGAGATTCTGGGACTGAGAGGCAGCTAACATTAGAAGTCATTCCCCAGGTATCCTCAGTGTCTGGGCATGTGCAGAATATCTGAGACAATAAACAAAAGACATTTGGAATATCCTGCCGTAGAACACCAAGGAGTCTTCTTTATTCTGGATCTTTTACTTGGTTATCCAAATCCCAGATATGTCAAAGTATAGGCGCTATTACACAGTTTAGAAGTAATGGGACTGGGCTAGCAACTTGATGTCAGTGTTTGAGGAGGGGGCTTTTAGTTGTATTTAATATATATACATGTATATTAGTGGATATTTTCTTTATTTACATTTCAAGTGTTATCCTCTTTCCTGGTCCCCCCTCCCAGAAACTCCCTATCTCAGCCCCCCTACCCCTGCTTCTATGAGGGTGTTCCTCCACCCACTTACTCACTCCCGCCCTCGATTCGATTCCCCTGCACTGGGACATCTAGTGAGCCTTCCTAGGACCAAGGACCTCTCCTCCGATTGATGTCTGACAAGGCCATCCTCTGCTACATATGCAGCTGGAGTCATGTGTACTCCTTGGTTGGTGGCTTAGTCCCTTGGGAGCTCTGCTGGGTCTGGTTGGTTGATGTTGTTGTTCTTCCTATGGGGTTGCAAACCCCGCACTCAGTCAATGGTTGACTGCAAGCAGCCGCCTCTGTATTTGTAAGGATGTATAGAAATACAACGAAGGCTCTGAGAGGCCCTGACAGAGCCTTAACTGTATTTCTATACATCAGGAGGTAATTAATTTGTCTGTAGATATAATTAAAAATCCAGGAAATCCATAAAACTTTTTATGTCCTTTATAGGTGAATGATTTATAGTAATCATACAGAATATTGTACTTTAAAACTTTTCACATTTATTTGTTTGGTGTGTGTGTGTGTGTGTGTGTGTGTGTGTGTGTGTGTGTGTGTGTGTGTGTGCGCATTTACCACAGCAAGAGGACAACTTGTAGGAATTGTTTCCCTTCTACTGTATAGGTCTTGGAGCTCAAACTCAATTATCAAGCTTAACAGGAATCATTTCTATCCACTAATATATCTTGACAGCCCAAAGATTGTTTAAAGGGTCACCATGTCACCCTCCTCAGAAGTTACCCTGCATAAACTCACCATCAGATGTTGGGAGAACTCTTCAGCACACTCTTCAGAGAAACCTTCAAGGGAGCACGTTGTTGAAGCCCCCACATTGTTCCAGTTTACTTAACTATTCTGTGACTGTTTCTCAAAGAATTTTAATTGAAACATGTTTTCTTTTCAGAAATCATTTCTTCTTTCGCTGATTTTTTTTAACTGAAAAGTTTATAGTTTCTTCCTGCTCAAATCATTCCAGATCCTTTCTACCTCCCCACCCACCAACTCCATGTTTTTTTGTCTCTCTTTGCTTGCCCTGATCTCTATATGCGGTCAATACTGCCATACTGGTACATACTGGTAAGTGCATAGAGAACAACTTTAGATGTTGTTCCTTAGATGGTATTTCCTTTTCTTTGAGACACAGTCTATCACTGGCCTGAAACCCACTCATCTAGAATTCCCTGCCAAATAAACCCAAAGGATCTTCCTGTTTCTGACTCTCCAATGATGAGGTTTTAAGTGAGAACCAACACATTTACCTTATTTATACATGGATTCAGGTCCTTGTGCTTGAAAGCAATTACTTTATCAAAGTGAGGTACCTTCCCAACTCTTTCTGTGAAATTTCTTAATGATAACCTTTCAAGTTTTAACCCAGGGAGTAGATTTGGAGCAATACACAGAATACTGGCCAACGCAAACTATCCCTCTTCTTACAGTATATTTTGTTACAGCTACTCAATCCTGCCACATACCCTATGTGCACCTTTCTAATTTTCATCCCCCTTTCCAAAACATATGTATTTACTTGCTCTGGGGAACTCAAAGTGCCTTATTCAATTGAAAAGAGTAGACTGAAAGTCTGCCATGTCATGGGCAATGTGATAATTCCTAAATGTAGATGAACAGACCATGCTATGCTTAGAAATTTGGAAAAGCATCTGTACATTACAATCATCACTAAGCTGTCTCCAATTTGTGGCCCATAAACATGACATGTAGACATTCCGACTCATGTATTCTTCAACACAAAATGTGGGTCAGATACTCTAATAACAGGATTGCAGGAGATAGCAAAGCTAGCCTGGCTTCAACGAACATTCTTTCTGTTGACATGTAGCTTCTGAGCTCACATGTGGTTTCTTACACTCACTCAGGTGTGCTGTTATAACATAAGGCACATGATTTTGACATTATGTCATCATACTTACCTGTTGGCCAAGTTACCCCACATCACTGTACCATCTACGAAACTTCCTCATTTCCTCATTCTTGGGCACAGACTGGGAGTTGACCCTTCATAAGCATTTTTAGGTGCTGCTGCTGCTGGTATGACCACACTTTGGTGTGAGTGAGAGTATAGTCTACTATCTGGGCTTTGATCTTGTTTCCGTACCTGACAAGCTATTCTCTTCCTGGGTTCCAGTTCTCCATCTGTACAGTGTAGTATCACAGCAATATCTAAAATAACAAAAATGAAATGAAAAGGCTTTATATAGCCAGCTCTTCATAAATGTCTAAGTGGTATTGAAAGGATGAAGGAATCTGGTCTGTAGACTCATTTGGCTTTAATGCCCTTGTGTAAATAAAATCTGCATTGCCTGGCTCTGTAAGCCTGGATCTCTGAGCACTGACCCTTGACTGCTTCCTCACTATTCCTAAGCAAGGAAGTTCCTTATCTATCTGTGTTACCATGACTCAGGAGCAAATGGTATCACCTGCCTGCTCAGCACCACCTTCCTTTCTATTCTTGTGGTGTGATCTTTTCAATTATCACCAGTAGTAGAAGAGCGAGTCCAGTTCCAATATCCTGACACTGGGTGATGGATAGAGACATAAAAAATGTGCTTTCTCCCTGTAAGACTCTTGCTGCAGCAGTGTCTGCAGCATCTTTGACTCTGTGCACTAAAACATGCTAGGCACACAATGAAGAAAAAAGGCATTTTGCATGTTGGACAAAGAAGCTAATGAATTTGTGTCTTCTGAAGTTTCCATGTATGCTCCATGAAAATGTTACCCCTAAGAAGACTGTTTTAGTTTCTCACACTTCAAAGCTCTAATTCTGAATTTGCAGTTATTATGGAAATGGTAGAAAAATAAAACATCTTTTCAAAAGTTCTGCCTCATTAAGTGTCAACAAAACTCAGGAAGATAATCAGGGCCGATGACAGCCTGGTGATTCTGAAACAGATAGTGTGGCTTAAAATGGTTCCAATAAATAGGTCTATATCTTGCATACTTTTGATACATAGTCTGTCAGACACTTGTGTTTTATAAACCTATCCAGTTCTCTAATTCAGTTCAATCCATGGAAAAACAATCTCTCAGTTTTTACTTAGTCACAAAGGTAGAGACATACAGCCTCTGACACTGGGAAGGGCTGTGTTTCAAAGCAAAACCAGACTTATGAACAAATGGGAAAAAACAACCAACATTCAGAAAGGAAGAAAAAACACTAAACAAATAGATTTCCAGATGAAGGAGCAGTATAGAATGGTTTCCTGGGCAACACCCCCACACCAGCTCATTCGTAGCAGATGAATGTTGAATAGGGAAGCAAAGGCAGTAGGGAAGGGACTTTAGGCAATGGGAAGACTATAGTCAAACACACAGAGGCCTGCTGTACATCAGTAGAAGAGAAAATTAGAATTCATTTCATAGTATGCAGCTCACAAGCACCAAGAAGGACTATGGTGCATGCATGGTAATCTGAAAAACTAGATGACCTTAGAATATATTATTGATGAAATACAGCAGATTTGTTTCCCATAGTGATAATTTAGAGCTGTTGAGTAAGGAAGGTGTTTTAGTTACTTTCTTCATCATTATGACCAAAATATCTGACAGAAACAACTGAAGAGAAGAAAGATTTATTTTGGCCCATTATTCCCAAATGTCACCTATTCTGGCGGGGATGTTGTGGCCAAGGGTGGCACTTCTTCCTTATATAATCCAGACATTTTGCGCCCCCCAACCTCTGTCTCTGTCTCTGTCCATCTCTCTCTCTCTCTCTCTCTCTCTCTCTCTCTCTCTCTCTCGATCTCCTCATCCTCTTCCTCTTCTTCCTTCTCCTCATCCCTGTGCATGCTCCCTTTCTGTCGTTCTCCCCCTCCCCATGAACTCACCAAGCTTCTCAATAAAGCTTTCTTTAATATAATCTAAAAAAACAATTGAAAACAGGCAATGGCTGCTTATAACATCCTTGCAGATCAGAAAGCAGAGTGGGCGTAGATGCTGTGCCATGCTGTAATCTTCAAACGTCTGCACCAAGCAGCGTATGTTTTCTAGACTGACCCCATGTACCAAAGACTTACAACCACCCAAAAGAATGACTATGAGTACTAAATCCTCATGATTTTGGAGGTGGGTGTGCATTTCACATTGAAACCATAGAAGACATTTCAAAGGCTAACTAGGTCAAGGGATGACAAGACATTAAACTAAAGGAAATACTAAAAACTAAAAGAGATTTAGTAACCAAACAGGAAGCAAGATAAGGAAATTTGATTCATGAAAGGGCAAGGTTCAGGTGTGAAGTAAAGGTGAAGGGTGAAGTGACCTAATGAGAGGATACTGAGAGAGATGGGTAGACGTTGAAAAGAAAACGCCACAGAGCATTACTTCTGAGCCTCGAATAGAGGTTTTTTTATTAGATATATTCTTTATTTACATTTCAAATGATTTCCCCTTTCCTGGTCCCCTCCCCTTAAGTCCCATAAGCCATCTCCCCTCCTTATGTTCCCCAATCAATTCCATACTGCTTCCCTGTCCTGGTATTCCCCTACACTGCAGCATTGAGCCTTTCCAGGACTAAGGGCCTCTCTTCCCTTTGATGTCCAACAAGGCCATCCTCTGCTGCATATGCATCTGGAGCCATGGGTAATACCATGTGTACCATCTGGTTGATGTTTTTGTCCCTGGGAGCTCTGGGAGTACTGGCTGGCTCATATCATTGTTCCTCCAATGGCGCTGCAAACCCCTTCAGCTTCTTGTGTCCTTTCTCTAGCTCCCTCATTGGGGACCCTGTGCTCAGTTCAATGGCTGGCTGAGAGTGTCCCCCTCTGTATTTGTCATGCACTAGCAGATCCTCCTAGGTGACAGCTATATGTGGCTCCAGTCAACAAGTAACTGTGGGCATCCATAATAGTGTCTGGGTTTTGTAACTGTATATGGAATGGATCACTAGGTGGGGTAGTCTCTGGATGGTCTCTCCCTCAGTCTCTGTTTCACACTTTGTCTCCATATCTCCTTCTGTGGGTACTTTGTTCCCCCTTCTAAGAAGAACCAGAGTATCCATACTTTGTTCTTCCTTCTTCTTAGGCATCATTTGATATGTGAATTGAGTCTTGGTAATTCCAAGCTTCTGGGCTAATATCCACCTATCAGTGAGTGCATACCATGTGTGTTCTTTTGTGATTGGGTTACCTCACTTAGGATGATATTTTCCAGTTCCACCCATTTGTCTAAGAATTTCATGAATTCATTGCTTTTAATAGCTGAGTAGTATTCCATTGTGTAAATAAACCACATTTTCTGTATCCATTCCTCCATTGAGGCACATCTGGGTTCTTTCCAACTACTGGCTACTATAAATAGGGCTTCTATGAACATAGTAGAGCATGTGTCCTTATTACATGCTGGGGAATCCTCTGGGTATATTCCCAGGAGTGGTATAACAGAGTCCTCTGGGAGTATCATGCCCAGTTTTCTGAGGAACCACCAGACTGATTTCCAGAAGGGTTATACCAGCTTGCATTCCCACCAGCAGTGGAGGAATGTTCCTCTTTCTCCACATCCTCAGCAGCACCTGCTGTCTCCTGAGTTTTTGATCTTATCCATTCTGACTGGTGTGAGGTGAAATCTCAGGGTTGTTTTGATTTGCATTTCCCTGATGACTAAGGATGTTGAACATTTCTTTAGGTGCTTCTCAGTCATTCAATATTCCTCAGTTTAGAATTCTTTGTTTAGCTCTGTACCCCATTTTTAATAGGGTTATTTGGCTCTCTGGAATCTAACTTCTTGAGTTCTTTGTATATATTGGATATTAGCCCTCGGTCAGATGTAGAGTTGGTAAAGATCTTTTCCCAATTTGTTGGTTGGTTGCCATTTTGTTCTATTGACAGTGTCCTTTGCCTTGCAGAAACTATAATTTTATGAGGTCCCATTTGTCAATTCTTGATCTTAGAGCATTAGTTAGTTATTGGTGTTCTGTTCATGAAATTTTCCCCTGTGCCCATGTGCTCAAGGCTCTTCCCCAGTTTCTTTTCTATTACTTTCAGTGTGTCTGGTTTTATGTGGATCCACTTGGATGTGAACTTAGTACAAGGAGATAATAATGAATCGATTTACATTCTTCTGCATGCTAGCCGTCAGTTGAACCAGCACCATTTGTAGAAAAGGCTATCTTTTTCCCACTGGATGGTTTTAGCTCCTTTGTCAAAGATCAAGTGACCATAGGTGTGTGGGTTCATTTCTGGGTCTTCAATTCTATTCCAATGATCTACCTGCCTGTCACTGTACCAATACCGTACAGTTTTTAACACCATTGCTCTGTAGTACTGCTTGAGGTCCCGGATACTAATTCCCCCAGAAGTTCTTTTACTGTTGAGAATGGTTTTAGTTATCCTGGGTTTTTTGTTATTCCAGATGAATTTGAGAATTGTTCATTCTAACTCTATGAATAATTGAGTTGGGATTTTGATGGGGATTGCATTGAATCTGTATATTGCTTTTGGCAAGATGGTCATTTTTACTATATTAATCCTGCCAATCCATCAGCATGGGAGATCTTTCCATCTTCTGAGGTCTTCTTCAATTTCTTTCTTCAGAGACTTGAAGTTCTTGTCATACAGATCTTTCACTTGTTTGGTTAGAGTCCCATCAAGATACTTTATATTGTTTGTGAGTATTGTGAAGGGTGTCATTTCCCTAATTTCTTTCTCAACCTCTTTATCCTTTGAGTAGAGGAAGGCTACTGATTTGTTTGAGTTAATTTTATACCCGGCCACTTTGCTGAAGGTGTTTATCAACTGTAGGAGTTCTCTGGTGGAGTTTTTGGGTTGCTTAAGTATATTATCATATCACCTGCAAATAGTGATAATTTGACTTCTTCCTTCCTAATTTGTATCCCTTTGACCTCCTTTTTGTTGTCTAATTGCTCTAGCTAGAACTTCAAATACTATATTGAATAAATATGGAGAGAGAGGGCAGCCTTGTTTAGTCCCTGATTTCAGTGGAATTGCTACATGTTTCTTTCCATTTAGTTTGATGTTGAAAGCTACTGGTTTGCTGTATATTGCATTTACTGTGTTTAGGTATGGGCCTAGAATTCCTGTTCTTTCCAAGACTTTTAACATGAAAGGATGCTGAATTTTGTCAAATGCCTTTTCAGCATCTAATGAAATAACCATGTGGTTTTTTTTCCTTTGAGGTTGTTTATGTAGTGGATTACATTGATGGATTTCTATAAATTGAACCATGCCTGCATCCCTGCAATGAAGCCTACTTGATCTTGGTGAATGATCATTTTGATATGTTCTTGAATTCAGTTGGCAAGAATTTTATCGAGCATTTTTGCGTCAATATTCATAAGGAAAATTGGTTCTCTTTCTTTGTTGGATCTTTGTGTGGTTTTGGTATCAGCAAAATTGTGGATTCATAGAAGAGTTGGGTAGTGTTCTTTCAGTTTCTATTTTGTGGAATAGTTTGGAGAGTATTGGTGTCAGGTCTTCGTTGAAAGTCTGATAGAATTTTGCACTAAAACCATCTGTTCCTGTGCTTTTCTTGGTTGGGAGATTTTCAATGACCACTTCTATTTCTTTAGGGGTTATGGTCTATCTGATCCTGATTTCATTTTGGTATTTGGTATATGTCTAAGAAATTGTCCATTTCCTCCAGATTTTCCAGCTTTGTTGAGTATGGGCTTTTGTAGTAGGATCTGATAATTTTTTTGAATTACCTCAGTTTCTGTTTTTATGTCTCCCTTTTCATTTCTGATTTTGTTAATTTGGATACTATCTCTGTGCCCTCTGGTTAGTCTGGCTAAGGGTTTATCTATCTTGTTTATTTTCTCAAAGAACCAGCTCCTGGTTTTGTTGATTCTTTGTATAGTTGCTTTTTCTCTACTTGATTGGTTTCAGCCCTGAGTTTGATGATTTCCTGCCTTCTACTCCTCTTGTGTGCATTAGCTTCTTTCTGTTCTAAAACTTGCAGGTGTGCCATTAAGCTGCTAGTGTATGCTCTCTTCAATTTCTTTTTATAGGCACTCAGAGCTATGAGTTTTCCTCTTAGCACTGCTTTCATTGTGTCCCATAAATTTGGGAATGTTGTGCCTTCATTTTCATTAAATTCTAAAAAGTATTTGAATTCTTTTCTTATTTCTTCCTTGACCAAAGTGTCATTGAGTAGAACATTGTTCAGGTTCCATGTGTATGTGGGCTTTCTGTTGTTTTTGTTGCCATTGAAGACCATCCTTACTCCATAGTGATCTGATAGGAGGCTTGGGATTAGCTCGATCTTCTTATATCTGTTGAGGTCTGTTTTGTGACCAATTATATGGTCAGTTTTAGAGAAGGTCCCATGAGGTGCTGAGAATTAGGTATATTCTTTTGTTTTAGGATGAAATGTTCTATAGATTTATATTAAATCCATTTGGTCCAAAACTTCCATTAGTTTCACTGTGTCTCTGTTTAGTTTGTGTTTCCCTGATCTGTCCATTCAGGAGAGTGTGGTGTTGAAGTCACCCACAATTATTGTGTGCGAGGTGCAATGTGTATTTTAAGGTTTAGTAAAGTTTCTTTTACAAATGAGGGTGCCCTTGTATTTGGAGCATAGATGTTCAGAATTGAGAGTTCTTCTTGGTAGATTTTTTTCTTTGATGTGTATGAAGCGTCGTTTCATGTCTTTTTTGATGACTTTTGGTCAAAAGTCTATTTTATTGGAGATTAGAATGGCTACTCCAGCTTGTTTCCTGGGACCATTTGCTTGGAAAATTGTTTTTCAGCTTTTTACTCCGAGGTAGTGTTTGTCTTTGACACTGAGATGTGGTTTCCTGTATGCAGCAAAATGTTGGGTCCTGTTTATGTATGCAATCTGTTAAGTCTATTTCTTTTTATTGGGTAATTGTGTCCATTGATGTTAAGAGATATTAAGAAATAGTGATTGTTGCTTCCTGTTATTTTTGATGCAATTTTTATGTTTGTGTGGTTATATTCTTTTGGGCTTGTTGAAAGAAGATTAATTTCTTGCTTTTTCTAGTGTGTAGTTTCTCTCCTTTTGTTGGTATTTTCCATTCATTACCCTTTGAAGGGCTGGATTTGTGGAAAGATATTATGTAAATTTGTTTTCGTCATGGAATACTTTGGTTTCTCCATCTATGTTAATTGAGAGATTTGCTGGGTATAGCAGCTGGAATTTGCATTTGTCTTCCCTTAGTATATGTATGACATCTGCCCAGGTTCTTCTGGCTTTCATAGTCTCTGGTGAGAAGTCCGATGTAATCCTGAATGGTCTACCTTTATACGTTACTTGACCTTTTTCCCTTACTGCTTTTAATATTCTTTCTTTGTTTAGTGCATTTGGTCTTTTAATTATTATGTTACAGGAGGAATTTCTTTTCTGTTCAAATCTATTTGGAGTTCTGTAGACTTCTTATATGTTCATGGGCATCTGTTTCTTTAGGTTAGGGAAGTTTTCTTCTATGATTTTGTTGAAGACATTTACTGGCCCTTTAAGTTGGAAATCTTCACTCTCTTCTATACCTATAATCCTTAGGTTTGGTCTTCTCATTTTGTCCTGGATTTCCTGGATGTTTTGGGTCAGGCGTTTTTTGCATTTTTCATTTTCTTTGACTATTGTATCAATGCTTTCTATTGTATCTTCTGCATCTGAGATTCTCTCTTCTACCTCTTGTATTCTGTTGTTGATGCTTGGATCCATGACTCCTGACTTCTTTCCTAGGTTTTCTATGTCCAGAGTTGTTTCCCTTTGTTATTTCTTTATTGTTTCTACCTCCATTTTTAGATTCTGGATGGTTTTGTTCAATCCCTTCACCTGTTTCATTGTGTTTTCCTGTAGTTCTTTATGAGCTGCTCCCTGTTTACTTGTGTTCTCCTGTATTTCTTTAAGGGAGTTATTTATGTACTTCTTAAAGCCCTCTATCAGCATCATGAGCTGTGATTTTACATCCAAATCTTGCTTTTCTGGTGTGTTGGGGTATCCAGAACTTGCTGTTGTGGGAGAATTGGGTTCGGATGGTGCCATCTTGCCTCGATTTCTGTTAGTAATGTTCCTATATTTGCCTTTTGCCATCTGGTTATCTCTGGTGTTAGTTGGTCCTGCTGTCTCTGACTGGTGCTTGTCCCTCCTGTGTGCCTGTAAACCTGTCTCAGCACCCCTGGGTGACCCACTATCCCCTGGCACAGAGTGCTGTGGCGCTGCCCAGCTCCGGGGTGTAGGTGGAGCCCTGATGGACCGAGTCCCAAATGATCTTACACTTGGGTGTTCCCTTCATTCCTGACTGCACCTGAGCAAAGATGGCGGCCTCACCTCTAAACGCGAGACTCCCTCTCAGTGCCAAACTCCCTGTAGGGTAGATATCTCCTGGCAGGATAGGTGCACAGATGGCTGTGGTGCTGTCCAGATCTTGGGTGTAGGTGGGACCCTGGCATACCAAGTCCCAAGTGATCTTACACTCGGGTATTCCCTGCGTACCTGACTGCACCCATCTGCTCAGTCACAGGAGCAAAGATCTTGAATAGAGTTTGATTATATTCCCTAAAGGTTTGTGTGTTGAAAGTTTGGTCCTGTGTGTGGTGTTGTAAAAGTTACAGAGGTGGAACCTGGTGGGGTGAATAGGTCATTAGGACACAGTTCTGGGACAGTGTAGTTCCTTTGGAACCTCACTGGGTTGTCACAAGAGTGCTTTGCTCTAAAAGAGCATGAGAGCCCTTTCCTACTCTCCTGCTCTCCTATGTGACTGCAGAACATCATTCTTATCCCTCAAAGCTCTGCTGCGACACTTCTGAATGATACAGCCAATGGGACCTTGAACAGAGGACAACTCAATGGGACAATATGACCATGTGCTTTCTGCCTCCAAAATTAAATCCAATAAGCCCCTCTTCTTTAAAAAGTATAATTTTATTATAGTAACAAAAATGAACTAAAACCATTAGACATGAAATCTTAAGATCCAATGAGATAGTCTAATGATTTACATTAAGTCTGAAAAGAAAGAAATTTAGGCTAAATCTGTAGATTTGGGTATTTTCTGGTTTTAAAATAAAATTTTAAATGTATTTATTTTATACTTGTGACTGTTTTGTCTGCATCTATGTCACTATGTGCATACGGAAGCCAAGAGAAGGTATCAGATCCCCTGGGACTCTTAATCTCTGAGCTATATTTTTATGGCCCATATTTTTAAATTAAAAATCACTTTATTGTACCAAATTTATAAATAAAAACATGACACTGCTAAATTAAGGAATCTACTCAAGAAAGCACTTGCCCTGTTCAAACTCTACATCTCAGTGAGCCTCGGTCCAGCGAGCGTGGGCATTCTGAAGCCATGCAGCCTCACATAGTGTTTTACACTTTCACTACCAATTGCATTTTTATGTAGTCACCTACCACAAGAACAGAAAAAACATGATAGAGTTGAAAATAGAAAATCAATCAGCTTTATTACTCACGTGTTCACTGCCTACATCATTCATTACTTATCACCTAATAATCTACATATGTATATATAAATGTGTTATGTTATATGTTATGTGTCACATGTTGCATATTATATATGTATTCCATATTATATATTACACATTAAATAGTATTTGTATTTTATATAGTGTATTTTGCACACATCATCATATATCATAAACCATATATATATAATATGTATATAATTATGTAATTATACATATATATTAAAATTATAGACTGGTATACTCAATTAGGGGAATATACATTTCCGAGATTGTGTGACATCACTGAATATTATATATTCTAAATCCATCCATTTTCCTGAGAATTTTGTGATTTTCTAGATTTCACAGTATCTGAAATTCTAGAAAAGATAATACTCATGAAAAACTAAGGAATGGGAGGCAGAGAGTGTGGGAATATTCAAGGGAAGAAAGAGAAGCATCAGCTCAGATGAGAAGCAGCAACAGAAGAGGGCAGGAAAGCCGTCAGGGGAGCTATAAGGATGAATACAATTGCTGAGAGTCAGGCTTCGGGGTATGGTCAGGTGCCAGCTAGAAGCCCTGGATTGAGAGAGGAAGATAAACATCTCATTGTCAGTAAAAATAGCTCACCAGACTACAGTCTCAGAGGCATGGAAGAAACCAAAGCAGGGGACACATGAAGATGGTAGTGGAGCAAATGTTCAGTATCACTTTTCTGCAGACAGAGGATGGTCACTGGAGGAAAGCATTAGGTCCTTCATACAGCAGCAAAAGTTCAGTCTGAACAAAGTGTTAGCGTCTGTGAGTTCTTTAGTTATAGAATAATATTTTTCAAAGAGTCAAAGAAAAGATTTCTGCCTCTTGTGATTATGAAATGAAGTTTGAAGTGTCTGTCCAGGGATTCTGTTCTGAATGTATCTTAGTAATATATCTGCAGAAAGACGACATTACAGATTTCTAATTTGGTTTTATGTTCTAGGGGAACCCAGCATTAAGTCCAAGCAATGCTTGGCATTCCTAAAGGCCTCTCCCCATGTAACCCACATTCTCATGGACCATGTGTAGAAAATAAGAGCCCTTGCAAGCATCACCTAGAGATTTCTGTTTCTATGGGTTAGAAAACTAACTCAAGCCAAGCAGAGTAGAAATGAAGGAAGGATTTATGTAGAGGAAAAATTCTGAGCTATGCTGTCCTCTAGGCTCAGCCAGACCTGGCCTTAGAAGGGGAAGGGTGCTGGAGAAGCAGTCTGTCTTTCCCTTCGCATCTGTCAGTCTGTCTCTAGATCAGCCTCTTTTCAGAGGTGTTTTTCCACGAGATGCTGTAGATGTCTGACAGTTCCCCGTATAAGTAAGAGTCCCCTGGCATCTTCATCCTTTGCAAGACTGAAGAGATGGGGGGGGGTGTTCCCAAGGTGCTACATCTGAAGCATAGCAAGCCCTTGAAGATAAAACATGTAGAAGATGGCTGGGATAATAACTCAGGCATCCGTTATGAATGGGATTTTAGTTTCCATGGAGACCAACTAAAGATCTCACACTTTTCCATGGGAGAAAGTGTCCTTTGAAGGAATAAACATGTGAGTTCATTTGGTGAAAATGGAAACATTTGTTTCTAAAAATCCACTAAACATTGCTAACCCCTGTTTAGTTAGTGCAGAGGAAAAAGTATCAAAATGCAATTTCGTTTTTATATTAGAAGGATCTGGTTTTGTATGTGGAAATATTAATATATAAGTTATATTCATAAAATGTATGGTTCAGATGAATTTTTAGAAACTAAAATCATCCTAATAATTAATAGAAAATTAACTCCTAATTAATGACCTAGTGGTCTTGTGTATTAAAAATTAATATTGAAGGTAGTCACTTTCCTAACTTCAAAACCACAAATTGGTTCTTGTAGTGTACAGTTGACCTCTCCCCCCCGAAAAAAGACCAAAAAACAAATGAGACTAAAGTCCAGTTGTTCCTATCAGCCGATCAGTTTCCACGATACTGAGGCCTGTCTTGAATATGTTATTTTCATAACTGATCTAACACTCTTTGTGTCACCATGTAACATTTGATTCAAGAATAGAATAGAAATTTTAGAGACATGGAAATGCAGTGCCACATTGCTTAAGGAACGTAAGTGTGATTATTTCACAAAGAATATAGACTATTCAGCATCACTGTATTACAAAACCACTGACATCAGTTGCACACTGCCATTAAAAGACTGTTATAGCTGATTTATTCCCATTTGCAAATAAGTCTTGCTGACACATTCTTCATTTAGTATTTATACAAGGCAGGCAATATTAAGAAATAACACTAGCATGGGGGTGTTGCTCAGTGGAAGAACATGTATTAAGAGTGTGCAGGGCCAGGGGCTCAACCTCTGCCTTTCTAACCCAGCTGATAGTCAGAGAAGCAGCACAAATAGTATCAAATTTTACTGCTGGACCTGGAAACCACAGAATTCAGACTGTTTCATGTAGATGTTACTATACAATAATGGCCCGAGGGGGATCCGTGTATCATAGCATCAGATCCAATGTGCACAGCTGTGATCCTAAGCAATCTGGAAGAGTCTCTGTCACACTCAATCAGGACTACCAAAAGAAGGATACATGCAGAATATCAGAGAGATTTTTGTCTACAATAGCTGCAGTGTGATATAAAATATTTACAGCTCACCTTAGTTCTGTGTATATCTTAAGAGTTATAGAGCCAGTTAAAAATTCCTTGTTTCCAAGAACCTCTTTAAAGTTTCTTGGAAATGGGAAATCAGTTGGATACTCTAAGTTATACATTATGCAACAATAATAATGCAAAACTGGAATAATAATATCCAATATCATATAAATTCAAATTCCTCTCAAAACCATCCATTACATCTTCTATTACTATGCACAAGGTCCTGGGATCATCTTCAGAACAGGGAAGGAAAAGAAGAAAGAAGGAATGGGGAGAGAGGAAAGAAGAGGGAGAGGGATTTGCCAACAGTATCTAACACTCTGCTTCGTAAACCAAAATATTCCTGGACACTGAACATAAGTGCTTGATATTTGATGATGTATCCTACACACAGCATCTTGTGTTTGGTGCTATGAGCACAATGATTCCTTGTGAGATGGCACAATTTTCCATATGTTTATTAAAAATTTTATTCTCTCCTCTGCATATAGCTTGATAATAGGCACCAGCCATTTGGAGTGGGGTTACAATTTTGCCTTACTAATACATTATAAACATTTTAACCCTTTGCCTCATGTCATATAAGGGTCATATTTACACAATTTATGCTAATACTTAATGGTGTTTCTCTTATTTCTAATTGTTTCAAAAGGCTTTATGAACAGTCTGTTAAGTGCCTTTGTTTAGACTTATACTGTCATCATTTTCCCAAAATGTTAAATAAAATTCACTAGCATTTTCTAGTCTTGGATTCTTTCTAATCCATCATCTTATTGAATCTGGGATTTGTGCTTAGAAGCTGTAAGGAAGAAATCTAACTTAATTGTGTTTCAGTATGTTCCAGTGCCTTGTATTGGATAGTGCATCCTGAAATGCACCTTAGAAGGCAGATAAATGAATGTCAAGGGAATCTTAAGACAGCACAGGCAGAGCCAGAGCCCTGTCTGCTTTCTCTGAGAAGTCTGACCTAATATTTGATAAACACAAGTCCATTCGTGTCAGAGACTATTCACTCCTAGCAGGAGTGCCTTCCATCAGGTCAAGGACTGGATGAAGTGTTTCTTGGGACCATCTGTTTAAACAAAAAAAAAAGCAAGCTAGCAAGCAAAGACATTCGCCAGCTAGAGATATAAAGCAATTATTGTAAGGCTCAAAAACTATTCTAAAGAGTTTCAAAATACTCCTCACTCTGTGGAATTCTAGAATGTAGAGTCACAAAGGTAATTTATCTTGCCTCAATAACAGACTGGGTTTTAGAAACTTTTGTTGAGAATACTAAGAATATGAAATAAACCCAAGACGCTAAGCTAATGCCAGCTCAGCTGAAATGCCATTAGTTGAAAGGAGTAATTCCTAATGCCCTAAGCTGCAGGCTCATTTGGCTTTGGAAGGAATTATGAATTTCCTTTTCCATTAACTTATATAAGGTTTTGATGAAGAGAGCACTGGAAAAGCAGTAGTATAGGACAGCATTAAAGTGGATTTTAAATCATTGCAAAGGATGAAGTCAATTCTGAAAGAGAGTCTACCCAAGATTCAACATAAGCTCCCAGGTATCTTTATATGAAGGCATGAGCCTGTTCCTAGCTGCTGACCTATGATGGGCTCATGAGCCTATTTCCAGCTGCTGTCTAAGTGAGCATGCCTTCATTGAATACCTTTCTGCAAAACTCTGTTCTTGACTGTTCTTAATTTTTAAAAGCATCTTCTTCAGAACCTTGGTTATGCATGATGATTATTTTAATCCCAAAATAATAATAATAAATACATAGAGAGCACAGGAGCTAGTATTCTGTATCTGAGACTGTCTTTCCTACTTAACCAAGTCTACTTATCAGGGCTGCCCGACACCACTTCCTTTTCTGCCCATGTCATGAGTTTCTTCTCAGATGATGATTAAACTGTACATTTCCTACCTTGGCACTCTCTCTGGTAACTTGGTCAATAACATTGCAAACCCCTCTACCTTTCATCTTCTAGAATTTCCCCTATATCTATGATGAGCATTGTTGCAGACTGATAGGTCAAGTATCAACACCTTAGATTTCCTCTGCTTGCTTGGATCCTCTATGAACGTTTCTGCTCATAATACTGCTTTAGAGCTAGGCTGGGATATTGGGAGTGTTATACATCATTGTGACCCAAGCAGACATGCTTCAGAACCTACAGAAGAATTTTAATGATGAGAATGATCGTTTGAGGTGCAGGAGAGATGGCTCAGTGAATAAGAGCTCTTGCTCCTCAAGCATAAGGACCTGTGGATTTCAGCACCCATGTAAAAGCCACACATGGCCATACATATGTCTCTAATGCTGAGGCTATGAAGGCAGTAACTGCACAAAGCAGGACAGTAAATGTACTCCTCTGGCCTCTATGAGCAGACAGGTACAAACACGCATGTGCAGACATACACACCTAGTGAATATACATATACATATTTTCATGTTTATATGTATACATACTTTCCTAAACACACACACACCATCCCACATACAATACCACACTCCCCCAAAACACATACATATACCACACACACCTCACAACATATAACACACACACACACACACACACACACACACACACATACTATGATTGCTCACTTCTTGAAATTTGTACTTCAGTGGGGTTGAGTAGGGTCTGAGAATATGTATATCTGAACAGAAGCACACATAATGCTAACACTTGTGGTCCTAGCAGCATTCTTACTTCTTTATAGCATTTTCTGATCTAAATAAGGAATCAAGAAACAGACAGATTTCTCATTGTTCCAAAGCCAGCTAATGGCACATGCGGATAGCTCACTATAACTTCAAGGCCAGGTGTCAGGTCAGAAATCTTGGCTGTTCATCTGGGTGTGAAGATTGTTGTCTCCTTAAACAAAACCAAGCTTTGAATTAAAATATTTTCTGCAATTTTCAAATATTTTAAGATCATAAAATGTTTTACTGTTCACATACTTGTCCCAAATAACAAAACCTGATAGAGTTAATAAATCTCTTTTTTTTTCTGAGTACATAATTGGTCTCCAATCTTAAGTGGCTTTAGTTAATGGTTCACAGACTTCCGTCATTTTTCTCCCTCCCTAGAGCTGCTGCTTTGGTTGGGACTTCAGCAATACTTTCCTAGAGAACAGGAGAGGTTCCTGACTGTTTGCGCTTTGGTCTAGGCAGGCTTTAACACACCCATACACTGCATGGTTGTCTTTCGAAAAAAAAAATGCTTCTTTAAAAAATCATTTGCTTTTAATAAGTATTTAAAATAGTAGGTTTAAAAATAAATGGTAAAACTGTGTTGAATCATCTTGGAATGCTCCAGAACTATAAGGAAAATCAACTCTGCTTCACGTTCTGCTATTCCTCCCTTTCTCACACAGGCATATTAAATTTAATTTTTATTAAACTGCTTTATTGAGATACAATTAACATATCATATAATTCACCCATTCAAAATGTGCAATAGGTGGGTTTTAGTGTACAGAGATGTGCAACCATTGCTACAACCTAATTTTTAAAGATATTTATTTAGGACTGAGGATGTAGCGTAGTCTAAACATGCTTACCTTGAGTGTATAAAACCCTGAGTTTGAATGAGGCATGGCAATACATACCTGTCAATCTACTACTTTGGAGGTAGAGGTAGACAACTTGAGAAGTCTGAGTCCCTACCTCAAATAGTTTTATTTTCCATACAAAGCAATTCAGTTGCTGTTAGCAGCTACTCCTCAGTCATTACTTTTTCCACTCTTCCTAGAGCTGGAAGCCAGCAGAACACTTTCTGTACATATACACTTTCTGATTCCCACTATTTCTATGAAAGTAATCATACAATGTACAGTCCTTTGTGCCTGATTGCTCTCACTTAACATGCTTGCAAGGCTCACTCACATGGGAGTTTGCACTAGTATTTGGTTCCTTTATATTATTGAATAGCATGCCAGTGTATGTTCACATCACCTTTAATCTGTTTCTATCTTGCCTGACACTTGAATGCTTTGGGCTTTGAACAAGTATGAGTAATACTCTTATGATCATATATATTGATGGTTTTAATTTTTACGTCATATGTGCATGTACATGCATACCATAGCTCATGCATAGAGCTCAGACAACATCTTGTGGGAGCCTCATCCTCCTTCCACTCTGTGGCTCCCAGAACTTGAACTCAGGCTGCCAGGCTTGGCAACAGGCACTTTTCCTGGCTGAGCCATCTTGCTGGCATGTAATACTCTTGTAAGGGCATATGTTTACAATATATGTCTAGGAATAAAATTCGGGTCATGTGGTAATTCTACATTAAACATTTTGAAAAGCTATTGAATTATTTTCTAAAGTTGTTGAATCATCTAATATTCCCACTTTCAAGGGATCAGGGTCCCAGTTTCTTTATGTCTTCATTTATTCACTTATTTGAGGTTTTTTTGGTATTGGATTTTAAATTAAAGCCATGGTTGTTACAAAGCAATGTCTTGCTGTAACTTTGCATTTTGCTAAGGACAGCCAATACTGAGAACCATTTCCTATACTTGTTATTCATGTGTCTTTCTGGTGAAATATGTATTAGATTCTTTGTCAACTTTTAATTGACTTGTCTTTAAATTACTGAATTGTGTGAGATATGAGTATATTCTTGCTATTATTTCTTTGACATATAAAACGTTTCTTTATTCTGTAGTTGTTTTTCACTTGCCAACAGAAGTCTATAAAGTGCCAATGCACATAAAATGATAATAAATAATTTTTAAAAGCCTGTCTTTTCTGTTTCTGTTTTGATAGAGTCCTATTTATCATCTCTAATCTGTCAATACATATGATTTTGGTTTCATACCCAAGAAAGTGTTACTAACCAAAGCCAGGTGACCTGTCCCTATGTTTTTTCTAAGAGATTTACATTGAGGTATTTTTGGTGTACATGCCATGAGGCATGCCCAACATCCCCTCCCATTAAGATTGTCCCAGCATTGCTGTTACATACTGTTCGTCCTTCTTGAATGGTCCTTTTTTTCCTTACAGAAACCAACCAAACGTGGGCCATTCATTTCTGGGCCTGAATTTATTCCATTGCTTGACATGTTTCTAGGCTGTGAGACTCTCTCGACTATAGTAGCTTTGTGGTGATGATTTGTAATGACAGAGGAAATGTGAGGTGACCAGCTTCATTTTCTTTGTCAAGATTGCTTTCACTAGTGAAGATTTCCTACACCTTCATATCAATCTTAGAGTACCTTTGTCAAATTTGGCAAAACGAATCAACCAAACAATGCCAACAACAACTCTGAGCTTGGAATTTGAAACATGAATTTTAATCTTTAGATCAAGACCACTCTGGGATAAACTGTTACCATATCAAGTATTCAAAGCATGGGATGGTTTCCCATTTCTTTATCTCTTGATACTTTTAAAGACAGGCTTTTAAAAATTATTTATTATCATTTTATGTGCATTGGCACTTTGCCCCCATGTGTATCTATATGAAGATGTCAGAACATCCAGGGCTGAAGTTACAGTGATGAGCTACCACATGGATGCTGGGAATTGAACCTGGGCCATCTGGAAGAGCAGAGGGTGCTCTTATCTGCGAGCCATCTCTCCAGCCACTCTAATCGTTTGATTTTTGTATTTAAGGATTCCTTGGGGTTTTCTTCATACTGAAAACAGAAACAGTTTTACATTTCATTATCTTTTTCAGTGCTGAATAGATACGATGAGAGCAGATATCCTACCTTTGTTTTTGACTTTAGGTAAATAGCATTCAATATTTTATTTTTAGGTATGAGATAAGTTGTGGATGTCTTATTAATTATTATTAAATATACACAGTTTATTAGATTAATGAAGCTTCCATTACTCTGGGTATGCTCAGTCAATCACTGCCATCACGTTATCTAAAACAATCCTTCAGAGTGTGCTCATTTTCATCTCAAATGAAGTTCATGCTCTGTAGCATGTTGGGAGATCCTTGTATACCTGTCCCCAGTCTAATTTCCAGGCCATGTCTGTTGGCCCCACCCCTGCAATCACCTCTTTCAGCCTCACCTCCAACATGATATGTGCCAGCCACATAGGAAACCACATAGAGCATGACATATTCCGTGTTGCTTCTGTATCTCTGCTTTCTCCTTGCCTTAACCTAAATAATCCCTTGATTGATCTTCAATGCAGAGATCAATAGCTACTAACTTCAGAACTTTGTGGATAAACTAGAGCTACCTTAGCTGTTCTTCTTTTGTATACTCATAACAAAGTGTGGATATTTCTACATTAGAATATAATGTGTTTTTCTGCCTTCTCAATTTAAATTTCTACCTCTCCATGCAGGATACGATTCTTAAAGTCAGAAGCTATATTAGACATCTTTCATATACAGGACCAGGATTCCACCATGTTGATGGACAGATGTATGCATGAATAATGAGATTTATGCCACCTTTTATATTGAGTCTTCATAAATTAGTAAACAGATTCACATAATTCTATAAAAAGCAGGAGGCCCTACAGGCAAATGCAGCTATTGTTCTAAGGCCTTGGAATATAAAAAGAAAAATGAGTAGCAAATAAAAAGACATAAAAAGCAAAAAATGTATTAGAAGCTCGAGTTTCCAGAAATTTTTCTCTGTTTCTAGAAATAGTGCTCCGTAAGACATTTCACCTAGGGATGCCATTCCCCACCTCGCCTACTCCTTACCCATAATCTTCAACATAAATTATTCTATAGTCTATTCCACTGAAGAATCATGGTAGTACTTACATTAGTCGGCCACATTCACATGCAAAGGGATCAATGGCTGTCACCTGCGAATGCCATTAAACCAAGTTTCACCAAGTGGCTAGCATTCGAACAAGAGTCAGTGAAACATAAAATCCACTAGTAATTATGAGAATGGTCAGGGCATACATGAGTTATGTCTTTTTACTGTCAGGAAAAATTCCTTGGAAGACGAGGCTCATTTGCCCACAATTATTGATTGTGTAGTAATATTCAGTTGCTTGGATAGTGAGTGAAGAATGCTGGATGGTTCAGATCTGTGTATTCAGGGAATCTATGCTTGAGTGAAGACCAATGCTCCGTAACACACTGCCTATTATCCACTCTGTGAATGTTTATTGAAAGCCATCACAGATATAACCTAGGAGTGCTTGGGATACATCAGTGAACATTATACTGAGAAGAACAGGCAGTAAACAATAACCACAGCATGTCTGTGTATGAATACACATATAAATAAGATACTCAGCATGATGAGTGCCATGGAAAAGAAAAGAGCCAGTGAGGATGCTTGAGACTAGTGAGCATATATCAATCAATACAGCGAAAAAAAGGACTCTCTGACTGCTGCCTCTCACCATGACAGATATTAAATGAGGCACATATGTTATAAATGATTTTAAAATATTATATAATGTATATGTATATTCAAAATCACATGGAATCCCATAAACATGCATAATATTTATGTTTTATGTACCAGTAACTTTTTAAAAGGAGTTTAAAAATTGTAAAAGATAATTGAATTTAATTTTAAAGATGAAACAGGCTATGACTTATGAATGGCTTTTTTGGGCACAGTCTTGAAGGAAGTAAAGTTGTTGGCCACACAGCTACTGGGTAAGATGTTCCAGGCATAGCAAGGGTAAAGACAATACCCTGGGATGCCAGGGTCCATGAAGAGCCCATGGCATAATAGAGATGATCCAGTTTTGGTCAGATTCTTGTGCGCAGTGATAAAAGATTAGTCCAACAAGGTGGAGTATCCTTTCAACTTAAAAAAAGTAATAAAGCAGGGAACAATTGTAAGGTTTTGAGCAAAAGAGTGATTCAATCTAATTTGTATTTTTAGGCATTTTACAGATAATCCCTGATTTCCAATGTTTTTTGTTTTGTTTTGTTTTGTTTTACTTTACAATAGCTCAAAAGCAAAATGCACCATATTCTGTTTAAAGAATGATCTAATATAGTCATACTTCTGGTTTGAAATGAATGAGTCTATTAAGTACACAGCAAGTAGAAATAAAAGAACAAATATCAAGTAGCAGATAAGACAATATAATCAAATATGGAACTTACCCAAACCAGCAGAAATGAGTGTGAAAGCCCTGCTTGGTCATGCTGAAATCACCAGCTGAGCTATTTTCCAGCAGAGCAGAAGCCCTGGGTGGGCTTCCAGCTTTTTCTTTCCACCATAAGCATTTTGATACTGTGGAGTAAACAATAATCACCTTTGAATAATGGTTTACAGTTTAACTCTTTTCAAGGGTACAGTGTTTTGCTGTTCTCCTTCCTCCTTGTTACAGAGTCAGGGAGACAGCCTGACCCAGAACAGGGAGTCTTGGAGGACATTTGAAATAAACATTATTGAATCTGATACAATGTACCCAGCCTCTTTTTCTCCCTCAATTCTCTGTAGGCACAAAGAGCAAATAACAATGTATCGATATAATTTGTATTACCACTCAGTTGAAACTGTATTTGAAAATGAGCTGTGCTCTTGGCTCAGGCTGTGCATAGATGGTCTTAGCCTCTCTCTTCTTGAAGGCCAGTAGAGTGACCCTGAGCTACAGTCACAGGTCAGCCACAAGCACAGCCACAAGCACAGTAGGCTGTGGTGTGGAGCTGTGTTATTAATATCTTAGGTATGCAAAATGGGATTTGGACGTAAAATGTTTTCATTCTATGATCAACCTTTCAGAATATAGCTTGTAATTCTAGAGAGTGTACTCTCTCTTTTACTCTGGAACTTAAATTTCAAGGGAAGATAAAAAGAAACTAATTTAGAAACTATTAGTATAATTTAAATTTAAGGGATTTGGGGTTTTTTGTTCTTTGGAATTTTTGTGGCTGAAACTAGAATATAAACAATAGAAATGTAGGAGATTTCAGATTAATATATTTATTAATAATATACTCTTATAATTATAATAGAATTAATGTATTTAAATATTTAAACTTAAGGTAGCAAGTAGACTTAAATTTAAGATTAGCAGAATAGAGTATGTCATGTGTGACAAAGAGGGGCATTAAAAGATGCCTTTAGTGTTTTGGAAAAGTCCTCTCCTTAAGAAGACAGGGAAGGATGCAGAAGAATTCAGGTGAGAATGCCTGAGATAGATAGATAGAGATAGAGAGAGAGAGAGAGAGAGAGAGAGAGAGAGAGAGAGAGAGAGAGAGAGGAGCCCAGCATTGTATATTGTTCATGAACTCTCCCTAGAAAAGTCACTGTGGAAGCAATTCTGTCCGCAAGTACTAAGACAGAAGTTGGGGGAGGGCACCTATGAGAAAGGACACTATATGCCCAGGTGGGATTCCTAGGGCAATGAGAAGTGCTGTCCCTGGAGAGGAGCAGGTTGCTAGTGTGGTTGGGAAGGGCTGGAGAGGTGAAGTGGGCACTAGACAATAAAGAGCTAATAGTAAGAGCATTCTGCACCCTTTGATAGGAGCCAGCAAGGAGTGTCTGAGAATAGCAGAGAGCCAGCTGAACATGAATAGTTATGGAAACGCTGAGGACACATGGACAGTACTTAGGGACAAAATCACTTATGGGGCTTTCAAGGCCAGGCTCCCTCAAGAACACCACCCCAGGCCCATTGTCCAGAGCTTTCTCACAAGCCCTCTATGGCTACTGTCTACATTTTCATCTTGGCACCATTCCACAGTAATATTCCATAGGAATATTCACTTTTATCTCAGGCTCCGAGATTCAAATTATTTGAGAACAAAGATCTCACATTTTTCTTGCTGTTTTTGTTAAACCACAATGGTTTATTCAGAGAAGCCAAATCAGTGCTTGCTCAAACAATAACATATTTTATCATGCCTTTCCTTATTCTATCTTACTTCAATGCCTACATAAACATTTTTACTTAAAAATAAAAATGCCTTTATTGAATAGTAACAGGCTCTTGACAAGAGCCCACTTTGAAAGAATTAACACTTAGAAAAGTTGCAAGTATCAATTTTCTTAAGATTAATTGTCAGTGTCAGAGAACACCACAGTCCCCAGGGATGTGCCAAGATGGAAACTTTAGAAACTTGACTGTAGGCAAAAGACTAGGCTGTCATGAATTCTAAGTGAGAGTTAAGTGGCTGGCAAGGGTTTTCATAGACCAGTTTTGACAGATTTCCATCACTGAGATGGCATACTGCAGTCAGGTTAAAAGGAACAATTTATTTAGGCTCATGGTTTCAGAGGCCCATAGTAACTCAAGTTTGAGGCATGTGGCAACTTAGTGCCCCATGTGCAAGAAATTTCATACCTCACTGGTGATGGGAAACAAATGGAAAACACCCCTTTCAAGGGCATACCCTGGTAAACTAACTTCTTCCCATCAGGTACTACCTCATGAAGGCCACCTCCCAATACTGCCACAGGATGGGAACCAAGCCTTCAACACGGCAGTCTTTGAGGGTCACCTTAGCACTAGTTGTATTTATATGGATGAACGTTTTGAAGCACTTCTGCAGGCTAGTGAAAGAGACTGGGACAGTTAGTACTCATCCCACCAGATACCTGAAGCAGAGCTGCGAGCTTCTACCAACTGAGGGTTGGAAGTGAATCAAGGGATCTGCTGAACACAGGCAAGGGTGGAGCAGCAGATGCTTGACGCTCAGGGGACATGCTCCTGGGTGTGTCTGAGTGTTCCCAAGAACTCTCTGTGGGTAGGTAGTACGCATACGTCCTTATCCTAAAATAAGACTGTACTAGTCATTGCATCTCGCTCTTTAGGAGCTCAGTAACAGCTTCTGTGGCTCCTCTGACTCATAGGCTCATGTATGTGTTAGCCAATTTACAAACACTATTATTTGTTTTTCTCAGGAGCACAGGGTCATTTCCATCATTTTGAAGAAAAGTCATGCCTCAAACCCATTTCTAAATATTCATAATTTGTCTTTCAGTGATTCTTTCATATAATGGATGCTCCATATAAAGAGTATCTGGTTCACTCAGCCCACTCTCAGAGACTAACCACATGATAACACATACTCTAGGCTGCGAGAGGATTACTACATCCTCAGAATATTAATGGTGTGTTTCAGGGTCAAGATTAAATAACTCCACTAACTTTTGCTGTTTCATCAATGATTCCTTCTGGTGAAACTGACACATTTAACTCCTAGGGCATGGAGGAGTAGGGACAATAATTTCGAGTGTACTTTGTGCCACTGTCTATTCGTGCTCTGTCATTGATGCAAATGATAACAAAGTATAAACAAGCCAAAGATGCTAATATTATTAAAAATTTTTTTGACTATTTTGTTCTTCTGAAAATATATCAAGGACCTCCAGTGGATGCTGCTTCTCTAAACATCCTTTTTGTGCCTTGAAATTCTTAGATCAAATCTATAACAATTTTAGGTGCCTGATAATATTAACTGACTACTATGTAAACATGCTCCACTAAAGTCTACAGAGCTAGTTTTTCTGACTGCCCTGCTTAAGGGAAGGGAATGAATTCAGGATGGAACTTAATCACAATTCTGTCTTGTTGGAGATAGAGATAGTAATTTCTCTTCAATTTTCTTTGCTTATCCCAACTCAGATATCTCTACTATTTGATAGATTATTGATGTAAACTCCAAACCAACTTCTAATACCTGTTGCAACAAATTTGTGAATTTAGAAAAGAGAGAGAGAGTCAAGAACATGTGTTCTAAGAAAATATTTCTATTCTAGTGACTTACTACACAGACACCAGCCTTCAGCAGGGCTGCAATTCCATTTATTTAAACATGTGATTTTTATCCATACTTGCACTGTGACAAAATTCTACCACAACTATACTTAGTTTGTAATTACAGGAATGGAAAGAAATAGAAGATAGTGCCTTGTTAATTCATATGATTACAGGAAGATTGACATAAAAATCCCTCAAACCAAAGTTATAGCAAAACACTCTCAAAATGATAAGAGTCTGTAGTCTTAGGGATTTCATACTATAGTGAATGGCATTATGATTAGTATTAAACTTAATAAAAGTAAGATTTGCATTATTCTCAAATCAAAGGTGCCTAGTCACCAAGGGATGGCTTCAGCATGCAGGAAACATGAAACAGAATAATCACATGACAGAATTAGTCACATGTCAGAAGTTATCCAAAGCTCAAGGCAGTTGGCAAACATGTTGGGAGGGCATGCTGTCAGTCCCCAGCACATGAAAGACACATGACATTCTGTCTGGAACATGTCTAAACATTCAAGAGGGCTTTCCATTCCCTCCAAAGCCTGGTGACTCCTGTAACTTCCTCCCTCAGGAAAGATTGCCTTCAAAGGGAAAACTGTTCTTCCTAGAAGAGACTGTCAGTCTCCTGAAAACCCATATGCTGGGACTTTTAACTGTTCCTAATAGTGCTTAATATTTAGCACTAGTGCTTTAAGAGTGTTATGTTACAGTGAACATTCATTAGCCCATACTAACCTAGATGACTGTGAAATTAGAACATCTATTTTTGTGTCTATAAAAATGACATTTGAAATTGAAATAAAATCTTTTGAGGTTCTTTTTCTACTGTTGGCTTGACTTGACCAACTTAGGGTTACGGTTTATCTTATGGTATTTTATCGTGTTATGCTTTGCTGTTATTTCTTAGAAGTCTGTCTTTTTCTAATGAGAGATAGAAGGAGAGCAGATCTCTGGAGGGGAGATGAGGAAGAACTGGGAGGAGCAGAGGGAGGGAAAACTATATTCAAATTATATTGTAAGAGCAAAGAATCTGTTTAAGGGGGGCGGGAAATGACCACTCTCAGGGAAAAAATAGACTTCCCCAGGAAGGAGAACACCAATTGCTTATCCAATACAAAATTGTCAGTCCTGAAAGCATACATGTAACATTATCAGACAGGGCAGGGTGTGTTTGTGTGTGTGTGTGTGTGTGTGTGTGTGTATGAAAAATTATGCCATAAATTTGCCATCAAAGTGGGAGTATGGACAGTAGAGGGAAAAAAGGAAAGGGGCAAATGATGTAATTATAATGTCAGAAACAAAAAGAAAAAAGTAAAAAATAAAAGAATTGTAATAAAGTACATAAAGAAAAATTTCATTACCAATGACAGAGTCTTGTAAAATTGTCTTAGTTAGGTTTTCTATTGCTGTGACCATAGCAACTCTTATAAAGGAAAACATGTAATTGGGGCTGGCTTACAGGTTCAAAGATTTATTCCATTATCATCATGGAGGAAGCATGGCAGCATGCAGGCAGACATGGTGCTGGAGAAGGAGCTGAGAGCTCTGCATCCCAAGGCAGCAGATGGAGACTGTGTGATACACTGGGTGTGGCTTGAGCATAGAAGACCTCAACTCTCACTCTCACAGTGACACACTTCCTCCAAAGAGTGACACTCTTTCTCCACACCTACTACAGCAAGGTCATATTTCCTAATAGTGTCACTCCCTTGGGGACCAAGCATTCAAATCTATGAGCCTGGGGACCATTCCTATTTGAACCATTACAATTTACTTTTAAATCCATTATTGGAAAAAAATAAATTCACTTTGTTCAGTTTCTATGGATCCTTAAGAAAGTGCATGTTGAATATATGAGTCTTGTCGTCTTAATTTAAAATGAGAGATTTTTAATTTAAATATGTCTTTAAATCCAGTTAACATCCTTAATTCCAGTACACTGAAGTTTTAAACAAATTATATGAGAAAACTATTTTTATCCAGATTTTAAAGAGCTTAAAATTTCTGAAAATGGGGCTGGAAAGATCAGTCTGTGTTTAAGAGCACTTGTTCTTGCAGAGAACCCAAGTTCAGTTTCTAGCACCCACGTGTTGTCTCACAGCATCCTTAACTCCAGGTCCAGGGGAATTAGCAGCCTCTTCTAACCTGTGTGTATTAGACATGCAGTACACATACATACATGCAGGCAATCCAAATGCGCATAAAATGAAATAAATAAATGAGTTATAAATTGATTTTATATAATTCAACATTTAATTGATTTATATATTTTATATGATTTATAGATTTATATATTATGAATAAATTATAAATATAAAAATTATTTATAAATTGCTGCATGGTAGAAAAGAGTAATCATTAAACATAGAAGAATGAAGCCTCCTTTTTCATGCCTATCTGAGAATGTCAAAGATAGCAGAGATGTCAGCATTACTTAACTGGTTTTATTCACAGAATATGCATTTGTTAAAGATATTTTTCATTTGCTAGATATTCATGTTTAAAATAAAACCACACCATTTGACTTGGGCGCTGACTGTCCACTGATTCATGCAAGTAGCATTAGTGAGGCCATCCTGCGGATCAGATACTATTTCAGGCACAGGAGTATTCTGGAAAGCAGAGGAGACATGGTTCCTACTCTTCTAGAGTTCACAGTGGTGAGAAGAAGGACAGCACATGGTGAAAATTAGTCAATGAAAACCACTCAGACAGTGGCTTGGCTCTGTCAAGAAGATAAATTCAAAGGATGGGAGGCAGCCATAGACATATACATCAAGAAGTAAAATTTGAGCTCAGACCTAAAGGAGAAGGTGGAGGACAGCATCCAAAGAACCAGGGTAGGAACTTCCAGGCAGAGGCAGCAGCTACAGGTGCCAAGACCATTTAAAAGGATTGTTGAAGAAGATTCAACTTCCAAGGCAAGAGATAGGCAGCAGTTAACAGCATTGAATACTCCTCCAGGGGACCCTGGTTCAACTCCCAGCAGCCATATGGTAGCAAACAACCACCTGAAAATACAGGTCCAGGATTTCTGAAGTCCTTTCCTGGCTTCTACATACATGTACAAAAAACACCATACACGTAAAATAAAAACAAAACAAAACAAAACAACAAAAGCAAGCCAGGCAGTGGTGGCACACACCTTTAATCTCAGCACTGGGGAAGCAAAGGCAGAGAAATCTCTTGAGTTTGGGGCTCCTCTGGTCTACAGAGTTCTAGGACACTCAAGGCTACACCTAGAAACCCTACCCCCCACCCCAAATAAATAAGATAAAAGTTTAACTTCACCCAATGACCTACTTTCTCCCAACCTAGAAATTGACCCAGAGACTGGCTTCAGGGCTTCAGATGGCCTACAGCATCTTATTTACAGATTTAATGGCATTTCATCTATGTTACAATTTCAAAATGTTTACATTTTCTGAAAGCATTAACAGGTTATCAATCATTGTGTTTTAAATGAAGAGGCTTGCGAAAGTAGTGACAAGCAGAGACAAAGAAACCGTGATGTTACTCATCACAGTGCGACAGCTTGCTCCAGTCGCTCATAGCTTAAACTGGCAGTTGCTGCTGTCTTTGATGTTATTAGATGACTGGTAACAGAGACCTATAGATACAGAGTAAAACACTCAATGCATTAAGAAAACCTGTTGTCTGGGAGATAGACGCCCAGCATTAACAGTGAATAGACAGTCTCCATGTTGTTGACAAAACACTCCAGACCATCAGGACATGCATCATCACGGGCATTTATTTTTTGCTTCAAGTCGAAGGATGAAATATAACAGATTTAGAAGGCATAGTGTGGACAGGTCCAAAACAGAAAGATGGAGTAACTTGTACAGACTAGTTTTGAGTGTTGTTATGATTTTCTTAAAGAAGACTATTGATAAATGGGATCTCATGAAACTGGAAAGCTTCTATAAGACAAAGGACATAGTCAATAGGACAAATCAGCAACCTACAGATTGGGAAAAAAAATCTTCACTAACCCCACATCCGATAGAGGGCTAATATCCAAAATATATAAAGAATTTAAGAAGCTAACCACCAAAAAACCAAAAACCCAGTCAAAGAATGGGGTATACTAAACAGAATTCACAGCAGAGGCATCTTGAATGGCTGAGAATCACTTTAAAAAATGTTCGAAGTCCTTAGTGACCAGGATTTTGACCAAATCAAAATGACCCTGAGATTCCACCTTACACCAATCAGAATGGCTAAGATCAAAACCTCAGGTAACAGCACATGTTGGCGAGGATGTGGAAAAAGAACACTCCTCCACTGCTGGTGCAACCACTCTGGAAATCAATCTGAAGATTCCTCAAAAAATTGGAAATAGATCTACCTGAAGATTCAGCTATACCACTCTTGGACATATACACAAAGATGCCCCGCCATGACACAGGGGCACCTGTCCCACTATGTTCATAGTGGCCTTGTTTGTGATAACCAGAAGCTGGAAACAACCCAGATGTCCCAAAACAGAAGAATGGATACAGAAAGTGTGGTTCATTTACACAATGGAATACTACTCAGCTATTACGATTGAGGACATCCTGAGTTTTGCAGGCAAATGGATAGAACTAGAAAACATCATCCTGAGTGTGGCAACTCAGACCCAAAAGGACACACATGGTATGTACTCACTAATAAGTGGATATTAGCCAAAAAATGTACAGAATACCCAGGATACAGGCCACAAAACTCTAAAAGGTTAACAAGCTGAAGAGCCCAAGTGAGGATGCCTCAATCCCACTTGGGAGGGAGAAGAAAGCAATCACAGGACAGGGGAAGGACCTGGGTGGGAAAGGGGACAGGGAGAGGAAGAGGGGAACATGATTAGGTATTTCATCAGGGGAAAGGACTGAAGCCCTGAGGGGCAGCAGAAAGAATGCAAACAGGGAACCTCGGGAGGTAGGAGGTTGGGGGAACCCTCTAGAATGTACCAGAGACCTGGGAGGTGAGAGACTCTCAGGACTCAAAAGAAGGGACCTTAGATGATGTGCTCTACAGTGGGGAGAGGGAACTTGTAGATCCCACCTCCAGTAGAGAGACAGGGCATCAAGTGAGGGATGGGGTTGCCATCCCACAGTCAAAAACTCTTACCCAGAATTGTTCCTGTCTGAAAAAACTGCAGGGACAAAAATAGAGAAGAGCCTGAGGAAATGAAGTTCCAGAGACAGGCCCAAACTGGGATCCAGCTCAAGGGGATGCCCCAAGGCCTGACACTATTACTGAAGCTATGGAACACTCACAAAAAGGGACCTATCATGAGTGCCCTCTGAAAGACCCAACAAGCACCTGAAAGAGTCAGATGCAGATATTTGCACCCAACCAATGGACAGAAGCTGCTGACCCCTGTGGTTGAATTAGGGAAAAGCTCGAAGAAGCTGAGGAGGAGGGTGACCCTGTAAGAGGTCCAGCAGTCTCAACCTGGATCCCAAGATCTCTCAGACACTGGACCACCAACCAGGCAGCATACACCAGCTGATATGAAGCCCCCAACACACATACAGCAGAGGACTGTCGGATTTGGGTTCAGTCAGAGAAGGTGCACCTAACCCTCAAGAGACTGGAGGCCCCAGGGATTGGGGAGGTTTGGTGAGGTAGGGGTGGGAACATCTTCATGGAGACAGGGTTGGGGAGGAGGTATGGATATAGAACAGTCAGAGGGCAGATCAGGATGGGGATAAAATCTGGAGTATAAAAAAAAAGGCTAAATAAAATTCAAAAAAGAGAAGACTATCTGGTAAATGGATAAAATTAAACATACTTCAGTGTGACTGACATATGCAATACCTAAGAAATTTTAAATAGACGATCCATTCACAGTGCATGTAATTGAAAATAACATAAACAGACTTATTTAAGGCATTTCTACTCTATTACATCTCTCATTCCCACCAGGGTAGATTTCTGTTAGGTTTGGATTTTGGAGGGTTATCTTTTTTATCTTTTAGTATGTTACACAACAGGAGTATAGGCTTTTCTTTTATATTTATTTGTTCTATGTACTTAAGTGTTTTGCCTGAATGTATGTTGGTGCACTATGTGTATGCCTGGTGCCCATGGAGGTCAGTAGAGGATATCAGACTCTCTGGAACTGAAACCTGAATGACATCTGACTGGGAGCTGTCCTGTGGCTACCAAACCTAGCTACACTGCAAGAGTAAAAAGTTCTCTTAAGCACAGAGCCATTAATCCAATCCCAGAAGCACATATTCTTATTGCAAGTATATGTTTTTTTGTATATTGAAGGCATAGTGCTGTCTATGAAGTTCTGCCATTGATAATTTGAGCACATCTTTTCAGCTATCAGAGCACAGAAAACCCTTAAATTCTTTTACACATGCCCAGTATCAATTATGTGGACATAGCATTACCTATAAACACAATCTTCAATAAATAGATATCTATTCTAATTCTAAGATTTTGGTATACAGACTGCAGTTGCAGATTCTGTATTGTATCTTTTTGTATTGGGACAATTATATGTGCAAAATAAGTTATTGGAATAGTGACATGGGGTGGGGTGTGCTATGATGTCCACTATTGGCAATAATGCCTGGGGTTGCCTACCTCTCTGATGAACCATCTTCCATGCCTGGGAATGCCTACCTCTCTGATGAACCATCCTCCTTGCCTGGGGTCGCCTACCTCTCATATGAACACATCTTCTCACTTTCAAAGTTCTCAGTTGTCCAAAAAGTCTCAATGAGTTTTTATTTTGCAGTTTTTAAATCATGACTGATATGAAGTATCTTTTCGTATATTTGAATGGAATTTGTAATTTCTTTCTATTCCATTTATATTCCTTCTTTATTTTTATTATGGTGGTTCACTCCCATAGTGATTTTTTTATTAGAGAGATTAGCTTTCTGTGATTATAAATAACATATTTCTCACAATTTTCATTAATTACTTTTTGACGTTTTACCTGTAGAACATTTTTCCTCCTTTTCTTGTTTTTGTTTGATAGGAGGACTCTTTATTGTAGGTAATCAATTTTATATGGCTTCTGAATTTTCTTCTAAAATTTGAAGACTTTTATTTAATTTAACTTTTATTTGTCTTGAGACAGGGTACTACTATATATTCCAAGCTGGTCTCTCAAACTTGTGATCCACTTGTCTGAGACTTCTGAGTGTTGTGATTACTTGCCTGTTCACACACAGCTGGCATAAAATGTAAATTTTCCATCCATCTGCAGTTTATCCTCTGTACCAAGGGAGGTGTCTTTGTATATGTGTTTGTTTCCTAGAAGGCTGACTGCCATTCTCACACAATTTTTGGAAGGCGTTATTTTGCCTCTTCTGATTATACTTTTCATCTTCATTACATGCCACATATACTGGAATCTTTTCATGCAGAGATACCACACTGTTTTAATTATTGAGACTTAAAATTAAGTTTTGCATCCAATCACTCTGGTTCTTTTGAGTAATTCTACATAATATAAATGTATCTGCTGTGAGCAGAAATAGAGTTGATTGCCCAAAGCCAAATGCATGGTTTCTGAGGTCAAAGTCACACAGGGTCCATGAGAGCAACTGTCCCCTTCCATATACAATCTCTGCAAAGCCACACCCCTCTTCACCCCACAGGTCTCGTCATTAAAACTGATGTTTGTGGGAATGGTAGGCATCTTCTTCTCCTTCCACTGAGCTTTACAGGGCCTCCCAGACTCCAAGACGTGGGGAGCACTTTATCTGCATCCCACACTACTGATCCAAATCCTAAATGCTTTTGTAGAGACAGATAATCATTAACTTTTTATAGAGTCAATATAGAAATACATGTGCCCAAAAATGTATACCAGCCAATAAATAAACAAACAAAAAAATTGAACGAGGGGGAAAGTAGCATTTTTGAGGCTTTTAAGTTTGTTTTTTGGTTTCCAGAAAAGCATTGAATACCTATCTCCTGAGTAGCTTCAGTCCATGTTCATTCCACCTTCAGGCCGGGAGGACAGGTGACCTCCTGAGAGAATAGAGGAGATCATCCCCCTCAGCAGAAGGCTCAGAGAACAGGTCAGAAGGGAAGGTAGAAAGAATCTAAAAGCTAGAGTATAGGGTAGAGTCTGTGAAATGCTGTTTGCCGGAACTGACGTGGCTCTCACCCTCGTGCTTCTTGCTGGAAGTGATGTGCTATCGCCCTCGTGCTGCTTGCCAGAAGTGAAATGGCCATCATACTCATGAACTCATGGCAGCTGTGGTTATCTTCCCAAGACTGCACAACATCAAGCCATCTAAACTTTAGCATAGACAGGAGTGGAGTTCTCCAGGCTACATCCTTTACTGAGGAGCTATTAGCTATTGATAGCCTCTGGAGACAGAAAATAATTCTGGGGATGTGGTAGGCTTCTCATAGTCAAATGCTTGCTCCCACATTCATGCACATATGGATGGCACTAAGACTTGAAGCGGGGAGAAGGACATGTTTGGTAAGATGTGGGGGGAATTAGATGATGTAAATGAAGCTTTGTGTGATTATATTTCATTGCAAACATGGATGAAATAATTAAGAATAAAGCAAAAATTTTAAAAAACAAATTATGGCAGGAGAAGAGGAAAATGGAAGGTGAAGAAAGGACCAGAGAACTTGAAGGAAGAATCGTGGATCCAGAACTAAAGTTGTAGTCATTGCTGAGAACATTTAACATTGACATTGTTGGTCTTGGTTCTAAAAGAAGATAAGCCTACAATATAGGTCAAAGAAACTGAGACTCCATGTCTCTCCTATTATTGGAAGCCTAGCTTCTCTATCCTCAGTCTTCCATAATTGAGTCTTCCTCTCTTCACTGTTCCCAGGTATCAGCTGTCCTGAAATGGTAACCCAGAGTTTGAAAATGACCAGAGTGTTTGAGACAGAAGATACAAATACAGAGCCCACTGTTAGTCTCTTAGATCATGGTGTCAGTGACATATCTCCACTCTTGGCTCCAAGGATCACGTTTGTCTCCAATTATGTCACTCAAAATACACAAATGTGGGCCAGCATTGGGAAACAGGCTCAGGCAGCAGGAAAGATGAGTGATGGGGTGTAGAAGGGCTCAGTGTGGAACAGGGGATTCCTGCACTTCCAAGAGGTTCAGGACTCTCTTGTCTCACCTGTCAAGAACCTGTTCCTACCGGACTGGATCCCTATTTTCTCTCTGTTCTTCTGTCTGTCTGGACCAGCCAACTCTGCTCTCATTACCCTCAACCCCGAGGAAACAAACCATCTTAACACCGGAGCCAGATGCCGATCCTGCACCTGTGCACACACTTGCATTCTGACATGCATTTGTCTCATGCTGCTGTCTCACACTCAGTCACAAACCCTCTCACACATGCAAGCTTGGAGTCCTTTAGTTCACTCACCTCACATGCCCACACCCTCCTCCTCTCACACGCATGTGCGCTTGTATCCTCTCCCCTCCACTCGGTTCCACAATCATCCTCACCAGTGCTCCCGCTCACAGTCTCACCCCACATCCTGTCCCTGCTTATACCAACTCCTGTACACACTCTCCTCACTGTCACTCATCCAGTCACTGTCACTTGCTCTCATTCAGTTTCTCATCCGTCCTTCATGTCCATCCTCTTCTGAGTTTTTCCCTCTTTCTTCAGCACAAAGGAATCCTGCCCTAATCATACTTCACTGGCAAGAAAGCACACAGTAACTCGATGTGCTTGGAGTGAATGAAGGCCCTGTAGCTGAAGTCAAGTCTACAGGGGATTTTTAACAGTGCACACACAGTAAGGGATGAAGAACAATGGGGTACCCTAGCCTTATTTGGAACTTAACAGAAACTTTTACCTATTTTCTTTTAACATGTTTTCTTTTTGTATTTTTGTGTTAGGGTTGAGATTTTTAATATTCTTATTAATTTTTGTGTATGCACATTATGTATATATGGGGGTATACTTGCCTTGGCACACATGTAGAGTTTAAAGGACAACTATGAAGATTCAGTTCTCTTCTTCCACCACTACATGGGCTCCAGGGAATGAACTCAGGTCTCCAGGCTTACGAGACAGACACTCTACCTATTGATCCATCCCAGAGATCGGGATTTTGTGTGTGTGTGTGTGTGTGTGTGTGTGAGACACAAAGCAAGAACAAAATAGATACTTTAATAAACATGCTTCTATAATCTGACAGGACTCTGAATATTTCCCAAAAACTTGAGAATGTTTCTTTATTTTCTGACATTAGAGTCTACCTGCAGAGAGACTGACAGAACCAGTTAGCCTGAAATTAACCGAGAAGTTCTGAAGAAAGGATAAGAGTAGAGAGGAAGAGAAGAGAACCCACCTAGATGCTGAGAGTCCATAGGATCAAAATGGCCCCCAACTGTCTCCTCCATGCCTACCCACGTGGAGATGGGTGAGGTATCAGCATGGCTCTCATCCCCATGCTTTACGTCTTTGCTCTAAGAATGCCATCTAACAATATCTTCCCCTATCGATATTAGGCCATTCATTAGCATGTATTGTAGATTCACAAGGTATAACCTTTTTCTTTACCCGTTGTAAGTCCAGGGAGTGGCAGAAGGCAGCCCTTATGCCGGTTGAGATATGAGACAGTAAACAGTGGAATTCTCAATTCAAGGACACAGAAAGTTGAAATGTGTTCTGGGTGAAGGATCAAGGCTTCTGCTAGCTCCTGTCTTATCTGTCTTTTGACAGCTTCCTCGTAAACATTCTGTCTGCATGTCCCTGCTCTCTTCCCCTTTGTCATTTTACAAATTTTGCTTGTTAGCAATTCCTTGATGACAGAGTGAAGGGTGGAATCCTCTGAGTGGCACCTAGGTATCACCAGCCTGGCCCTGTGCACACAGGCATGTGCTATGGAGCTCCCGGCACTGAGGGATGAGATCATCCTCCTTATATCTATCTTTATTTTTCTGTAATAAATTGTGGTTGAAACCTTGCCTATTAGCACACACTCAATCTATAAGAAGAAAAATGGCCCCATATGAGGCTTTCATTTGTCTTTCTAAAATGACATATCTCAGCTGTCTGAAGGTATAGAACTTTGTTCAAAATATCACAATAACCCTGTGCTCAGTAGTCTCACTTCATGTTCATCAAACTGTCAGTGGGAGCACAGTCACAGAAAGGACAGAAGATCAGCAGAAACCCAGGAACCCTAAAGACCATCAGTCCCTCCAGGTGTGCAGCTATCTGCTCCATGTCATGTGTTTCACTCTCCAGGAATGTAAAATATGTCCAAAGAGTGCCCTCTTCCTCAAGGAGTCTGTGCATTGTAATTATGAAGGAACCACACAATAAGGAGACCCAAAGACTATGCAAAATGAATCATTGTGTACAGGAGGAGATTATTTCCTATCTTTGATGATTTCACCTTGCCTTCAATTTATACATAAATATACACTATCCAAAAAGCTTGGAGATTTCTGAGCTAAACTCTGATAACCACACCACAAAGCCTGATTGATCACCTGCCTCACTCATTCCAAGTTGAGGAGTAGGTGCTGTGTTCTGCTCCGAGGCTGAGCAGGATTTCCAGGCAACACTGCCTAGGATGGAGAGGAGCCTTGCCAACCTGCACATGTGGGAACATGCACTCGGATAAAGAGGCCATGGGACCTGTAAAAGAAGAAAAGAAGAAATGAATGAGATAAAAACACCTAACAGAAAACATGGAGCAGTGTGGCTGAACTAGGAAGCAGAAGTCCATGCCTGGATTCCCACTGTGCCCACATGTGCACTGAGTTCTGAGGAACATGCTGTGCATCTGAATTATTTAGACTATGTTTTTCTGTAGGCTTTTGTGTCTTCATATGTTATTTCAAGCGGAAATTGACACATGAATGTCTAGGCTTAATTTTAGCATTTGTTACTAGACTTTATGGTTATCTGGTAAGCTTAACCCAAGGGCCTGAATTATTCTGTTTGCCTATTTTCTAAACTCCAGGTGGTGTTAATTTTTTGGTCATTGTGACATATAGCCACTGAAGCATCCCCCAGCCCCCACCTTTTAAGAGTTTTTATGGAAGAAGTAAAGAAATATCAGTCTATAAATTAGTTATTTTTTTACTGATATCAAACATGAAAATTGACATTTTAAAGAAACTTTGGGTAGGAAAACAAGCTAAGGCATTATCCAATTAAGTACTAAGAACTCCCAGTCCATGCCTAGATTTAAAAGGCATCCTGAATCTTGTTCCTAGTGCCAGAGCTGAAGGCTCAATAGCCATTTTATGGTAAAGAGTTAGAGCTATCAGTGGGTGTCCAGATCCAGAAGGGGAAAGCTCAGAAGTATTGAGGACCACAGTATAGAACATCTTCCTGATGGATGACATCATAGCCAAAGCCTAGCATTAATGCCTCAGTCAAAAGGGTCCAATTCCTCAGGATTGAAGAGTTTTCCTTTACTTTGGTAAAACTGTCTTAAATCCTATGTTGCCCTATGCTTTTTCTGTGGAGAATAAGTATGTAACATGAGCAAAAAACTCACCAACTTCTCAAATAGAATATTTAAAATGAAGCTTGGCTCTGACTGTTCCTGAGGACATTACTAGAACAGACCCAGGCCTACTCCAGACTTGATGTCTTTGACTGTAAGTGTGAATAATAGCTATTTGCAATCACATAAAAATTTCTTTATTTGTTCTTAATGTGTAATTTCATGCACTAATCCCTTTTGTGCATTCTGGAAGCCAAAATATCCTGCCACCAATATCTTTCCTCCTATCCTTTACTCTTTGCTCATATAAACTTCATAAATAACTATAGGGTTTTTCTTTGTACCAAAGCATACATCACCAGATATTTTGGAATTTGGTTAATCTCCTTAGCATCAGGAGGTGGAGTGAAGGAATGTGTAGTGGGATGAATTGATGGGACACAGATGAACTTAGGGACTGTGTTCCATAGAGTAGAGGTGTCCCAGATATACCTGTTCAGGACTGGGTATAAATTGATGAAAGGTTCTTAGTGGGACCCAGAAGCCGGACAAGACTACTATGTGCACAGTTGCCCATAGAAATATGTAGATTGTCTTGTTAGAGTCTCCAATTATAAACAGGGGATGAGAAAAGAGAGAGATCAGGTGACCCAAACCATAAATTGGTGTATTTTAAAATGGAACAAAGAGGGGCAGGGAGATGACTCATTATAGGAGCCCAACAACCTGAATTTGGTCTAGGGAGCCCACATGGTGGGAAGGAGAGAACCCACTCCCACATGTCAGGTTATTTTCTGACCTCCATAGAACTTCCCGTTGGACACGTGTGCACACAGACACACCGAGAGTAAATCAGTAAATGTAGTAAGAGAAGCGCACAGAGTACAAAGAAGACCACAGACTGAATCCATTGATTTAAGCAATGTGAGGGTGAAAATAAGGAAGGATGTGTGGGAAAATTGGGAATTTTTTCTCTAAGAGATTTGAAATTACATTTGAAGAAACAATGAAAAAAGTTGCCAACACACTGAAGGCTGACCGCGGGGGGCCTGTGTTCACCAGCCATGGGGGCTCCAGAGAAGAACTGGAAGTCAGGCTTCGCTTTCACCTCATACATTAATAGAATTCAGCATCATTCTGTGGACCCTTCTGTGGAGAATATGGCCTCTGGAAGCATCTGACCCCAGAGTTAAGCATCTTACTCCTGAATTTTCTTTAGGTGTTCACAGTGTCTTGGGGTTTCCAGGCATAACATACGGATCGTAGATGTTTCTGTACTCCACATTTGGAATTTGACTGCACATCTGCAAATCTGTTAATGATACCTAATATTCCAAGGGGCCGAAGGTGAACTTCTAAATTAGAGTTTCCAAGACCCTTTTTCCAATTCTTTGATATTTACTTATTACTTACACTGGCTTGATAAGGCAGGCAGTGAAGAACTTGCCTATAGTTTCTACAAGTCTGGAACCTTAAAAATCAGGTAATTATTTTCTAATATCTTTCTCCTTTATGCATTTTCTTTTGCACGGTGCATACATGCATGCTCATAGGGGTGTGCATGTATGCATGTGTGTGTGTGTGTGTGTGTGTGTGTGTGTGTGTTTGTGTGTATCTACACTTGAGGGGAGGAAAGACTCAACCCCTGCAAGTAGTTCTCTGACTTCCCTGCTGCATGTGCACACACACAAAACACCCAGAAAGTAAAAGAAAGATTAATTTACTTTCATATTAATTTTGCTTTGTCCATATTCATCCTCGCCCTCCCTCCTTGCCCCCGTTACTTTACCTCTTCCCAGACAATCTTCTTCCTATCTTCAGGACATGATGCAAATGATTTTATGCATATAAATATATGTATATAAATATCTAAGCTCTCTAAATAAGTGATAATATGTGGCATTTTTCTTTCCAAGTCTGGGTTATGTTGTCTAACACATTGATTTCCCCTCTCTATAAACAATATAATTTCATAAAATTCCAGCCTTTATGCATACCACATTTTCTTCTCGTTTTTAACTTTTTATTGATTCTTTGTGAGTTTCACACACACTCCCGTCCCACTTATCTCTCTGCCCCCTCATATCTGCCTTCCACCTTGCAACCTCCCCCACAAAAGAAAATAAAAAACACGTGAGCAAAACAGAGCATAGAAAACATCTCATCATGGAAACTGTAGTGTGTCATACTGTGTCCCACAGCATATCTCTCTGTCCACATATCTTCACTTGTAAATATTCATTGTAATGAGTCATTGGACTGGTTCAAGGTATCTGTAACATTGTTGATACTGGATGGTCACCAGGACTCCTCCCACTTATTTGGTTGTTGCCCTGTGACATAAAAATCCTGAACCCTTGAGTCAGCAGGACTGGCCTTTTCACATTCTCCAGTAGTTAACAGATGATGTAGGTTTGGGGGTGGGCCAACTCAAGGCCCTGAATCTCGGCCTGGGCGGTAGCTGAACTGGTGGTCTGTCTAACAGCTCTTCCACATCTGTACCACCAAGGTGAGCTCTCCAGCTCTTCTCTAGCTAGGTCACCCAATGCCACCATCAGCAGGGGGCAGGGCTAGTTGTCCTTCTTTCATGCCCATGCCCCCAGAGCCAGCTCCATTGTGCTGCCCAGTCGAGGTACAGCGCCCGCTCTCCCAAGTGCTTCAGCCAGTGAGGGGCAGGCAGGACTAGTTCTCCAGCTCTCATGATGTCCCAGCTTTCCCAAATGCCACAGGTCAGGGAGGACACGTTGAGAAGGGTATCAGCCCTGCGCCCAAGCCATCTATTGGCAGAGGAGTGGCGGGGTCAGTTCACCTGCAATCCTGACACCAGTGACAGCACTCCATTGTGCTGTCCAGGTTGAGGTTCAGGGACCACATCCGAGTGCTGCAGCAGACAAGGGAAGCCAGAGGTGGCAGAGTTGGGAGCATTACCTCTGTTTCATGCCAGCCCATGGTGGACAAGTAGGAAGGTCAGCTCTCCCACACAAATGTTTTTGGTGCCAGCTTGCCCATGCCCCCCCCCCCACAGGACCCGCTCTACTGTGCAGGACCTGCCACCTGAGTGCTGCTGCTAGTGAGACAGAGGGCCAACTCTCCAGAGTGCCACGGCCAGCGAGGGGCAGGGCCAATCCTGCACAGCCCTAGGACATCTATGTGGTCCCAGGCAGCTGCCCAGACCAGGGACATTTCCATAGTCACTAGTGGTAATATGAGCCACAACACTGTAATAACAACAACCCCTGGCATTGCATAGCCATGGACCTAGACATGGTCCTCAGTGGCATTGTGGGATGGGACTTCATCATGGCCTCAGGTAGCACGGCTGGCGACTCACCACCCTACTCACCAGAGGCTATTCTTCTCCATCTTTGCATCGCCAGTTCCTGTTGGCCCCTGGGTGACCTCTGCCTGCTCACTGCATGTTGTGGTAGCAAGTGGGATGACTACAACATGCCTGTGTGGCAGGGTGGCAGCAAAGTCTATGGATGTCTTTTTTTCTCCGGTACATTCAGTGCAGGCCGGTCTCTGGGGACATGGCATGGCAGTAGGTAGGTCTCTAGATATCTTCCTCCTCCTGTACTGTGTGGCCTGGTGGTAGGCAGGCCTCTCTGTGTCCTCTGCCCTCCCATATCTCCTTTTTTATTGGATATTTTCTTTATTTACATTTCAAATCTTATCCCCTTTCCTGGTCCTCCTCCCCAGAAACACCCTATCCCATCCCCTCTCCTGATGCTTCTATGAGGGTGCTCCTCCACTAACCCACCCACTCCTGCCTTTCCGCCCTGGCAGTCCCCTACACTGGATCAATGAGCCTTCACAGGGCCAAGGCCCTCTCCTCTCATTGATGCCAGACAAGCCCATCCTTTCTTACATATGTGGCTGGAGCCAGGGGTCCCTCCATGTGTACTTTTTGGTTGGTGGTTTAGTTCCTGGGAGCTCTGGGGTGTCTGGTTGGTTGATATTGTTCTTCTTCCTATGGGGTTGCAAACCCCTTCAGCTCCTTCATTCCTTTCTCTAATTCCTCCATTAGGGACCCCATGCTCAGCCCAATGGTAGGCTGCAAGCATCTGCCTCTGTATTTGCAAGGCTCTGGCAGGGCTTCTCAGGAGACAGCCATATCAGGCTCCTTTCAACAAGCACTTCTTGGCATCCACAATAGTGTCGGGGTTTGGTGACTGTATATGGGATGGATCCCCCAGGTGGACAGTCTCTTGATGGCCCTCCCATATCACTTAGCGTAGGAAGACAGGCCTTTGTGTGTCTGTGGTTGGATCCCATTTCTAGGGATCTTTCCCTGACAGCACCATATGGCGTGGCCAGATCACATTTACTTTATTCAAACATCTGTTGATGAAAATCTATGCTGGTTCCATTACTAGTTACTATGGATCTATAAGGCAATAATCATAGATGTGCAGGTATCTCTGTGGTATGTTGACTTAGAATCCTTCAGATGCAAATCCAGGAGTGGCACAGCTGGATCATACAGCACTCCTATGTTTATTTTCTTGAAGAACATCTACACTTATTTTCATAGTGTCTGTGCTAATTTGCACACTCACCAACAGTGGAATTCCAATTTCTGTGAATCCTTGACATTTGTCCTTATTAGTTTTTGTGACAATATTAGTTCTGACTGGGGTGAGATAAATCTCAGTGTAATTTTAAGTTGTATTTCCTTAACTGGCTAAATACATTAAACATTTTCTTAAGTTTACTGACCACTTACAGCTCATCTTTTAAGAGTTGTCAGTTGATTTCAAAAGGTCATTTATTGGTTAAGGTTTGGGGGTGCTTGTTATTTGGGTGGTTCTTTTTCTTTTCTTTTTAATTAATACAGTCATATTTTTATTAAATATATTCTTTCTTTACATTTCAAATGATTTCCCGTTTACTGGTCCCTCCTCCCAAAAGTCCCATAAGCCATCTCCCCTCCCCCTGTTCCAAAATCAACCACTTCCCACTTCCTTGTCCTGGTATTCCCCTACACTGCTGCATCTAGCCTTTCCAGGCCTAGAGGCCTCTCCTCCCTTTGATGTCCAACAAGGCCATTTTCTGCTTCCTATGCGTCTGGAACCATGGGTAACACCATGTGTACTATCTGGTTGATGTTTTTGTCCCTGGGAGCTCTGGGAATACTGGGTAGTTCATATCATTGTTCCTCCTATGGTACTGCAAACCCCTTCAGCTCCTCGGGTCCTTTCGCTAGCTCCTCCATTGGAGACCCTGTGCTCAGTTCAATGGCTGGATGAGAGTGTCCCCCTCTGTATTTGTCATGCACTAGCAGAGCCTCCCAGGTGACAGCTATATCCAGCTCCAGTCAGCAAGTACTTGTGGGCATCCATAATAGAGTTTGGGTTTTGTAACTGTATATGGGATGGATCACTAGGTGGGGTAGTCTCTGGATGGACTTTGCCTCAGTCTTGGCCCCATACTTTGTCTCTGTATCTCCTTCTGTGGGTATTTCATTGCCCCTTCTAAGAAGGACCAAAGTATCCATACTTTATTCTTCCTTCTTCTTGGGCATCATTTGATATGTGAATCATGTCTTAGGTATTCTGAGCTTCTGGGCTAATATCCTCTTATCAGTGAGTGCATACCATGTGTGTTCTTTTGTGATTGGCTTACCTCACTTAGGATGATATTTTCCAGTTCCACCCATTTGCTTAAGAATTTCAAGAATTCTGTTTTGAATAGCTGAGTAGTATTCCATTGTGTAAATATACCACATTTTCTGTATCCATTCCTTCATTGAGGGACATCTGGGTTCTTTCCAGCTTCTGGCTATTACAGATAGGACTGCTATGAACATAGTGGAGCATGTGTCCTTATTACATGCTGGAGAATCCTCTGGGTATATGCCCAGGAGTGGTATAACAGGGTCCTCTGGGAGTATCATTCCAAGTTTTCTGAGGAACCACCAGACTGATTTCCAGAGGGGTTATACCAGCTTGCAATCCCACCAGCAGTGGAGGAATTTTCCTCTTTCTCCACATTCTTGCCAGTACCTGCTGTCTCCTGAGTTTTTGATCTTAGCCATTCTGACTGGTGTGAGGTGAAATCTCAGGGTTGTTTGGATTTGCATTTCCCTGATGACTAAGGATGTTGAACATTTCTTTAGGTACTTCTCAGCCATTCGATATTCCTCAGTTTAGAATTCTTTGTTTAGCTCTGTACCCCATTTTTAATAGGGTTATTTGGCTCTCTGGAATCTAACTTCTTGAGTTCTTTGTATATATTGGATATTAACCCTTTGTCGGATGTAGGGTTAATAAAGATCTTTTCCCAATTTGTTGGTTGCCCTTTTGTCCTATTGACAGTGTCCTTTGCCTTATAGAAACTTTGTAATTTTATGAGGTCCCATTTGTTAATTCTTAATCTTAGAGCATAAGCTATTGGTGTTCTGTTCAGGAAATTTTCCCCTGTGCCCATGTGCTCAAGGCTCTTCCCCAGTTTCTCTTAGTTTTCTCTTTAGTTTCTATTAGTTTTCATTGTGTCTGATTTTATGTGGAGGTCTTTGATCCACTTGGACTTGAGCTTAGTACAAAGAGATAAGAATGGATCGATTTGCATTCTTCTGCATGCTAGCTGCCAGTTGAACCAGCACCATTTGTTGAAAAGGCTATCTTTTTTCCACTGGATGGTTTTAGCTCCTTTGTCAAAGATCAAGTGACCATAGGTGTGTGTAGTTCTTTTATACTCTAGGCATTAGTCCTCTGCGATATGCATGGTAAGCAAAGACTTCCTTCAGTTATAGGTTGTATCTTCCCTCAGTAGTTTTCTTCACTGTCTAAAGAGTTTTAAGCTAATCTAATCTCCTTTATGAACTCTTGGTTATATTTCCTTTATATAAAGAGAGCCATTTTCAGAAAGTCTACACCTATATCCACACTCTAAGTATGTCCTTAAACAGTTCCAGAGTTACAGGTATTCTGTTAAAGACTCTTGATTCATTTTAACTGAAGTTTATGCTGGCTGCTATAAGGGTTGTGTTTCATTCTCCTCCACGTGGATATAGCTTTTTTTGAAAAGGTTGTGTGTTCCACAATATACACTTAATTTTCTTTTTCAAAAATCAGGCAGCTGTAGTTGAGTGCTTTTATTTCTGACCACCTATTCCCAGATTCTTAAACTACAGATGGTGACCCCTGACAGTCACGTAGTAGAATCTGGAAATGGTAAACATTTGGCAGCAGTAAAAGATTTCTGAATGATCAGTGTCCAGAAGTTAACTCAAACTGAGCATACTGTGAATAGAGAGGTCTTTGCAGTGTACACCTGCGCTGCACATGAGACCCCCACAGCATTGGTTCTGAACTCACATGCGCACTTTACTCTGTGGCAGCTGGACTCCACATAACGTCAGGAACGCCACCAGAAACAGTCTGGCACAGATAAGAGGTCACTGTTCCTGAACAATTACAGTGCTTTACTGTGCATATGAAGTGTTCTGTACTTACAGAGACAGCCCTTTAACTGCCGAAAACACTTTAACTATTTTCATACCAGCATTTTTTAGCATGCAAAAAACAAAACTTTATATTTTTGGATTGTATTGCATTACAGTGTTTGGTGTTTTTAAAATGCTGTTTGAATTCTGGTGATTCTTAATTTAAAAAAATACTAAATTGATTTTGGCTTGGGGTTAGGATAGAATTTCTAATCATTTCTTTCTTAAATAGCCCTGAATACAATTCTGCAGTTTTTTTCTATGTATTAGATGAAGTGGTACTCTTAGCATTGATGATAAAATAAAATTATCAATCAGTAGGGCGAAGAGCTTCTATGTTCTACAGCATAAATATTCAGCCAAGATTTAATTCTTTATATAAATATAGATCAGCATCTCTATCTTATTAATATGTAAAAATTTGCTTTAGTCTTTTCCAAACAGTACATTTGTATCATTCTAAAGAGTTCCTTTAAAATAATTATTTTGTGGTTTACTCTAAGTAAATGTTTTATTTGTGGACCTATTTCATATGACAATGTACCCAAGGCCACCTTATGACAGATGAAAGCGGGGACATGAATGGAAAACTGTGAGAAGTCATGCTGCGTTCTCTTCGATGGTCTGTGTTTCTATTTTTATTCAGTATCATGCTGACTTTGTTACAACAGATCAGCAATATAACTTCAATTCCTGCGGCATCTCCAGCAGTGCTACTTTTGTTCATGGTTTTTAACTGTTTGAGCCTTTTGCGTTTCCTTGTGAATTACAGAATCAGTGTTTCTAGTTTGGCAAAATATTTTATGGAATTTTGATGGGGATTGCATTGAGTTTGTACATCAATTTCGGTAACAGTCATCTTTATAATGTTTATTGTACCAATCCATGAGCATGGGAGGCCTGTTCGTCTTCTGGTGTCTTCTTTAACTTCTTTATTTAGTGTTCTAACATTTTCATTGCAGAGGTTTCTTGCTTCTGAGGTTAGCTTTATGTTGAGGTTTGTTTTGGTTTTTATCTATTTATTTAAAGCTAATATGCATAGAGACATTTTCTCTCTTTCTCAGAATGTTCATTAATGACATATCAGAAATTATTTGATTTTTTCATATATTTGTGTATATGGTGTGCATGTGTGTGTGTATGTGTCCTTGATTGAATATGGGTACTGTGTGTATACAGATATGCACGCATGTGTGTGCACATGTCTGTGGAGGCCAGAGGCTGATGATAGGAGGTTTTCCTCAGTCACTCTCTGCCTTAGACATTGAGGCAGGGTCTCTCAATGGAAATAAAAGCTCATTGATATGGCTATTCTGGCTAGCCTACTTGATCCATGGATCTCTCTGCATCTTCTGAGTGATGGAATTACTGGCAAGTCAGCACACTGTTCCTTTGATATGTGTATTCTAAACTCCAGCCATCATCCTAGCATAGCAAAGACTTTAACCCATAAGCTCTCTTACCAGCCTTCCTGATTTGTTTTATGTTGACTTTTAATCCTGTTTTGTTTTGTTTCTGAAAGGTTTTTGTTTTTTTTGGCTCTAAAGTTTTGTAGTGGAGTGTCTAGAATCTGTATATGTATAAACACAAACATGAGGATATTTTTATTTCTTCCTTTCCTGTTTGTATCACTTTTTTTTTATTTTTTATATTTTTATTTACAATCAAAATCATTTCCCCTTTCCCGTTTCCTCCCTCCCCGAAAGTCCCATAAGCCCCCTTTCCCGCCTCTTTTCCCCATTCAACCCCCTCTCGCTTCTCTGTCCTGGCATTCCCCTACATCCAGTCTTTCCAGGACCAGGGGTCTCTCCTTCCATCTTCCTGGAAATCTATTGATATGCGAATTGTGTCTAGGGTATTCCGAGATTCTGGGTTAATATCCCCTTATCAGTGACTGCATACCATGTGTGTTCTTTTGTGATTGGGTTACCTCACTAGGATGATATTTTCAAGTTCTGACCATTTGCCTAGGAATTTTGTGAATTCATTGTTTTTAATTGCAAAGTAGTATTCCATTGTGTAAATATACCACCTCTTCTGAATCCATTCCTCCCTTGAGGAACATCTGGGTTCTTTCCAGCTTCTGGCTATTATAAATAAGGCTGCTATGAACATAGTGGAGCATGTGTCCTTATTGCATGCAGGTAAAGCCTCTGGGTATATGCTCAGGAGTGGTATAGCCGGATCCTCCGGGAGTGTCTTGCCCAGTTTTGTTTTGTTTTTTTTTTTTCATATTCCAAAGGATAACCTTTGCAAAATGAAAGAAACTTTATGCCTCCAATTTATTTACTTTTATTTTACATATATTGGTGTTTTGCCCACATAACTGTATGTGCACCACACAAGCCAGATGCCTAAAATTGCCAGACAAGGGCATTGGATTCCCTTGAACTGTAGTTACAGGTGATTGAAAACCTCCATGTGGGTGCTGGAAACCAAACCCATATCCTCTGGAAGATCAACAATTGCTCGTGACAGCTGAGTCATTTCTTCAGTCTCACATCTACAAGTATTTTACTACAACTTTTAACTATTATTATTAAAGAAATTGGTCTATTATTTTCTTTGTCATGTCTTTGTCTGGCTCTGGTATTAGGGTAAGACTGGCTGTGTAGAATATTTCAGTAGCATCCCTTCCCTTCTATTTTTTTTTAATTTTATTTTCTAAGGTTTTTTTTATTTACATTCAAAATCATTTCCCCTTTCCCGTTTCCTCCCTCCCCGAAAGTCCCATAAGCCCCCTTCCCTCCCTCTTTTCCCCATTCAACCCCCTCTCGCTTCTCTGTCCTGGCATTCCCCTACATCCAGTCTTTCCAGGACCAGGGGTCTCTCCTTCCATCTCCTTAGAAATCTATTGATATGCAAATTGTGTCTAGGGTATTCCGAGATTCTGGGTTAATATCCCCTTATCAGTGACTGCATACCATGTGTGTTCTTTTGTGATTGGGTTACCTCACTAAGGATGATATTTTCAAGTTCTGACCATTTGCCTAGGAATTTCGTGAATTCATTGTTTTTAATTGCAGAGTAGTATTCCATTGTGTAAATATACCACATCTTCTGAATCCATTCCTCCCTTGAGGAACATCTGGGTTCTTTCCAGCTTCTGGCTATTATAAATAAGGCTGCTATGAACATAGTGGAGCATGTGTCCTTATTGCATGCAGGTAAAGCCTTTGGGTATATGCCCAGGAGTGGTATAGCCAGATCCTCCGGGAGTGTCACGCCCAGTTTTCTGAGGAACCGCCAGACTGCTTTCCAGAGTGGTTGTACCAGTTTGCAATTCCACCAGCAGTGGAGGAGTGTCAAAAAGACCAAGCGGCAACCAACTAACTGGGAAATGATCTTTACCAACCCTACATCCGACAGAGGGCTAATATCCAATATATACAAAGAACTCAAGAAGTTAAACTCCAGAGAGGCAAGTAACCCTATTAAAAAATTTGGTACAGAGCTAAACAAAGAGTCCTCACCTGAAGAATATCGAATGGCTGAGAAGCACCTAAAGAGATGTTCATCATCCTTAGTCATTAAGGAAATGCAAATCAAAACAACCCTGAGATTCCATCTCACACCAGTCAGAATGGCTAAGATCAAAAACACAAGAGACAGCAGTTGTTGGTGAGGATGTGGAGAAAGAGGAACACTCCTTCCCTTCTATTTTATAGAACAGTTTGAGGAGCACTCTTGAAGAGCTCGTAGAACAGACCTAGAAGTCAAGCAGGGAATTTGTCTTAGTCAGGGTTTCTATTACTGCACAAACATCATGACCAAGAAGCAAGTTGGGGAGAAAAGGGTTTATTCAGCTTACATTTCCACATTGCTGTTTATCACCAAAGGAAGTCAGGACTGGAACTCAAGCAGGTCAGGAAGCAGGAGCTGATGCAGAGGCCATGGAGGGATGTTACTTACTGGGCTGAGGCTGTAATTGGAAGACTTTTTTTACTTTTCAGTCTTGTGGCTTGTTATGAATGTGTTCATATTCTCTTGGTTTCAATTTAGTATATGTCTAGAAATTTCTCCATTCTTTTTGTTAGACTTGCAAATGTTTTGGAATATAAGCTTTCAAAATACACTCCAATGATTCTCCTGAGCTTCACAAATATCTGTAGTTGTATCTCCCCTTTCAATTCTAATTTTATTAACATAGATGTTCTCTTTAATTTGGCTAGTTTGGCTAAAGCTTGTCAAAATGAGCCATCTTTTCTTTTTTTATTTTTAATTTTTTATTGAAAAGGGAAGTAAAAACATTTTATGATAAAATTGAAGATTTACATGGAAAATATTTCAGATAAAATAGAAGAGATACATAGAAAAACACATTAAAATTGGCAATTTTCATGGAAAATTAAAGAGTAAAGTGGTAGACATGAAAAGTGTTGCTAAATTAATTGAAAAATGAAATAGAAACATTTTATGATAGAATTGAAGATTCATTCACAAGGAAAATATTTCTGATAAAATTGTAGAAAATATAGAAAAACATGTTAAAATTGAAGCTTATCAAAGAAATTATACAGATAAAATGATAGGTATAAAAAATTCTTAGTTGATTCAAAGTGGATTATAAACATTTTCAGGTAAAATTGAAGATTTACATGGAAAGTATTTCTGGTAAAATTCAAGATATATACAAACAAACACATTAAATTTGATTATTTCATGGAAAATTTTACATATAAAATGGTAGCTATAAAAACATTTTCTAAATTAATTAAAGGTGGGATTAGAAAAATTTTGTGATAAAATCATAGATTTACATTGAAAACATTTCTGATAAAATAGAAGAAATATATAGAAAAACATTAAAATAGAAGATTATCAATGAAAAATAGTGCAGATAAAATGGTAGACATAAAAATTTACTAAATTAATTGAAAGAGGAATTAAAAACATTTTCTGGTAAAATTGAAGATTTACATGAAAGGTATTTCTATTAGTCTATGTCTTTTTATTGGGGAATTGAGTCCATTAATGTTAAGAGATATTAAGGAATAGTGATTGTTGCTTCCTGTTATTTTTATGTTTGTGTGTGTATCTTCTTTTGGGTTTGTTGGAAGAAGATTACTTTCTTGCTTTTTCTAGGGTATAGTTTCCCTCCTTGTGTTGGTATTTTCCATCTATTATCTTTTGTAGGCCTGGATTTGTGGACAGATATTGTGTAAATTTGGTTTTATCATGGACTATCTTATTTTCTCCATCTATGGTATTTGAGAGTTTTGCTGGGAATAGTAGTTTGGGCTGGCATTTGTGTTCTGTTAGGGTCTGTATGAGGTCTGCCCAGGATCTTATAGCTTCCATCATCTCTGGTGAGAAGTCTGGTATAATTCTGATAGGTCTGCCTTTATAAGTTACTTGCCCCTTTTCCCTTACTGCTTTTAATATTCTTTCTTTGTGTAGTGAATTCACTGTTTTGATTATTATGTGCTGGGAGGAGTTTCTGTTCTGGTCCAGTCTGTTTGGAGTTCTGAAGGCTTCTTGTATGTTCATGGGCATCTCTTTCTTTAGGTTAGGGAAGTTTTCTTCTATAATTTTGTTGAAGATATTTACTGGCCCTTTAAGTTGTAAATCTTTGCTCTCTTCTATACCTATAATCCTTAGGTTTGGTCTTCTCACTGTGTCCTGGAGTTACTGGATGTTTTGGGTTACAAGCTTTATGCATTTTGCATTTTCTTTGACTGTTGTATCAATGTTTTCTATGGTATCTTCAGCACCTGAGGTTCTTTCTTCTATCTCTTGTATTCCGTTGTTGATGCTTACATCTATGACTCCTGAATTCTTTCCAAGGTTTTCTATCTCCAGAGATGTCTCACTTTGTGATTTCTTTATTGTTTCTACTTCCACTTTTAGATTCTGGATGGTTTTGTTCAGTTCCTTCACTTGTTTGTTTGTGTTCTCCTGTAATTCTTTCAGGGATTTTTGTGTTTTCTCTTTAAGGGCTTCTGCCTGTTGACCCATGATCTCCTATATTTCTTTAAGGGATTTTTGTGTTTCCTCTTTAAGGGCTTTTACCTGTTGACTGATGTTCTCCTGTATTTCTTTAAGAGAGTTATTTAAGTCTTTCTTGAAGCCCTCTATCAACATCATGAAATACAATTTTAAATCCAACTCTTGATTTTCTGGTGTGTTGGGGTAACCGGGACTTGCTGTGATAGGAGAATTGGGTTCTGATGTTGCCAATTGGCCTTGGTTTCTGTTGGTAGGTTTCTTGTGCTTTCACTGTCTGGTTATCTCTGTTGCTAGTTGGTCTTACTGTCTTCCCTTCCAGCGGCCATCTGCAGCAGGGAACCAGGCAGCTCCAAAGCCTTCTGTGCTTAGCCTGCCAGGAGAGAGTGATCTCCCAGCAGAGCTTTCACTTCTGAGTGCGGAGGTGAGATCTCCACCTTCTCTCTGGAGGGGAACAGCTAGGAGCACACAGGGCATAAGATCAGTGGAGCATCTGGGATGAAAGTCTTTCTGCCGCCATTTAGGACCAGGGAGCCGGGAGACTGCACAGCCTTCTGTGAAGGTCTGTCAGGAGAGTTGGTCTCCCAGGAGTAAGAACACAGGCTTACAGGCCTACAGGAGGAACAAGCTCCAGCCAGAGACAGCAAGACCAACTAGCACCAGAGGTAACCAGATGATGAAAGACAAGCACAAGAACCCTACCAACAGAAACAACAGACCCCAGTTCTCCCACCACAGCAAGTCCTGGATACCCCAACACACCAGAAAAGCAAGAGTTGGATTTAAAATTGTATCTCATGATGCTGATAGAGGACTTCAAGAAAGACTTACACAACTCCCTTAAAGAAGTACATGAGAACATTGATCCATCTTTTCAAAGAACCAACTCTTTTATACTGATTCCTTCCATTTTCAAGTTACATTCTATCCATTTCTGTCTTAGCCTTTATCCATATACTGGAATGAATGTCAGTATATGTATATACACATACTGATTTTACATTTGCTTTTGCTTGATTTTCCTAAGACTTTAAGGTGCATCATTGAGTTAATTACTTGAGATCACTCTGATTTTTTAATATAAGCATCTATCGCCATAATTTTATCTTTTAGGTCTCATTTCAAAGTAACCTACAGGTTCTAGTAAGTTGTGTTTTAATTTTCATTTGATTTTATGAGTTTGCTTAAGTTTCCCTCCTCATTTCTTTCATGACCCTTTCATTATTTAGCTGTTCATTGTTCAGGCTCCATGAGATTTTATATTTACTATAGTTTCTCTCACTATTGATTTCCAATTTTATTTCATCATGATCAGACAGAATATAAGAAATTGTTTCAATTTTCATGTATTTGTTAATGTATTACTCTGTGTCCTAAAATATGGTCCACTTTACTGAGAAGTCCACAGGATTCTACTGCAAAGATTGTATATTTTTACAACTTGGGTGTGTCTTTGTTGACCTTTTGTCTGATGACCAGTCCATTGGCTTGAATTAAATAATATACTAGTATTGTGTTGAGGTCAGTGTCTGTACCTTACATACTGCAATGTTTGTTTATGAAATATGGAATATCAATGTTAGGTGGGTTTGTGTTTATAATTATTATCTTCTTTTAGGAGATTGGTTCCTTAACCAATATAAAGTTACCTTATTCATAATAATCTTGGTTTGAAATCTAATTTATCTGATATTTATATGGTTAGCATACTTACTTGGTTGCCAATTCTACTTACTTAGAATGTCATTTCTTCATAGAAGGGCTATTTGTCTTTGTCAGTGATATATGTTTTACATAGGTAATATTAGGTTGGTTCTTGTTTTTTAATGTAGTCTCATAGTTTGTAACTTTTAATTGAATAATTGAGATAATTTAGATTCTAATTTATTATTAAAAGGAATATATTTATTCCTATTACTTCATTTTTTTTAAGATCTGGTATTCCCCTAATTCTCATTTATTCAGCTGTTATAGTGAAATTTATTTTTTCCTGTGACCTCATAGTTGTGCTTATCTTTCTCTTTTCTGTGTATGATCCTTTCAGGTATCTTTTGTAAAGCTTGCTTAGAGGTAATGATTTTTTTTAGTTTGTGTTTTCTTTCTCTTTCATTTGTGAAGGATAATTTAATGTGTGTATAGTAATCTGCATTTGCACTTAATGTCTTTCAAAACTTAAGCACATAATTCCATGTGAATTATGTGAATAGAGAAATCTACTGTTATTTTGATGAGTATGTTTCATGTATGAGTTGTTACTCTTTCAGCTTCAATAAACTTTTGATGTTGTTGTTTTATATACTCAGTGTTTTTATGTGACATCAATATTATGTGACATGAGGATGCTCTTTCTGCTCCTTTATTTTGGCTGTCTATTTATTTGTATCTGAATAGTCACCTTTTCCCCTAGATTCGAGAAAATTCTACCATGATCTTATTGAATATTTCTATGACTTTAACTTGTACATTTCCTTCTATACTCATAATTCATAAATTTAATTTTCTAATCTTTTTAATAGACCTTAAATGTTCTATTTTTACCTTGTATTTTTATTATGATCTGAATTTTCTGATTCATCTATCTTGTCTTCAAGCTCTGATATTGTATATAGGGAGTGGTTCTGATACTAAGGTCCTATTCCCCAATTGGTTTTTGATCAATCAATAAAGATGCCAGGGGCCAATTTCAGGGTGGAAGGAAAGAGGCAGGACTTCCCAGTCCTTGTAGGCAGGCTTGGAAATGCAAGAAGACAAAGGGGAAAAATGTGACCAGCCATGTGAGATCTCAGGCAGAGTGGACATAGGCTACTTCCCCAGGTAGGAGGTTGGAAACATAACTAAGCTGAGAGCAGACTTAGGGTGCTGAGCAGGGACTAAAGGTAACTGAGTAAGTAAGCTGAGAGCAGATTTAGGGTGCTGAGAAGAGCCTAAAAGTAACTGAGTAACTAAAGTTGAGGGCAGATTTAGGGTGCTGAGCTAAGAGTATTGGGAAGGTCATGCTAGCTGCAGGAGATTAGAAGCACCCAACAATTGAGCCAATAAAGCAGGCTGAAAATAATTTAGTGTGTGTGTGTGTGTGTGTGTGTGTGTGTGTGTGTGTGTGTGTTTTATCCGTGGATAGGAGGAATCTGGGTGGGGCTCAGTCTGCCCAGAGCTTAAAGCAGGGTAGTAAGAACTACACAAAACAATTGTATCTTCTATTTACTCTATCCTACTGATAAAAGTTTCCATTAAATTTTACAAAAGTTTCCCAGTATTTTTTATCTATTCATTGAATTCCTCCTTAATATCTTATGAATTTCTTATTTGTCCAGCTGTTTGCTTATATATTTTTCAATTCATTTGAGACTTCATGACCTTCTGGTTTGGTTGAACATGTTTATATTCATTCCTTTGAGCTCTTGCCTGGGATTTCATTTAATTAATCTTTATTAGACTCTATTACTGTGGAACTGGTATGTTGTGAAGGAAGCATATGGCCTTGATTTTTTATTTTTTATGTTTCTTGTGTTTCTATACGAGACTTATACATCTGGGATTAGATTGTTGGCTGGATGTTTCTATCTGTATCCTTCTACTGAAGTATTTACAATGTTCAAATGATATTAAGTTGTAGTAGATTTGAAGTGCTGTTCCTTTCCATTGGCCTAATGGCAACTACGTCTGATGCATAGCCTCTCATGAAACACAGTGACAACCAGTTAAAGCAGATTTTCCCTTAAATTGTAATATCTTTGGGGAAATAAAGATTCAAAAGTAGCATGGTATATACTAAAATATTAGTTTGTAACAGAAGAAAGTAAGTTAAGACTAGTAATTTGTATTACAACAATAGCAAAAACACAAGAAAGAGGAAATGGAAGGGGGGTAATAAAGAAAACAGGGAGGCAATTGAGCAGCTCCAACTAAAGGCAGAGTGAAAAGACAAAGAGGTGAAGAACTGCAATAATACGATCTACAAAAAACCCCAGCACTTGGGAAGCAGAGACAGAGAGAGCCCAAGCCTAGGTATGTTATGTTTCCTTTGAAAGAGCCTATCTCAAAATGGGTTAGCAAGAAGAGTGCAAAAGGCAGCCCATGAATCTAATATTTGATATTAAATTGGGCCTATTTTTATGCAGATGCCCACCTGAGCTCAGGTACAGACTGCTCTGTGTGGTCACTTGCCTAGTAGGTGTGGTGCCTATCTCTACACCATCTCTATTTTCATTCTCTGATCATTTGGATTGGTATGTTTCAATGAGCGTAGAATCTTTTGGGTATTATACATCCTGTATTGTTCATGGTGTTCTTTGCCTTACAATCAGAATGTATGGCTCATGGGTCAGGAGATTGACATTATAATAGGAATGGGCTCACACCAAGTTTTCCCCTCAAGTGCCCAAGAGCCCAGGACTTTTAAGCTGATGCTGTTACTTGCCTTTCTTCTAGGGAACTAGGGAGACTCACTGTATGACGCAGACCAGATTCTCACATCATGAAGTACTGCACAACAGGTCTAATACAAAGCTTTTTCCCTCTAGCAAAAAGGTGTTCTTCAGGCCAGGACTTGGAAAATAATCCACTAACCCTTGCCCTGAGTTTCTGGAGAGGGTTATGTAGGGAACATCTTTGTTCCTATAGGTATCTAGTCACTCAGTCATCATGGGTCTACTAAAAAGCAGAGTCTTGCAACTTCTCCAATTCTGGAAAGAGATTATTCTAGCACATATATGGGATGTGAACATCAATATCGTCTGTGTAATGGGATGCCAAATGTGTTCAATGATGTAGTTAGTGGCCACTATGCATTTTTAATGTCTGGGGTTTTGTTCTGTTTTGTTTTTCGTTATTCTCCATCTCTTTCTATTTTGTTCCATGTACCACCAACCCTCCTGCTCCTTTGACCCACCCCATCTCTATCTCCTTAAAAATTATCTGCTACTGAAAGAACATTATTCCCCTGAAGCTCTCTTTTTGGTTCCTAACCTCTGAATTTGCACTCACTGTTCAATGAAAGCAGGGTGCTCTCCAAGTGGGATAAGCTCACCCAAAATGGGCTCTTATCCTATCCTGTTTCCTAGAGTTTCTTTTTTTTTTCTTTTTTCTTTTTTTTGGTACTGAAACTAGTTTTTCTCCTATTCCTGGCTTATTCCCCTAAAGATTCTAGTTGTCTATTAGTGAGTGCTGTCCAGTATCTCTGTCTTATAAGCATGGCTTTGTAAAGAAATAAATGAATAATTGTTATTATTTAGAGAATTGTGTTTTTATTACCCATTAAATTTTCTATTAAATTCTCAAAAGTATGCAACTGAGTAACCAGTTCAATACATATGCAGCCCACGGGAGTATTTTCTTGCGTGAAGAACAGAAATTAGAAACCAATATACACTATACCATTGACTTTGCCCATTTGTTTAAACTGTTGGGTGTTTGGAGACATGTTCTTTGATGTATTGAAAATAATTAGGTTCTAGAATGATGCCCAGGGCTGCCTCTCCTGGCATATCCCAGCTGGATGTCACTGCTAAACTGTGTACTAAGACCTGTAAATACCAACTGATATGTTATAGTGATGCAGTGGGAGTAGCCTGATTGGGGGTTTGGGGGTTTGGTATGAAGCAACACTCCATGGAATAAAAGCATAAATACATAAGACATCAGCCTCTACTCTGATGTCTGAGAGAATACTGGTAGATACTGGAGAATATAGGATGTTTCCTGGACATGATACCCTAGCACTTTAAAAGATCCTGGCCTTTTTTAGTTCACATCAGAGGAGCAGAAACCATTTCCAATCACAGAGCAGGTAGATCCAACTCCAGTGGGTCCAGTTCCAGCAGTACAGGAGTTCTAATGAGTCCCTAGTTCAAATCACTCAGCCGGTCTCGTTTTTTGGTTTTTGTTTCTTTCCTTCTGAAACCACAGTGTTTTGGTCTTCATGCTGTAGTGAGACGTAAGAATGCAGTCTACTGCTGATTCTCTTTGCTGTGGTTCTACCACTCTGGCACAGGAGTAGACTCAGGTAAACTTGGTTAAGGGTCTTACCATGACTTCTGTTGGGAGCATGCAGAATAAAACTACATCCGTCTCAGGAAAGGCTTGGATCTGTTGGAGATACTCAAATATTGACAATGTTTTTCTTACTTTGATGTTTTTATTTTGAGGAGGATAGGATTGTTGAAGATCTAACTCAGAGCCCCAGGTAACGAGGCAAGTGTTGTACAGCTAAGCTCCACCTGCTGCCCAAAGGAATATTTCCCCATTTGAGACATGCCATGCATGTGTGAGCTGGCCTCAGTTCTGGCTACAGGATTCTTTTTCCCTGCTTGTTTTTTTTGTTTGTTTGTTTGTTTGTTTTGAGGAACTTTTCAGTCAGATTTTAAGATCATCAGAAATATAGAAGTTTATGCGCAATATTCTAACTAAAAGTAAAGTAAACAAACAAACAACAACAACAAAGCAAATAGCCCCCCCTTCCAGACCCTTAAGGGTCTTCTAATGGTGTTATCTAATTTCAGTAAGAATGCACATCTGTGGGTGGACCTCACCTGCCAGAACGACAGGAATCAGAGGGCAGGTATTGAGTGGCTACTGCATGCTTCACATTGAGTTGGCTTTTGCAGAGTATAAAATTCATGTGATCTACCATCAGGGGAATTGGATGTCTAAAGGAAATAAAAGCATGGACTTAAGAAATGTGCAACTGAAAATTATATTAAGCACGTTAAAGAAAAGGAGGCAAATCAGTGCACTTTGATATTTTTTTAATTGCCTTAACTGTTTTTAATCTGTTAGTCTGGGTTGTTTGGACTAATGCTTCAACTACTTTCTTTCTAAGGCCTGATGCTTAGCTTTCCACCTTAAAACATAATCTACAGACATTCTACTGAAGAGGTATCACATTAAATAAACAGGAGATATATATATAATCCATAGATAGATAGATAGATAGATAGATAGATAGATAGATAGATAGATAGATAGATAAAAATAAAACACTGTAACAATCACATAGTGAGTTGAAAGACTGGGGTGGGGAGAAAGAAAGAGAGAGAGAAAGAGAATATTGCTCTGTAGCCTTGGTTACACTTTCAGAAGTGAGCAGTGTCTTTAAAGCCCCTGTCCAACTGTCTTCAGTCAACAAGACAAATAGATTGAAAGCAGAGAGGGTTCTAAGCGCTGGCCTTGGCCTCCTCACACACATTCACTGAAGCAATAGGCAGCATTCGAGCAAAGGAGATGGAGACTACAAAACTGGATCCTGGAGTATGATTATTACTCTCAGTCCTTCCCATGGCACCACCCTGTGGTGGGGAATGGCTCCATTGGATATCTGGATAACTAGAAGGGCACCCCATGACATCAGTCCTGGCAGCTTTCCCTGACCTTTCCTGATTATCCTTATGGGAAAACCATTCCATGAGGGTTATAAAAGATGCCATGCCTCACACGGGTCATCCCTCTTCCCTGGCCCCACCCTACAATGGAATCCACCTACTGACCCAGTCTCTGATTCCCCATTCCAGCCTGTGCCAGGAAACAGGTACTTATGTTACTATTAACTAAGGTCATCAGGACTCACAAACTCATCTAAGTTGCCATGCCTTAACTTCAGCAGTAATATACATTCTTTTTTTTCTAAGTTTTTTTTTAATTTACATTCCAAATCATTTCTCCTTTCCTGTTTCCTCCCTCCCCGAAAATCCCATAAGCCCCCTTCCCTCCCTCTTTTCCCCATTCAACCCCCACTCGCTTCTCTGTCCTGGCATTCCCCTACATCCAATCTTTCCAGGACCAGGGGTCTCTCCTTCCATCTTTTTGGAAATCTTGGAAATCTATTGATATGAGAATTGTATCTAGGGTATTCCGAGATTCTGGGTTAATATCCCCTTATCAGTGATACATACCATGTGTGTTCTTTTGTGATTGGGTTACCTCACTAGGATGATATTTTCAAGTTCTGACCATTTGCCTAGGAATTTCGTGAGTTTATTGTTTTTAATTGCAGAGTAGTATTCCATTGTGTAAATATACCACATCTTCTGAATCCATTCCTCCATTGAGGGACATCTGGGTTCTTTCCAGCTTCTGGCTATTATAAATAAGGCTGCTATGAACATAGTGGAGCATGTGTCCTTATTGCATGCAGGTAAAGCCTCTGGGTATATGCCCAGGAGTGGTATAGCCGGATCCTCCGGGAGTGTTATGCCCAGTTTTCTAAGGAACCGCCAGACAGCTTTCCAGAGTGGTTATATCAGCTTGCAATCCCACCAGCAGTGGAGGAATGTTCCTCTTTCTCCACATCCTCGCCAATAACTGCTGTCTCCTGTGTTTTTGATCTTAGCCATTCTGACTGGTGTGAGATGGAATCTCAGGGTTGTTTTGATTTGCATTTCCCTAATGACTAAGGATGATGAACATCTCTTTAGGTGCTTTTCAGTCATTAGATGTTCTTCAGGTGAGAACTCTTTGTTTAGCTCTGTACCCCATTTTTAATAGGGTTACTTGGTTCTCTGGAGTCTAACTTCTTGAGTTCTTTGTATATATTGGATATTAACCCTCTGTTGGATGTAGGGTTGGTAAAGATCTTATCCCAGGCCAAGTCATACAGAACACTAGAGAATTCACAGAGCTTTTTAACTTAAGGACACTCATTAGCTTACTCAAAACAAGTTAGGACTTTTATACCTGTTCTAGGGCAGTACTAGCACAGAAACGCTCTAAAGGGACTTCTCCATTCAGAGGGCATCCACTTTCTTTTTGCACTTAGTTGGAAAGCATCCCTCCAAACATCATCTGGACAGTGTTATGTAATAGTGCTCGAAATGATTTATTCATTGAAGGAATTACTGCTAATGAAGAGTGAGTCCTAAATCAGACTAGTGACATGTTAGAAAATATGTCAATAATTTGAGGGTGGGAAAATCTTTAAATGAAACACTGCCTAGTACCTGCAAGTTTTTGAGGATCACATACACATGTACACACACAAACGAACATGTCACATACATTCCAATACATACACATGTCATATATATGTACACACATACTCAAACCATACTGCACACACACACACAAGCACATAAACACACACACCACCACAGATACTAAACACATACTTTAAATGTACATCACATCCACCCAAACATCACACACACACAAACACATGTACAGTTTTAAAACTGTCTGAAAACTAATTATCTGTCCACCAAGTTTCATAAAATGATCATTTTAACACATATACATATTGTATATATGTTCTTAATCTATTATCAATTGAAGACACACACACCAAAAATCAAATGTCTCTCAGATAAGTATGAACTAAACTGAGATAGAACTGAACTGAGTTACACAAATAACAATTTGTACATTTAGTAAAGGCACCTCATTTTTCCAGAGATATGAAAGGATATTGTTGTCCAATATTATATGTTATGTGAGTCTCTAGATCATTTTGTTTTCTTTTCCTTTCCCTTTCTCTCTCTCTCTCTCTCTCTCTCTCTCTCTCTCTCTCTCTCTCTCTCTCTCTCTCTCTTTCTCTTTCTCTCTCCACGCACACACACATACACACACACACACACACCATCTGCATAAAGATGCCTATGATACTGTGTTACACATAGATAACCTTGTAGAGCTGATGATCCTAATTGGGAAGACCTACTAGGGATTCTTTGTGGCTTCCACTTTCCCCACCAAAGTTGTCAATGGTGAGCATTTATCTGCTTTCCCAGATTGTTAGACATCATTTTAAAAAAAAAACCAAAAAACTGTGGCTCTCAGTGAATGTATTGGCTTGACAAAAATCTTCTACTCCTCTGTTGGGCAAAGTGTATAGCATGTTGAGCCTGTGAGGAAGTTCAGAACTTCCCTTGGCAAATAGCTACTTTTTGGCAAAGCAAATAAAACATTGACTTGTGTGTTTACTATTCTGTATCTCTATCAACAAAAAACATAGACTAACACACCGGTGTCAACATAGATTGGAGTAATTTCTGTGAATGAGTTATAATGAGTATATAAGTTATTTACTGTCACAAGACAGTAACCAATTTATTAACCATGCAATAGTGTAGACAAAGCTTCTTTTAATTATTTATAAATTTGTACATGTTCTCTTAAATCCACTAATACATAAATCTCACAATCACAACATGTAGACCCTTGCTTCACTTTTTTCTTGTGACTTACCCCATCAAATGATGGTTTCTCAAGGGAAGTTTTGTCACCCTATCTTTACTGTCTAATATTCCTAAATAGGCTAAAGAAAAACTAAGAATTTTATGCACATTATCAGTTATTCTGACAAAATTGGGGTTTTCTTTAATTAGGACTATTCACACAAAAGAAATGAACATAGACCATTAAGATAATATCTTTTATGTAATTCAAATGTAATTATCTATTTCTCCTTGATGCAACTATTTTACCCACAAGCATATTAAAAAAGAGAGTTTGAAAATGACTTCTTTATGCATGCAAAGGGCTCCAGCAGATTTTAATACGCTTACCTTATCTGGCTCAGCTCCACAATCAACCAATTGTTCCAGTATGACATGACATCAATTCCTTTAGCTTTGTGCAAGGGCCAGGCCTCATTTCTCCCTGTACAATCCATCTTCCATCAGCTAGGATTCACTTTCAATAAAGAAGTATTGATTATAAAGTGATGTTAAAGTTTAGGAATGATTGAAAAGGTAGGTAAGCATATAAGAGCCACATCTCGAGCCTGCTTCTCAATTTTATGGCAAGCTATAAAATCTTGGTTGGGGGTTCTTACCTTTCCTCTTTCTTCATGCATCTGGATTTTCATTGTCACCTTCTCATAGCTAGTTCTTGGACACTGAGCTCGTCCTCCTTTATCACCCATCCTAAAGGAAAGGACAGGCTAGGGGCCTTTTTTTTGTAGAGAGAGAAAAAGTGTACTTTACTCAATGTATCTTAGATACAGTCATTTTAATATACAGTTAATATTCACAAATATTGAAACAGTTAATGTTTTTACATTTCTTATTTTTTATATCATAATAATTATAATGATAATATAATAATTGTATTATAACAATATAATTTCAGCATTTTCCACTTCCCTCTCCAAACTCTCCCTCCCAAACCCTCACATATATTCCTCCCCTCTTCTTCAAATTCATTTCCTCCTATTTTTACAAATTATTATTGAATACATGTGTGTACATACATATATATACACATATATATTCCTAAATTTAAACTGTTTGATTCAATTTAATAATGTATGCTTTCAGGGCTGACCATTTGGTATTGAACAGCCAATTAGTGTGTTCTTCCCTGGGGAAGACCAACTATCCCACTTTCCAGTTGCCTGCAGTTCTTTGTGTAGGGTTCAGATCTTGGGGTCTTTCCTTATCTACTTTGGAATGTTCATTGGTGTCCTTGTTCAGCTCACATAAGTGTTATTATAATTGTGAGACTTTATAAGTGTAGCTGTTGACCATTGCTAGAAGACACAACTTCATGACAAAATTCCTGATCCTCTGGTTTCTATAATCTTTCTACCTATTCTTCCACAATCTTCCTTGTGTCCTAGGTGTAAGATTATTTTGTAGCTATATCCATTTGGGACGGGACTCCATAACTCTGCATTTTGATTGGTTGTGGTACTCTATAGTGGTCTCCATTTGTTGTAAAGAGAAGCATCCTTGGGGAGGGGTAAAGTCTACACTTACATAAAGATAAATGTTTGTATTCTTTTTTTTGTTGTTTTTTGTCTTTTTTTAATTTTATTTTATTTTCTAAGTTAATTTTTTATTTACATTCAAAATCATTTCCTTTCCCGTTTCTTCCCTCCCTGAAAGTCCCATAAGCCCCCTTCCCTCCCTCTTTTCCCCATTCAACCCCCTTTCGCTTCTCTGTTTGTATTCTTAGCCCAAGATTTCAAAATACCATGGCTACTGAAAACTTACAACACATGCCCATTTAGATAGGGCATATTTCAAATTTGCAGTAGCCACTTGTGTCTGCTTCCTTCTTTACTAGACAGTGAAGACTTGTAGGCATCAGCTGCTACCAGTCACCAGCTACAGAAGTGTAGAGTAAAGGCTGCACAGAGAATTGATAGAGTTCTGTACCAAAAATGTAAGTCACTCTGCCAGGAAAGAATTGCCATCTTTCTGTGGTAGAAGTTTCAAGAGCTGTGTTCAAATGAACCCATGTCTGTGATCACTGTATAAGCTCTGCCTGGGTTTTCCATTTGAGAGTTACAAAAGAAATCATGTGGTAGAGAATGGATCTAAGAAATCTGGTAATACTTTCAAGTGGCCTTAGAGAAGTTCAACCTTTTCAGTGCTCCATTATTCAACTAGAGATGGCATTCGTTTTAAATAAATATAGAAAAAAATACAGGTTGGAGAGGTACCCCAGCAGGTAAGAAAGGGTGCTGTTCTAGCAGAGACATGAGTTCAGTTTCTAGCACCCATGCTGGGCAGCTCACAATCTCACCACAAGAGGATGCAATGCCTTTAGCCTCTGAGGGTGATCACTTGCACATATGTGCAGAAACATACACAAAAGTAAAAAAAAAATGTTAAAAAGAAGAAATATAGAAAATATAAAAATACTAATCATGCTTCTAAAAAAATATATGTTGGGTTAAAGATCAAATTAAACAGTAGCCCACTGCTGGTTCTCTGTTGAGAAAAATATCTCCAGCTCCAGGTTACAGAGTCCATGTTCATTTGCATGATGGTATTCTGTTGAAATGGCTTTCACAATTCAAAAGAATAAATTTTATCTCAGTCCAAGGTCATTATTTGCATTGGATTATAGTATAAATCCTCTTGCTTTCAATAATAGGGCTAATTTATTGCACTGTGCAAAATGAACTCTACTTCGGTTTTTATGAGTTATAAGATGTCTTGTTGAGACTGTCGATGGTGATTTTTTAAAAGTAACTTCATTAATATGTGATCCATATGCAGCAAAATACCTTTCAAGTGCACAAATCTGTGGACTTTTGCAAATTCAGAGTTGTGCAACTGTTGACACTATCTAATTTCCAAATATTTTTATCACCCCAGTGAAAAACTCCTTGTCCATCAGCATTCACTCCCTGTCATCCCTCCCCAGCCCAAAATGGCTACATGGCAACTGGAAAAACATTTCAATGTGAAGCTGGAAATGTTTGTAATTAGAATAAGCAGTGAACAATGAGAATGTTGTTTTTTATTGTCCACAAACCACATGCTTCTTCCTCTGCTCTGTAAATATCTATCAGATAGTGTTGGTGTTGCTAAAGCAGAGGGGCACAGATAGTTCTGTCTGTGTGGTGTGCTCAGAGTATATAGGTTGCATCTCGTTCGTGTGCTTCATGGCTGTAAAATCAGACATAACACCATTTTGCATGACATTTATTTTAGGTTACTAAAATGTCATCATCTACTATCCCAGACCCTGAAAAACTGTGAACAAACTTTCTCAGGGATGTGCAGTGAGGTCTGTGGCTTCCAGGTTTACTCAGATAGAATTTGCCTCACAAAGCAGGGACTACAGAGTGTATAGATGGGTGTCTGTCTCACATTCTGCCCCTAATCCTGACCTACTATCTTCTCTATTCTGTTCTATTCCTTTCTGGGACCAGCCTGGGTCTCGTCTTGACTACCTTTCCTCATTCTTACACTCATATGCCTCTATTGGGTGGTACACAATATCGTAGCATACCCATAACATTAGTTCTACTATTTGTTCCTGCCAGATATTCATATGTATAGGAAAAGTTTGCCTAGTAGATAATTCTGACAGTTCATGATTACTTCCAGATCCTGATTTGGTTTTACATTATTGTGTATGGATCATATTGTTTGATACTTATGTCTTATATTTATATTGCCTTCCCCAGATATAGTGATGCTTCCTTAAGAATAGAGACCTTATGGGGTTGGGAATATAGCTCACTATCTTTGTTGTAAAGATCTTGCCTAGTATACTTAGGGCCCTAGGCTTGATTCCCAGTGCTGTAAGAAAGAATAAGAGACTACAAAGGTACTGTCTCTCTTTCTGTCTTTGTCCACGCCAGCACATCCCAGTCCAGCCCATCTGACTACAGTATGATCCTTTTCCATAAAAGCATAATGGTTGATGGAACTAGTATACCTGATGGGTAGAAAGTTCGAATATTAATCACCTTTTTCTAATCACCTTACTTTTTCCACTCATTTTTTAATTAAAATGTATCCGTTTTCCTCTTTCCATTTCCTTTCTCTAAATCCTCCCATCTCTCCCTTTCTCCTGTTCAAATTCCTAGTTCTTTTTCTTTTATTGGTGTGTGTGTGTGTGTGTGTGTGTCACATAAATATATAAATACAAACTGTTACATTTGTTTAGAATTGTTACATGTGTGTGTATCACATAAATATATAAATATAACCTGTTCAGTTTGTTTAGTATTATTATATGTATATGATTTTAGAGCTGACCACTTGATATGAAACAGTCCATTTGTGGCTAGGAAAAATTACTCCTTCTACTTTCAGTATTCCTTACTTGTCTATAGTTCTTTGTCTAGGGAGAGGCCCATAAGATGCCCCCTCCTAAGGTAGCATGTCTATTGGTGTTTTCCATGCTCAGATCTTGTTCAGGTAGTTATAATGTTGAGGGTGAGGCTTCCCTGTTATTGCTAGGAGACACAATCTCACACCAAATTGTCTAGTTCTCTGGCTCTTTCCACCCAGTCGTCCAAGATGCCCCCTAAGCCTTAGTTGCAGGACTTCTGTTTTCAATTTATTCACTGGGACTAGGTACACCAGAATCAGTTGTTCTCAGTGCTTTGAACAGTTGTGGTTTTCTGTGGTGGATTCTTTCTGCTGCAAAGCAAAGCTTTGTCTTGTTGCAAGAGTTGGGAGAATTAGGAGTTACACTTTATTGTGGATATAAGGACACATATTTAGAATGCATTTAGGAATTGTGCTTGTTTATTAAAGTGGAGATACTAGATCCTCCTCCATGATCTCACTAAGCCTAATGCTTCTGACTCGATTTCCAATACCAGTCATAACTTGTCTCCTGATGAGTGAGTCTGAAGATCAATTAGATAACTGTTGGTTAGTGTCAAAATATGAGTGCCACTAGTACATCCTGATGCTGTTTTATAGTACTGGAGAACTGGGTTCCTGTAGCAGATGGCTGTCTCTCCACATTTGTTCTGTAGTCCTACTACTCTCTGTTGCTGGATTTCTCTCTTCTTTGGGCTCTGATTTTGTGACTGGCTCTGTAGAACATATTTAAATCTCATTCCTCGTGTATTCTCCTCTCATCTCCTCGTTTCTTTCATCACATTAAATATATACAATAAGGGATGTTAGCTTCCCCATCTCCCTCTATAGGCCGTGGACTTCCATAGGCTGTGTGGCATTTTCATGGGCAGGATAGAACCTTTCACACTACCTGGTACATAGTAGACCATTCATCAATGTTTATTCCATAAATTAACAAACAAACAAACAAAAATAAACAGTGTGCTAAAAGCTTGCTCACTACTTGTAAAGACATTTTTGAAGCAATGAAACAGGAAGCCAACATCATTTAGGTGTTAATTACATAAACTGGACAATCTGTAAACCAACAAGCCTTAGGAACCCATACAGCATAGAGCTGGCAAAAGAAAGTCTTTAAGTATAAGTCATCCACTGCCACCCAGTTACATGGAGATTGGATTTATTATGCATCTCTTTCAGAAGTTAAAGGAGACATCAGTCACACAGCCCAGAGGCACTTCCTGTTATGCCCTTTAGGTTCCCAATCTCCCATTTCCTGTAATACTCTGCAGCCTGTCATTCTTTGCCCCATGTTCCTTTTCCACATATGGCTGTACCTACTTTCCAGATGTCTGCCAGTGCTTCACAGTGTACACACACACACACACACACACACACACACACACACACACACACACACAGAGAGAGAGAGAGAGAGAGAGAGAGAGAGAGAGAGAGAGAGAGAGAGAGAGAGCGCCTTGTTTGTGTCTCCTGTTCCCAGTATAACATATTTCCCCAGATCAGTACCACAGAAAAGCCTGAAGTCAGCCCAGTAGTCAGAGACTCCTTCCCTCCAGCTGGATAAAGGGAGAACTGCAGGGAGGAGCTATGGATAGCGCTATGATCTTAAAACAAATACACTTAGAATAGGAAATGGAAGAACCCTGCTTGGAGTTGTTCAGGAGCCTTTCCGTCTGTCAGGTCATGCCCCCCGGTACTGTGTATACATGGCAAGGAGCACACAGAAGCTGTGGGTGACCATTGAGCCTGGGATAAAGCAGGGGCTGGATGAAGAGTCACTCCCGAGGCATGGTGCTTTATGCCCCTTTTTGTGGGAGTTTCATTTTCTGATCAAGTATAATCTATGTCCGGTACACACAGAAGTCCTACCAAAACAGACCTCACCTTTGACTTCTTTCTGTTCTCATGGACAGCTGTGCTCATCTGGCTCCTGACACCAACATGATCCTTGTAGGCTTTATGCCCATTTGTCCAAAAAGTCTTGGAATGCAACCTTTTGCATTATATAGCTTGAGCTTCCCATCTGGATGCTAAAGTGTGGTACTTATAGCACACAGCATCTCTGCCTCAGTTAGGAGAAAATTAATACTTAAACAGAAATTATTTTGCTTAATACAAGGAACCTGCTAGACTGACATTGTGATTGGATACCAGAGATGCCAAACAGTGGCAATGATGCAAACTAGAACAAGGGGAAGCAGAGAACTGGAAGTAGAGATAACAGGTTACTTGGGTCTTGGGACTGTATTTCATAGGCCTACCCTTAGGGAACTGTTACCCCAGAGTATGACTTGCCACTAACAGGGAGCCCACCCAAGCAGAACCACATGAGGAAAGCATCTGCCTTTGTTCCCACATCAGTACCTCAAACTTTCCAAATGTATGTTATGTAGGCCATAGTCAAAGAACCATGAATGGTGTGGGTAGGAGAAGAAGGGTCCCTCCAACCCAGAGGGAGGAAGGGACATTAAAAGAACAGACCTGGTACACATAGGCTATGGTATACATGGTCTGTTGGGTATTACTAATGGCACAGCCAAAACACATTAACATTATGGTGTAGAGCTGGCTTGGCCATATGTTCATGTTGAGATGAACTTCTAACAAGGAGGGAGAATAAAGGCTTAGAAGAGGAAAATGCCTGACAAAGTCTAGTCCCCAGACAACAGGTTATACCATTCAACTGTTAATATAACCTGAAGAATTGTAAGGAAGAAAGTGAAAACCCACTGGTTTAGTAACTTGCTGAAAGCCCCATTTAAGGACCATAAAAGCCTTTGGTCATAGTCTTAAAGGTCTCCATAAACACATATATGCATTGAATCCTAGAGTATGATGACCATTAAAAATTAAGAGAGAACTCTTTGTTTAGCTCTGTACACCATTTTTTAATAGGGTTACTTGGTTCTCTGGAGTTTAACTTCTTGAGTTCTTTGTATATATTGGATATTAACCCTCTGTCAGATACAGGGTTGGTAAAGATCATTTCCCAGTTAGTTGGTTGCCAGTTTGTCTTTTTGACAGTGTCTTTTGCCTTACAGAAACTTTGTAATTTTATGAGGTCCCATTTGTCAATTCTTGATCTTAGAGCATAAGCTACTGGAGTTCTATTCAGAAAATTCTTCCCTGTGCCCATATGTTCAAGATTCTTCCCTAGTTTCCTTTCTATTAGTTTCAGTGTGTCTGGTTTTATGTGGAGATCCTTGATCCACTTGGAATTGAGCTTAGTGCAAGGAGACAAGAATGGGTCAATTTGCATTCTTCTGCATGTTGACCTCCAGTTGAGCCAGCACCATTTGTTGAAAAGGCTATCTTTTTTCCACTGGATGGTTTTAGCTCCTTTGTCAAAGATCAAGTGACCATAGGAGTGTGGATTCATTTCTGGGTCTTCAATTCTGTTCCATTGATCTACATGCCTGTCACTGTACCAATACCATGCAGTTTTTAACACTATTGCTCTGTAGTACAGCTTGAGGTCCGGGATATTGATTCCCCCAGAAGTTCTTTTATTCTTGAGAATAGTTTTAGTTATCCTGGGTTTTCTGTTATTCCAGATGAATTTTTGAATTGCTTTTTCTAACTCCATGAAGAATTGAGTTGGGATTTTGATGGGGATTGCATTGAATCTGTATATTGCTTTTGGCAAGATGGTCATTTTTACTATATTAACCCTGCCAATCTATGAGCATGGCAGATTTTTCCATCTTCTGAGGTCTTCTTCAATTTCTTGCTTCAGAGACTTGAAGTTCTTGTCATACAGATCTTTCACTTGTTTGGTTAGAGTCATACCAAGATACTTTATATTGTTTGTGGCTATCGTGAAGTGTATCATTTCTCTTACTTATTTCTCAGCCTGCTTATCCTTTGAGTATAGGAAGGCTACTGACTTGCTTGAGTTAATTTTATATCCGGCCACTTTGCCATCTGAAGAATATCTAATGGCTGAGAAGCACCTAAAGAGATGTTCATCATCCTTAGTCATTAGGGAAATGCAAATCAAAACAACCCTGAGATTCCACCTCACACCAGTCAGAATGGCTAAGATCAAAAACACAGGAGACAGCAGTTGTTGGCGAGGATGTAGAGAAAGAGGAACACTCCTCCACTGCTGGTGGGATTGCAAGCTGATACAACCACTCTGGAAAGCAGTCTGGTGGTTCCTGAGAAAACTGGGCATGACACTCCCAGAGAATCTGGCTATACCACTCCTGGGCATATACCCAGAGGCTTTACCTGCATGCAATAAGGACACATGCTCCACTATGTTCATAGCAGCTTTATTTATACTAGCCAGAAGCTGGAAAGAACCCAGATGTCCCTCCACGGAGGAATGGATTCAGAAGATGTGGTATATTTACACAGTGGAATACTACTCTGCAATTAAAAACAATGAACTCACGAAATTCCTAGGCAAATGGTCAGAACTTGAAAATATCATCCTTAGTGAGGTAACCCAATCACAAAAGAACACACATGGTATTCAGTCACTGATAAGGGAATATTAACCCAGAATCTCGGAATACCTTAGACACAATTCGCATATCAATAGATTTCCAAGAAGATGGAAGGAGAGACCCCTGGTCCTGGAAAGACTGGATGTAGGGGAATGCCAGGACAGAGAAGCGAGAGAGGGTTGAATGGGGAAAAGAAGGAGGGAAGGGGGCTTATGGGACTTTTGGGGAGGGAGGAAACGGGAAAGGGGAAATGATTTGGAATGTAAATAAAAAAACTTAGGAAATAAAAAACAAAAACAGAAAAAACTCAAAAAAATTGAGAGAATTTTTTAAAATATTGATAATATCAGCTTTGTCCTGAGACATATGTTTTGCACAGTATGTAACCGGACAAATAGCTATTCAGTGACTACAATGGATACAATGCAACTATAAAACCAAGTTTTTTTTTTCTTTTAAAGAAAGGATGATAATGGTGTATCATATAGAGTAAAGTCTCGGGAATGCAGCAAACCCTTTGTAAGTTTTTTCCTTAAGTAATGGTTTTCTCCTTTCCTAAGTAAGCACTTCATGGAGAGCATGTGGCTAGGATAGCAGACTTGAGTTATGTGCATTAAAAAAAAACAACTTTTTCCTTCCCTATACTCTGTAATGATGTCATTCAGCAGAAGTGTGTGTGTGTGTGTGTGTGTGTGTGTGTGTGTGTGTGTGTGTGTACGTTTGTGTGTGATAATTTAATAAAATTCTTTTAACAGATAATATCAAGGTCTGAACGAACTAATTATCAATAGAATAGCTTAGTGGTATCACATTCAGTGAATTCAATGTTTACTACTAGTATAAAATATAAAGTACTTATGAGAGTTATTTGTGTAACTAATAAAAAACAGGAAAGCACAATGCCCAGGGTGTATTATAAGAGTGCTGGTACATTTTAATGGAAAATTTCTTAATTTTATTAGTAATAATCTCCTCTCTCTCAGCTGTTATGTTTCCCAAGATTCACATAGCAGAGTTAAAAGTACAAAGAGTAGAATTCAGACTATAGTGAGAGTTACAGGTGAGCTGCTCTTTTCTCCCTGGTCATTTCTAACATATTTAGCTCTATTTGTTTATGTCAATAGATGCTGCTCTTCTCATGACAAAAAGCACTCAGACATTTATAATGGTTATCATGTACCAAGAAACTAATTGCACTTTTTATGTTGTGGCCTTGAAAGAGCACTTAGACCTGTGCAGCACATGAACTAATGTGTCAAGGCTGTTATAAATTCTGCATTCCCATCATTCTGTAGAGGTCTTAGACATATAAATACATCTATTCTTTATTCCTGGTTAAATCAAGTTTTATATTTCCTGAAACCATTTAAGTAGTTAGATGACAGTAAGAGTCTTCTCTGGACAATGAGGTTGTCAGGAATTAGTTTAGGCCCCTACTCACAATTGCAGTCCGATGAGCAGAAAAGAGTAATAAATGACATCCTTTTTTAAACAATGTAGATTGACGCATAGCTGCTTATGAGGTGCAGTGTGATGTAATACTTTTACTCAATGTACTGAAGGATTATGTGAGAATAACTAACATCTGTTCCAGCTATGACACCTTTCTAAAGAAGAAGGAATAAAATTCCTCCCAAGTCATTTACTAGCATCTGTCTTCAATGCATATATGTGCTTTGTTTTAATACCCAGTAAAATAGCAAGGTCACATGGAGGCTGAAAAAATGAAATGTACTGCTACTATATTGTAATATAATACAATATATGTATTGTATGCTGAGTCATTTGACAATGCATGTCTCACAATGTAAGAGTTATAACAGACTCATCTTAGTGGGGGTCTTGGCACTGAGTCTGATGAATCCTGATATCTCATCTGTGTGGACTCAGGTCCCAATTACAAGCACATATCTCTATAGGTTCTGCTACTGTTGGCATCCTGCTCTTAATATAACATCAAATGCATTCTCCGTATACATATGATAAATGAGGTGGAATGTAAAACACGTTTTTGATTCACATGATCTAAATAATTCTTGTACGCAGGTGTGTGTGTGTGTGTGTGTGTGTGTGTGTGTGTGTGTGCGCGCGCGCGCGTGCGCGTGAGTGCACGCATATGTGTATACAGGTGCACTTAGCCCTCTGTGCACAGATAGAGGCCAGAAGTTGATATCAGGCGTCTTTCTCTAGGACTTTTCACCTTGTCTTTTGGGCAAGATTCCTCACTGAACCCAGATCTCACTGTTTTGTCTAGACTGGCCAGAGCACCTCAGATATCCACCTTTTTCTCTATCTGTGCCTTCCCATGCATGGGAATTACAAGTATGAACTCCACTGACCAGCTTTTACATAGGTCCTGTAGATCCCAGCACAGGCTTCCATTCCTGTGTGGTGGGCACTTTACCCACTGAACCATCTTCCCAACCCCTGAATAATTCACGATTAACTAGTACCACTTTTAGTGTTTCCTCTTTAAGTTATATCTATTAAGACTGACGTTGCTGGACTTACAATGCAAAATTAGTTACAGACCAAAAGGACAAGTCACTGATTAGACATCCAGCATTTGCAAAAGCCTTAGAGAGGATGCCCTCTGTGATCTTTCTCTTCTCACAGGGGCATCAGGACTTGGGAGCTTAAGCACTAACGGGCACAGTGAATCACATAAAGCAAGCTGTCTCTGCTGGCATCGATTTCTTCCAAGAATCAGCCATTCGAGGGATCTGGGTTTCTCTGCGAATTGGCTTTTAGATAATGAGCAGCAATCATCTATTTACCACTTACAGGTCCTTGGGGAAACTAGAATGAAGATGAAGTATTGTGTAATAACCATAATGTATTTGCTATCTAATAGTCAAATATGACCCCTCCATCAGGTCAGTGTGGTTCAAAAAGCTGGACGTGATCTTTATAGCAAATTGTGTTTCCAGTGCTTGGGTTCAGTTCTGCTGATGCAGAGTGATCAGGTGGATGGATTTATATTCTGTCTCTCATATCTTGGAGACCTTGCAGAGGTCACCTCTCTGGTCATCTTGTCTGACCATCACTGAGGTTGGCAGAGCTAGCAAAGTAGATAGCTCTTCTATGCGGAACTTTTTAAAGTAAGAAATAAAAGAAGGAATTGATATGGATATCCTGTCTGGACTGAGAACTCTGTCTCGTAGTCTCAGAATTTTGACCAGTTATGTATCTCTGCATTGACAGCTGCCCACTGCAAAATGAAACTTCTATCCCAAGGCTGAAAGGAGCCAAAGTCTATGAGCACAAGCTAAATAGTTAGAAAGCAACTTGACAGCATAGGCATTTAGCAAACTAACAGTAGCAGGTTCAATGCTAGAGCAGAGGATCTCCCCAGCTATGGGCTTTTGACCAAGCAGGGTTACAGTACCAGGTATACAGTTCCTTCCTGTGATGAGGCCTCGAATCCAAGCAAACCATGTTTACTTTTCCCATAACAACTGTGCCATTATTGCACCACATGCACTTCTTGCCCAGCAGGTCGGTAAGATAGCATTGGTTTTCCTGTACTAAATGATGTCCCTCAGGCACAAGTCAGGTATCGTCATCAAGGCAGTCTCTAAATTTACAGTCAGTTTTCTGCTACCTTACTGAAAATTCATCAGAGATGCATCACCTCATGGGTTTTTTTTTTCAGTTATTCTTTCCTCTCTTGTTTTATTTCTCAATTTTGCCTGCAAAAGTTAAAGGGTTTAAGAGCCATCATTAAAAATAGGGTTTGAGCTTGGCAACCTCTGCTCCAGGGATCGACTGCACTGAGTATACAGGTACCCAGGGTCCCACCTATATAACATCGCTTGGGACACAGCCTGTTGGGCTTCCATCTGTGCCCAAGAGCGAGACAGCACTGAGCACTGCGGTCATCTGAGCTCCAGCTCTGCTGTGGGCCATCTGCCCTGCAGAGTGATCTGCCCGAGAGAATGCAGAGTGCACTCCGCCATCTTTGCTCCGGCAACAGGGCAACTCGGACCTCCAGACACAGGGACAATCAAGCATAATATCGCTTGGGTCTCAGCCAACTTGTGTGCTCTCTGCTCCCAAGAGCTGGACAAGTCTGCAGTCACCTCCACGACAGCTCGGCTGTGGGACATCTGCCCTGCAGAGGGACCCCCCGCTCTGGGAGAGAGCTCCCCCCGCACAGGACAGGAGCGTACCAGCCTCCCCTTGGAGACCCCTGCTCTGGGGATCAAATGCACTGAGCATACAGGTACCCAGGGACTGCCCAATATAACATCGCTTGGGACACAGCCTGTTGGGCTTCCATCTGCGCCCAAGAGCTGGGCAGCTCTGCGATCACCTACGCACCAGCTCTTCCATGGGTCATCTGCCCTGCAGAGGGACACCCTCCCCCCCTCGCCCCGCACTGGGAGAGAGCACGCCAGTCTCCCCTTGGCGGCCTCTGCTCCGGGGATCCACTATGCTGAGCCTTTGGAAGTGCAGGGATTCCCCAATATAACATCACTTGGGCAAGGCACATCAGGGCTCCAAAGTCACTCAGGAGCAGGGCAGGCCCCAGCAATCGGTGCCAGAGGAATCCTGGTAATCCAGGGGGGCAGAAATAGCCTTGCAGGCTCACAGGAGGTCAAACCAACAGTCAGTGACAGCAAGACCAACTAACACCAGAGGTAACCAGATGGCAAAAAGCAAACATAGGAACATTACTAACAGAAATCAAGGCAATATGGCACCATCCGAACCCAACTCTCTGACAGCAGCAAGTCCTGGATACCCCATCACACCCAAAAGGCAAGATCTGGATTTAAAATCACTTCTCATGATGCTATTAGAGGATTTCAAGAAGGACACAAATAAATCTCATAAAGAAATACAGGAGAACATGAATCAACGGGTAGAAGCCCTTACAACAGAAACACAAAAATAGCTTAGAGATATGCAGGAGAATATGGGTCCACTGATGGAGGCCCATAAGGAGGCAACACAAAAATCGCTTAAAGAAATGAATCAACGGGTAGATACAATTACAAAGGAATCACAAAAATCGCATAAAGAAATGCAGAAGAAAATGGTTCAAAAGATGGAGGCCCATAGGGAGGCAACACAAAAATCGCTTAAAGAAATGAATCAATGGGTAGATGCCCATACAAAGGAAACACGAGAATCACTTAAAGAAATGCAGGAGACTATGTATCAACAGATGGAAGCCCATGAGGAGGAAAACACAAAAAACGCTTAGAGAAATACAGGAGAACTTAGGTCAACAGGCAGAAATCCTGAAAGAGGAAATGGAAAAATATCTTAAAGAAATACAGGAAAATACAAACAAACAAGTGAAGGATCTGGGCAAATCCATCCAGGATCTAAAAAAGGAAGTAGAAACAACTAAGAAATCACAAAGGGAGACAATTTTGGAGATAGAAAACCTTGGGAAGAAATCAGGAGTCATAGATACAAACATCAACAATAGAATACAAGAGATGGAAGAAAGAATCTCAGGTGCTGAAGATACCATAGAAAGCATTGACTCAACAGTCAAAGAAAATGCAAAATGCAAAAAATGTGTAACCCAAAACATCCAGGAAATCCAGAACACAATGAGAAGACCAAACCTAAGGATTATAGGTATAAATGAGAGTGAAGATTTGCAACTTAAAGGGCCAGTAAACATCTTCAATAAAATTATGGAGGAAAACTTCCCTAACCTAAAGAGAGAGATGCCGATGAACATACAAGAAGCCTACAGAACTCCAAACAGACTGGACCAGAACAGAAATACCTCCCGTCAAATAATAACCAAAACACTAAATGTACTAAACAAAGAAAGAATATTAAAAGCAGTAAGATGAAGAGGCCAAGTAACATATAAAGGAAGACCTATCTGAATCACATCAGACTTCTTACCAGAGACTAAGAAAGCCAGAAGATCCTGGGCAGATCTCATTCAGACTCTAAGAGAACACAAAAGCCAGCCTAGACTATTATACCCAGCAAAACTCTCAATCACCATACATGGAGAGACCAAAATAGTTCATGATAAAACCAAATTTGCACAATATATTTCCGCAAACCGAGCCCTGCAAAGGATAATAGGTAGAAACCGCCAATACAAAGAGAGAAACAACACCCTGGAAAAAACGAGATAGTAACCTTCTTACATCAAACCCAAAAGTAGATAACCACTCAAACAAAAAGATAGCGTCGAGAATAGCAGGTGGCAGCCGGGCGGTGGTGGCGCACGCCTTTAATCCCAGCACTTGGGAGGCAGAGGCAGGAGGATTTCTGAGTTCGAGGCCAGCCTGGTCTACAAAGTGAGTTCCAGGACAGCCAGGGCTACACAGAGAAACCCTGTCTCAAAAAAAACAAAAACAAAAACAAAACAAAACAAAACAAAAAAAGAATAGCAGGTGGCAATAATCACTATTCTTTAATCTCTCTTAATATCAATGGTCTCAATTCCCCAATAAAAAGACATAGACTAACAGACTGGATATGTAAACAGGACCCAGCATTTGGCTGAGTGCAGGAAACGGACCTAAGTGTCAAAGACAGACACTACCTCAGAGTAAAAGGCTGGAAAACAATTTTACAAGCAAATGGTCCCAGGAAATGAGCTGGAGTAGCCATCCTAATATCAGATAAAATTGACTTTCAACCTAAAGTCACCAAAAAAGACACAGAAGGACACTACATACTGGTCAAAGAAAAAAGTCCACCAAGAGGAACTCTCAATTCTGAATATCTATGCTCCAAATGCAAGGGCACCCTCATTCATAAAAGAAACTTTACTAAAGCTCAAAGCACACATTGTACCTCACACAATAATAGTGGGTGACTTAAACACCCTGCTCTCTGAAATGGATCATTCAGGAAAGCAGAAACTAAACAGGGACACAGTGAAACTAATTGAAGCCTTGGACCAAATGAAACTAATATATATATATATATATATATATATATATATATATATATATATATATATATATAACATTTCATCCTAGAGCAAAAGAATATACCTTCTTCTCAGCACCTCATGGTACCTTC